>CM059812.1:21221246-22421246 GCA_030435695.1 Brachymystax lenok tsinlingensis | reverse complement strand
TTTGTGTTCCTCCAGGGTTAGCTACAGTAGGTAGCTGGGTAGCACCAGTCTGCATACTGATTGTGTCGTAACACCGCTGTGTGAGAGTGTCACCACAGCTGGTGTAATGCTACTTCCTCTCTTCCCATGGAAACAAGTTTAATTAGAACACCATGGCCAGGGAGAGTTCGAGAGAGAGAGACAGGGAGAGAATGAGGGAGAGGAGAAAGAGAGAGGGCTGGGAGATGAGAGAGGGAGGGCTGGGATAATACAACTCAACCAGACTAGAGGGAGAGATAGGGGAGGAGAGAAAGAAAGATGGAGAGAGGTGTCATTACCTACAAGGCTGTGATCAACAGAAAAGACAATCACAACGAAAAGGGAGGACAAACATCAATGAAAACAGGGGTATCAATTCCAAAGGCCAGAGAAATAACATTACTGGGAGCCTACACTAGAGCACTGCTTCTTAATGCAGCTTTCGTATTTGACCAGATAGTGGTGTAAATCCTCACTGGGCACGAAAACGGCTCAAGCGAGGAGGGGAACAAGCAGGATTAGCACCCTGATTTGGAAAGGAGAGGGGTGTGTGTGGCGTGCATGCGTCTATGGGAGCCAGTGGGCCTAAGTGGGTTTGCATGTGCGTACCTGTGTGTGTGGGCTCACTGGGAGAATACTAAAGACAAACGTTATCTACGTCCCTCTCTCTGAATACAGTCAGGAGATGAGAGATGCCCCTGCTGAAAGATGAAAGGAGAGGAAGCGCAGGATGACTCGCCCAGGCCTCTTCTCCTCCTCACCGCCCCGGGTTCATCAATATTCATTAACCAAGCCAAAGAAGTGTATGTTTGTGCGTGCATCGTGTGTTGCAAATGTAACAAACAGGGACTCGTGTATTCTTGCATGAACATGATGTGTGTGTGAGTGCATAGTAGACGGAGACGCTTGTTCCCCAGATTGTACCAGATTAGACTCACTCCATCTCACACACACACGCACTATCAGCCCGCCACCTATTAACCATCCCTCACTCACACACGCACACACACAAGATGACTGTTTCTGGAGAGAGCCAGGAACTTGAGAGGAACCAACATCAACGAGGACTACTCTGAAGCTGCACGCCAGAAGCGGGAAAAACTTAACCCAGCTATGAAAGCTGCCAGAGAGCGTGGGGTCATTACTTACATCCAGCTTGTCCACCCTCACTCCCAAAAAGCCTGGGAGGAGTGAGAGAGCCAAGCTTCCAGGTCAGTAACTTCAGCCCAGCATCACACACATACATCAACCGACCTCACAAGTGCCGGATTGACAGACTATTAGCTAAACAATGTTAATTAACTTTTTTATGTATACAGTATATATTTTATGTCTATCTCCAGTATTTTACCCAGGAAAGGGCAAAAAATAGCCAATATTAATACATGTAGTTGTAGAAATAAGTTTAATTGAATCAATAACTAACATCGGATAACATTCATATCTCGGAAACTCACTTCGATAATTCCTTTGATGATACAGCGGTAGCAATACAAGGATATACTGTAACATCTACAGAAAATACAAGAATGCCTATGGGGAAGGTTGCTGTATATGTTCCGAGACATATTTCTGTAAAGCTTAGAGATGTCACGACTTCCGCCGAAGTCGGCTCCTCTCCTTGTTCCTGGCGGCGTTCGGCGGTCGACGTCACCGGTCTTCTAGCCATCGCCGATCCACTTTTCATTTTCCATTTGTCTTGTCTTGTTTTTTTCACACACCTGGTTTTCATTTTGTCTCATTACTGTTTTCTATTTAACCCTTAGTTCCCCTCATGTCTGTGTGGGGAATTGTTTGTTTTGGGCATGTTATGTTTTCACCCGTGCTTTGTTCTACCACTATTTTTGTACGTGTATTTTGTACTTTTTGCCTAGTAAAGTTACTTAGTACACTCTTCTCTGCTCTCCTGCGCCTGACTCCTACACCAGCTACACCCACCATATTACAAGACAGGATCTCAAGCCAAATGCTGTTGAAGTGTTGTGGTTGCAAGTTCACCAGCCTCATCTAAAGCCTCTTCTTTAAGGGTGCCTGCTATATGCCAAGTGCTAACAGTCATAATTTGAATAATATGTATGCAATGCTTGATAGTGTGTGCGATGTTAACAGAGAGGTCTATTTTCTGGGTGACCTGAACATTGACTGGTTAGCAACTAGCTGTCCTCCTCTCAACTAGAGTGCATACCAATAGTGTTGGATCTGTGACATCCGCTTGTATTGATCATACATTCACTAATGCTGCAGAGCTTTGGCTGTAGTGACCATAACATTGTGGCATTAACAAGGAAAGCCAAAGTGCCAAAGGTTGAGCCTAAAGTAATTTAGAAGAGATCATACAAAATAGGACTTTTGTTGAAGATGTAAAAATTGTATGTTAGTGTATGAGGAAGTGAATCCAGATGCTGTCACGCCCTGATCTGTTTCACCTGTCTTTGTGATTGTCTCCACCCACCTCCAGGTGTCACCTGTTTTCCTCATTAGTCCATGGGTACTTTATCCTGTGTTCCCTGCTTGTCTGTTGCCAGTTTGTCAAGTCAACCAGTGTGTCGTCGCCTGTCTGGACTCTGAACCCGCCTGCCTGACCTCGAGCCTGCCTGCCACTCTGTACCTCCTGGACTATGACCTGGTTTTGATCTTTTGCCTGTCCACGACCATTCTCTTGCCAACCCCTTGGATTATAATAAATATCAGAGACTCAAACCATCTGCCTCCCGTGTCTGCATCTGGGTCTCGCCTTGTGCCCTTATAGATGCAGCACTGGAAGCATTTGGAAAAGTATGCATGCCAATTGTTGACAAGCATACACCTGTTAGAGCCCCCTGGATTGATGATGAATTGAAAAATTGTATGGTACAAAGAAATTATGCAAAAGAGTTGGCAAACAAGTCAGGCTGCTTAGCTGATTGGTTGACATACTGTACATTAGGAGTGTGTTTGACCAAACAATGCTATTTTAAAGAGAACAAGTTAACTACTGACTTTCAGCATGCATATAGAAAAGGGCACTCAACTTGTACTGCCCTGACTCAGATTACAAGCATTTCGCTACACCCACAATAACATATGCTAAATATATGTGTGTATGTGACTAGTAAAATTGTATTTAATTTGATTGGTTAAAAGAAATTGATACGATTTTAGTTGGTTCTGTATTTTCAGATTTCAGTGCAGCCTTCGATGTTATTGATCATTCATCTTTATTGAAGAAACTCACTTGCTATGGCTTTACATCACCTGCCATTCGCATGGTTGGAGAGTTATTTATCCAATAGAACACATAGAGTGGTCTTCAATGGAAGCTTCTCCAACATCAGTTACAGTATGTACAGTCGTGGCCAAACGTTTTGAGAATGACTCAAATATTAATTTCCACAAAGTTTGCTGCTTCAGTGTCTTTAGATATTTTTGTTAGATGTTTCTATGGAATACTGAAGTATAATTACAAGCATTTCATAAGTGTCAAAGGCTTTTATTGACAATTACATGAAGTTGATGCAAAGAGTCAATATTTGCTGTGTTGACCCTTCTTTTTCAGCTGTCAATTAACTTCTGGTCCACATCCTGACTGATGGCAGCCCATTCTTGCATAGTCAATGCTTGGAGTTTGTCAGAATGTGTGGGTTTTTGTTTGTCCACCCGCCTCTTGAGGATTGACCACAAGTTCTCAATGGGATTAGTATGACTTCCGGCGCCGACTCCCCTCTTAAAGGGAGTGCTCCTAATCTCAGTTTGTTACCTGTATAAAAGACACCTGTCCACAGAAGCAATCAATCAATCAGATTCCAAACTCTCCACCATGGCCAAGACCAAAGAGCTCTCCAAGGATGTCAGGGACAAGATTGTAGACCTACACAAGGCTGGAATGGGCTACAAGACCATCGCCAAGCAGCTTGGTGAGAAGGTGACAACAGTTGGTGCGATTATTCGCAAATGGAAGAAACACAAAAGAACTGTCAATCTCCCTCGGCCTGGGGCTCCATGCAAGATCTCACCTCGTGGAGTTGCAATGATCATGAGAACGGTGAGGAATCAGCCCAGAACTACACGGGAGGGTCTTGTAAATGATCTCAAGGCAGCTGGGACCATAGTCACCAAGAAAACAATTGGTAATACACTACGCCGTGAAGGACTGAAATCCTGCAGCGCCCGCAAGGTCCCCCTGCTCAAGAAAGCACATATACATGGTCGTCTGAAGTTTGCCAATGAACATCTGAATCATTCAGAGGACATCTGGGTGAAAGTGTTGTGGTCAGATGAGACCAAAATGGAGCTCTTTGGCATCAACTCAACTCGCCGTGTTTGGAGGAGGAGGAATGCTGCCTATGACCCCAAGAACACCATGCCCACCGTCAAACATGGAGGTGGAAACATTATGCTTTGGGGGTGTTTTTCTGCTAAGGGGACAGGATAACTTCACCGCATCAAAGGGACGATGGACGGGGCCATGTACCGTCAAATCTTGGGTGAGAACCTCCTTCCCTCAGCCAGGGCATTGAAAATGGGTCGTGGATGGGTATTCCAGAATGACAATGACCCAAAACACACGGCCAAGGCAACAAAGGAGTGGCTCAAGAAGAAGCACATTAAGGTCCTGGAGTGGCCTAGCCAGTCTCCAGACCTTAATCCCATAGAAAATATGTGGAGGGAGCTGAAGGTTCGAGTTGCCAAACGTCAGCCTCGAAACCTTAATGACTTGGAGAAGATCTGCAAAGAGGAGTGGGACAAAATCCCTCCTGAGATGTGTGCTAACCTGGTGGCCAACTGCAAGAAACGTCTGACCTCTGTGATTGCCAACAAAGGTTTTGCCACCAAGTACTAAGTCATGTTTTGCAGAGGGGTCAAATACTTATTTCCCTCATTAAAAAGCCATTCCATTTATAAAAAATTTCACAATGCGTTTTTCTGGATTTTTTTGTTGTTATTCTGTCTCTCACTGTTCAAATAAACCTACCATTAAAACTATAGACTGATCATTTCATTGTCAGTGGGCAAACGTACAAAATCAGCAGGGGATCAAATACTTTTTTCCCTCACTGTACGGTCTAACATCAACGACATCCATGCCAGTCTTTCCTGGTTGAGGGTTGACGAGAGATGAACTGCTTGCCTTCTAGTTTTCATGAGAAATATTACTGTGATGAAATAATCAGCATAATCCAATAACGTTCTGCTCAGACATTCATACATACCCCACAAGACATGCCACCAGGGGTCTCGTCACAGTGCCCAAGTCCAAAACGATTTCACGGCAACCCACAGTATTATACAGAGTCATGATTGCATGGAACTCCCATCTCCTATTACTCAAGCAAACAGCAAAATTACCTTTAAAAAACGTATGAAACAACATCTCATGGAACGACGGGGACTGTGAGAGGACACACAAACACACACAGACACTCTAACGCACTATTTTTTGGTTGTATTGTTTGTATGTTGTTGTATTTAAAATGTCTGTGACTTTCCTTGCTTATCAATAACCAGGTTTCCATCAAACTTTTTTATGCGAGTAAAGTACATGTCATGACAGGCCCGACAGGCCCGATGGAAACTTTCAAAATGTTGACTAAACAAAATACGCCAGACGAGGTGAACTTTTTCTGTCTGTAAAATTAATTATGCGAGAACAGTCGGTGGAAACGCTTTTGTACGCAAATATTGATATAATAACCATCCTATCGAAGTAAACTAGTTGTGTGGTCCTCGGACTACAACTTGTCAAGCATGCAGTTTATTAAGCTACAGACAAAATAAGTTAGAAGGAACTTCACAGGGTGGTGAAAGTGATGAGCTTAATGCTGCTCTCCAATAAATATCTAGGGTCTTATACTGGTGATATGATGATTGATGCTTGGCTGCCATTTTGAAAAATGACAAATAATCTCGCTCTTTTGTACATATAATCTCATCATGTAGGCTATACGTGCGCTCTGGCCAACAGCGTGCAGATAGCGTTGTTGACTAGAGGGCACTTGCCATCACCAGAGTGGGCACACTCGCTTACTAATGCCCAAAAATGTGTAAGAAATTCTTATGTAACTGGCATGCTCATCTGTTTAAAATAACCATAAAACACACTTGTACAGGTTGTTTTTGCGTCCATGTTTGGCAATTTTCTATTATTACCTTGTGCGTATGAACATTGGGTGTTAATGTAAAGCATTGCCGACGGAGTTAAGAAGTTCAGCAGTGTTGTCAGAGCGTTCAATTGGTGTAATTACTTACAAGATCGTAGAAACGCAGACCTTCTTTAATTACCTCTTTTAACATGACATCATGACTACGCACAACTGAGGTGGCTTGTGTAGGAACCCAACTCTACAACGTCCCAGCCTTCATGGATCTCATTGGTTAAAACATCTGACACAACTCTCAGTAGTAGCCAATGAAATGGATGGCTGGACAGCAATATGCCAGCCAGTCCCTACTCCCTATAGCAGCCATTGGGACTTGTCCCCATAGACAATAGTGACGGCACTGATGCGATTGGTGGCCATTAGTCTTCATCAGACTGTTTTGTGTGTGCGGAGAGGCGTGAGGTAGTGTAGTCAGCCACTCTGTCTCAATGAGCCCTGGGGGCCGGCGGGCCATAGTGGTGCCTGGCACTGCCCATCTGGACTGGCATTGGCAGTGCCAATCCAATGGAGTCGGGATCCGGGTGTGGTTGGGAGTTGGGAGGGTGAGTCACTGTTTCAGTTGGTGTGTATGTACAGTGTGCATGGAGGGGAAATGTGTACTGTTAGACTGTTTTAGGGTCATGCTAAAGTGTGTCATCTCAAATACATAGTCCCTATACTGGGCTCCCGAGTGGCGCAGCAGTCTAAGGCACTGCATCTCAGTGCTAGAGGTGTCACTACAGACCCTGGTTCAATTCTGGGTTGTATCACAACTGGCTGTAATTGGGAGTCCCATAGGGCATTGTACAATTGGCCCAGTGTCATTAGGGTTTGGATGGGGTAGTCCATCATTAACTGACTTGCCTAGTTAAATAAAGGTTAAATAGAAATTAGACAGCTTCACTCACAATTTCAACACTATAGGGCTGTACCTATACTCATACAGCACATGGGAGTTCAGAAAGTAATCACAAGTTTGCTAACAAGATCATTTGCTATATCAGTGGCTTAATCAAAGTGGTTGGGATGCTAATCACAGTCATTATGGTGATTATTGATCCGTCTGAGGCGGTGCTGTGGTCTCTAGATGGCTGATTAGAGCCAAAGTCTATAATAATGGCCTTGATTGGGAGAGCCTTTGAAAGAAACCTTGAGCGGGCTAGTTCCTCGTATAATGATAAGGGGTCCAAAAATACAAATACTATTCACATAAAAGGGGAAAGAACTGGCCTGTCTTTAGAGAGAGAGAGGGAGAAGGAGGTAGGAGAGAGGGAAAAAGAGAGAGAGAGCAAGGAACGGTGAGAGAGAAAGAAAGAACGACAGAGGGGGGAGGCACTGTACTGTTTGCTGAAAGTAAGAGAGGAGAGGGGTACTTATTTGGGGTCTTTAATTTCAAGACTTCTCATCCTTAGGCCTATTGCTCCCCTCTGTGGTGCCATGATGCTATCTGGAGGACCCAGAGGACCTCATTTAGTCAGGCAGGAGAAAAGGCCAGCTCAGCAGAAAACGGTGTCCTGATTTCCCTCAGGCACTGGAGAGGCCACCCTGGGAGACGGCAGTCTCGCTTTTAATCAGAGCGTAGCTTTACGTTGCATTCAAAAACTTTGTGACAAAATACTGCATGGTCTCGGGCTCTTTCTGTCTCTGTCTCTCTTGTCTCTCTTTCTCTTTAACATGCTCTGCTCTCAGCGCTGGTTGGGCCTCTGTGGTCCTGTCCTTTATATATCTTTCATTCCCTCTCTTCCTCCCTGCCTCCTCTCTCTCTCTCTCTCTCTCTCTCTCTCTCTCTCTTTCTCTCTTTCTAAACAAACCCACCTCTTCTCTTAATACCATTGATCTCTCCCCATCAAAACCATGCAGTATTTTGTCACAAAGTTTTTGAATGTAACGTAAAGCTACGCTCTGATTAAAAATCCTTTAAAATGAATACACTAAACTAAATTAAAGCAGAGATGTAGTTTTGAAGAGCTTTATGGCCATGAGCTGAGATCAAAGGAAGTTCTTGATATAACAATGTTGTTGAAGAAGGAGCATGGCTGCATCCCATATGGCACCCTATTCCTTACATAGTGCACTACTTTTGAACTGAGCCCTAAGGGGCCCTGGGCAAAAGTGGTGCACTATACATGGAATAGGGTGCCATTTGGGATGTGCACATGCTCCTTCTTCAACAACATTGTCAACAACTGTAGATGAATAAACTGTGCAGCATCGAAAGACATTGGCCTCCAAAGAACCAAACGTTGTTATGATCAAACCAAGGCTGACCTTCCTTTGCACTCCTCTGTCTGCAATGCAAATATTCTGTGTTAGATATAAGAAGTGACCTTTTTAAATGACAATAACAACGATGAATATGCAAATGTACTCTATAATATTCAGTGACTTTTGGCTAATGTGCATAATCAACCCATACAGAGGAAGTGGCTTTGAATGCTTATTAGGCTCCCTATTAATGCTTTAAGGATATGACCCCTGCTGTGATCGGTTAACCCACAGCGCGTGTGTAGGGCTCGTAGAGTGTGTGGGGGTGGTAGAGTGTGTAGGGCTCGTAGAGTGTGTGGGGGTGGTAGAGTGTGCGGGGGTGGTAGAGTGTGTGGGGGTGGTAGAGTGTGTGGGGGTGGTAGAGTGTGTAGGGCTCGTAGAGTGTGTGGGGGTGGTAGAGTGTGCGGGGGTGGTAGAGTGTGCGGGGGTGGTAGAGTGTGTGGGGGTGGTAGAGTGTGTGGGGATGGTAGAGTGTGCGGGGGTGGTAGCGTGTGTGAGGGCGGTGGCGTGTGCGGGGGTGGTAGCATGTGAGGGGGTGGTAGCGCATGTGAGGGCGGTAGCGCGTGTGAGGGCGGTAGCGCGTGCGGGGGCGGTAGCGTGTCAATCAAATCAAATCAAATTTTATTTGTCACATACACATGGTTAGCAGATGTTAATGCGAGTGTAGCGAAATGCTTGTGCTTCTAGTTCCGACCATGCAGTAATATCTAACAAGTAATCTAACGATTTCATAACAACTACCTTATACACACAAGAGTAAAGGAATGATTACGAGTATATACATATAAATATATGGATGAGCGATGGCTGACCGGCATAGGCAAGATGCAGTAGATGGTATGGAGTACAGTATATACACATATATATATATGAGATGAGTAATGTGGGATATGTAAACATTACAGTGGGGGAAAAAAGTATTTAGTCAGCCACCAATTGTGCAAGTTCTCTCACTTAAAAAGATGAGAGAGGCCTGTAATTTTCATCATAGGTACACTTCAACTATGACAGACAAAATGAGGAAAAAAAATCCAGAAAATCACCATTGTAGGATTTTTTATGAATTTATTTGCAAATTATGGTGGAAAATAAGTATTTGGTCACATACAAACAAGCAAGATTTCTGGCTCTCACAGACCTGTAACTTCTTCTTTAAGAGGCTCCTCTGTCCTCCACTCATTACCTGTATTAATGGCACCTGTTTGAACTTGTTATCAGTATAAAGACACCAGTCCACAACCTCAAACAGTCACACTCCAAACTCCACTATGGCCAAGACCAAAGAGCTGTCAAAGGACACCAGAAACAAAATTGTAGACCTGCACCAGGTTGGGAAGACTGAATCTGCAATAGGTAAGCAGCTTGGTTTGAAGAAATCAACTGTGTGAGCAATTATTAGGAAATGGAAGACATACAAGACCACTGATAATCTTCCTCGATCTGGGGCTCCACGCAAGATCTCACCCGTGGGGTCAAAATGATCACAAGAACGGTGAGCAAAAATCCCAGAACCCCACGGGGGGACCTAGTGAATGACCTGCAAAGAGCTGGGACCAAAGTAACAAAGCCTACCATCAGTAACACACTACGCCGCCAGGGACTCAAATCCTGCAGTGCCAGACGTGTCCCCCTGCTTAAGCCAGTACATGTTCAGGCCCGTCTAAAGTTTGCTAGAGAGCATTTGGATGATCCAGATGAGGATTGGGAGAATGTCAGATGAAACCAAAATAGAACTTTTTGGTAAAAACTCAACTCGTCGTGTTTGGAGGACAAAGAATGCTGAGTTGCATCCAAAGAACACCATACCTACTGTGAAGCATGGGGGTGGAAACATCATGCTTTGGGGCTGTTTTTCTGCAAAGGGACCAGGACGACTGATCCGTGTAAAGGAAAGAATGAATGGGGCCATGTATCGTGAGATTTTGAGTGAAAACCTCCTTCCATCAGCAAGGGCATTGAAGATGAAACGTGGCTGGGTCTTTCAGCATGACAATGATCCCAAACACACCGCCCGGGCAACGAAGGAGTGGCTTCGTAAGAAGCATTTCAAGGTCCTGGAGTGGCCTAGCCAGTCTCCAGATCTCAACCCCATAGAAAATCTTTGGAGGGAGTTAAAAGTCCGTGTTGCCCAGCGACAGCCCCAAAACATCACTGCTCTAGAAGAGATCTGCATGGAGGAATGGGCCAAAATACCAGCAACAGTGTGTGAAAACCTTGTGAAGACTTACAGAAAACATTTGACCTCTGTCATTGCCAACAAAGGGTATATAACAAAGTATTGAGATAAACTTTTGTTATTGACCAAATACTTATTTTCCACCATAATTTGCAAATAAATTCATAAAAAATCTTACAATGTGATTTTCTGGATTTTTTTTCCTCGTTTTGTCTGTCATAGTTGAAGTACCTATGATGAAAATTACAGGCCTCTCTCATCTTTTTAAGTGAGAGAACTTGCACAATTGGTGGCTGACTAAATACTTTTTTTCCCCACTGTATATAAATGGCATTGTTTAAAGTGGCTAGTGATACATTATTTCATCCAATTATAATTATTAAAGTAGCTAGAGATTTGGGTATGGAGTACAGTATATACAAATATATATATGAGATGAGTAATGTAGGATATGTAAACATTATATAAATGGCATTGTTTAAAGTGGCTAGTGATACATTATTTCATCCAATTATAATTATTAAAGTGGCTAGAGATTTGGGTCGATGGCCGAACGGCATAGGCAAGATTCAGTAGATGGTTTAGAGTACAGTGTATACATTTGATATGAGTATGTCGGAAACGTAAACATTATATACAAAATTGTTTAAAGTCGCTAGTGATACATTGTTACATCCAATTCCTATGTTTAAAGTGGCTAGAGATTTAAATCAGTATGTTGGCAGCAGCCACTCAATGTTAGTGATGGCTGTTTAATAGTCTGATGGCCTTGAGGTAGAAGCTGTTTTTCAGTCTCTCGGTCCCAGCTTTGATGCACCTGTACTGACCTCGCCTTCTGGATGATAGCGGGGTGAACAGGCAGTGGCTCGGGTGGTTGTTGTCCTTGATGATCTTTTTGGCCTTCCTGTGACATCGGGTGGTGTAGGTGTCCTGAAGGTCAGGTAGTTTACCCCCGGTGATGCGTTGTGCAGTCCTCACTACCCTCTGGAGAGCCTTACGGTTGTGGGCGGAGCAGTTGCTGTACCAGGCGGTGATACAGCCCGACAGGATGCTCTCGATTGTGCATCTGTAGAGGTTTGTGAGTGATTTTGGTGACAAGCCGAATTTCTTCAGCCTCCTGAGGTTGAAGAGGCGCTGTTGCGCCTTCTTCACCACGCTGTCAGTGTGGGTGGACCAATTCAGTTTGTTCGTGATGTATGCATGAGGAACTTAAAACTTTCCACCTTCTCCACTACTGTCCCCTCGATGTGGATAGGGGTGCTCCCTCTCCTGTTTTCTGAAGTCCACGATCATCTCCTTTGTTTTGTTGACATTGAGTGAGAGGTTATTTTCCTGACACCACACTCCGAGGGCCCTCACCTCCTCCCTGTAGGCCGTCTCGTCGTTGTTGGTAATCAAGCCTACCACTGTAGTGTCGTCAGCAAACTTGATGATTGAGTTGGATGCGTGCTGGGCCACGCAGTCATGGGTAAACAGGGAGTACAGGAGAGGGCTGAGAACGCACCCTTGTGGGGCCCCAGTGTTGAGGATCAGCGGGGTGGAGATGTTGTTTCCTACCCTCACCACCTGGGGCCGGCCCGTCAGGAAGTCCAGGACCCAGTTGCACAGGGCTGGGTCGAGACCCAAGGTCTCGAGCTTAATGACGAGCTTGGAGGGAACTATGGTGTTAAATGCTGAGCTGTAGTCGATGAACAGCATTCTTACATAAGTATTCCTCTTGTCCAGGTGGGTTAGGGCAGTATGCAGTGTGATTGCGATTAAGTCGTCTGTGGACCTATTGGGACGGTAAGCAAATTGGAGTGGGTCCAGGGTGTCTGGCAGGATGGAGGTGATATGATCCTTGACTAATCTCTCAAAGCACTTCATGATGACGGAAGTGAGTGCTGCAGGCGATAGTAATTTAGCTCAGTTACCTTAGCTTTCTTGGGAACAGGAACAATGGTGGCCCTCTTGAAGCATGTGGGAACAGCAGCCTGGGATAGGGACTGATTGAATATGTCCGTAAACACACCAGCCAGCTGGTCTGCGCATGCTCTGAGGACACGGCCAGGGATGCCATCTGGGCCGGCAGCCTTGCGAGGGTTAACACATTTAAATGTTTTTCTCACATTGGCTGCGGTGAAGGAGAGCCCGCAGGTTGACTCTACTTTGTCTCTATATTGACTCTTAGCTTGTTTGATTGCCTTGCGGAGGGAATAGCTACACTGTTTGTATTCAGTCATGTTTCCGGTAGCCTTACCCTGGTTAAAAGCAGTGGTTTGCGCTTTCAGTTTTGCTGAATGCTGCCATCAATCCACGGTTTCTGGTTGGGGAAGGTTTTAATAGCGGGGGCGGTAGCGTGTGCGGGGGCGGTATGTGCGCGGGTGGTAGTGTGTGCGGGGGTGGTAGCGTGTGTGTGGGCAGTAGCGTGTGTGAGGGCGGTAGCGTGTGTGAAGCGATAAGCGTGTGCGAAGCGATGGCGTGTCTGAGCGGTAGCGTGTGCGAAGCGGTAAGCGTGTCGCGGCGGTAGCGTGTGCGGTAGCGTGTGCGATGGCGTGTCTGTGAAGCGATGGCGTGTCTGAAGCGGTATGGCGTGTCTTGAAGCGATGGTGTGTGCGGGGCGGTAGCGTGTACGGGGGTGGTAGCGTGATGATGATCAGTGCTTAATGGCCACATGGGGAACATGAGAGGATGCTTGCTATTCAAGTGTTTGTTGTGTTTCATGTGTGTGTGTGTGTGCGTGCCTGTGTACGTGTTTAACTATACTTGTGTATAGTTAAAATGGTAAACAAACAAAAATCTGGGGACATTTGTTAGTCCCCACAAGGTCAAATGCTATTTCTAGGGGGTTTAGGGTAAAGGTTAGAACTAGAATTAGGGTTATGGTTAGGAACTAGGATTAGGTTTAGGGGTTAGGGAACATATGATTTTGAAAGGGACTGAATTGTGTGTCCCTGTGAGGTTAGTTATACAAGACTGTGTGTGTGTGTTCACTCGTCTCTAACCGTGAGGAGCATGAGGGCGTGTGTGTCTCCTCGCTGACCTCCCGTCGTCTCCCTCGTGTCTCTCGTACCTTCATCCCTTCACAGTCAAAGCTGACAAAGTGAACCAGAGTGGCTTTCGTAACTGCCGAGGCTGAAACTGAATCATATTAGAGTCAAAGCTATACACTGAGACAGATGGGAGCCTGGGTGGGCTTGCCAGTGTTGGGAACCACCACGTCACAAATTACACATCCTCAGAAAGAGAGAGAGAGGGACACACACACACACACAATAACATCATTTTTATCTCTCATCACATACCAAGACGGAGATGGTTGCTTTCCATCTTCTCTTTTCCCTCTCCTCCCTCCATCCAGTCTTCCTCATTCCTCCTTTCTCTCATCTGGTGCCTGTCACTGTGTTTAGAGATCAGTGGAGCTATTGCTGGTGGTTGCTCTGTATCTTCCCTCCCTCCCTCCCTCCCTCCATCCATCCTTTTCTTTCTTGCATCTGTTGCCTCTGACTGTCTTGACTGTGACGATAGCACCAGCTTTACGCAGCGTCCTCCTCACTACCTCAGCTACAGTACGGTGACTAAGTGTCTTCCTCACCCGTATCTCCCTGTATTGACATAGAAATCCCCAGGCAGGTATAATCTGCTGCCGCGTCTCACCTTTAAACACACCCATCATTCCCTTTCATGGAAATCATAATTTTCTTACGACAAGACACTTTCTAAAAAGCCATTACCCTCTTAAACCGGTGCCGTTCAAAATGTCAGGACACCATTATTATCGTGAGAGGTGTGCCGGTTTTGTATGGTTCTCGCCTGCTCGGGCTCACCTCTGATATTTTGCTATTTGCCGACTGTGCCGAGAGGGCGTTTGGGCATTTGAGTTCAATATTATGGAAATGTTCATTTTGTTAAGCTGGCTGCTGTTTTCTTTGACTGACAGCGGAGTATAATAGGTTATCTGGCAGGCTGTGCACTCGGCCATGGGAGAGATACACAATGCAGACTTAATGAGAGGAGATAGCATTGTGGGGAGAGCTGCTGTGGATAGAAGGAGGCCAGGGCATTGTGTGTGTGTGTGTGTGCATGGGCAAGCACAGGGATTACACTGGGTCTTAGAGGGTCCTTTCAGTGGATGAAAATGAAAATGCGTGGTTAGTGATGAGGATCCATTACTAAAGGCGTATGGCTACAGAGCTGTGATTATAGCTATGGCTGGTGCGAGCATTTGTGTTGATAGAGCATAGTTAGGGCTAATGTCTATATGGGATGTTTAGCTGTGGAGTAGACAGGACAAAAGTGGTCATGTGATTAGGGGTGAGGCTGCATTGTCAGATTGTGTACGGCTGGAGGGTAGTCTCGCCCACACACATCGTCCTGCTGATGGGAGCAGGCACTGAGAATCATATGAAGCTCTATAATGGGTGGATCAATAGTCCATTCAGTGGTGATGAGACACCAGCTAGTCAATAATGCCACACACACAGCCTGGCTGGCAGACAGACAAATGGATGACAATCACTCTTTCACCTTCATTTTCACAATTTTTTTCCTCTCACCTAATTTCACTGTTTCACAATCTCTATCTCACACACACACAGAGACACACACACAGTACCCCCCAACCCCCTCTCTCTCATTTCTCTATGCACGGTGTGTCGTATTAAAAAGTGATAACTACTTGATCAAGCTCATTACCTCTACTGGAGACTAGATAGAATCCTACTGTTCACCATTTCATCACTGCTCCATTTAACCCCTAATGTCAGATTGAAATGGATTAGGAATGTCGGTTAACCCTTTCATGGTCGAAGGTAGGAATGAAGACACGTAAAAGGGAGATGGCGTGTCTGACTGTCGATTTTTCTCAGACAGATTCAACTCCTTGCAAATCTGCAGGACCGCATATTAGCAGGTAGCTTAGCGACATGATCTTACGAACTGTGGACACCAATCCAATTTAGACATTTCTCCAAGGCAGTTATGCGTAGGGAAGCAGCGCGTGATATTAAGGTGTGTGCTAGTGATTCTGCCCACCTTGGCCCTAGCTACCTTCCTCTTATTCACCCCAATTGGAAGCATCAGTCCCGTAACCTTAACTATCAGGCATAGGAAAGAACAGGATGGGATGAACTTTAGTGTCCCTGAAGGGAGAATTGTCTTAGACACACAATGCTGCTGTATATATATAGAAAATGGACACTGTACATTACATTATAGCAGGAAAACTAGGGCTGTAACATATAGCTTACTAATAAAAACGAACCTGATAGAATCTGATAGTATAGGAGTTGTGCTCTCTTTCTTTGATTAATTAGACAATGACACAGTAGTCGCCTTGGCAACCTGCAGAGTAGTGTAAGACACAGATACACCTCGTGTCTGAGGCAGCAGGCTACAGTATATCCCCCTGATACTGTCTTGTCTGCTGTAAAATCATTCCACGGCCAGTATATAGAATGGCTTGACTCAGACTGAACAGATGTTTGAAGCGAGATATGTCACTTTGAATTGATGTGATTACGTCTGTGCTCTCAGTCTCCTTCAATTTGGTGTCAGAAGTCGATCCGTAGCATATTGACTGAGATGTGTGATTGATAATGTTTTGTGAATCTCACAAATGTTTTGGTTTTATTACATCAGAACACGCCGAAAAGACAATCACGATACTGTGCAAGTTGTTTCACAGCGGCACTCAATTATTGTTCTATTCATTTTCTCAAATTGGTTGTCAGGTCTAACTTACTTCATTGTCCAAAAGCACAATTTTCTACAATCAGGTGGATCGTGCGAGGAATGCACTGCTAAAGCCAATTGGCAAACTGCCCTGTTAGGTAGAAACCAATCAAGAAAAGGGGCCGACTTGTTTGTCCCGTCAAAACCCTATTGACCTGTCATTAATCTGTAGCGGAGAGGTCAGGAACAGATGCCAGGACAACAAATATTGTTCATACGTTATATAAACGTTGTGCAACCCACCGTAACAGGGTCAACCAATTAAGTCGGAGGAGCTGGCTGGCATGGACAGATGAGAAGAGTGGGCGGACATTTTCTTGTTAAGGAAGCCTTGTTAGATGGCTAATATTGGTCGATTTATGTAACTAGGCTGTAGTCTATATAATATAAACCACATACCACAGTCGCTATTGTGGGTGACTGGGGGTGGTTGTGAAAACTGCTCATAAGACAAACTTTGAGGTGATTATGTTAAAACGATAGCCACTCTTGTTTGTCTCTACTGTATAGCCACTACTGAGGTGTATGTTGCTTGAGCTTCCAACTGCTGTTTCCCTTTGTATTGAGGAGGGCTGTGGTAGTCTGTTCCAGACTCCAGAACCCACACACTCTCACACACACGTGTGCACAGCGTATTTATCAGCTCGGCGAAATGTGTTCCTTGTTCTTTATTAGTGTGACATTGATGGAGCAGTTCATCTCACACAGAGTGACGGGGGAGACGGGGGTGGAGGGGTTGGACTAACCCACATCCAGCTAGCAACTCTTCATTACAGGAGAACTCCAGAGTGTAAACCACGGGAAAAATAACCATAATTTGGTGGGTGCTTATAATATAAGTATTTGAGTTTGTTATTACGGCACATTAGTTCATATGTTCAAAAAAGCATTTCTGCAACAAAGAATGAAAAAAACGTTTTTACGTTCACATACCTCTCCTGTGAAGTCTGTCAAATTTGGCTCCTGAGTGGCGCAGCGGTCCAAGGCACTGCATCTCAGTGCAAGAGTCATCACTACAGTCCCTGGTTCGAATGCAGGCTGTATCACATCCGGCCGTGATTGGGAGTCCCATAGGGCGGCACACAATTGGCCCAGTTTTTTGCGTATCACACTCTCCTTGAGACACCCTCTGAGAGTGGCGTCACGGCCAAGGTCAGCCATTATCAACAGCAACCCTAGAGCAATTAGGGTTAAGTGCCTTGCTCAAGGGCACATCGACAGATTGTTCACCTTGTCGAATCTGGGATTCTATCAACCTTTCGGTTACTGGCCCAACAATCCAACCACTAGACTACCTGCCACCTCTGTGATTCCCTCAATCTGCATTCAGAATGACTGGCAGGGCTTGAAAAACAAGGCCCTTGGTGACTGATCGCCATGTACTCATAAAACAGGCTCTCACTTATGCAAGATGCTGATTAGGTAAAATGTATTCAGGGTACACTTCCCTTCACAACCCCCCTCTTGGTGGTGAATGGGCAGGAGAGGAGTCTAGGGATGCATCCCAAATGGCACCCTATTCCATATAGTGCACTACTTTTGGCCAGAGCCCTATTGGCCCAGCTCAAAAGTAGTGCACTATATAAGGAATAGGGTGCCAATTGGGATGCATACCAGGACTCAGGAGTTGGGGGTAGGTAATTGGAACAGACGAGCCCAGGCTACAGGGTGGTAATGCTGCGGCCCCCAGGACCAGTAACGGCATCTATATACTGGTTCACAGACCCCCAATTAGGCTCTCTAGAAGTGGAGGTTCAGGTTCCTTCAGGGAGGGAGAGTAGGATGGTCCTCCTTTATTACATCTGGTTGAGAGGTAGTTTGGGTCTGCGTACCCAAATGACAGCCTTTTCCCAACACATTGCACTACTTTTGACCAGGGTCTGGTCAAAAGTAGTGCACTATACAGCAAATATGATGGCATTTGGGACTCATACTTTGGTTTTATGTGGCTTGGAAGGCAGCGCATGGAGAGACAGGGCTCCAGGTTAGCAAGTAGCAGATAAAACATGTTTTTTCTCTCTCTTTTCTTTCCGTCTCCTCAGTGATTGTCGTTTCTCACATGGGGGGATAGAGTGAAATATTTATACAGAGACGGAAACGCTTTTCCTTTCCCTTGCCCTCTTAATGGGTCACAGGAGACTGTGGTTACATTGGGAGCTGGAGATGTTGCTGATGAAAGCTGTTCTGGGATCAGCCCATAGCTCAGTTCTGGGGTTGTTCAAGCGGAGAGCAGCCCCAGAGGACTGATCCTAGTGCTATACAGGTGCAGACTGCTGAGGAATGGTAAAAAAGTGGTAATACTGTTGACAGACTGTGGTTGTGTAGTATGTCTTATTAGTCAGAGCCCAGAGTTATTCCTGACCACATGACCCAAAAAAACTCAGGGCACTGGTCATGTTCCTAGTTATTGTCACGACTTCCGCCGAAGTCGGTGCCTCTCCTTGTTCGGGCGGCATTCGGCGGTCTTCTAGCCATCATCGATCCATTTTTCATTTTCCATTTGTTTTGTCTTGTCTTCCCACACACCAGGTTTCAATTCCATTCATTACATTGTGTATTTAACCCTCTGTTTCCCACATGTCCTTGTCCGAAATTGTTTGTATTGTTAGTATTGTTGCACGTTATGTATACTGGTGCGCTACGGGTATTTTGTGCCCATTTATTCTCGTGTTGTTTTGTATTGTTTTTTGGTCATATTAAACAACCACGTTTTGTACTGTGTTGCTCTCCTGCGCCTGACTTATGTGCCACCAGTTACGCAACCCTAACAGTTATAGGCCATTATGGGGGCACATACCTTTTCCTGGCCACATCTAATACAACTTATTATCTTATTAAGGTCATCTTTAACCAACATTTACAGTAGCATTCAGGTTATTTAAGAGATAAATGACACTATTTGTGACTGTCACTGGGGGAAAAAAGCTTATCTAGTTACTTCAGACCTCTTGAATAACTCTTGCGTAACATCGTTTTAATGTATATTACCAAACGAGGCTCTTTACTTCCTCAGACTTTGTTTGACAGCACCCTGGTATTATTAATTAATTTGTAAAGGACATTATCCATCATAGTACAAGTAAATCCAAACAACACACAAAAGCACAGACCTTGCATAAGTCGTGACCCTTTCTTTTCTCCAGAGCAGAATAATCTCTACATTTTTGTCCTCATTGCCAACCGTAGTGCTTATGTGCTGTGTTTCAACACATAATACACAGTGCTTCCTCGTTGGCTCCATCATAGTGGGATTACATTATAGCTTTGAGTACCTTGGTGAGTTGATTAAAGGTGCGATCTGGGTATCTATTCAATGGCCAATTAAATGATTGATATATACAAGTGATGGGACTGCCATTATGCTGAAAAACAAATCCAAGATTGTAGCTTTTAAATTGGAGGGCAATTTACTTGTTTGTCTGGGTCAATTGTGAGTTTCAATGCTCAAGGCCTACCCTAGCAACCCCTGGGTGACTCCCATAGAGACGTAGATTCAGGAAGTTACGAAGACACTACTGTAAAGCATACATCATTGTCATCACAGCCATGGCCACCCCAAAAAACGTGCACATTTGAGCGCTTTTCCTCATCTGATTACCATAGAAGTCATTATTGACTTACACACAAACACTGTACTATCACTGCCACTGCTTCCTGTATAAATTATTCATTGGAGGGAAATTAAGACAGTTGGGCCTGGTTTAGCGGAAGGCAAAGTTTGCTCCCTAGGGAGGGACTCTGATTGGTTGTTTTAATTACCCTCGCCACCGAGACACTTTTAATCACTTTCTGTGTCTCTTCTTGTTTATCAATGCACACACACAGTTGAAGTCGGAAGTGTACATACACTTAGGTTGGAGTCATTAAAAATTCGTTTTTTAACCACTCCACAAATGTCTTGTTAACAAACTATAGTTTTGGCAAGTCGGTTAGGACATCTACTTTGTGCATGACACAAGTCATTTTTCCAACAATTGTTTACACACAGATTATTTCACTTATAATTCACTGTATCACAATTCCAGTGGGTCAGTTTACATACGCTAAATTGACTGTGCCTTTAAACAGCTTGTAAAATTCCAGAACATTATGTCATGGCTTTAGAAGCTTCTGGAAGCTTCTGGTATCACTTGAGTCAACTGGAGGTGTACCTGTGGATGTATTTCAAGGCCTACCTTCAAACTCAGTGCCTCTTTGCTTGACATCATGGGAAGATGAAAAGAAAATCAACCAAGACCTCAGAAAAAAAGAGTAGACCTCTACAAGTATGGTTCATCCTTGGGAACAATTTCCAAATGCCTGAAGGTACCACGTTCATCTGTACAAACAATAGTATGCAAGTATAAACAACATGGGACCACGCAGCCATCATACCGCTCAGGAAGGAGACGCGTTCTGTCTCCTAGAGATGAACGTACTTTGGTGCGAAAGTGCAAATCAACCTTGTGAAGAGGCTGGAGGAAGCAGTTACAAAAGTATTTATATCCACAGTAAAACGAGTCCTATATCGACACAACCTGAAAGGCCGCTCAGCAAGGAAGAAGCCACATCTCCAAAACCCCCATAAAAAAGCCAGACTGTGGTTTTCAACTGCACATGGGGACAAAGATTGTACTTTTGGAGAAATGTCCTCTGGTCTGAAAAATAAATAAATAAATAGAACTGTTTGGCCATAATGACCATTGTTATGTTTGGAGGAAAAGGGGGAGGCTTGCAAGCCGAAGAACATTATCTCAACTGTGAAGCTCGGGGGTGGCAGCTGCATGTTGTGGGGGTGCTTTGCTGCAGGAGGATTGGTGCACTTCACAAAATATATGGCGTCATGAGTAAGGAAGATTATTTGGATATATTGAAGCAACATCTCAAGATATCAGTCAGGAAGTTGAATGGTCGCAAATGGGTCTTACAAATGGACAATGGCCCCAAGCATACTTCCAAAGTTGTGGTAAAATGGCTTAAGGACAACAAAGTCAAGGTATTGGAGTGGCCATCACAAAGCCCTGACCTCAATCCTATAGAAAATGTGCCTGCAGAACTGAAAAACATGTGCCAGCAAGGAGGCCTACAAATCTGACTCAGTTACACCAGCTCTGTCAGGAGGAATGGGCCAAAATTCACCCGACTTATTGTGGGAAGCTTGTGGACGGCTACCTGAAACGTTTGACCCAAGTTAAACAATTTAAAGGCAATGCTACCAAATACTAATTGAGTGTATGTAAACTTCTGACCCACTGGGAATGTGATGAAAGAAATAAAGAAAGAAATAAAAGCTGAAAAAATGATTCTCTCTACTATTATTCTGACATTTCACATTCTTAAAATAAAGTGGTGATCCTAACTGACCTAAGACAGGGAATGTTTACTAGGATTAAATGTCAGGAATTGTGAAAAACTGAGTTTATATGTATTTGGCTAAGGTGTATGTAAACTTCCGACTTCAACTGTAATTGTATTTTGGCCTTTCTTAATAGTATTTTGTTCTTAATTGAGAAACAAATGTTGTTTTTGCTGTTTATTTTTACTATTCACCTGGACAACACAAAAACACTCTCATGAGAGGCTGAAGCAGTACAGCCCATGGAGCTAAAATGGGTTAAGCTCCTTGCCCAAGGGCAGATTGATAAAAGGAATAAAGCCAGCTGTCCTCGCCAGACTTTACTCTATATGGATAGTCTGCCAAACAATGGACTGTGTAGTTTCTCTAGAGAGCATCTCCGCGTCTCACAATGCAAAGTGGGCCTTTATCTGTGTGAGGGACATTTAGTCATTCACTGGAGCATTCTTAGTGTGCTATACTCTCCTTTTTTGGGTCAAATATGGGTCGTTGTCATAATGTCAGTTGAGGTTAAAATGGGGTAAACATGGCTCATGTTCATAAGGGCACAACATAGCAAAACAATTTTAACAACAAAAACAAGCTATTTCTTTATTGGACAAGTTCAGACATCCCTGTTTTGCTCCGTTTCAAAGTTATTTTTTCAGTTCTGTGTCTACTGAACACTACCTGGCCTATTCTTTCTGAATCAAATCTGCAGGGCTCTTGGTCCTGATTAACTTGTGTGACCAATACAGAATCACTGTTCTTCTTCCTGAATGAACTTTAAGAAGAGAATATAGAATGAAATCCACTGTATGTAAGGAAATCCACTGTATGTAATGAAATCCACTATATGTAATGAAATCCACTGTATTTTTCATTGTCATTTTTTCTTCATATATAATGCATGATGACATCTTGTATAATATTGCACTTAATTTAATTTCCTCCTAATGTTGATATGTTTGAAGTGCTTATAGGCCTACTGTACTTTATATTAGATATGAGTCGATTCATTTTAGGCAGAAATCATATTTGACCTTTTGACAAATGTAGATTATTTCTCTGTCATCAATAACTTGTTTGATACTTTTATCCACAGAATGTAGTTCATAGAACTAGTATGATCTCTAGGATTTTCTCCTTAATCTCACCAAGACCAATGAACATACATCATGTGAATGGGTATTTCACATGATACATCTGGGACAAAATGTCTGTCCCAACAGTAATGAGGATAACTGAACAGAAAAGGAAAGATTGGGTTGTGATATCCTCCTGGCCTACCTATGCTGAACTGTGTGTGTATGTGTGAGTGTGTATATGTATGTATATATATATATATATATATATATATATATATATATATATATATATATAGTAACCGACTACTATCATTCATTAGTTATTTCCTCAATATCTGTCTTTGCACTGTGTCTAGGCAGCTGTGGCGAGGAAGACAAACACACCATCTTGAGGTCACCTCTCAGAGAACAAAGCCATTAAATGAGTCTTTATACCCCATGAAACATGTCCCTATGTTTCAAGTGAACGTTCCGTGTGACCCCTCCACCACCGTAAATCCTCCCAGCACACCGCTCTGCCTTTCCACCGCAATTCACTTTAGCTTTAATAACCGCTATACCACAGCCAATCTTTACAAGAGCTGGACCACTCAGACATACACACACAGTGACGCAGACACACACACTGATGCGCACACAAACACACACACACTGATGCAGACGTATACTGACACACAGACACACACACACACACATAGCCAGTGCTAACCACTGCCCATAACAGCACTATTACTTACAGAAAATTAAACTGGCTCCTTTAACAGCCTAATACTCCTTCACAGAGGCAGGCAGGGACACAAAATAACTAAAAGTTAAATTGCTAAGCTATATATCTACTGAGGTACCAATTGGCCCAAAAGATGGCATATACACACACACAAACACACAAGGTTTTACCAGTGGTGGAGTGCAGGGTTTGTGTATTCAGAACAGATGTGGTGGAATGCTGGAGTCATCGTTCATCCTCATTTACCTGTTGGACAAACACAAACACACACACACACACATCAATACTTGGCTAAAGGCGTCTGCATACTAGGTTTGGTTTGCTCCTAGCAGAACTCGGTTTGGAGAAGCAAATGTCTATAACTTTAAAAAGACATTAGCTTGAAAAATTTTAAAAAGCGTCAAAATTACTGTTTGTCCCTCTTGAGATGCCGTAGCAGCAACACTTCCTCAAAATAGTCAGAAACAATCTAAGATAAATCAAAAATCTGTTATTAATTTTGACGTTTTTCAGAGGAGGTCTTAGTCGCACAATTTTACATCTACCTAAGCTGTTTGGTGCAGTATTTCTCAGGTGATTTTTTTTTTGGCATGAAAACCAGTCTGTAGTTGAATGACAACAAATACTTAATTGAAGAATCCTTACTGTTGACCAATCACCTACAAAGGGGCGTAGACTTTGGCAACCGAACTTTGTAAGTAAAAATGATGTTGTGTGATCGGAAAGCCGGAAAACCTGCCGAACACCAAAACTAACAAACAAATGTCCCATATTTTGTTGTGTTACCGCCTGAATTTAAAATGTCACTGACCTACACACAACACCCCATAATGTCAAAGTGGCATTATGTTTTTAGAAATGTTTACAAATTAACAGCTGAAATGGCTTGAGTCAGTAAGTATTAATCAGTGGTGGGAAAAGTACCCAACTATCATACTTGAGTAAAAGTAAAGATGCCCTAATAGAAAATGACTCAAGTAAAAGTAAAAGTCACCCAATAAATTCTACTTGAGTAAAAGTATATAAGTATTTGGTTTAAAATATACTTAAGTATCAAAAGTATGAATCATTTCAAATTCCTTATCCACATCACCAACAAACTAACATGGTCCAAGCACACCAAGACAATTGTGAAGAGGGCACGACAAAACCTATTCCCCCTCAGGAAACTGAAAAGATTTGGCATGGGGTCCTCAGATCCTCAAAAGGTTCTACAGCTGCACCATCGAGAGCATCCTGACTGGTTGTATCACTGCCTGGTATGGCAACTGCTCGGCCTCCGACCGCAAGGCACTACAGAGTAGTGCGTACGGCCCAGTACATCACTGGGGCCAAGCTTCCAGCCATCCAGGACCTCTATACCAGGCGGTGTCAGAGGAAGGCCCTAGAAATTGTCAAAAACTCCAGCCACCCTAGTCATAGACTGTTCTCTCTGCTACCGCATTGCAAGCGGTACCGGAGCGATGTTGGTGCGGTACCGGAGCGATGTTGGTGATGTGGATAAGGAATTTGAAATGATTCATACTTTTGATACTTAAGTATAGGCCCAAGAGGCTTCTACAGTGAGGGAGGCTTCTACAGTGAGGGAAAAAAGTATTGATTTTGCTGCTGATTTTGTACGTTTGCCCACTGACAAAGAAATTATCAGTCTATAATTTTAATGGTAGGTATTTTAATTAGGAGCACACTCTTAACTTCTTAGGGAGCGGCTGCATAGGTGACGGTTTTGGAGAGTCTGGCGTGCCCAAAGTAAAATGCCTGCCACTCAAGCTCAGAAAATAGAATATGCACATAATTAGTACTATTGGATAGGAAACACTGAAGTTTCTAAGAGTGTTAACTACTTAGGGAGTGGTGGGGCGCTAGCGCTAACATGGTCCCGACACTACCCGGTGAAATGCAAAGCGCCAAATTCAAAATCCAAAGTTGAATTATTAAACATTCATCAATATACAAGTGTTGCATAGTCATCAAAAGCTCTGCTTCTTGGCAATATCACAGCGTTGTCAGATTTCAAAAAGGCTTTACGGCGAAAGCACTACATTTGATTGTTTGAGGGTAGCACAAAACACATTTCACAGCGAAAACAAATCCCTTACCTTTTGAAGAACTTCTGCTGAGGGCTTTCCAAGTGTCCAACGAAGACATCCAATGGTTCTTTTGTTAGAAAAAGTCATTTATTATATCCATAAATCTCAGTTTGGTTGGCGCATTATGTTAAAAAAATACAGCGTCCACTCGCCCATTGAACCGTGAAGAGAACTCGTTCAACCTATACCTATACACTTGTCCAAGAACAATCAAACATCATTGATAATGTATCCTTAGGAACACTTGTATGTATATTTACTATAATATTTCAACCAGATTATAAACTGGACGATAGGAAAGAAAAAAAATCAGATCGAGCGCGAGCTCGTGAACGCGCATCCTCTTCTGTTTACATCTGGTGACCAGTTCAAAATTCTTCTTCTATTACCATCCAGAGCATTCTAACATCATCAAACACTGTCTAGAGACTGTTGACATTCAGTGGAAGCAATAGGTACTGCAATCTTACTCCTATATATAGCTGTTTTCAATAGGGAGGGGTTCAAAATGAGGCAATGTGTCAAAAACACTTTTTCCAGGACAGAAATTCCTCGGGTTTTCGCCTGCAGAGCGCAAAATTCAAATTACAAAAATACTAATTTCAAACATTCATGAAAATACAAATGCTGCCCACCTTTCAAAAGCTTAGACTCTTGTTAATCTAACAGCATTGTCAGATATCAAAAAGGCTTTACGGCGAAAGCAGAACATTTGATTGTCTGAGGACAGCACCCCCACTCAAAAACTCAATTAGCATAATAACATAACCAGCAGAGGTGTCACAAAACTCAAAAATAGCATAAAATAAATCGCTTACCTTTGATGATCTTCCTCTGATGGCATATCAAAGCATCCAGGTTACACAATAAAAGGTCATTTTGTTCGATAAAGTTCCTCTATATATCCATATAGCTCCGTTTGGTTGGCACGTTTTGTTCAGTAATCCACCTGCCTAAAGGCTTTCATCCATGCAGACAAACGATATCCCAAAAGTACCCATAAAGTCCGCAGAAAAACGTTTACTTTGGGCATGTTTTTCATCAGAACTTCAAAATATTGCCCCCTAGCCCTAAGAAGTTAAGTGCTGAGACAGAATGGCTATATAAGGAATGGAACATATAGGACCAGGGCTCAGCCACCATTAGAGCTACCATTATAACCTAGACAGTTGTCAGATGTGGACGTTAACAAGCAAAGAACTGAGAGGAAGATAATTGTAGAGCAGGGCCAATGGGAGTTGTTGATGAATAGACAAGGAGTGACTATATGTGCTATGTAAAGATAATGTGATAATAATAAGGCCAATGGAAGTTGTTCATGAAAATACAAGGAGTGGTTCTATACGTTATGCAGGGACAAAATACTATAAAGGCAGAGCTCTGTGATAAGGGAGTCAGTCTCTTTCCATGGGAGAGGCTCAGCTTTAATCCCGTTGAATTAAAGTCTAAATTGAATTCACAAGTTCCGGTATCTGTGTAAATATTTGACTCAAGATTTTCCACAACAGTCTTTGTCCAGCAACCGGCGCAGAGGCTCACAGACTGCTGATGTATTGCATCTGTCGAGCTAGGGGGAGTGTGCAGCCTGGAAGGAGGGTGTCGGCTCAGCGCTCCTGGTCTCTGGTGCGCCTGCTTGGACCAGGATATCCTGCGCCGGCTCTGCGCACTGTATCTCCGGTGCGTCTCCACAGCCCAGTACGGTCTGTTCATTGTTTATTGTTTTTGCCAGTTTGCACTGAATAAAAGTATGTTTACTGGAACCCTCGCTGCATTTTGGTCCGCTCCATCAGAAAACCGTGACACCGGCGAACAGTCCGGCTAGTCGATTACCTATCGACTAGACTCCGTAACAATACGTGCCCTCTGTTCCCCATTGTCCTTGTTGATTATTGTTCCATGTCCGTTGGTCTTGTGTTCTGTTGTATCGGCTTGCGTGTTACCATGTTAGTGTGCACTTGTTATTACAGGTCTCGTCCCGTGTATTGTTATTACGTGTATTTATTAGAGGTTTACACCTCGCTCTTTGTTTGGGTTACGGCCCTGTGTTATATATTACGTTTGTTTTGGGCTTCGTCCCCATCATGTCCATGACGTACTCTATTTTCGTATTCCTGCGCCTGTCTCCTATCATTATACAGTGTGACAGTACGTAGTACTTTAAAGTATTTTTACTTAAGTACTTTACACCACTGGTACTCAACCCCTTTGTTATGGCAAGCCTAAATAAGTTCAGGAGTACAAATTTGCTTAAGTCATAATAAGTTGCATGGACTCACTCTGTGTGCAATAATGTATAACATTATTTTTTTATTACTCTGTACCCCACACATACAATTATCTGTAATGCCCCTCAGTTGAACAGTGAATTGCAAACACAGATTCAACCACAAAAACCAGAGAGGTTTTCCAATGCCTCGGAAAGAAAGACTCCTATGGTAGACTGGTAAAATAAAAAAAGCAGACATTGAATATCCCTTTGAGCATGGTGATGTTATTAATTACACTTTGGATGGAGTATCAATACACCCAGTCACTACAAAGATACAGGCTTAACTAGGTTGCCAGAGAGGAAGAAAACCTCTCAAGGATTTCACCATGAGGCCAATGGTGACTTTAAAACAGTTAGAGTTTAATGGCTGTGGTAGTTTTCTCCTGAGGATGGATCAACAACATTGTAGTTACTCCACAATACTAACCTAAATGGCATAGTGAAAAGAAGGAAGCCTGTACAGAATACACATATCCCAAATATTGCATCCTGTTTGCAATAAGTAAAACTGCAAGAAATGTGGCAAAGAAATGAGCTTTATATCCTGAATACAAATCGTTCTGTTTGGGGCAAATCCAACACAACCCATCATTGAGTACGACTCTTCATATTTTCAAGCATGGTGGTGGCTGCATCATGTTAGGGGTATGCTTGTCTTTGGAAAGGACTAGTGAGTTTTTTAGGATACAAATAAACGAATAGAGATAAGCACAGGCAAAATCCTAGAGGAAAACTTGGTTCAGTCTGCTTTCCAAAAAATTCACCTTTCAGCAGGACAATAATCTAAAACACCAGATTATATTTAATGTTTCCGAGTGGCCTAGTTACAGTTTTGACTTAGATCATCTTAAAAATCTATGGCAAGACTTGAAAATGGCTGTCTAGCAATGATTAACAACCAACTTGACAGAGCTTGAAGAATCTTTAAAGAATAATGTGCAAATATTGTACAGTCCAGGGATGCAAAGCTCTTAGAGACTTACCCAGATAGACTCACAGCTGTAATCACTGCCAAAGGTGAATCTAACATGTATTGACTCAGGCGTGTGAAAACTTACATAAATTAGGTATTTATGTATTTTATTTTCAATATATGTGCAAAATTCCTAAAAACATGTTTTTACTTTGTCATTATGGGGTATTGTGTATGGGTGAGCAACAATTTAATCAATTTGAATTCAGGCTGTAACACAACAAAATGTGGAATAAATCAAGAGGTATGAATACTTTCTGAAGGCACGGTATGCAAATTGTTTAATCCCAATGCCAAGGCTGGCAGGACCTGCCTCCTGCTGTAAGGCTCCATGATTAGGCAGACATCTCTTTCTCTCTCGTTTTCTTAACCTCTTTTTCAATGTACCCTCTTTCTTCCTCTCTAACCTTTTTCATTAGCCTCTATCCCATCTCTCTCTCCATCTATCTTCCCTCTCTCCCCTCATCTCCCTCCCTCCCCCTCTCCTCCTCACTCAGTACCCAGCGAGGTGACCTGTCCGATCTAGTCAAGGTCATGGAGGCGACATGACGGAGAGGGCGACTGATTTTAGCCGGCTTCATTACTTTCCCTCCCTCCATTCCCCCCTCCATCCCTCTGGAGGCCTGCAAGCCCTCTTCATCATGTGATTAACAGGATCTCTGTTCTCTGGCTTTCAGAGCTGGACAGCAAGGGGAATGGAGGCTGGGTGTGTGTGTATATATGGAGGAAATGTGTGTGTGTGTGTGTGCGGGGTGTACAGGCGTGAGAAACAAAATCTAAGAGACTGTGTGTGTCTGAAAGAGAGAGAGATTTTGTGTGAGTGTGTGTGAGTGAGTGTTCAGAAATTGGACACAAACTCTGCCAAGAAAATAATGACTTGGCCCCAAGGCTCCAGCCAGTCTCTTGGGCTGTGTAGCAGCGTCCAATGGGGGAATGTGATGTCTTGACTGCTCCCTATAGGAGAGGGGGAATTCTGACACACGTGGCACACGTGGCACACACACTCCATGGGGCTTCCATCAAAGCAGCTGGTAGCAGTCATTCCTCATGCTTCATGGGTAATGGGATTTCAAGATAACCCAGGACATTGCCAAGGAAGGTATGCTCCCAGTCTACTCTATTTTCAACACAAGATGCGGTGGTTTCACAGTTTGGCTAATGGGAAGATCATGTAAGACTTCCCAAATGAGTCACTATGTGTTATGCGGTTAGGAGGTCTTTGGAGATGGGTTGAGTCAATGTTATCTTTTATATGGTGGAAAATAGCATCGTCTTGTCTCTGTTTCTTCACCCCAGACTAGACAATGAGAGCAGCAGGAGAGGATGGAACATTATTTTGAGATAAAAGGGGCAAAGCCGCAGCGATGTGTACTGTGCGTGTGCGACGGTAAAAAGGGTACACTACACTCCCACAGTATCCCAGAGAGAACGGTTCCTCTGAGAATTACTCCTACAGTTTAGTTGTTCTCTGAGACACACAAGACAACGGGAGACACTATCTCAGAAATGTTGTGTGTGTGTGCACCTCAAAGTTCCTGTCTCACTGCAACTTGTAGTAGGAGCAGAATACGATGACATGTACAGTACTTGCTAGCATTCCCAGTTCAATAAGATTAGCTGACTAAATACCACCATAGCCATCTCATCCTCCTCATTCTCCTACAGTATCGTAGTAAGCATATATTGCTTTTAATGTTCTAAGTATATAACGAACACCATGTGAGTGGAGACTTGCAAATGAATATTTTCAAAGGTAATTACTCACAATTCCTCACGGTTGTAATTAATCACAAGCAGTAAGCTAAGGCTTCATATATTAATGACGTACTTATACACATACAGTATATTTCACTCTGCCGCCAACTAACATACTCATTAATAAAGAAGTCAATTTATCAAAGCTTCTCTGGGACTGAATATATTAGCATTGATTACGTTCCAAATGACACTCTCTTCCCTACAGAGTGCACTACTTTTGACCAGAATCCTATGGGCCCTGGTCAAAAGTAGTGTACTTAAAAGGGAATAGGGTGTCATTAATATTACCTCAGGATGTGGAGAGTGGGGATGAGGGGTCTCAGGTCCAGTGCTTTCCAACATGTTCCGTCTCATTGGAGTGTTACATTTGAGTTTAGCTAAATCACCTACTGTGCTTCTTCATATGAACAGGGCGTAACAAAGTAATGGAGTCATATGCATAATCTGGTGGAATAGCTTAAGGTCGTCCTGAACGTGTTTGACGGCATGAGGAGTTAATTTTGTCTACTGGAGGATGGAGGAGGATAGAGGATTGTCAGGGATTCTATGGATACTAAGGAAGTCTGTGACATCCATCACTATTATGATATGGTTCTCACTCTATGGCTCGTTGCCATTGTTCAATGTCAGTGCAGGAAAGGAAGGAGACAAGGAGAAGAGGCAACAACAGACCCAATCTCTTTATTACTTTCTCTCTCTCTCTCTCAACCTCTCTCTCACTCTCTCTCTTCTCCCTCTCTCTAACTCTTCCTCTCTCAGCCTCTCTCTCTCACTCTCTCTTCCCCCTCCCTCTCTCTCTCTCTCTCTCTCTCTCTCTCTCTCTCTCTCTCTCTCTCTCTCTCTCTCTCTCTCTCTCTCTCTCAGCCTCTCTCTCTCACTCTCTCTCTCACTTTCTCTCCCTCTCTATTTCTCTCTTATCCCTCTCTCTCGCTGTCTCACTCTCTCACTATCTCTCTCTCTCAGACACAGGCTGTAATCTCCTGCTTTGATCAGGCCTAATGATTGTCATCAGTGCTGCTTAAGGAGACCTGGCCCTGTGCCCAACACTGCTGTGTGTGTGTGTGTGTGTCAGGCCCTCTTAATGAGGTGAAGCTGGAGCGTGACTCAGAGTAGCCTTAAGGGTAGTAAAGTGGCATAACCCCGACCACAAGCATGCCTCCAGCCAGCCCCTGACATGCCCACAGTAAAGAAACACTGGGCACACACTGAAAGATCCACTCTAAAGAGGCTGATATCGTTCTATAAGCATTTATGACGGACGACAGGTTCAGTACACATCACTGCATTCTCTATCAGGAAGTACAGCCGTATGTTACTTCCTGGTTAACCTACAGATGTACGAGCTACCAGACCCGGTCTCATGATTGGCTAACTCTAGAGATCCCTTCCATCTCCACTGACTTAGATAAATCTGCTTTTAGTTATTTTGCACCTCATGTATGGAACAATCTACAGGGCTCCCTGCAACTTGATGTTCTGCTGTCTCTGAGGCTGTTCTAGTTGTTGATTATAGGCCTCTTTACTGAGGGATGTGATCGTTTTACTTGAATGGCTTGTAGATCTTGTATGTTTTTATTATGTTGTAAATAGTATAAATTGTGCAAATAGTATGACTTGTGTATATGCAGGACTCCCTTGTCTCAATGGGACTCCCTGTGAAATTAAGTTACAAAAATAATGATTTCACTGGGCCTTGTGCCGTGTAGATCCATAGTCTTTTAAGCCTGTTTGTGTTCCCACCTACATACTTACACTGTTCACCAAACATTGTTAGTGCATGTGCTTATCTTTGCTATACTGTAATATGATCTGAAATCAGTTGAACCAAGCTCCTCCGTTCACTTCACTTCTTCTATTCTGCACTGTGCTGCATCCTCATTGGCATACCAGTCTGTACCACTGTGCTGCATCCTCATTGGCATACCAGTCTGTACCACTGTGCTGCATCCTCATTGGCATACCAGTCTGTACCACTGTGCTGCATTCTCATTGGCATACCAGTCTGTACCCCTGTGCTGCATCCTCATTGGCATACCAGTCTGTACCCCTGTGCTGCATCCTCATTGGCATACCAGTCTGTACCACTGTGCCCTTCTATTGTGTGGCATGAGGATCCAATCTGGGTCAGACCCTCCTGGGTTAGTTTATACAATGCGTTAGCTTTTGTAGTTTTGAAGGTTAAGCTGTATCAGTGGAGCTCAGGGAGTGAGGTGTGTGTGTGTGTGTGTGTGTGTTTTTATTTATTTATTTCACCTTTATTTAACCGGGTAGGCTCGTTGAGAACAAGTTCTCATTTACAACTGTGACCTGGCCAAAATAAAGCAAAGCAGTTCAACACATACAACAACACATAGTTACACATGGAATAAACAAACATACAGTCAATAATACAGTAGAAAAAAAGAAGTCTATATACAGTGTGTGCAAATGAGGTAAGATAAGGGAGGTAGTGCAATAAATAGGCCATGGTGGCGAGGTAATTACAATATAGCAATTAAACACTGGAATGGTAGATGTACAGAAGTTGAATGTGCAAGTAGAGATACTGGGGTGCAAAGGAGCAAGATAAATAAATAAATACAGTATGGGGATGAGGTAGTTGGATGGGCTATTTACAGATGGGCTATGTGCAGGTGCAGAGATCTGTGAGCTGCACTGACAGCTGGTGCTTAAAGCTAGTGAGGGAGATATGAGTCTCCAGCTTCAGTGATTTTTTAGTTCGTTCCAGTCATTGGCAGCAGAGATCTGGAAGGAAAGGCGGCCAAAGGAGGAATTGGCGGTGGGGGTGACCAGTGAGATATGCCTGCTGTAGCGCGTGCTATGGGTGGGTGCTGCTATGGTGACCAGTGAGCTGAGATAAGGCAGGGCATTACCTAGCAAAAACTTGTAGATGACCTGGAGCCAGTGGGTTTGGCGATGATTATGAAGCGAGGGCCAGCCAACGAGAGTGTACAGGTCGCAGTGGTGGGTAGTATATGGGGCTTTGTTGACAAAACGGATGGCACTGTGATAGACTGCATCCAATTTGTTGAGTAGAGTGTTGGAGGCTATTTTATAAATGGCATTGCCGAAGTTGAGGATCGGTAGGATGGTCAGTTTTACGACGGTATGTTGGCAGCATGCATGAAGGATGCTTTGTTGCGAAATAGGAAGCCGATTCTAGATTTAATTTTGGATTGGAGATGCTTAATGTAATCTGTTTGTTAACTTGGCTTTCGAAGACCTTAGAAAGGCATGGTAGGATAGATATAGGTCTGTAGCAGTTTGGGTCTAGAGTGTCTCCCCCTTTGAAGAGGGGGATGACCGCAGATTTCCAATCTTTGGGAATCTCAGACGATACGAATGAGAAGTTGAACAGGCTAGTAATAGGGGTTGCAACAATTTCGGCAGTTAATTTTAGAAAGAGAGGGTCCAGATTGTATAGCCCGGCTGATTTGTAGGGGTCCAGATTTTGCAGCTCTTTCAGAACATCAGCTATCTGGATTTGGGTGAAGGAGAAACGGGGGAGGCTTGGGTGAGTTGCTGTGGGGAGAGCAGGGCTGTTGACCGGGGTAGGGGTAGCCAGGTGGAAAGCATGGCCAGCTGTAGAAAAATGCTTATTGAAGTTCTCAATTATAGTCAATTTGTTGGTGGTGACAGTGTTTCCTAGCCTCAGTGCAGTGGGCAGCTGGGAGGAGGTGCTCTTATTCTCCATGGACTTTACAGTGTCCCAGAACTTTTTTGAGTTTGTGTTACAAGAAGCAAATTTCTGCTTGAAAAAGCTAGCCTTAGCTTTCCTAACTGCCTGTGTATATTGGTTCCTAACTTCCCTGAAAAATTGCATATCACGGGGGCTATTCGATGCTAATGCAGAACGCCACAGGATGTTTTTGTGCTGGTCAAGGGCAGTCAGGTCTGGAGAGAACCAAGGGCTATATCTGTTCCTGGTTCTATATTTTTTGAAAGGGGCATGCTTATTTAAGATGGTGAGAAAGGCACTTTTAAAGAATGACCAGGCATCCTCTACTGACGGGATGAGGTCAATATCCTTCCAGGATACCCGGCCCAGGTCGATTAGAAAGGCCTGCTTGCTGAAGTGTGTGTGTGTGTGTGTGTGTGTGTGTGTGTGTGTGTGTGTGTGTGTGTGTGTGTGTGTGTGTGTGTGTGTGTGTGTGTGTGTGTGTGTGTGTGTGTGTGTGTGTGTGTGTGTGTGTGTGTGTGTGTGTGTGTGTGTGTGTGTGTGTGTTATACGTTTATAAGGCTGAGGGAGTGCTGTCTCTTATCTACATCTTGAATAATGCAGGAGGCCCAGGGGTCAGAAGACCAGTTACCTGTGCCAACCTGTCCCACTATCTCTCCCTTTACTCACACACACACCAGCAAACACACACAGCTCCTATTTAGACACACACACACACTAGCAAATATATACATGTACGAAGCACACAGTCCTGCAACTCTCCTGTTTTTACACACACACACACACACACACACACACACACTGCCCCACTATTTTGGTTAGCTCTGCTTCGGTGCACCTGGGGAGACGCAGGAGGGAACGGGGAAATGTATTGTGTTCTGTTTATCTCCTTGATTGTTTACCTCAACATTTGGCAGTGCAGTTCCGTTTTTCTTGTTTGAAGGTCTTTCCCTCCCAGAGAGATGACTCATGTTACAACAGGCAGTCTCTTTTATTCTAATTAGTATGTGATTAGCATAACCTGGATTAGCATAGTTCAATTGTTTGTTATTCTCTGTGACTGGCTGTGTGCGCATGTGTTTGTGTTGTTTGACTGACTGACCGCCCCGGGAGGAGGACGCCATGAGCCAGATGCGTCCGTCGGCATTGACACTCTAGGGTGGCGTGCTCGATATCTGACCCCCACATGACCTCCTGACCTCCCAACCGTTTGATGAAGCTTTACTTTATGTGATTTGTTGTTTTCAGTCAGATAAAGTTGATTCAGCTACAGTTGATTCAGCTACAGTTGATTCAGCTACAGTTGATTCAGATATTGCTGATTCAGATACGGTTAATGAAAAATCATTAACTTGTATATAATGCTTAGTAACGTTTTAGGCTTGTCTGAATGAGCCTCTATGGTAGTATCCAATGTGAGTTACTGAGGTGGAGGTTTTGCATATGACACTTTCTCCCAAATATATTTTTTTGCCACAAGCTCACATCGGTCAAACAGACTCCTATTGGAGAATTCCATCCCACATTTAATTTGCCATTGTAATGCAGTTTGCAACACACATTTATTCTCCCCTCTGAGGGGAAAAAAGAGGCCATTTGTCATCATCATTTCATCATCGAACAACGGCGCATCAATCTCCTGCCCCTGCCACCTATAGCGTATCAGTGAATCAACTTCAACAGCAATTCTTCCCAAGACAACCACACGTGGATAGTTAGAAAAAACGCCCTCAGCACCAAAGGCTGTTGATTTAGTTATCTTGTTTATGCCGTGAGAACGGATGTCGTTAAGAAAGTTGTTTTCGTTGCACCCAGAAACTGTCTTCCATGTTTCGATATCTCATTGTGTTTCTATTGTAGTCTGTGTTAGAAAGAGGTAGTCTGTGTTCATTAGGGCACATGGTTGCAAAACGGAAACCAAAAATTAGCATTTCTTATTGGATAGATAGTTAATTCCTGTTTCAGTCTGTTTTCTTCTGTTTCGTGCCTAATGAACATCACCCAGGTGAGTACCTCCACCTACCCTTAGCTAAAGTGAATCCATCATCTCTGTCACACTGTGCTCTGAAATGTGATTATCCACTTCATTATGGTGAGAGCTCCCCTACTGTGAATTTAAATGGCTGCCTTTGGAAAATGATCATTACATTTTATATAGCCCAGTGGTTCACAACTCCTCAAGTACCCCCAACAATAGATTTTTATTGTGGACCCAGACAAGCACACCTGATTCAACTTGTCAACTAATCATCAAACCCTCAATGAGTTGAATCAGGTGACTTTGTCTGGGGATACAACTCAAATGTGTGCTGTTGGGGGTACTGGAGGACTGGAGTTGGGAAACACTGCTCTAGTCAGTGTATAATCAGAAGGGGAAATGACCTGAGCTTATTGTTTAACTTGTATCTAGCAGGACCTTTAGTGAGGCTGGTTGGTTGATTTCTACCCTTCATTTCAATTCAATTTAAAGGGCTTAAAGACATTTTAAATGTGTTGTAACGATGTGCAAATAGTTCAAGTATAAAAGAGAAAATAAATTAACACAATTATGGGTTCTAGTCATCAGTCCTTCTATGGCCTGGTACGGCAACTGCTCCGCCCACAACCATAAGGCTCTCCAGAGGGTAGTGAGGTCTGCACAACGCATCACCAGGGGTAAACTACCTGACCTCCAGGACACCTACACCACCCGATGTCACAGGAAGGCCAAAAAGATCATCAAGGACAACAACGACCCGAGCCACGGCCTGTTCACCCCGCTATCATCCAGAAGGCGAGGTCAGTACAGGTGCATCAAAGCTGGGACCGAGAGACTGAAAAACAGCTTCTACCTCAAGGCCATCAGACTGTTAAACAGCCATCACTAACATTGAGTGGCTTCTGCCAACATACTGACTCAAATCTCTAGCCACTTTAAATAATTGAAAATTGGATGTAACAAATGTATCACTAGCCACTTTAAACAATGCTTAAAATAATATTTACATATCCGACATTACTCATCTCATGTGTATATACTGTAATCTATACCATCTACTGCATCTTGCCTATGCCGTTCGGCCATCGACTCAAATCTCTAGCCACTTTAATAATAAAAAAATTGGATGTAATAAATGTATCACTAGCCACTTTCTTGGGGATTGCTGGGGCGCTAGCGCCCCCAATCCCGACACTACCAGGTGAAATGCAAGGCGCCAAATTCAAAATCCAAAAGTTGAATTATTAAACATCCACCAATATACAAGTGTTCCATACTCATCAAAAGCTCTGTTTCTTGGCAATATCACAGCGTTGTCAGATTTCAAAAAGGCTTTACGGCGAAAGCAGCACATTTGATTGTTTGAGGGTAGCACCTCACATATTTTTCCATTACCATAATTTCATAATCCATCACGGCACACACATAACACATTTCACAGCGAAAACAAATCAATTACCTGTTGAATAACTTTTGCTGAGGTCTTCCTAAGTGTCCAACGAAGACAATCCATGGTTCTTTTGTTAGAAAAAGTAATGTATTTTATCCATAAATCTCCATTTGGTTCGCGCGTTATAATCAGAAACGACAGCTTCCACTACTCCATTGAAATGTGACGCAAACCCGTTCATCTTATACCTATAAACTTGTCCAAGAACAATCAAACATAGTTTTAAATGTATCCTTAGGAACACTTTTACGTATATTTACTATATAAACTGATCGATAAAGACGGTAAAAAACACACAGCGCCTTGTCGGAAGCGCGCATTCCCTTGTGTTGACATAAATGAGACACTTCCTGGTTTCCTCTTCTTCTCTGATCTAAAGCATCCAAAATGAAAATGAATACTGTCTCGAGACTGTTGACATCCAGAGGAAGCGATGGGTACTGCATCATTCATATGCCCTTATAAGGGCATTTTCATGAGGGAGGGGTTCCAAGTGAGCAATGTGTCAAAACCACTTTTTCCAGGACAGAAATTCCTCGGGGTTTCGCCTGCCATATGCGTTCTGTTTTACTCACTAGAAGCACAAGCATTTCGCTACACTCACATTAACATCTGCTAACCATGTGTATGTGACAAATAAAATTTGAGTTGATTTGATTTGGCCTGCAATCATCTGGGTCGTATTCATTGGAGCACACTGTAGAAAAACGCTTTTCAGCGTAATATGAAACAAGTGGTTTGGTGCCCTACTAATATAAGTCCTTTACGGCACTGTAGTTGGGGTACCCTCTTTTCAGAGATGACCAACTTACAAATCAGTGGAAATCATAGTGAATCGCTTAAAAGGTTGATTCAAGTCAACATTGAATTTAGAAATTCTATTATAAAGTGAATAGGCCTATTCACAACTAAAATGATTATCAAATTGATTAAGTGATTCAGCAATTATAAGGACAAAATGCATAGTAGGAAAAGTATTAGCAGAAATCACGTATGCAAAACAATGAACTATGTAGAAATAAAGAGAGAACGCTAAATCTATCAAGGATAGAAGAAGTAAAGGATATCTTTCAATTTGGAATTGGTCTTCAGTAGCAGATAAAGTTGAGGCTCTCCTGGCAGTCCCGGGTCTCCCATGCTCCCTCTGTTGCCATGGCACCCACAGCGAAGGTTCCCGGCGGGGCACTGATGCTGTCCACCCTGGGGCCAGGCCTCGTACTCCAGTGGGTCCCCGTTCACCCACAGCCAGCGGTTGGCCAGGTATCGCAGGCCCGTCCACAAGTGGGCCGTGGTGGTCTGGGCCTCCCTGCTCTCCCTCTGGGCCAGAAGCAGCTCCGTCTCAGACACCAGGCTGGTGAGGTCCATGTGCTGCTCCCTGCAATACTGCAGAGCCTCCTCCCACGTCTTGTTCTCCCTCACCACGATCAGCTTCAAGCAGAAGAAGGGTAGCTGATGGTATACAAATGCATCATGCCATCTATTCCCTTTAATCAGACCATAGTCTTCTTCAGGCCCGTTGTTTGGTTGATCCGTGTCTCAGGCACCAAGGTAGGTTGCGTCACCACCTCCCGACCACCTCCAGCCTTTGAGGTTGTGTGGCTCTCTGTACAGACCAATCCAGGTGGAATCATGAATCCATACACCTGGTGCCTTTTGTAGCTCCTGCTGTTCCCTCTCACTGCTGATGGAGGACAGGTCGGTGTAATGTTCTCTGCAGAACTCCTGAGCTTGTAACCAGTTTTTCGCGGCAGAAACATAGATGTGCTTCCCAGATAGAAAGGTGTATGGTTGATTCCCATAATCTCTTCTCCCCCCAAACACCCCCAAAACACTGGACATGAGGAGCACTGTGTAAACAGTCTTCTCCATGACAGTGTTGTGTTCAGATTTAAGGGGAAGTGTGTCTCTTCTGCTGTTGCTGCTCTGTCTGATGCGCTGACGGATGACGCTGGTCTGTTTTGAGGCATGATGGACCAATAGAACAGCTTTGCATTTTACATTTTTGTTTTGCAAATATGCTCACCTGTACAAACATAAGGAAGGCAAAATCTAACATACAAATTATGTCTCTTCGGGGGGCTCACTGAAGATGGGTGGAGAAAGTTTATCAGGAGTCAGCAAGTGACACGTACAATTTTGAATAACGGGCCAAAATTGTTTGCCTGGTCGTTGTGTCTCTACCTGTCAAACAAATTCTCTGACACATGAAATGGCTGCTCATAGAAAATGGATGTAAAAGGTTGAGGTCTGTGCAAATAACATGAATAACTTTGAATGAGGAGTAACAGTTGTTAGTTTAGCGCCACTGCTTTAGGAGCGTCTTCCCTTGACACCCCGTTCCCTATTTCCATTAGGGAACGTCTCTGAAGTGTGTGTGTGCAAGAACTTGAATTCTCCCCCTTGGATTCCTTCTAAACGACAACAAGGGAAGTGCTGAGTGATTTGGTTTTTTTAAGGTTCGGGTTTACGCACAAATTGACCCTCTGTGACCAAGAGAAAGTGGCCGTGTTTAATTTCTTCAAAACTATTCAGCATTTTTTCATGTTGAGAGCTCTAAATCCGTCTGAGAATATCACAGAGAGATGAAACCACAATTGCCGTCTCAGAGGCAGATTAAATCAATTCTTTGTCTGGATAGGTCAGAAATTGTGACACGTCACTCCCTATGACAGTGAAAAGAAGGAAGCCTGTACAGAATAAAAAATATATCCAAAACATGCATCCTGTTTGCAATAAGACACCAAAGTAAAACTGCAAAAAATGTAGCAAAGAAATTAACTTTATGTCCTGAATACAAAGCATTATGTTTGAGGCAAATCCAACACAACACATCATTGAGTACCACGCTTCATATTTTCAAGCATGGTGGTGGCTGCATCATGTTATGGGTATGCTTTTCATCTGCAAGGATTAGGGAGGTTTTTTTAAATAATAAGAAACGTATAGAGATAAGCACAGTCAAAATCCTAGACACTGGACACTGGGAGATTAATTCACCTTTCAGTAGGACAATAACCTAAAATACAAGGCCAAATATACATTAGAATACCTTACCAATATGACATTGAATGTTCCTGAGTGGCCTAGTTACAGTTTTGACTTAAATTGGCTTGAAAATCTATGACAAGACTTGAAAATGGCTGTCTAGCAATGATCAACAACAAACTTGACATAGCTTAAAGAACTTTCAAGAGAATAATGTGTAAATGTCGTACAATCCAGGTTTGCAAAGCTCTTAGAGACTTACCCAGAAAGACTCACAGTTGTAATCACTGACAAAGGTGATTCTAACATGTATTGACTCCGGGGTTTGAATACTTATGTAAATTTGATGTTTCTGTATTTCATTTTCAATAAATGTGCAAAATGTCTAAAAACATGTAATTCTCTTTGTCAGTATGGGGTATTGTGTGTAGATGGGAAATAATTGTATATATTTTTCATCCATTTTTTAATTCAGGCTGTAACACAAGCTATGAAATATGTCAAGGGGTATGAAGGCCCTATAACATCTAAAGTTCAAGTCATCTCATCTCTGCTCAGGCAGTAGCAGCCAGACAGACAGCAGGACTGCCAGATAACCATCTAATGTTATCTCTATGCTCCACAACTAGCCAAGCTCCCCTTGCCTAGCGTAAAGTGTTGCCCGTAATCATTGGGTTGCCATAGCTGCCCATGCTGCAGAGCTGTCTGACGAAATCACTATTTTAGTAGTTCTTCAGTAGATAAGGCGTACTATCAAAATTGCTACAACTATCAATCGGGTAGAGCTACCTCACAAACTGTCTCTCTCCCTCTCGTCGCTGTGTTTTGTACATTCATCTCGCTCTCATGCGGTCTGTGCACGGGGCCAAGATGAATAAGCGCAATGGATTCTGGTGATTGTAGTTAATTACCAGATTTTCTGCACTGACCTATGTTGAATATTTGCCTATTGAAAACTGCATCTCCCTACAGCTTCCTACAGTACGTTCTTGATTTGATTCTTGATCTCGTGCTTGATATGATTTCTCTTTAGAGAAATGGCACTTTGAGCTCACTTTCAACATGCAACTATTTCAAAGATTTTACTGAGTTACAGTTCATATATAGAAATCAGACAATTTCAATAAATTGAGTAGGCCCAAATCTATGGATTTCACATGACTGGGAATACAGATATGCATCTGTTGGTCACAGAACCCTTAAAAAATAAGGTAGGGGTGTGGATCAGAAAACCAGTCAGTTTCTAGTGTGACCACCATTTGCCTCATGCAGTGTGACACATCTCCTTTGTATAGAGTTGATCAGGCTGTTGATTGTGGCCTGTGGAATGTTGTCCCACTCCTCTTTATTGGCTGTGTGAAGTTTCTGTATATTGGCGGGAAATGGAACAGACTGTCGTACATGTCGATCCAGATCATCCCAAACATGCTCAATGGGTAACATGTCTGGTGAGCATGCAGGCCATGGAAGAACTGGGACATTTTCAGATTCCAGGAATTTTGTACAGATCCTTGCGACATGGGGCCGTGCATTATCATGCTGAAACATGAGTTAATGGCAGCAGATGAATGGAATGACAATGGATCTCGTCACGGTATCTCTGTGCATTCAAATCGCCATTGATAAAAATGCAATTGTGTTTGTTGTCTGTAGCTTATGCCTTCCCATACCATAACCCCACCGCCACCATGGGGCACTCTGTTCACAACGTTGACATCAACAAACCATTCGCCCACACGATGCCATACACAAACGTGGTCTGTGGTTGGACATACTGCCAAATTCTCTAAAACAATGTTGGAGGCGGCTTGTGGCAGAGAAATGAGCTCTTGTGGACATTCCTGCAGTCATCTTTTATTTCAGCTCATGAAACATGGAACTTGGTGCGCTCTATTCCTACCAGATTTTAGTTTTGAACAGAAAACTGTACTGAGATAGGATGTGTCATTCATGAGAACATTTGTCAGCCCAGCTTAATCTTGCTACATCTTCTGTCTCTGCCTTGCCACTGCACTCCCTCGCATTACCATATTTGGTAATGATTGGATGCCCCTAGCAGACGCTAGTTTTTCTACATGTGTCAAATCTGGTTTTCCACTTTTATGTCAACACTAGTTATTACTTACCACTTAGCTACCCCACTTAGTTTGCCTTCTGTTGAAAGAGCTCACCTGGCTGGGTCAGATTGTCTTTAAATTAAACTATCATTGAGCTAGTTCACCTGGGTAACTTTCAGAACACTTTTTCAAACCACTTTTGCATGTGCCAGGTTTTCCATACAATTTTGTTTGGGAGGAAGACACATGAAAAGACATGACTGTTGCGCCTCATTCAAAATGATGCACTTAATTTGCACATATCTGTTCAAACTTTCCTACCCACTGTGTACCCACTGCATCAGTCACATTTCCAGACATCGGACAGGGAATTTATTTGGCGAAAAACACCATTTGTATTTTTAGATTTGCTTGCCGCATGTTTGAATGAGCAGGAACTTTCCTTTCAGCCTGTCTCAAAAACAACTAAGAAATGTAAAGTTCTGCTCTTGGTCCATTGTGCCTCCAACAGACCAGCCTCATCCTCATCCTCATCACTCATCAGTCAAATCATCAGACGGATCAGACAGCAGAACAGATACACTTTACTTCACACCTCACATCTGAAAACAACTGTCACGTTCAGGCCTGAATTTTATAGGCTGGCGTGTTTAGTTTCGTTTTGGTGTAGGTTTTTTTTGTTCTAGGTGATCTATTTCTATGTTGGGATAATGGTTCCCAATTAGAGGCAGCTGAGTGTCGTTACCTCTAATTGGGAACCATATATATGTTTGTAGTTTTCAGAGGGGTTTTGTGGGTTATTGTTTGTTCATAGCTTTGTTGGTTTTCGTGTTATGGTCAACGTTACGATCTTTGTTTGTTTTTGTTTATTGTTTTTGCCAGTTACGTTATTAATAAAGAATGTATACTGGATACCTCGCTGCGCCTTGGTCTGTCCCTTCAGGAAATCGTGACAACAACACCGCAATAGAGAAGACCATCTCCACCGTGCTCCCCATGTCCAGTGTGTGTGGGGGGGTGTTTGGGAAGAGACTGATGAAAAAATAATTTTGGGACAATCAAAATTCTTCGGTATCTGGGAAGCACATCTATGTTTATGTTGACAAAATTTGAGCAGAGAGCATTATACTGACCTGTCCTCCATCAGCAATGAGTGGGAAGAGGAACAGCTAAGTAGTGTTGCAGGCGGCTGGTTGTATCATTGGATCTGCATTGGTCTGTACAGAGAGCCTTACAACCTAACAGGCTGGAGGTGGTCAGGAGGTGGATATGCAACCTACCTTGGGACCTAGGCACCCAAATGACCAAACAACGATCTCTTGGAAAACTATGGTTTTCTTTGTGATGGTGGCATGATAACTATGAGAATGTTCCATCCTCCTTCTTATGCTCTGGGCTGATCGTGGTGAGGGAGAACAAGACGTGGGAGGAGGCTCTGCAGTATTGCAGGGAGCAGCACATGGACCTCACCAGCCTGGTGTCTGAGACGGAGCTGCTTCTGGCCCAGAGGGAGAGCAGGGAGGCCCAGACCCCCACGGCCCATGTGTGGACAGGCCTGCGCTTCCTGGATGGCCGCTGGCGGTGGGTGAACAGGGATCCCCTGGAGTGCGAGGCCCCAGGGTGAACAGCACCAGTGCCCCCGCCTGGAACCATCGCTGTGGGGCAATTGCAATGGAGGGACTCAACTTTATCTGCTACTAGAGACTGAGACCTTCTTCGGGAAGAGGGACCTGAGAATCTCATAGGGTGCATCTCAAAAGTCCACACCTCACATCTGAACATAACACCGCAATGGAGAAGACCATCTCCATAGTGCTCCTCATGTCCAGTGTGTGGGGGGTATTTGAGAAGAAACTGATGAAAGACTCATCTTGGGACAATCAAAATTATTTGGTATCTGGGAAGCACATCTATGCTTGACAAAACATTGGCACAAGCTCAGGAGTTCTGTAGAGAGCCTTATACTGACCTGTCGTCCATCAGTAGTGAGTGGGAAGAGAATAGGGTGCATCTCAATAGTCCAAATTGGGTTCCTTTCAAATTCTAATAAGATTTTAATAAAAATGATAAAAAAACACAATTTTAATTTAAACATGTCCTATCTATAAAAAAAATCTTACCACAGTGAAAAAGTACACATACTGTACAGTACAAGCTCTTACAACTTTTCAATGAGAGCTATTTTACTTTCAACACAGCTCTGTTCCTCCTTTAGGTTTAACTTTACTGTGAGTCATTGGAGGCAAGCAATTCTGTCTGTTTTATGATACTCATATAAGCAGCAGTATGCCTTTGCTATTAGGCTCTAATACGCACTTCCCCAGAAAAATACCGTTCTGACAGCATGGCTGAATATGAGCCAATTACGACTGTTTGTGCATTTACATTACTAGCGTGTCGGGTTCTATATTTACCGTGTCAATTGAAGTAGCCGCCGGGGTGCTAATAGCTAACAGCGTCTTTGACACGAACACATTGGAGGTGAACAACAGGTTATGACCGAGGGTCCAACGGAGACCAACTGCTAATTGGAACAGGTTGCACCTCTCTGCTGTACTCCTTCCCTTACAGAACGGACCTGAGTACACTTAGCGATGATCAAGCCCAGTAGGTGGGCAGAAGGAGGCAGCAGAGAGCCTTTCAGTGCTTAATCAACCAATCGGAGACCTCTGCACCTCTTTCATGAGGTTATTAGACAGGACGTGTGCCTCACAGAGGGTGCTGCCGCAACGCCAACCTGAGGTGATTGCCAAGGCAACAAACTCTGACGGGTAGGCCAACACACAAGGAGACCTCAGCATTAGAAACTATTATATTATTTTGAAAATGTTGGATAATCCATTAACTTTACACTGTTATTCGAGATTAGAAGTCAGCCCTCACTAGTTCTTCTTGTATCTGAGTGTCTCACTGGTTGTAATGAATTCAAATATTATTTAATTATACTAGTGTGGCTGCCCAAAGCCTTACTGCAATCTGATTATTAAAGTGCCCCACTAATTTGATTTGATGTTGCCATACCAACCACGACCAGACAGCTCTACAGGGATTTTTAATTGGTGGCAATTAAAGTAGTTTGTCCTGTATTAAATGTCCAATTATGCAAAATAATGTATCTTTTTCAAAGGTCAATTTGATGGACGGTCCCTGTTGCAGATAATACTGTATATATTAGTGGAATGGATCGTTTTGCGCCAAAACATAATTAAAAGTGGATAGTTTTTCTTCAGGGCCCGTAATCACAAAGTGGTGATCTAGAATCAGTCTTCACTTTTAGATCATAATGTTTAAGATTATATGGACTGGTATAATCTGATCACAGATCAGCACTCTGAGACACTTTGTCAATACAGGCCCTGGACCTGTCACGTCCAGGCCTGAGATGACAGGCTGGAGTGTTTTGTTTTTGTTTTTGGTGTAGGGTTTTTCTGTTCTAGATTATATATTTTTATGTTGGGGTAATGGTTCCCAATTAGAGGCAGCTGAGTGTCGTTGTCTCTAATTGGGAACCATATATATGTTTGTAGTTTTCACGTGGGGTTTGGGGGTAATTGTTTGAGCATAGCTGTGTTTGGTTTTGTTAAGTTATGTTTCAACATCACGATCTTCATTACGTTCTGTTTGTTGTTTTTCCCAGTTACGTTCGTGTTTATTAAAATGTATACTGGAAGCATCGCTGCGTCTTGGTCTGTCCCTATAGAAGATCGTGACAGGACCTTTAATTTCTTTTGCACCTGAGGTTAAAGAACAGGTGTGTGTTCGTGTGAGGGTGTATGTCTGCATGTGCATGTACAGTTGAAGTCGGAGGTTTACCTTCACCTCAGCCAAATACATTCAAACTCAGTTTTTCACAATTCCTGACATTTAACCCTAGTAAAAATTCCCTGTCTTAGGTCAGTAAGATCACCACTTTATTTTAAGAATGTGAAATGTCAGAATAATAGCAGAGACAATTATTTATTTCAGCTGTTATTTCTTTCATCACATTCCCAGTGGGTCAGAAGTTAACTTACACTCAATTAGTATTTGGTAGCATTGCCTTTAAATTGTTTAACTTGGGTCAAACGTTTCGGGTAGCCTTCCACAAGCTTCCCACAATAAGTTGGGTGAATTACGACCCATTCCTCCTGACAGAGCTGGTGTAACTGAGTCAGATTTGTAGGCCTCCTTGCTCGCACACGCTTTTTCAGTTCTGCCCACAAATTTTCTATATGATTGAGGTCAGGGCTTTGTGATGGCCACTCAAATACCTTGACTTTGTCCTTAAGCCATTTTGCCACAACTTTGGAAGTATGCTTGGAGTCATTGTCCATTTGGAAGACCCATTTGCAACCAAGCTTCAACTTACTGACTGATGTCTTGAGATGTTGCTTCAATATATCCACATAATTTTCCTTTCTCATAATGCCATCTATTTTGTGAAGTGCACCTGTTCCTCCTGCAGATACGCACCCCCACAACATGATGCTGCCACCCCCGTGCTTCACGGTTGGGATGGTGTTCTTCGGCTTGCAAGCCTCCCCCTTTTTCCTCCAAACATAACGATGGTCATTATGGCCAAATAGTTATATTTTGTTTCATCAGACCAGAGGACATTTCTCCAAAAAGTACAATCTTTGTCCCCATGTGCAGTTGCAAACCATTGTCTGGCTTTTTTATGGCGGTTTTGGAGCAGTGGCTTCTTCCTTGCTGAGCGGCCTTTCAGGTTGTATCGATATAGGACTCGTTTTACTGTGGATATAGATACTTTTGTGCCTGTTTCCTCCAGCATCTTCACAAGGTCCTTTGCTATTGTTCTGGGATTGATTTGCACTTTTCGCACCAAAGTACGTTCATCTCTAGGAGACAGAACGCGTCTCCTTCCTGAGCGGTATAACAGCTGCGTGGTCCCATGGTGTTTATACTTGCGTACTATTGTTTGTACAGATGAACGTGGTACCTTCAGGCGTTTGGAAATTGCTCCCAAGGATGAACCAAACTTGTGGAGGTCTACAATTTTTTTCTGAGGTCTTGGCTGATTTATTTTGATTTTCCCATGATGTCAAGCAAAGAGGCACTGAGTTTGAAGGTAGGCCTTGAAATACATCCACAGGTACACCTCCAATTGACTCAAATGATGTCAATTAGCCTATCAGAAGCTTCTAAAGCCATGACATAATTTTCTGGAATTTTCCAAGCTGTTTAAAGGCACAGTCAACTTAGTATATGTAAACTTCTGACCCACTGGAATTGTGATACAGTGAATTATAAATGAAATAATCTGTGTAAACAATTGTTGGAAAAATGTGTGTGCATGCATGTGTGTGCATGCATGTGTGTGTCTCTGAGTGTGTGTGAGAGACGTGCATGTGCACACACACACACACTTTCGGAGACGCACTGAATCTCAAAGGCACCTCGGAAACATCCAATTTGACCAGATCCATAAATTATTGAGTGGGGAGAGGGTCAGGTGTTACTCTTTTATTTATGCCTGTGAACAAAGGCGGCAAAAAAGGTTCCTACCCACTCTTTTCATTGCCGCCAAGCCTGTCACTAGGGACTCCAGAGGTGCCTTTGTTCAGACAGATTACACTACAGAGAAATTAATAACATTTATCTTTCAAATTTGACTGTAATCAACATCGGATTGGACAGACACAGACTAGACTTGGAGCTTTCAAATGGAAGATGTTGTATTTCACTGAAGTGGAATATAAGTGGAACCTACGTGGAACCACAGAATATTTTTCCGTTTGAGTACAAATGCGGAGAAGCACACACTCACTTTGAAAGTGTGCTTCAAAGCGCTTTAAAGTTAAACCCAATAACACAATCACTGTGTACAATCAGTCACCCAAGTATTCGGCTCTCATTTTTATCAACATACACTCTCCTATGTATTTATTTAGACGGTGAAGCTAAGATTTGTAAATGTGGCTCTATACCCCAGCATTTTGGATTTGAGATCAAACGTTTCATATGAGGCAAAAGTATAGAATGTCACCTTTTATTTGAGGGTATTTTCATACATATCTGTTTTACCGTTTAGAAATGAAAGCACTTTATGTGTCTTGTCCCCGCATTTGAAGAAGTATTTGGACAAATTCAATTATAGTTTTTTAGAGTAGTCAAAAGCTTAGTATTTGCTACCATACTCCTAGCCAGAAATGACCACATCAAGCTTGTGGCTCTACAAATTTGTTGGATGCATTTGCAGTTTATTTTGGTTTTGTTTCGGATTATGCAAATTCATCCAAAAAGCAAACGCTTCCAACAAGTTTGTAGAGTTACGAGCTTGATGAAGACATTGTGTGCTAGGAATATGGGACGAAATACTAAACTTTTTAGCTAAATGTAATACGTTATAAAAGTAAATTTGTCTAAATACTTCTGACACCTTCAAATGGAGGGACAAGATACGAAAGTGCATTCATTTCAAAACGGTAAAAGAAATGTATGAAAATACCATCAAATAAAAGGTGACATTTTGTACGTTCGCCTCATAAAACATTTGATCTCGAATACCAAACTAAAAATGTTAGTTTCACTGTCCAAATAAATATGTAGGGGAGTGTACCTCTGTGCTAGCATTTTTTTTCTATCAGAGAACCAGATAGATGCTCGGAAGGCAGGACTACAGCACCCCAACACACACACACATTCACACACTACTTGTAATGCAGCAACTGTATCCCACCAAAGCCAGGCAGATGTTTAACCCTAGTCCATGGATTTGGAGAGATTTATATCTGATCTTACAGAGCTTTGATTGACAGTTTTCAGGGAGAGCAATCACCTATCACCTCCCACCCGGCTCTCTCTCCCATCCCGCCCCTGTCAATATTGTTTCTGTGCAGTTTAACGCCCAGCCATTATGCTGGGTTATGTGTGCGTCCACCTCTGGTCCTTCTCATGAATCTCATATCTGCCCAGTGGAGTGAAGAACTGCCAGGAGTTTCCTCCTCCCAGAACTTGACACTAACATAGAATCCACATTTTTCCGGCTTTTTCACTCCTCATTGCAGTCAATCATGTGACTGGATTGTGTTTTAAAGGCAATGTTCATGTGCTGGCATATTCTACCTGTCAATCAAACATTTTTACCCCCATAATTAAAATGTCTCACAAGTTAAAGGCAATGTCCATTGGCAGCATACTCTACCTGCCAATCAATTATTGTTCACCGCCACAATCAAAGTGAATAGTTTTTCATATGAGAATGTGATATTCCTATGAGAATGTGATATTCCTATGAGAATGTACCTTTTTTAGTTCTGCTTTCTAGTTGTATAACCTTTTCTACGACGGTGTCAAATCAGGTAATGTGGCTAGGGTCTAGGGAACTGGTAATGCCACACTACATCTCGTGGTGTTGCAGCATATGTTGCCTGCCAGCATATGTCGTCTGCCAAGGAAGACCAGCCAATTAAACTAAAGTCTGTGGCAGGAGGCGGCTGTCTGTAACATCGTCTCCCAGGTGCATTTGCAGTGCAGGATCACTGAATTATTCTAGACCACCCCATTGGCTACCTCCCTTTAAAAGTGCTGCCAGAAGAGGAGTACGGTGAGCTGATGTTTTGGCTATGCCTTTGTGATACAGGATGGGTGTAGTGTGGATGTAGTAAAAAGTCCCTGCACACCGAACCAGCCAGTGTTGCATCCCTCCTGAGACCTATAAGTACTGTCACCCAGGATAGAGAAATGCTTTTCATGGCCAGTGTTATAGACGATGTTTCAGGAGTTTGTTGTGTTGCAGTGCGGAGGGTTGTGAGTTCGCACCCCAGTCAGGGCGGAATGTTCACTCCTTCACACTTCCAGAGAGAGAAAGTCCAACAGTGAAGAGTTGAATTTTACCTTGTAATAAACAGAACATTACTCATCTGTGGCTGGTTGAGACTTTATACGCAGGCCGGCAGGAAGCGACAAACCTATGTCTTATTTATGCAAGTGTCCTTCGTCCTCCAGATTGTCTGACACAAAAGCCTTTTCAGTGGTGTATCCCTGAGATGTTCTTTTCGATTCTCTACAGCATTTGAGATGGCATGTCTCAAGTGCAATATTTCAGGAAGTCAGGTGTCTTTCTCTAACTGGCTATATTGTTTGGTGAGTGTGATTGGACCATTTGAGCATCCTGTAGTTACTTTGTATGCTACCGTACAAAGACACACAATGAAAGGCAAACAAAAGAAGCCAACATCAACACCCAACTGAGACAAAAAATACATGCATTACCTCATGTTGAGAATTGTATGAGATACATAATATTACATCTGCATGAATAAGCCTGACAGATTCTGTTGCAGAGGTCCAGACAGTGCTGACAGAGAGAGAAGCCCAGCCTAGTTATCTGCACTGGCCCACTTGGCAGTGTCTCAGCATGGGCTCGCTCTCTCTGTCTTTCTCTCACTCTCTCCATCTCTCTCTCTCTCTCTCTCTCTCTCTCTCTCTCTCTCTCTCTCTCTCTCTCTCTCTCTCTCTCTCTCTCTCTCTCTCTCTCTCTCTCTCTCTCCACCATCTCCCTCTCTGTGTCTCTCTCTATATCTCTCTCTCTCTCTCTTTCTCCACCGTCTCTGTCTCTCTCTCTCTCTTTCTTGCTCTCTCCACCATCTGTCTCTGTCTGTCTCGTTCTCTCTCTCTCTCTCTCTCTCGCTCTCTCTCTCTCTCTCTCTCTCTCTCTCCACCATCTCCCTCTCTGTGTCTCTCTCTATATCTCTCTCTCTCTCTCTTTCTCCACCGTCTCTGTCTCTCTCTCTCTTTCTCGCTCTCTCCACCATCTGTCTCTGTCTGTCTCGTTCTCTCTCTCTCTCTGTCTGTCTCTCTCTCTCTCTCTCTGTCTCTCTCTCCCCACCATCTCTATCTCTGTCTGTCTCGTTCCCTCTCTCTGTCTCTCTCCCTCTCACTCCACCATCTCTCTCTTTCTCTCTCTCCATGCTCTCTCTCTCCATATTCCAGCTGTGTTCTACAGTGTTATTTCTCCTGGTCTTCTGGAACAACAGCTTATCCCACCACCCAAGCCTGTTCCAATTAGCTCTACTTCTGGGCATCATCGGCACACGCTCTAAGCATCTGCTCTGTCGTGCGTGCTCGTGTGTGTGAGACACTGACAGGGTTTGAATCCATGTCTCATGAAAAGTGTATTGGCCCACTAAGTCAAACACCTATGCCTAATTGAAAGGGTAAGGTGTGTGCCTGTGTGCTGTGTAGACACCTGCGTCTCAGTCTTTGTGTCATATGCAGCATATGCATCATATGCTCAACATAACTGCAAATCTGCACCTCATTTATTTAATTTGGAACTATGTCTCTTCCATTCCTTTTCAAGCTAACTTACATGACATATGGCCGGGTTGTTTTTTCTGAAGGACTCTCTTGTGTGGAGACCGTACCACCAGACAAAGAAAGGAAAGAGAGCGCAATGAACGAGAGAGGAGTGCAGCAGTAATTACTGGCTTGGATGCTGTGTTCCAGGGCTGCTGCCTGTGTTAGTGGCTCAAGGTGCCTAGCTAAGTGAAATAGACTGCTTTCTTTGAAGGGCATTCTGTCCTCATATAGAGGTGTAAACTAACCACACACACACTTAATGAAAGAGAACAACTCTCTGGGCTGATCTGTGACCCGCTAGCACCTCCCCTGGTGAGAGGGGAATAAGGCAACCTCAGAGTTCCACACAAGGATACTTTATTGACACACACAGGAATGAAATGGACATGAAATGGTGGTGGAATGGTAGTGGTTCTATAATGGACAGGAAACAGGGGGTAATGAATACACTGTACACAATACAATAACTAATAGCACAAGTAGAGTCACAAAGCTATTAACAAAGGAAGGACTGTATACATGGATATGCTACCTGCACATATTACAGAACACAGTAAACACACAGAGGCAACAGACAATAGGCAATAGCGGTAACTAACTATGAAGAACAATATGCAAATGTCACACAACTGACTTTGGGCACGCCCACCATCCCACCAGTCCAGATCTACGAGTCCAGGTGTTGCTGTGTGGGACAGAGGGGCCTTCCTGCTCTCTCTGTCACTGCTGGGAGGAGACTGAACAGTGTCTGACCTGAAGAGTAGACCGGACCCCCTAGAAACTGTGACTGCCGCACCAACCAATCAGGGCCCAGGTCACACAGGTCAGAGAGTGTTTGAGAGGCCGGTTTATGGTACCCGTAGACTTGAAAGGATGTGGGGTGCTGATAAAAGTCACCAGCAGAGAATTCACAACACATAAACACACACACACACACAGCATTCCAGAGACACACTGTACTGCATGAAACCTGTAGAATCCGAAATGACACCCTATTTTTGACCAGGACCCTCTGGGCGTTGTATGTTTCTGAAAAATAACTAGTATGAGTTAGCCACGAATACTGCAGTGTATTAATGGAACCTTATGTCAATCTGTACAGTACTGTCACGTCCACTCCCACTGCCCCGCTCCGGCGCTCAACGTTGCCGGTTTACTAACCACCGGACCTGGCAACCCATCATTATGCACACCTGGCAACCCATCACTATGCACACCTGCGCCCCACCATCATTACTACCTTGATTACTTACCATTTATCTAGCACTCTGTTTCTGTCAGTCATCAGGTAGTATTGTTTCTATTTCCTTGTTAGACACTTCTCTTGTTCTGTATTCCTTCCATGCGTCTACAATGCAAGTATCAGTACGTGTGATACGTGAAATAACCCAGACTACTATACATTGAAAGTTACATGTGAAGCCTCGTACAGGGGATTCTTTTAAAATTGTCCTATCATTAGTGAAGTTAGCTTAATTCATTCATGTATTTATGTATTCAGCTGGAGTAAGAACCTCTGCTGTTCAAAAGCAGACCCACTGGGCAAAAACGAATCGAATTAACGTTGTTTCCACGTCATTTAAACAAAAGGATTTGTGATGAAGTTGAATCAGCGTGGGAAACTGATTGGATTTGCAAAAAGTCAATTTGTCTCTTTTTTTTCAACCATTTTTTTGCCTAAATCCTGTGATATGGTGAAATATTTGGTTAATTTGACGTTGGATGACAACTCAACCAAAGTTAAATCAAAACTAGACGTTGAAATGACATCTGTGTCTACCCAGTGGGTAGACTCTTGATGCTTTATTATCAGCCTTGTCATCTTGGTATCATAGAACCAAAATGACCTTCTAACCCTTCTGTCAAATGACTTGTTTGCTCTGTTTGCTTCATCTGCAATTAAAATCTGCCGAGCATTGGATTTTAGAAACACGAACATGACTGATACCCCTCTATCTGCCTGTGCAGCTTTCCCACCCCATTTGTAATCCCATCCAATTCCAGGCTTGCGGGAGCGAGACCCATACGGAATACCGGGAAGAAATTCCCTGGGATTTTCCACCTCATCTGTTCCTGGGAAGCAGATGGTGATGGAAAACTGAAAGGCGTCATTTGTCTTCATCAGCCTCCCACTCTGTGAGGGTCGAATGGAGAGGAGGAGGAGGTGGAAGGAGAAAAGGAGGATGCAAGTTATCTATAAATGGCAGTGACTGAGATTGTCGTGTGAGCTGGGAGCTTGAGACATGTCAGCTCCCGAGATTACTGATATACATTTTCCCATACAGCCTGGGATATGGAGGGATGGAAGAACGGAGAGAGGAGAAGGGTGGAGTGTGGTGTGGTGGGCGGGGGTGCTCCCAGCTAGAGCGTTTGGTTCTTTGGAAGTTGTGGGAGCCATACGTTTCCTGACTGGTAAAACTGATTTTAAAAATGTACTTTCTGAGAACGGAAGTGAATTACAGTTCCCTGTTCTGGGAACCTTAACGTTAAAGTTGCAAGGAGGTTCTGAGAACGTTTTACTATGGTTCACTGAAAGTTTCTTTGAATGGAAATTATAGGTTATTTGAAGGTAATAAAAATGATTTTTTGATAACAGTGCTAGCTTAGTTTGGGCTAACTGTTTTTAACTCCAAACACAGATGGAAATTGATTTGCTTACGCATTAATCATGCAAATACCTTTTTTTCTTTATTGTGGCACAGCATCAGCGAATTCATAAGCTATGCTCTTCTGTTTTCTAGCTATGGAATTAGTCCACTGCACCTCTAGGATGGAACTAACATGCCATGTTCTCTTTTACTCATACAAAGCTGTTCATTTTAGTCTATTGAAAAAGACCCCGTTTCAAAGGTAACAAGCACTCATTATGACCAACTCACCTGAACACACTTAACAAGATAGAGGATAGAGAGAGTTTTGTTGATGCTGACAACGGAATGTATATGTTTTTCAATAACATTCTTAGAACATTACTCGTGGTTTTTATGAAAACTTTCTTAACGTTCTCCGAACTATGTGAGAACATGACTTTAAATAGAACCATATGGAAAACTGTAGGAAGCGTTATGCTGAAGCACTAAAATTCCCACAGAAGAATGTTGTTTCATAATGTTCTCTGAACTATTTGACAACATTATCAAGGTCAAACCAGTTGGAGAACATTCTTAGAACATTACCAAAGTTGAAATGAAATGTAAACATGTTTGAACTTTAGGGAAACTTTCTGTTAAAGTAATGAAGATGTTTTTTTGTCAAGTTCCTAAAATGCGCTGAGAATGTTCCAGAGCCAAGCAACTATCCTGCACCATTCCCAGAAAGTTGTGGGAAGGTTGTATGCAAAATACCCATAGGACAACCACACTCTCACCAAGCTCTAAGTAATATATGGTTCTCAGAATGTTATATGCTAGCTGGGTTCTCTCTCATGTGGCTCTCTCTGTCTCTACCCACTCCTCTCATATTTATTTATCTCTCCCTCTCTCCATTTCCATCCCTCTCACCCTCCCTCCCTCCCTCTCCCCCTCTCCAGAGCCTCCTCTTTGACATTCTGCACCACAGTTATGTATCACTGTGCCATCTGCCCCGTCAAAAGTGAATAACTTTACAACCACACTTTCTCTCTCTGCTGAGACACACAAACACATACAGGTAGCCTCGAGGTTAGAGTATTGGGCCAGTAACTGATAGGTTGCTGGTTCGAATCATGGCGCTGGAGCTGACAAGGTGAAAAATGTGTCGCTGTACCCTTGAGCAAAGCACTTCACCCCAATTGCTCCAGGGGTGCAGGACAATAGTGACTCAGACTGTGACCCCGCTCCCTGCAGGTGTCCCAGGGGGAGTTGGGATATGCAAGAAACACATTTTCATTGCACAAGTGTGTAACAGGACAAATATAAGCACCCCCCCTAATTAGTATTACACGCCTGCCCTTTAACCTTGCATGAAAATCAAATGTGCCGAATACAACAGGTGTTACCGTGAAATGCTTACTTACAATCCCTTAACCAACAATGCAGTTTTAAGAAAAATAAGAATTAAGAAAATATTTACTAAAGTAAAAAAATAAAAACACAATACAATAGCAAGGCTATATACAAGGGGTACCGGTACCGAGTCAATGTGGGGGGGTGCATGTAGGTCGGGATAAAGTGACTATGCATAGATAATAAACAGCGAGTAGCATTAGCATAAAAAAAGGGGAGGGGGGAATGCAAATAGTCTGGGTAGTCTGTAGTGTGGCGGTCCAAGCTAAGCTCTCTGCCCCAATCAGATGGGTCATTTAGAAAAACAAACAAATGGGCAGGGTGTGTCACCATGACTGTGGTCATCCTACGACACATCTCAGACCAGTGTGCAGTAACTAGCAATACTATATCAACTGAAGACCGGAACATTCACTTGATCAGCTAGCTATGCAGGTAAATCTTTTGGTCCAACGTGACCAGTGGCTCATTCTAGTTAGTCTAGTTAGTCCTTTCTAGCTATAGAAACTAGCCCAAGGTTCCATGGGTTTACAGCTACAAGACAAACCACCCCTGTCCATGCTGGGAAAGATCCTACCCTCCCTGGGGCCTTTATCAGTCTGCTCCAGAAGGTTGCTGTTCTGTTCTAATGTTCTAATCAGCAGGACAGGAGTAACGAAAGACAGGAGGGGGTGCCTCGTGCCCGGAATAAAGCAGGGATCAAAGGAGGCACGCTCCTCATCACTCACTCACTGGTGATTGGCCTCTACAGAGGGAGGGAGAGCGCTCTCAGCTACAGGCAGACAGACACCCAGTCAGCCCCAAAACTTTCAGCAGAGAGTAAACAGCTCCACCACAACCACCCCTCTCACACATTGCCCCGCTGATGATTCGAGTTGAATTGGAAAGGAGAGGAGAGGCATGCAATGCACCATGGTAATCAATGGAGCTGTGCTCTGGCTTTGCTCTAGTTTAGTCGGCAACTCTTGACATTGGGGAACATCATTGTGTTGATCCCTTTTAATTTCACTCCAAAGTTGACCTTATTAAAGGGATTCTGTGATGCTGTGGGGCTTAAGTGTTATTGATATGATTGTTGAACAGAGTCTAAGGTAAATGTTGGTGGTGATGATGACGTTGATGATGAAGCAGGGCTAGTGCTGCTGATCTCAGAACTGGCAGTCTTCTTGTAGTCTATCTTATGGCATCACGTGATCTAGAGTCTTTAGAAGGACTTTTTCATTTACAAGTTCTCTACATAAAAGGGCGTATGGCTCCATCTAGTGGCTATTTTATTGAATCTACAGGAATGAACAGTGATCTATTTTTGGCAATTGCTTACATGATCTGGATGTGCAATGTGATTGCTGTATGATGCACTCAACAAAAGAAGTTCCCTTACAGGGAAATATAGTTACTATTTTAAGTGAATTTTTATTTAATTTCACAGACGACATGACAAATGGATAAAATATACATAACGCAATAGGCTACCCTTGTGCACGTGCTACGCTTCTACGCATGATCTCAAATCAAATCAAATTTTATTTGTCACATACACATGGTTAGCAGATGTTAATGCGAGTGTAGCGAAATGCTTGTGCTTCTAGTTCCGACCATGCAGTAGTATCTAACAAGTAATCTAACAAATTCACAACAACTACCTTATACACACAAGAGTAAAGGAATGAATACGAGTATGTACATATAAATATATGGATGAGCGATGGCTGACCGGCATAGGCAAGATGCAGTAGATGGTATGGAGTACAGTATATACACATATATATATATGAGATGAGTAATGTAGGATATGTAAACATTATATAAATGGCATTGTTTAAAGTGGCTAGTGATACATTATTTCATCCAGTTATAATTATTAAAGTGGCTAGAGATTTGGGTTGATGGCCGAACGGCATAGGCAAGATACAGTAGATGGTTTAGAGTACAGTGTATACATTTGATATGAGTATGTCGGATACGTAAACTTTATATACAAAATTGTTTAAAGTGGCTAGTGATTCATTGTTACATCCAATTCCTATGTTTAAAGTGGCTAGAGATTTAAGTCAGTATGTTGGCAGCAGCCACTCAATGTTAGTGATGGCTGTTTAACAGTCTGATGGCCTTGAGGTAGAAGCTGTTTTTCAGTCTCTCGGTCCCAGCTTTGATGCACCTGTACTGACCTCGCCTTCTGGATGATAGCGGGGTGAACAGGCAGTGGCTCGGGTGGTTGTTGTCCTTGATTATCTTTTTGGCCTTCCTGTGACATCGGGTGGTGTAGGTGTCCTGGAGGGCAGGTAGGTTTCCCCCGGTGAAACCTCCTCTCTGAAACCTCCTCTCTGTAGGCCGTCTCGTCGTTGTTGGTAATCAAGCCTACCACTGTAGTGTCGTCAGCAAACTTGATGATTGAGTTGGATGCGTGCTTGGCCACGCAGTCATGGGTAAACAGGGAGTACAGGAGAGGGCTGAGAACGCACCCTTGTGGGGCCCCAGTGTTGAGGATCAGCGGAGTGGAGATGTTGTTTCCTACCCTCACCACCTGGGACCGGCCCGTCAGGAAGTCCAGGACCCAGTTGCACAGGGCTGGGTCGAGACCCAGGGTCTCGAGCTTAATGACGAGCTTGGAGGGTACTATAGTGTTAAATGCTGAGCTGTAGTCGATGAACAGCATTCTTACATAAGTATTCCTCTTGTCCAGATGGGTTAGGGCAGTATGCAGTGTGATTGCGTCGTCTGTGGACCTATTGGGACGGTAAGCAAATTGGAGTGGGTCCAGGGTGTCTGGCAGGATGGAGGTGATATGATCCTTGACTAATCTCTCAAAGCACTTCATGATGACGGAAGTGAGTGCTACGGGGCGATAGTCATTTAGCTCAGTCACCTTAGCTTTCTTGGGAACAGGAACAATGGTGGCCGTCTTGAAGCATGTGGGAACAGCAGACTGGGATAGGGACTGATTGAATATGTCCGTGAACACACCAGCCAGCTGGTCTGCGCATGCTCTGAGGACACGCCAGGATGCCATCTGGGCCGGCAGCCTTGCGAGGGTTAACACATTTAAATGTTTTTCTCACATTGGCTGCGGTGAAGGTGAGCCCGCAGGTTTTGGTAGCGGGCGTGTCGGTGGCACTGCATTGTCCTCAAAGCGAGCAAAGAAGTTGTTTAGTTGGTCTGGGAGCAGGACGTCATGGTCCGCGACGGGTTGGTTTTCTTTTTGTAGTCCGTGATTGACTGTAGACCCTGCCACATTCCTCTTGTGTCTGGAGCCGTTGAATTGTGACTCTACTTTGTCTCTATATTGACGCTTAGCTTGTTTGATTGCCTTGCGGAGGGAATAGCTACACAGTTTGTATTCAGTCATGTTTCCGGTAGCCTTAGCCTGGTTAAAGCAGTGGTTCGCGCTTTCAGTTTTGCGAATGCTGCCATCAATCCACGGTTTCTGGTTGGGGAAGGTTTTAATATTTGCTATGGGTACAACATCACCAATGCACTTGCTAATAAACTCGCCACCGAATCAGCGATACATCAATGTTGTTGTCAGATGCTATCCGAACATATCCCAGTCCACGTGCTCAAGCAATCTTGCAGCATGGAATCAGATTGGTCGGACCAGCGTTGAACAGACCTGAGCACGGGCGTTTCCTGTTTTAGTTTCTGTTTGTAGGCTGGGAGCAACAAAATGGAGTCATGGTCAGACTTGCCGAAAGGAGGGCGGAGAATAGCCTTGTATGCATCACGGAAGTTGGAATAACAGTGGTCCAGGATTTTACCAGCCCGGTGGCACATTCGATATGCTGGTAAAATTTCGGGAGCCTTGTTCTTAAATTAGCCTTATTAAAATCCCCAGCCACAATAAATGCAGCCTCAGGATATGTGGTTTCCAGTTTACATAGAGTCCGATGAATTTCTTTCAGTGCCGTCGATGTGTCAGCTTGAGGGGGGATGTACACGGCTGTGATTATAATCGAGGAGAATTCTCTTGGTAGATAATGCGGTCTGCATTTGATTGTAATGAATTCTATGTCAGGTGAACAAAAGGACTTGAGTTCCTGTATGTTGTTATGATCACACCACGTCTCGTTAATCATAAGACACACACCCCACCCTTCTTCTTACCAGATAGAAGTTTGTTTCTGTCGGCGCGATGCGTGGAGAAACCAGGTGGCTGTACCGACTCTGATAACGTGTCCTGAGTGAGCCATGTTTCCGTGAAGCAAAGAACGTTGCAGTCTCGGATGTCTCTCTGAAAGGCAACCCTCGATCGGATTTCGTCTACTTTGTTGTCAAGAGACTGTACATTGGCGATTAAAATACTCGGGAGAGGTGCACGATGCGCCCGTCGACGTAGCTTGACCAAAAGACCGGCGCGTTTCCCTCTTCTCCGGCGCCGCCGTTGCTTTGAGTAGCCACGTGCTATCCAGTCTGTTGTTGTGTTTGGGTTAGCAAACCGAGAATCCTCTTTGGGAAAGTCGTATTCCTGGTCGTAATGTTGGTAAGTTGACGTTGCTCTTATATCCAATAGTTCCTCCCGGTTGTATGTAATAAAACTTAATATTTCCCGGGGTAATAATGTAAGAAGTAATACATAAAAAAACAAAATACTGCATGGTTTCCTGAGAACGTGAAGCGAGGCTGCCATCTCTGTCGGCGCCGGAAGTTCTGGGATCTCTCTGAGTGTAGGAATAAAGACAGTGTTATATAACTGGATAATCTAAATGCCTAACCAATGAAAATAGCTTTCTCTCCATTTTTCTTATGGTCAGAATGTGTAGTAAACATAGAATCTTGAATTCCATTTGGATTCCTTGGAACACTCCAACCTGTCAGCCCAAAAAGTAGCCTAGGCCATAACGTTCTAGAGATGACCTAATGTTCTAGAGATGACCCACGGTCACTGTTATATAACTGACCATTAATTGATCTTCTCCTATCATTAAAGAATAAGAGACGGATGTAACTGAGTGAAGATGAACAGATCGTATTCAGTAGCTACTACTATTACTGTAGCTTATGAAATGTAATGATATAGAAGTATAGCTATAGGGTTGTCAAGACTTGATGAATGAAACCACAAACGCAGCATATTGCTTCATCCATATTTTTTATTGGTTCAATACAGAAAAAATGCATCATCCCAGACCCAATAAGATGAAAGGGTGTGGGGGTGGGGTGGGGCGGTAAAAAATAAACAAAAATAGCTTCTTAGCAAAGAGCAATTTTTCAAGCAAGATTTTTCCTGGGAGTGGTCTGAGTACGGAAGGGGAGAAAAAGCTGTTATTGGCAGAGAGGTTTGGAACTCTTATTGGTCTATGACCTAATTTACCAACTGGTGATGTAACCAGGCAGACCAAAACAGGCTGAAATTTCAGCCAGCCTTTTCAAACAGCTCTTACACTAAAAGGGCATTGTCATAATTTTCACAGTTTCACAGTATTTTTCTAACCTCATAGTGTGGAAATATGTACTGTCGTGTCTTTACTATGATTAAATTAGATGACATGCTATTTTCAAGTCAATTACCTAACGTTTAATTATTTGATTAAATTAATCAGGCAATAACTAACTCATTAGGAATCCGGGGCACCACGGAAGCATTCGTTTAAATAGAGCGGCTCTCTTCCGAATCCACTCTTAAAGATCAGAATATCTTTTATATCAATAGCAGTCAATCATTAATTATTCTTTACCTTCTATCAGTCTCATCTGAACGTCGTAAAATTCTTGGTTATCTGCATGAACCCTAGCATAAATTATGAATCAGCGATATACAAATTGGCTTAATTATTTATGTACTAACTAATCAAATCACAGAAATACAAAACAAACAAACAGTAGATATTATACATTGGGTTGCTACATGATACAAAGAAAAGTCCCTAGGGGACTAAACCGATATGACGGCTTGGTAGATAAAAGAAAGGGGTGGGCGGTTCAAGAGTGGGAAACTTAGAGGATTACTACATTTATAGAAATTGCTAATACTTTACATGAATGACCGCTCATTCGAAAATAAATTGCAATTTAAATTTACACCCGTATGTTGTTGTCTTCTCTGTTGGAAACCGGTATGTCTGCTGGAGAGTTCATCAGAGTCTCTCTGGTTGCGTTTCCCAGAGGATCAAAGTCTTTCGTGTTTGTTAGAATGGATACTTCAGAGTTCTCATAGAATAGATGTTTTGGCGGTTGTCGGTATTCTCGTCCTAGGTTTACGTAATTTCTAGCTGCAGACTCGTAATTTGTCTAAAATGTCTCACTTATTCTGTAGTGAATCGATAGTCTCAGAGTTTAACCATTTCCAGCCGTGTAGCCAATGCTCCACGTGGTATAGTCTTGTCCTTTGGTAGAGTTGTAGTTTAAACCATTTCACATTTGCGTGGTCTGGTGTGAATGTTTCAGTAGAAAAGGGCGGTCCATGGCGCCTAATGTGATGTCTGGGCTCACGGGGGTGTGGCCACTAGTTAATCTTTATATGAAAATCCATACTCTCATTTAGAAGGTTAATATCACATTACATCTTTTAACAAATAAAGTTTACTGTTTAATCACATACTTTTCACAATATTTATATGTAAACCTGACAGCTGGGAAATGTACACTTTAAGAGATACCGTTATGTGTGTTTGCTGTCTTTCAGATTTATGACGTAATATAACAAAACCTGGGTTTAGGCGAGGGGGGGAGCCACGATCTACACCCAGAAAGGGCCACGTCGTGACAGTACAAAACACAAGGAATATTGGTTTTTGATTCCATTAAGCCTTTAATGTTCTCTTTAATCTCCTTCTGAAGGCACCAACACCCCCTCCTATTGTTGAGCATCTGAAAGAGAGTATAACACACTATAATCACACATTGGCTTGTGGCACAATTAACATAAACAGGCTAACTCTTTACCTAACAAATTACTTTGGTTTATCTCAATCAAATCTTCAAAGCAGTGATTTCTCCTCTTCAGACTGCCGCTGGGCTGCCAGAGTCTGCCGATCTCCTTCTCCGCTTTCACCAGCTTTGTGGCCAGCTCAGTGCTGGCCCCTGGCTCTTTTCGGGATTGCCTCTCTTCCTCCGTTATTGCCATCTTGCCCTCCAGCTCAGCCTTGAGCTGCTCAAAGGAGATCCTCTTCGCCCGCCACTGCTCCACTTTGTTCACATTAGCCTGGATCTCCCTCCTCAGCTGGGTGCAGATAGTCGAGACTGTTTCACTTTCAACCAAGTTGTTCTCCAGCTCACTCTTCTTCTCCTCCATTTTCCCTGGCTCACTCCTTAGCTCGTCGCAGGCGTTCTGCTCCTCATTCAAAGCTCTGGCCAGCTGAGAGGCCCTGCTCTCCTCGTCCTGCAGTCCGGCCTCCATATCTGCCATCTCCTTCTCCAGCTGGGAGGCCCTGGTCTCAGACTCCTTCCTGATCTTAAGTCTGTCTTTCAGAGCCTTCTCCAGCTAGCTGGGAGGCCCTGCTCTGCTCTTCCTTCAGTTGATGAGATGTCTCTTCAAGGTCTCTCTCCATCCACAAGGCCCTGACTTCCACTTCATCCAACTTCATCTGCCGCTCCTCAATAGTTCTCTGTTGCGTGGCCCCACTGAGCTAGCTTCTCTTCAGGCTGGCCTTGACGTTCTGCAGCTCCCCAAAAATGTATTTGAACATTTCATCGTTGGTGTTCTGCTAGAGATACGTTTCAACACAGATCCTAAAAATGATTGTACGCGATTGAGGAAAAACTGTAAGTAATGAAAAGTATGATGTAACACAGAGGATAAACATATATTATAGCATATATACCTGTCTTATACAATCTATTGTATACTACCTTATAGAATTACATTTTAGTCATTTAGCAGTGCTCTTATCCAGAGCGATTTACATTTAGTGCATTCATCTTATGATAGCTTGGTGGGACAACCACATATCACAGGCATAGTAAGCACACCTTTCCTCAATAAAGTAGCTATCAGCCAAGTCAGAGTTAGAAAGGGGGGTGTCAATTGTAAGTGTTGGATCAAGAAAGTTGTTATTATTTATCCAGTACAGTACATTCCTTTTACTCTTTAAAACGTATTACTAAATGAACACCTAACAAAGGGTTTCATAAAATTGACACCAGTGGAGGCTGCTGATGGGATGACAGCTTATAATAATTGTTGGAATGGAGTCAATGGAATAGTATCAAACTGTCACGACTTCCGCCGAAGTCGGTCCCTCTCCTTGTTCGGGCGGCGTTCGGCGGTCGACGTCACCGGTCTTCTAGCCATCGCCGATCCACTTTTCAGTTTTCCATTTGATTTGTCTTTGTTTTCCATACACCTGGTTTTCATTCCCCAGTTACATGTTCATGTATTTAACCCTCTGTTTCCCCCATGTTTGTGTGCGTGATTGTTTTCTTGTTCTTTGCTGGTATATTTTTGTGGCTGCTATTTTCGCCTGTGTGTTTTTGGGCACATTGTAATTGTTTACCTTGTGCCGTATTGAGTAAATACGTTATTCACTCATCTCTGCTCTCCTGCGCCTGACTTTATGCACCAGCTACACACACCAACCTGACAGAATCACGCACCACCAATGGAGTCAGCAGGAGCAGGTACCCCCGGTGCTAGAGGTGGAGGAGCGCGTCCAGCAACATGAGGCGATGCTACACCATCTCGGCACCGCCATGGATCGGGTCCTAATATCTATGGAGCGCTGGGAGAGAAGAGGAGTTCCTCCAGCGCCTCCACCAGCACCACCACAGGCACCACTGCTCACCCCTCCTTCACCCGGTCCCAGTGGGATTCGGCTCGCGCTCCCGAGGGAGTATGATGGGACGGCTGCCGGATGTCAGGGGTTCCTACTCCAGCTGGAGCTCTACCTGGCAACCGTCCACCCGGCTCCTTCGGGTCGTGTCAGCGTGTCCGCCCTCGTCTCCTGTCTCTCAGGGAAAGGCCTGGAGTGGGCCAACGCCGTATGGGGGGGGAAGGAGAAGCGGTGTTGGACCACTACGAGGATTTCCCGTCTGAACGTCTGTTTCACCTGAGGCAGGGGACGAGGAGCGCAGGAGTTCGCCTTGGACTTCCGGACCCTGGCCGCCAGCGCGGGATGGAACGACAGGGCCCTGATCGATCACTACCGGTGCAGTCTGCGCGAGGATGTCCGTCGGGAGATGGCCTGCAGGGACCTGTCCATCCGGTTGGATAACCTGCTGGCTACCCACGGACGTCCAGATCGAGGTCTGTCGGTTCCATCCCCCAGCACCACCGCTCCGATGCCCATGGAGCTGGGAGGTGCTGCACTTAGGGCGACCGGAGGAGGGGCCATGCCTTGCTCCATCTGTGGCCGCAGAGGGCACACTGCTGGTCGGTGCTGGGTAGTCTCTTCCTTATTGATTCTCCTGCGTTTCCCGTGGTGCTGGGCCTACCCTGGTTGGCCTGTCATGACCCCACTATGGAATGGAAACATATGTCTCCGAATCTCTGGGGCAGGGGTACATTCGGCCCTCCACTTCACCTGCCTCCTCAAGTTTCTTTTTTGTGAAGAAAAAGGATGGAGGTCTGCGCCCGTGTATTGACTATCGAGGCATCAACCAGATCACTGTGAGGTACAGTTACCCGCTACCTCTCATAGCCAGTGCGATCGAGTCAATGCACAAGGCGCGCTTCTTCACAAAATTGGATCTCAGGAGTGCTTACAGCCTGGTGTGTATCCGGGAGGTGGAAGACGGCATTTAGTACCACCTCAGGGCACTATGAATACCTCGTCATGCCATACGGGTTGATGAATGCTCCATCAGTCTTCCAGGCCTTTGTAGACGAGATTTTCCGGGACCTGCACGGGCACGGTGTAGTGGTGTATATCGACGACATTCTGATATACTCCGCTACACGCGCCGAGCATGTGTCCCTGGTGCGCAGGGTGCTTGGTCGACTGTTGGAGCATGACCTGTACATCAAGGCTGAGAAATGTCTGTTCTTTCAACAGTCCGTCTCCTACTTAGGGTACCGCATTTCCACTTCAGGGGTGGAGTTGGAGAGTGACCGCATTTCAGCCGTGCGTAAATGGCCGACTCCCTCCACGGTAAAGGAAGTGCAGCGGTTTCTTGGGTTTGCCAACTATTACCGGAGGTTTATCCGGGGCTTTGGTCAGGTAGTGGCTCCCATTACCTCACTGCTGAAGGGGGGACCGGTGCGTTTGCAGTGGTCGGCTGAGGCGGACAAGGCTTTTGTTCACCTGAAGGCTCTGTTTACCTCGGCTCCCGTGCTGGCTCATCCGGATCCCTCTTTGGCGTTCATAGTGGAGGTGGACGCGTCCGAGGCTGGGATAGGAGCCGTGCTCTCTCAGCGTTCGGGTACGCCACCAAAGCTCCGCCCCTGTGCCTTCTTTTCGAGGAAGCTCAGCCCGGCGGAGCGAAACTATGACGTGGGGGACCGGGAGTTGTTGGCTGTTGTCAAGGCCTTGAAGGCATGGAGGCATTGGCTTGAGGGGGCTAAACATCCTTTTCCGTGGTATACGGTCAGACAAGCATTTCGCTACACTTGCATTAACAACTGCTAACCATGTGTATGTGACAAGTACAATTTGATTTGATATACCACAGCTGTCAGCCAATTAGCATTCAGTGCTCGAACCACCCATATATACTGTATATAAAATATATTGTAGAAACCTTTGATGAGACCAACCTTGAGCAGGACACACCCTCTTGGTAGGTGTTTGAATTTCAATCGGTTAGCATATTAGACATACATTTGTTGGTTAGGTCATATAGAGACATACCAGCCATGAAGTGCATACTACACTGAATGTACAATACTGTACATTAGGAACAGCTTCCTAATATTAAGTTGCACTCCCTTTTTCCCTCAAAACAGTCTCAATTTGTTGAGGCATGGACTCTACAAGGTGTCGAAAGCGTTCCACAGGGATGCTGGCCAATGTTGACTCCAATGCTTCCCACAGTTGTGTCAAGTTGGCTGGATGTCCTTTGGGTGGTGGACCCTTCTTGAGACACACGGGAAACTGTTGAGCATGAAAAACCCAGCAGCGTTGCAGTTCTTGACACACTCAAACCGGTGTGCCTGGCACCTACTACCATACCCCGTTCAAAGGCACTTCAATCTTTCGTCTTGCCCATTCACCCTCTGAATGGCACACACATAATCTATGTCTCAATTGTCTCAAGGCTTAAAAATCCTTCTTTAACCTGTCTCCTCCCCTTTGTCCACATTGATTGAAGTGGATTTAACAAGTGACATCAGTAAGGGATTTTAGCTTTCACCTGGATTCACCTGGTCAGTCTATCATGGAATATTTTCCTAATGTTTTGCAAATTAATTAAGTATTTTTTATTGGGCATGTATTCCCTACAATACTGTAGCTAATGTAAAAATATCTATATAAAGTTAGAATACACATTACATTAGATTTCTTTTTGCCAAACTGGAGGATGGTTTTCCCAAAAGGAAGTTCAGTATTTTATAATTTCATGTTATATGGATTAGTATTTACAATGACAGCAACTTAAAGGTTGCAAGTTCAATTCCCCGAGCTGACAAGGTACAAATCTATCGTTCTGCCCCTGAACAGGCAGTTAACTAACGGTTCGTAGGCCGTCATTGAAAATAAGAATTTGTTCTTAACTGACTTGCCTAGTAAAATAAAGGTCAAAACAAATTATAATCAATAAAAAAATACATAAAATAACAAAACAACATTGAAATCACAGGACAAGACAGACAGAAGGACAGGGACATGTGACAAACACAAAAGTAACAGCACAAGGAGAACAGATAACACAATGGGACAGAAACATATGGCCACATCACTTAGTAAAAACAGCATATCTAGTAGATAGTCAGCAATAAATGTCATAGAATATCATGTACAGTATCTATATTACCCTGATGAAGACAGCTTGCCTGTCGCAATGTTGGACATTACATTTTTGCATCTGAGCTCCTAGAGTGTGCGGCTCTCCTTTATTTTCAAGTTTTCCACTCCGCCAGCCAGCACCTCGCCTAAATAGGTGTGAGTTTCTTTTTCCTCTAGACAGTATCTATATTAAACATTTTAAGCGTCCATTGGAATGTTCATAATTCACATGCTATTTGTTATAATAACACGTTTTCCGTGAAAGTGTCTATGAATGACATGATTCTGCAGAGTAACAAACCATGAATGACATGATTCTGCAGAGTAACAAGTTGAAGTCAGTGAGAATGACCATGAATGACATGATTCTGCAGAGTAATGAGATGAGACCCCCTTAAAGGATGTTGCCTAGAGGAAGTCCATGGAGTTTCCTCCTTGGCTACATTCTTCTGCGTCCAGGTTAAAGTATCGTCAGCCAAGTATTGATTCATGATGAACATGATGATGATTACAGAGTATGCTGTGTACATCTTGGATCATTTGCAGGTCTCCCGGTGGTTCAAAGTACTCCTGAGAAAAACCTGAACCAGCCCTCTCAAGAGATGAATGCTCCATCCAGCGATGGTGTCCTACAGACCTCTATGGAGGGTAAAGCCAAACCCCCCGGACGACAAACTTATCGATAGCCCACCTGACAATGAACCACCACTCTGTGACAACATACAGGCCTTCCCTCATGGGAACAAAAAACCCACTCAAACTCGAAGACGTGAAGGACGGTGATACTGCTCCCCTCCGTGACCTGCAGGGGCGGCAGGTAGCCTAGTGGTTAGAGCGTTGGACTTGTAACTGGAGGGTTGCAAGTTTGAATCCCCGAGCTGACAAGGAAAAAAAATCTGTCGTTCTGCCCCTGAACAAGGCAGTTAACCCACTGTTCCCTGGGTGCTGAAGACATGGATGTTGATTAAGGCAGCCCCCCGCACCTCTCTGATTCAGAGGGGTTGGGTTAAATGCGGAAGACACATTTCGGTTGAAGGCATTTGGTTGTACAACTGACTAATAATGGTGTCCTTGCAGATCAAAGCCACGTCCACCTTTTACATGGAAGCTTCATTGGAGGTTGCCACACCACATAGTAAGTGAACAAGCTCCAGGTCGGCACACCCCTCGTCGACAAGCAGCAGTGTCAGTTGGTGCGAAGCCTGTGTGGACAAGCTACAGCCCTGTCAGATGAGTGAAAGAGTCCGAAGTACTGTACTCAGTACCGCTGGGAAAACACCTTGAGGCAGATCCAGGAGGACATGCAGAGGGAAGGTGCAAGCAGTCTGCTGTCAGCCCAGCCAGCCTCCCCTCACCTTCCCACACCCATGCACACACCGGGGGATAAGAAGAGGAAGAAGGAGAAGAAGCCAGTAAGCTCCTTTTCCTACGGACAACATATGGATATCCAACCATGTCCCCACAGATGATGAGAAGCCCATTTCACAGGACAAGGTTTGGAGTGAGGTATAGACCTCCACCCATGTCGATGGCCAGGACAACACTACCGAAGCTAACAATACAATGGAGGATGAGGATCCCATTTCAACAAGGGACAAGGTTTGGCGTGAGATACGACCCTTCCATTACTCCTACCAGACCATCACCATTCCACCCATGGCTGATGAGGAGGAGCCTATCTCCCAGGCTATTGCTCCCTTCATTGCCATTAGGCAGTCCCCAAAAGTCGATGCCCCACCTCCCAATGACGCCAGCTCATTTGCCCCAAAGATTGAGGGGTGGTTCGGCCAACTCTTTCATTGGAGGAATGGGGACTCTGCTGGCTCTCCTGAAGGAATCAACATGTACGTAACTCCATGAAAGCAGGTGATTGTTTTAGTCAACATGAGGTTTAACTCCAATACTGTCAGCCACTGTGTTCCACAGCTTTATACCTGGTAATGAACGTCTCAAACAACACATTATCAGTCATTATCTTCATATCTTGACCTTGTATTTGTTATGAAGAAGATAACGTGATGTTTTTCTTCTCATGTACTAATTTACTTTTCAATCATATAACCCCAAAAACAGAAGGAGGTCTCGAGGCATGATCATGAACAGCATCTTAAAAGGCATCTTTGAAACGTTCAAGACATCGTATGAAACAGCATCTTCAAAAATGAATAAACACAAGATGTATTCACGATAATCCATTTCTTCAGAATAGGTCAAGTTTGATGTAGTATTTTTTCTGCTTTTACATTGCCATTGACTATTCCATGGGCATGACTTATTTTGAATTATTTTGGTCAACTGTGTCTCACTCCTTGGGCTACATTTCCCTCTACAATTCAAAGAGGTACCTAGTGAGTGTACAGTGATGTCCTCTGCACTTGTCCAGGTGTGAGAACTCTCTGGTATTTTTAGTGCTGGGGGCTCCCAAGACAGAGAAACTGAGACAACAGCTGCACAGTGATACAGAAGAAGAGGACCACAATTCAGTGCATATACATAAACCTACCCTACCCTTTATAGTGCACTACTTCTGACCAGAGCCCTGGTCAAAGGTAGTGTCCTATATCGGGAATAGGCCATTTGAGATGCATAAACATTCAGATAGATGACACAGGGAGATGATAATAAAAGTGGTCTGTGATTTTCGACTCCAGATCATGATTCAGCTTGCTCATGAGTCCACTTTGAAAATTAAAACACATAGGGTTTCTGCTACATGTTTTATGGCCTCTATGCATTATGTTATATTAGATACCAGACAGACAGAAGATGTTTCTGAGAGGAAAAGAAGATGCCACGCCATACCTAGTGTATATACAGTGCCTTCAGAAAGTATTCAGATCCATAGACTTTCTCCACATTTGGTTACGTTACAGCCTTATTCTAAAATTAATTAAATAAAAATAATTCTCAGCAATCTACACACAATACCCCATAAAGACAAAGTGAAAACAGTTTTAACTTTTTTGCAAATGTATTAAGAATAAAAAACCTTATTTACATAAGTATTCAGACCCTTTGCTATGAGAGACAAAATTGAGCTGTTTCTACAACTTGATTGGAGTCCACCTGTGGTAAATTAAATTGATTGGACATGATTTGGAAAGGTACATACCTGTCTATATAAGGTCCCACAGTTGACAGCGTCAGACCAAACACCAAGCCATGAGGTCGAAGGAATTGTCCGTAGAGCAGGATTGTTTCAGGGCACAGATCTGGGGCATTGAAGGTCCCCAAGAACACAGTGGCCTCCATCATTCTTAAATGGAAGAAGTTTGGAACCACCAAGACTCTTCCTAGAGCTGGCCGCCCAGCCAAACTGAGTAATCTGGGGAGAAGGGCCTTGGTCAGGGGAGATGACCAAGAACCCAATGGTCACTCTGACAGAGCTCTAGAGTTCCTCTATGGAGATGGAAGAACATTCCAGAAGGACAACCATCTCTGCAGCACTCCACCAATCAGGCCTTTACTATAGTGGCCAGACTGAAGCCCTTCGGACGCTGCCGTAGAAGTGCCCATCCAAGAAGGCTCAAGGTCATTGGCCACAGATAAAATGACATCAAATCGCGTTAAATGTACAGTAGCTTTGATTGGACTAATCATGTCAACATCATACTTTCAAAATCTTAGCTAGCAGTCATCATCATGAATCAAGTCGACAATCTACTGGCAAATCCTTTTTTATAATGAAATAATTAAGAGAAATTATAGATAAAACGTTATCGGTGCTCATCGGCTATTGGACATAAACATTACACAACAAGTTGGAAATCGCAAATTCAACGAGTGGTTTGGAAGGAATCAGTGACAGTGGCTGTGTGGGCCCAAATCTGGGATTAAGGGGCTCTTTTCCAAGTTTAAAATGATAAACATTCAACATTGGCAATGCTGTCAATGAAGCATGATTTTTTGCTGCGCTCAAAACAACTGTTAAGTTGGAGGCCTGCCGCGCCACCTTCCTGTTCAAGTGAGCCGAGCACAACAATTTGAGTCCAAAAAGGTATTGTATGCTGCCTCATAAATTATGTAATATGCCAGGGAGATATGTATACTGTAGCTAAGAAAGTAATACTAAGTGTATATTGTGTAGTAAGATGTTAGTAGCCCATGTGCCTCACCCTAATAATTTGGTCTATTTACCCCTCTTCATTTTGCCTACTGTTCTGACTTGGTGGTGCACATGTAGACTTTAACCTGTTTTAGAGAAATCATTGAATATTGTAAGAGCTTTCATTGTCTGCTTATATGCCCCCTTTATTTATCCTACGGTTCTAACTTGGTGTACAGGGAGAGCACTGTAAGAACAGCCCATGTTCTGAATTCTGTCGCTGTACATTTCAAAACTGCTAAACAAATAGTTATATTGACTAACGTTACGTCGGTCCTAGCTTGCTCATTGTCTTAATCGAAATGACGGATTGCCTCTTTTTCACTTGTTGTCCCCTTATGGCATGGTTTGTTCATCTCAATTGTCATTAGAAACCGCATTTGTTTAAGCAAGTCAGCCATATCAGCTATGCTTTTTTAAAGGCAGTAAATGAGGCTGAATGAACTGTTTTGCAGCCAGACAAGGCTCACCTGATAGCAAGGTATAGCAGTGTTAAGATGTTTCCTTAATGGTGCAATTAATGTATTGTTTAGTTTTGTGTTGTGTAGTGGCTTTGCTGGCATGCATTCCACTTTTTTTTTTATTAATTTTTTTGCCCCACCAATCTTTACATGCTAAAATCGCCACTGATTACAGATCACCTGGCTGTATATAAGGCAGAGTTGATGGTCATACTGGCCTTGCAGTGGGTGGAGTAAGTCAAGCCAGACAGAGTATTTATTTAATTTTACTCATGTGCAGTGTCCTTTAGCTCACATGCAGTCCTTAAGCTCACATAGCAGACAAGACCTGTTTTATCATGTACTACAAACCCATGGCAGGGTTAGACAGATGTGTATACAGATAAGATTTACTTGGGTCCCAACCCATGTGGGGGTGGAGGGGAACAAGGCAGTTGATGTACTGGCTAAACAAGCACTTAGTAGTCGGGATGTTGATGTCGTAGTTTCAATGAGCAAGGCAAAGGCAAAAAGCCTGATATGGACAGTGGTGGTGCAGAGATGGCAGGAGCAGTGGAATAGAGATACTAAGGGCATTGAGTGGGGGATTACACAGTGGGGGATTACACAGGCCTTCTGAAAGATCTGGTGAAGGAGAAGATTATGGACAAGCAAAAAAGAGCAATGGAAATGGTTATGACCGAATATGGAACTTTTCGAAGAACTTGAGGAAATGGAGAGGGACGAGAGTGGAGATTAATTAAATGTGGTGGCAGGTGCAGTTATGACTGTTGAGAAGAAGTTGAGCGTAGAGGGAAGCAGTGTGGCGAGGAAGGTTGGCGTTAACTGCAAAAAGAGGGATAAGTGTTCCAGTAGCTCAGAAATGAAACCCTGACGAGAGTATGGATGAAGTTCCTGCAGTGAGGACCACCATGGAAGGGCCTCGGTCCGAGGATGTAAAGGATGATTATGGCCCAGTGGGATTAAGATTTGTGGAGAGAATGGATCCTTGCATTTTGGCTGATCCAAATGTGGTAGTAGGTTGGGTGGAGAAGAGGTTGGGGACTGTTGAGTTGCTAAGTACTGTAACTAGGAGTGGACTAATGATGATTTATTGTGTTTCTTCAGCCCAAAGGGAGAGGACGCTCCGGATCACGCGAATAGGGATAAGAAATGTGACTTGCTTTGCTCTCCGGAGCAGGGCACGGTTGAAAGGAGTGATAACTTGGGTGGCATTAAATGTTGAGGAAGATCATTTGAAAGTGGAGAATCCCGGTGTCTGACACGTCGTTTGGTGAAACGCAGATCCGGTGGAGAGCGTGGTGAAACGGAGAAGACGTCTTTTCTGTTGAATTTTGATGTAGAGTCTTTGCCAGATAAGGTTAAGTAGGGAGTGTAAGTTATCCCATGAGAGTGTTTGTTCCTAAAATACTTAGGAGTTTTAGGTGTCAAGTTTATGGTCATGTTGCAGTAGTATGTAGGAGGGAGAGTCCTAGATGTGAGAAGTGTGCAGGGGGGAGGGCATGAGACGATGGAATGTGTAGTTTTGGTAGAGAAAGTTGTGTGTGTTAGTTGTGGGGGTGCCCACGGGGCTGAAGATCGGAGGTGTCCGGTGAGAGAACGTCAGGTTGAGGTTGCCAGGGTCAGAGTAGTACAGAAAGTGTTGCATGCTGAAGCAGTGAAGAGAGTGGCAGAGGACTTGGGATTGTGAGGTTTTTCCTGCAGAACAATTGCAGGGGGTGTTGAGTGGTAGAGTTCTGTCCCCTCAGACTGAGGGTCTGGAGTATTATTCAATAGGGTAAATAGTGGGGTGGTGTTATTTTTATGTATTTGTTTATTTTAAAGAGAGGGCTAATAGTTGGCAGGGTAATTTTTCCTTTCCCCAAATGTAATAGTACTGTATCACAAAGAATTGAATGTATACTGAACCAAAATATAAACGGAGTTACACAAGCATTTCACTACACCCACAAAAACATCTGCTAAACACGTGTATGTGACCAATACATTTTTATTTGAATATAAGGAAATCAGTCAATTTAAATAAATGCATTAGGCCCTAATCTATTGATTTCACATGACTGGGCAGGGGTGCAGCCATGGGTGGGCCTGGGAGGGAATAGGCCTACCCACTGGGGAGCCAGGCTCACCCACTGGGGATCCAGGCTCAGCTAATCAGAATTAGTTTTTCCCCACAAAAGGGATTTATTACAAACAGAAATACTCATCAGTTTCATCAGCTGTCCGGGTGGCTGGTCTCAGACAATCCCGCAAGTGAAGAAGCTGGATGAGGAGGTCCTGGGCTGGCGTGGTTACACGTGAACTGCAGTTGTGAGGCCGGTTGGACGTACTGCAAAATTCTCTAACATTATTAATATTTAATTCTCTGGCAACAGCTCTGGTAGACATTCCTGCAGTCGGCATGCCAATTGCACGCTCCCTCAAAACTTGAGACATCTGTGGAATTGTGTTGTATGACAAAACTGTACATTCTAGAGTGGCCTTTTATTGTCCGCAGCACAAGGTGCACCTGTGTAATGATCATGCTGTTTAATCAGCTTCTTGATATGCCACACCTGTCAGGTGGATGCGTTAACTTGGCAAAGGATAATTGCTCACTTACAGGGATGCAAACAAATTAGTGCACCGAATTTGAGAGAAATAAGCTTTGGTGCGTACGGAACATTTCTGAGCTCTTTTATTTCAGTTCATGAAACATGGGACCAACACTTTACATGTTGCGTTTCTATTTTTGTTCAGCATAGGTAGGTCGTGAATGGTCTCACTCCAGTACAGTAGGTGGCAGTGTATGCAGCTTAAATTGGATGCGATCCGCGAAAACAATCCAAAATAAGTATTTCTGTCCTTGTCTGAGGCGGCAAGTTAGCAAAGTAGAGCTCCTTTTTAACTTTTGTTAAAACCTTACATGCTATGTATTGAGGAAAGGAGATGATTCGCATGGATGGAAATGACCGAAACACATTGATGAACACATGGTAAGAGATGTGTCCTTGCTAAACCGCCGGCCAAAAGCTAGCGTTAGCTAGCTAGGTTTGTTAAACTTCCAACCAGGCCAAACAAGTGACGGGGTCGCATTTTGTTAAAAAAAAAAAAAGGAGGGGGGGTACTTGTATTTATAACATGTGTATCCGTCCCAAATGTCACCGTATTCCCTATTTTTACCAGGGCACTTAGGAAATAGGGTGCCATTTGGCAAACACGTTGTAGCGGTAGCTAATCTGGTTTTGGGCAGGTGATGAATTGTAGCCGTCAATGGCCGTGGGCTGCATCGTGTTAAAATGTGGTGACTGATGTACACACTTTAAACCACCTATTCTCCTTTGAGACCCCCTCTTTCAAAGATGAAAATCTCCTCTCTAGGCGACTTGGCATTTCTATACATGACTCAAAGCATTATGGAATGTTAATTGCTTGACGAATTCAGAAACCACACCTGTGTGGACGCTTTCAATACACGTGGCGGTTAGCCGTAAACTATAACAGTGGGTTTTGTGAAGCCTGGCAGTTGCAGGTGTGAGCATGTATACAGCGGTTTGACGCGCATATGATACTGCACACATACCTTTTTGTCTTTAGAAAACCTAAGTTGTCCCTTCCCTCAATCCCTCCATTTTTTTTGTGTTCATCTAAAATTCTGTAATGTATTCAACTAGATTAGTTTTCACTAGCCAGTTATCTAACTTTAGTGGCAAAGGGGTACTATAGAAAATAGTATCGGTTTAGCTAGTAGTCCACTGACAGAAAGATTTCCCTGTTGGTGGTAATGATACACGTTGTCCAGTAGAGGGAGTGCATGCTAGGATAAGATCAATACACTCATGAGGGACGGAAAAGATTGTCTAATATAGGAAACCAATGTTGATCATCTCAACAATAAACTGCTCTACTAAAACACTAATCTCCTATGTTTCCCCATCTGTAGTGGGTCAGCGTATCAACGAGTCGGGTGTCCTTGAAGTCAAGAGATGCACGCTGACAATAAAGGTGCAAGAATATTTGTGGTGCCAAGATCATGAATCCCTCGCCTTGGCTTTTGAACGTGCATGCTTTTGCTAATCTGGTCTTGGGCAGGTGCTGCAGTGTGGCCGTATGCTGCAGTGTGCCTTGTTGGACCTAGACTATAACGGAGGGGGTTCTGTGAAGCCTCTTCCCTGGCAGTTGCAGGTGTGAGCATGTATACAGCATTTTGATGCTCTTGTATGATACTGCAGACAAACTCTGTCTTTTAGATAACATAACTCTTGTATGTAATAAAGATCTAACAACCAGGTGACTGGAGTTTAAAACTTATCAATGAGTTGTACTTGCGTGATCAATTCAGGAGGAGCGAAAACCCGCAGACACTTGTCCCTCAACGGAGTTTGACACGTGGTCTAGTGACAGATTTCCCTGTTGGTGGTAACGATAACGTTGTCCAGTAGAGGGCATACTAGGATAAGATCAATAAACTCATGAGGGACCGATCAACTATGATCTTAGAAATTTAACTGTCTGACATGTGAAACCAATGTTTATCGGATCAGCAAACTACTGTACTAAAAACGTATCTTCTGTTTCTCACCTGTAGTGGGTCGGCATCCTGTCAGAAGGCCTTGATGAACTCTCATGATGGGGCGTCTATTGAGACGAGATGCATGACTGCAATGAAGGGGCAAAGCATAGAAATATATTGACAGATTCTATTTCTCTTAGAAATAGATCCCTCACCTCTGCTGTACTTGGCCTACCTGGTAAGTAGGCTATATTGGCTTGGCCTGTAGTGCACCTGTCCCAAATGACTCCCTATTTGATGCTGTACTTTTGACCTGGGCCCATATGGCTCTGGTCAGAAGTGAACTATATAGGGAATGGTGTCATTCTGGACGTGCATGCTTTTGCTAATCTGGTCTTGGGCAGGTGCTGCAGTGTAGCCGTCGTGGCCGTGTGCTGCAGCGTGCCTTGTTGGACCTAGACTATAACAGGGGGTTCTGTGAAGCCTTCCCTGGCAGTTGCAGGTGTGAGCATGTATACAGCATTCTGATGCTCTTGTATGATACTGCAGACAAATGTCTTTAGAAAACAGATTTATCCCTTATATATTTTATGGTGGTTAAATGCTGTTGGTGTGTTGTGCAACTCCTAGCCTATTTCCTCATTGCATGTGTCAGGCTTCGTAGGCTACGCCCACCACTTTCAACATCTTGTGTAAAGACTTGTCACTTACATAAGGGATAATCAAGGGGCTATATGTTCCTTTGGAAAATGATGAACCACGTGGAAGGCATGTTCTAGCGGAGTGGAACTTACCTCCCAGGGAGTTGCATTATTTTCCAGAGAACACATAGAACCCCTGCGTTGGTTATCCCTTTTGTACCATGGCTATAATTTGACACATTTACCAGGAGAAATGTGTTCCAAATCCACTGAAGTAGCTAGCAAGTTTAATTGATAGCTATAGTAGTTGCCTTAGTAGCCAAACCAGAGATGGGGCTCCCATTGGGCAATGGAGGAACTTATAACGCCTCGGTCAGCAGATTGTCACCCAATCGCGTTCACATTGTCATGCAGCATCCCGCGGTTAAACTAATCGTCATGCAATCCCTTCTCAAAGTCAGGGTATGAGTTGAGAAACCTGCAAATTTTCCTCAACAGAACGTAATGTCACTGTGAACAAGTTAATATTCTCTAGAGAAATGTGTAATGTTGTACTTGTTGTTGAAATTCATACTAATGTTTTCATCCACATTGACTCCCCTTCACTCCTTGGAGAGATTTCCTTGTCCCAGAATGCACTGCACGGCCCATTGACGACACATGGGCAACTTACACAATGGCCGTTAATACGACTCCAATGGAATTTCCCCTTCTCCTCAAAAGTATCTCTGACCAACCCAGTAGTCCTATTTTGCTATTATGAAAATGTAATTCAACAATGCCAATGTTTTCAATTTGGCTTTTGCTTTCAAAAGCAGTTCAAACATAGAACATGGAAAATGAACTCTAGCCATTGAATTCTACCGTGCTGAATTACTGTGCGTTATAGGGAAATAATGCACGCTCTAGAATACCCTTCAATCTAATCCGTAACGAGTATTTAACAATTCCATGGTATAAAGTAGAGGTCTCCAACCTTTCAAATGGGCCCGTTCTTCTCTGCAACTCTTCCCCGGGTCCTTGGTGTATAATAGATTTTTGTCAATATAATTGTTTATACACAACTATGGGTGCCCCATAAAATAAGGTATTCTGGATTTTTTTTGTTTAAATGTTACTCTCAATAGGCAAATATATAGACAAACAATAAAAGATTATCGGAGTCCATGTCAAGGATTAAATCACATCAGATAAATTGAGGTCTGGGGGGGGGAACGAACACATTTGAGTTTAAGTCTTTAATTATGCATTAATCAAGAAAGGAATGTCTGCAGCAGCACAGTTTGCAAAACAATGGCTACATAATTGATACAAATAATCATGTTTTTGTCAGGTAAGCCTACTATGCAGTTACCTTTTTAATTTTAGGGGGAAAGTCTGTCTACCCACAAGACGGCGATCATTAGCATCGCTAACTTGATACATACGGAGTGCTAGGCAAATGCGCGCACCAGACAGACTGGGGCAATATTGCTTGAAATTAATTGGCAGATATTGTTACGTTTGGCTTTTTTAAGCCGGTTGTTGCTAACCAGGGGTGGGATAATGTCAATGTGGCGTTGATTGGATAGCAGCCGGGAGCTTTTGTTTATGACCGTTTGCGATAGAACTCGTAAAAAAAGCCTCTATTTTCAGAATTGTTGGAAACCCCTGGTATAAAGTTTACAAACCCATCTGTTTGAACCTCCCAAGGAGGTGATTCCCCCGCTGTGCTCCTCTTCAGCCCAGTGGGTTCTGACTCGTCAGTTGATGCACTTCCTCTCTTGTGTTAGGTTTCGTACCGCTTCCTGGTTCCAAAACTTGTCCTGATGGAGTGAGGGAGCAGAATCAAACTAACCGTTGATGTTTTGACTGATGTATATTCATAGAAATAGATTACGTGTCATCTTTAGTGTTGTATTGTCATCAGGAGAACCATTTGTCAAAGATTCAGTGAAGTATGTTATTATCCACTTCCTCAAGGCGAAGGTAGCAAGCAACAAACGCTACAAGCATGAGATGTGTTCATGACAGAATGTTATTGCAATGACCTTGCAGGGGGCTCTGTAACAACCAAATCACATTTGTATGAATGTATTTCTGGAATATACTGTTCTCTAGGTGGTGTAAACTAATGTGACATTTGTCCATGATTCATCAATAAAACTAGTAAACAAATGTGTTGTATCCATGTCAATTTATTCATTTTTAGTGCAGCAAACATTAAGCCAAATGAAGGCATTTTCACCACCTACTGTAGTTTTAACCTTGGTGGGTTTGATGGTAGACCTTGGTTTGGGGCTGAATGTTACTAGTTTGCCTTTGAAATGTGATTGCCTCCATGCTATCAGCACTAGCCATCTGCGCCAAATGTCTTGCATACTTAGTGTGTAATTCCATGGCCCAAAGAATAAGCTTTGTCCCACGGCTGCTGCTTATGCCCAGAAAGCCTTGTCATTGATGGCACTGTTATGAAATATGACCTAAAATCCCTATGTGCTCAGCATGGAGAGGATAGACTGGCATTGCCAGGATTATCTTAGTTCTACTTAGATCTAATATCCAAACTCTGTGCAGATAACTACATGTGCATGATTCCACGGCCATGTGAAATGTTTCCATATTGAGGCTGAACGCAAATCATTCTTACCTCATATCTCTGCTGGGATTTGGTGTCATGGTTATCCAACAGGAAGCCCTGCCCTAGGGGAAGTGGGTTGTTGTGGAACTACACATGTAACATGCAACAGTCCCCCTGTGCCAAATGTCCTAAATTGGTCAAATGGAATGTTGATAAAGGCATTGCAGCGGTGGAAGCAGATCTTATTACATGGCTAATGTGGTTAGTATTGAACATTAACAGTTTACTAAAGTAAAAAATAAGTCAAATGCATTTTGAGGTTTGCTGGAAATCCTGAAACTATTTTATCAAATGGTTCATCCTTTTGTATCCCATGACTTTTGCTGTACAGTACACTGGTGATTGAATTCCCAATGTTGACTCAATGCAGCCTACCGAACATATTCCTTATGCAATTGTGTCTTATACTGTAAATGTAACTTCATCATTTTGGGGGACCCTTCAACTCACGCTTATGATCAACTGTACTGCCAACTCACTTATGCCACACTTTTTTTGAAAGACTGGCACGTGTACATGGACTTCAGCAGAACTAAGCTGAAACCTGGTAAATGAGTTCTGGAGCCTGAGTTGTGCTCATATGAGTTGTGAAGTGCATGTCATGCTGTATTTTAAATGGATAAAGCTCTCTTATAAATTATGCAAGAGTCAGGGATTTAGATTATATTGGAGTGCTGAATTAGGCAAATATTATTTTAGGGGATCCACACAGTAAATTACACATTTTTCAAATGGAAGTATGAGGAACGAGATCAATTAACAAATGTCACATGGGCTTATTGTTCAATATCATGAATTGATACATGGTCATAACTTTTCAAATGTGCATGTGCACAGTTCCCTGAGCAGTGAAGATGACGTAGCTTTATCCTCATCACAGTAAAAAGGACATTTTACATTAATCTTGTGACCGCTGAGCTGGTAGCCTAAATGTCATTTTCAAGCACCATATGGCAGCTCATCTGTCTGATATGTCCCAACTTATTTCCCTGATAGGCCTACATATTATGTAGAAACTGATCTATATTCAGTGCCTTTTGTATGTGTATTGTAACCGCATATGAAAAGAATGCAGAAGCAGTGGAATTGTTCTGTATGAGCGGAGCGGGGCGCACGGCACCGTGGCACTGCCGAGCTCTGTCCGTACCAAAGGGGGAGGGGCGTAACTGTCAATGCGAATGCTCGAGCTTTCAAATACATTCATTCTCTCCAGTCCTGACCGCTCCAACCTTCAGCTGTTTTTAGCTCGCCAGCGGCATCTGGAATCTTGTCACTGTGTTAGCTAGCTATGCATTTTTAAAATGCTGTTGTCGCTATCAGGTCGATGGCTAACTGGCTAGCATAACAGCTAGCTAATGTTCAGCACTGGTTCATCACCGACCGGCGAAAAAGGAACCGAATAAGACTATGGATTAACAGTACAACGGTACTTGAGTGCCCTGCCCAGACTAAACAATACGAGCCAAATATATCGAAAGAAGCAGATAATTGTTAAAGAAATTCCGTTAATTCATTGGTGAGTGTCACTTCTATTTGTCCAGTTAACGTTATGCATGTGTGAATTCGTATTACCTGCAGTGATTGTAAACTGTGATGACCAGCTAATGTAACTCAAATGTAGGCTAAATAGCCGAAACTATGCTTTTTAACGAATTCACATGTTATAGGCTTCTACATGTTGTAGCTACAGTATATAGTGTGCGAGTGAGAGAGATTGAGAGACTGTCACTCATTGAGCATCACGGAGTGAGTGTTCTGGATTTCTGAAGGGCTCAGCTAGAAGTGTTTGAGTGGCATTGGCACATCTTGTTTGTTCTGTATTACAGTGCTGCTGGCCATCGCTATGGCATAATGGATAACAGTGAACAAAGAAACTGTATTGTATTGTGGTTTGCCTTCTGAAATGTCACCTGTTCTTTTCTCCTTGACTTACATCTTTTGATCAACAGGGAAGTATCATCTTTCTTTAAAACATGACGGTAACAATTGTTCACCTGTTTTTAAGTAGCCTAAATAACCCCTATAGTTGGCTAAATGGAAAGGCTTAGCCTAGTTTCACTAGTAGAATATGAGCTTTTACAGACAGTAGAATAGATGTAGCCTTGGTGCCAGTCTTCTGCTCCTATGAAATTGTCATGCCAAATTTAATTTAAAAAAAACAGACCGACACCCAGGCTAGTGTGTTGTTTTAGGTGAAAAGTTCCATATCCCTCAGAAGTATAGCTCTGGTCCAGTGCGTTACGTGCGGCTTATGCTTTCTTAAACGTTGGAGGCTCAAGCTGAACCTAACGCCCTGGATAGATCAGACCTACCTGAAGTAGTGCTGTGTAGCAAGTGTTAACACCCCTATCACACAAGGTCCTTTCCGTGCGGCACGGCTGCTGAAAACGTCAAGCAACACTTACTGCTCAGTAACATGTATCTGCACGTTAAATAAATCAACAACACTGAACAAGTAAGGTATGCCATGTGCTAAGACTGGGCAGGTACTCCGCCTGTCTTTTATATGTCCTTGCTTCGGTACAGGTTTACAGCCACACTTACATTTCACAATGTGATTTTGGTTTTGAAATCTGGGTTGTGTTCAGTAGGCACAACGCATAAGAAAATGGTCTGTAACAGGGAGGTAGTACAATCTGAACCTGTCCAATAAGAAGTGCTCGTTGAGCCCCTAATAAACACATTCCAGGCTAACCCAATAGCTGTTAGACAACAGGGCAATTCCATGTCAGGACAGCCCGGAAATATTTAACTTATCTCAGATTGGTCTGACAATTCTCTCACAAACTTTGGGAGGAGGAATGTTTGACATGCTTTTTACATTTGTATCACAAACCATTTGAGAAAATCATGAAAGTGGCAATTTTAGGCACTTTTTAGACTATATAGGGCCTACATTCCTCCTGTAAGACCCTATGAGCCGTGAACCGTACAAGATAATGTCTCTGTCCAAATACCCATACTAGCGTACTAAATAGTATGCGTAAAAGAAAGTGTTATAGTATGACATTTTGAAAATAGCACTCTGAATGTGTTGCGATTGCTTTGACTCTCACGGAGTCCCACCATTAGTTTATTTTGGTACAGCGTGTCAATTTAACCGATTATCAAAAAAGATAAGTGAATTCTACTAGATTAGGGCTCTGTTATGTTAGGGCGTATAAACACAAGCTCACTTCCTTCACAACAGCTCTGCGCTGCTCCGTGAAGCACAAGAAGTATGAATGTCTTGACTTCTGCTGATGCCGCATCACCGCAAATGCTGCACGGCCAATGCAGACGTTGGATTGACCATGCAGTGCCTTAAGAATGCACGTCTTTCTCCAGAATGTCTTCTCTCCTGCCAATTTGTGCACATTCATTGTTTCATAACTTCATTGTGTGAATTGTTTGCTTTTGATTGTTAGTTTCTATCAATTCCCCATTACATACAATAAAGCACCAGTAGTACATTTACTGTTCGTTCATATCTTTTCTAAATTACAATGTTTGTTTGCTTCCAGTAATTTCTGTTAGTGCATTCAATATATTATTGTTCCAGTCTTTGACCGTTCTCATTGTCGGAGTGGACACGTTGTTTGCAGAGTGCATAATCTATGCTACACTTGTGAGAAACAAGTTTTGGTTTATTTCATTCCATTTAAGTTTTATCAATTTAGTTATTGTCTTTTGTTTGGAGCGCTCCTGTCAATGTTGTGTAAGGACGTGCACCTGATTACGCATAGAAGTTGCCAATAGGCTACCTGGCCTGCGTGCAAATGTAGGCATGTAAATGTGCCCGTTTGGGGATCTGATCGTATTTCTGATTGGCTTAACGCACCACCGCTAATGAGCTGTGGAGCTTCTCAAAGTAATGTTTTCTTCACATTTAATTGAGAATGACAATAGTTCCTGAAAGTATTTTAAAAATCTTTCCAGATATCTCCCTTTCGATAACCACTCAGCGTGAAAGGGGAAATATGTCATGCTCTGATCCAGTGGAAATGACATTAATGACTTCTTATCCGTTGCGCAAATAGCCTACAGCTGTGTCTGTCCCGAGTTCATTGGCACAGGAAACTCTAAAGGCTCAGAATAATTTATCCACTGTCCCAAGATAATAGTTGATACGTTTCAAGTAGTGATGCACCGATATGACATTTTTGGCCGATTTCCGATATTCTAGTACAGTTAAATAGTTAACACACACACAAGGATGCAGCGGTCTAAGACACTGCATCTCAGTGCAAAAGGCATAACAACAGTCCCTGGTTCGAATCCAGGTCGTATTACATCCGGCCGTGATTGGGAGTCCCATAGGGCCGCGCACAATTGGTCCAGTGTCATCCGGGCCGTCATTGTAAATAAGAATTTGTTCTTAATTGACTTGCCTAGTTAAATAATGGTTACACACACCACACTGACCAAAAGGTTATTTTGTTGGCATTTACGTAGGTCCCCATTACCAGTAAAGCATAATCAAAACCTATTTATTTCACTTACTTGCTGTGCTGTTTTGTTCAGTCGTTTAATTTTCAACCAGGGTTTATATGGAACGTCGTTTGGGTCTTTGCGTGTCAAAAAAGATACATGTCATATAACACTATTTGACGTGTTATATAAGCTTGTTGACCAATCAGGACCTGAATATGACTGCACGTCGCATAATTAACGTGTTCATAAATTTTTGATGTAGTTATTACACATTGATTACACTCACTCGTATTTCATATGTCACAACGATTCATCGACACGTATGCTATGATGCTGGTAAAGTTGTCTCGCGCACCTACAGTGCTGGTTATTAAAAACAAAAGCTAGCTCATGGATACAAACAATGTTCTTCCCCCAAAACATAGCAAAACAACAAACTGTTTCAGTTAGCTAGCTAACTATATAGCTAGGCGTCATCTAAAATAACCCTAATTTATAAGACAGTTATTATTTGATTAACAGTGGTCGGGCCCATCTATGTGAAGCAAGCCACAATAAGGATTAGCCACAATAGTGTACTTTGCAGTTAGCCTTCAAAATAAAAGCATGGCATAATTCTGCTATTTGTATTCATCACTGTCAATGACATACTTTTTTTTAAAGGCAAACGGCAAATTCCACTATTGTGCCTAATCCTTATTGTGGCTAGCTTCACAACACAACCCGGTCCGGTCGAGCCTCTCTAGCCAGATGAAGCTAGCTGGCTGCTTATAACGTTAGCTTTGGGCAACAGGGTTAAGTTGCTGGCTAGCTATGTATTTTCATGAACTGAAGTTCAATTTCAATAGGTGAACAAGTGGCAACCTAGCTAATACTTACTCACAAGGATGCCTAAATCATTACTAAGAATTATGAAAATGACTGCAGTTTCTACTGGCCATTGTTTTCAGGCTGGTTGTATTGGTGCTTGCTAGGTACCAAGCTAAAGCTAGCTACCCCTGAAGTTGTGGTCAAACAAATGATGCTTTATTACCAACGCGGTATTGTAAACACATATTTCGTGGCCGGTGTTTGCTTGTTTGCAGACTTTTTTTGTACAGCTTTGACAGAGGAGCTGTATCTTTTTTGACACGCAAAGACCCAAACGGCGTTCCATAGTATGTATGTTGTGAAGCTAATTACTGTGTAACTCCGGTAGGACAACATCTGAAAAATAGCTCACTTGGTAGTGTGTACTGGTGCTCGACCAGTCGGCGAAAGCCAACATCACCCACGACAGAGAGCAGTTGATTGTTAAGGGCATTGAATGCCATTATCTAGGCAGACATTGTGGGCTAGGTTAGGAATGCTGTGTTGCACGTGTAGCGCAAAATTGTACATGGTGTCATTACGTCATGTACCTACGTTATATAGGTATGCACGGTAGCTTTGCCATCGGTTTTTAGCATCGGCATTAAACTAGACATCGGGCGATACCAATGTTGTCATTTTTAGGTAATATCGGCTGATTCCGTTTTTTTTCTTCTTTTTTTTCTATCACACATCCCTAGTTTCAAGTTCATTGCAGACGTTGTGATTTGTAGTATATCTATTATCAGGATATTTTCTACCTGCAGGCTGCAATGTTTTTATTTGTTGGCTTTATAGGCAATTTTTCATATTTGGTAATGGCAATAGAAGTAACTTTTTAGGATTTTATCATTTTTCATTTAGATTTGGATATAATTTAGATAAACCATATGACAATGATTTAGATATACGAAGACGTTATTATAAATGAGATGAAACAGTTTCACGAAACTTTGCACATGAAAACTATAACTGGCACGCAGATCGGTAGAAAGGTAAGATAAATTTGCATTCCACATGAGAAAGGTTGCTGACTTCTCGTGTAGCCTATTACAGGCAACTTCAGCAGAGTAATGGCAGAATCTGCGAAAGCCAGTAGAAGTGGGAGGAGAATGGTCGGGTTAAGTTTTTGTTATCTTGATCTCTGGCTCCCTCTTGAGTCATTTGTCTTATTTCATCAAACAGTGTGCTTAAGGCATCAGACAAGCTCAATGCATCAATAGTTGATTTTATTAAAACACATGGTGTGTCTCTATATATGGAAAAATACACGTTTTAACATTTCGACCAATCCGCCTCCAAATAACATGCAGCGGTTTCAGGGTCCACATCTGTTGGCTCTATCAGGACTATAGCCTAGTCCTACTGTATTTGCCGACGTCTGCACTGTGGTGGTTACCACCACTAAGTTCTTAGAATGCGCTGCTTACATTTTACATCACAGAGGACTCATTAATTCATCAATTCTCTGCGACCAACCACCCATTCATGCATTTAGGTAGGCTGTAGTGCAGTATTAATGACTCCCAAGCTTTCAGCTCTACCGCTAGCTCCACATAACATTTACATAAGCATCAATGTAGGTCTACCTGAATAGTTTATCAGTCATGCGGTAGTGACTAGTTGGCACTTAGCAGTCCCTGACTTTCCAGTATTTGGCCATGTCTATCTCAATCTCTGTTCACTATGCAGTTCAGTTCCTGAATGTGTGATGTATGGTGCGAAACCTTGCCTTCGTTGATCAGTTCAATGCGACGCGCTTCCTTACCCACGGCAGAGCAGAGTGCCTTCCTGCAGGCTATCACTGCAGACAAACTGCCAAGTACTCCGGGCTCCCCGCCAGCTGCTACACACACACAAACAAACAAACAAACACACACACACACACACACACACAAACCTGGCTTACTTAATGACATGTCAGATGCCTCCAGCGGGGCCATCCAGGACGATACTGGCATTTTACCACCTCAATAACTATTTTCTTAGTGTGTTATGCACCCAGTCTAATGCAGTCTGGCCCATTGTCTTCTCTCACCAAGACAAATCTGTAATGATGGTTATTATATCTGCTCTAATATCAGATTTGTTTTCTCTCAGGTCGTTGGCACCACAGTCGTTACCACCATGGTGCAGAAGTATCAGTCACCCATCAGGGTGTACAAGCAGCCCTTTGAGCTGGTGATGGAGGTAAGTGATTCTCTGCCCTAGACTCTTCACCTCCATTGACAGAGGTACTGTAGTGGTTATGCAATGGTCCCCTAGGAAGTGGTGGGTAACGAAGTTAGGACAACCTTGTCCTTCATGATTGACTTGAACTTAACAACTTGGTTGTATGAGATGTAGCCTAGGTTTAGAAAATACCCAGGCAGTAGTGGTTGGGTTATGTAATAAGAATGAATAGGTCCCCAAGACCACCTTGAGGGAATGGTTGGTAAAGTGCGTTAGGGCAGCCTTGGCTTCATATTGAACATGTGTGCCACATGATGTGTGGTTGTGCTGCACTGTGGCGTGTACGTTCTAGCTGCTTGGGTCTAACATGCACTAGCGGTCATAATACTGTGATGGTCTTCGACTGGTCTTCTTGACTGGTCATTTGTGTAATGTACCAAGCAGACCACTCAAGAATTGTCCAGTCCAGGATGCACAAATCACTTCCAGTCCATCGAGTATGTAGACAACTCAAACCTCCACACCATCTCAGGCCATTGTGAGAACTGCTGACAGTTATGTCGCTGCACCAACCCTCTTACTATCTGAATAGCAAATGGTGGGCACTGTTATGTTGAACAGAAGTACCACTGCTGAATTGGTTGCTGGTCTGTTTCCTCTGTTAAAAAATGCAGCACCTATGCAGGCTTTTGGCGAGTGAGTGTCTATTCTGGCTCATACGGTATGCTTGAGTTGTACTCACTCACTCAGATCCGATGAGAGGATGTGTGCAGTACAAAAACTGGAATAATAGATGGAGCGTCTGCCTCTGTCTCTCTCTCTCTTTGTCTCTCTCTGTCTGTCTCTGTCTGTCGCTCTCTCTCTCTGTCGCTCTCTCTTGCTCTGTCTGTCTGTCGCTCTCTCTCTCTGTCTGTCGCTCTGTCTGTCGCTCTCTCTCTCTCCTCCGCTCTCTCTGCCTCAATGAGTATGTTTACATGCACACTAATGCGATTTATTGTGGATATTCAGCTTAATAGTTTTTACATGCTTTGCAAGAAGAACGATTTTCCTAATAATCCTGTTTACATGGACACATCTGAAATCAGGCTACCTGATGGCACTATGATAAATGCAGAAAATCGGCAATCAAAATAAACGTTCTATCACAACGACCATGTTATCTTTGGGAAGAATATTTAATTCGGAACTACTTTGCATACATTCAGCTGTTCCAAACTCACTTCGCTCGCGCTAAAGAGGGAGGCTCGCTCAGCTGGTGCTAGTACATGCACAGATCAAATGCACAGCTGAATCGCCGATTTAAAACCAGGTGATGTAATCGGTGTATGCTTACATAGATTTTGACCTTACGCCGATGTAAGATAGTCATGTAAACGCCTTACTCTGCTTATTGCATAATCTGCCTACTATCTTAATCAGTTTAATATCAAATTACTACTGTACATGTAAACGCACTCACTGTCCTTCTCTTTCATTCTCTCTTTCGCTCCATCTTTCTCCCTCTCTTGGCACCTCTCTTCCCCCCCTCTCACCCTATCTCTCTCTGCCTCTCTGCTCAGCCCCCAGAGCTAGAGGACATGGCTGTCAGGCAGGGCTGTCACTGAGGGCTCACTGAATAAACGGTTCAGTGGCAGATGAGCAGTGGAAAAACACTGGCTTATTCAGCCTCAGCCTCTCCACAGTACCACAGTACAGTGGCCACAGGCCGGGAGGCGCATGTTCACTACATTAAACTGTGTTATGGTGGATTATCATCAGAATAATTTTCTGTGGTAACTTAGTAGTGTTACTTCTTCATGACCGTGTTGCACATAGCTAGGAGGAGGACGACATGTTTTCGTCATTTTGGTTAACCACCTCGTCTTGCTTTACTTAATAGGTGTTGTTACTCAATTTCCATTTGGAAATCAAAGTTGGCCAACTTCAAGACCTGTAACTATTTCTAGAAGACATGTGATCAAAGCATTGTTTCAGTTCAATCCAATTTAACTGCACACAAATTTGAGTTAGGCTATTGTAGCCATGCATGCAGGTTCTATTTGCTGCCTCAAATCAGCCTTCTCCACTAAAGCGAGGAAGAGAGGCAAATCTCCTCCCTGGTGAGTGGTGGGCAAACACTGGACAGGGGGCTATAAATAGTCTGAGTGGAGGCTGCTGGGGGGGGGCAGGAGGGGAGGGGGACTGAGCTGAAATAGCAGTAAAACCACATTGGGCTGCCTGAGGGGCTTTGTGTTGTGGATGACCGTGCCTAAGGGACATCCGAGCTGGGATAAGCTGCCGTAAGGCTTCAGTTCGGCTAGCTGAACCGAATGTTTTTGCTCGCGTGCACCCTTAAAACATCTTCACTTGAAAAATGAGAAATGAGGTGCAATAGTACTGTTTGTCCATCTTGACATGCTGTAGCCAGTATACACTTCCTAAAAATAGTCCAAAAGAATCTAACGCAAGAGATCTGCCATTCATTTTGACGTTTTTCCCGAGGAGATCTTAGCCATGCAATTTTACATCTAACTAAGATGTTTGGTGCAGTATTTCTCAAGTGAGAAAAATTGCATGAAAACGATTCATCTCTCGTTGAATGACAACAAACGCTTGATTGAATAATCCCTACTGTTGACCAAACACCGACGAAGGGGCCAAGATTTCACTTCCATCTTCGGCTTGCCTCGAGAAATGTTTGTGTGTGCACATACAGCCCCCAAAAAAACCTTGCAGAAGACCAAAACTAACAAAAAAATCACAAAATGTCATCATAATATAAGCACAAACTGTTCCAAACTGTCGAATGGGAAGCATGCGGACGCCTTTTAGAGTCAGATGAGATGGGACGGGTTCTGTTAATCTGGAGCAGTAGCAGAGGTGGAGAGAACCAACATAAGAAGCTGAGGAATCCAAGGCAGAGGGTTATTTGGCAGGCAAAATGGTTGAACAATGCACACATTTGTGTGCAGATACATGTGGTTCACTGTGCGTCGTCTTGGCCAATTGTCTGTCTGTCCTGTCTTTGTTGATTTGATATCTCTTTTTAACAGGTCGGCCTGAATCAGCATTGTCAGAATTATGTAGCCTAGTAGAAGAGAGCTGGCTCACTATGCCGCGTATTCTCTAGCCTATTGTCTGTTCTTTATTGATGTGAGATTGGTACATTTACACTGACTGATGTGGCCCCTTCTAAAGCTGGTGCGTTTGAAGAGGCAGTTTGATATATTCACTCGCAGCGACTCTCCTCTGGGAAATTTCAAATTGGCAGACACTCAGGGTATTTTCTGGATCAAAAAGGGACTTAGACAGTGGTCCCCCATCTGGGCGGTGTAGAGAAATGTTAGCATTTTTAAGACGATTTTCCCGCAATTATACAGAGTTCTCAATGGAGCTGAGAGATTGTTTGCAGGTTTAAAGCAATTTCCTGCGACTCTAAATATTCTGCCATGAAGCTTTGAGACCGAGGGGGGGTTTGCTACGGTGTGCTACTGAACAGAACATTGCCCTGGTGTTATTGATGCCCTAGTGAGATCACAAAGCCTTGCAAGCTGTCTGTTCCTGCTCTGTCCTCAGCTAACGCCTTGACTGTACCTATTTGAGTGTCCCTAGTAGTGAGGCAGCGTGTTCCACTTTGTGCCACGCCTTCACACAGCATAGCTGTGGGCGTGCACCGCACGTGAATGTACAGTGAGGGGAAAAAAGTATTTGATCCCCTGCTGATTTTGTACGTTTGCCCACTGACAAAGAAATGATCAGTCTATAATTTTAACGGTAGGTTTATTTGAACAGTGAGCGACAGAATAACAAAAAAATCCAGAAAAACGCATGTGAAAAATGTTATAAATGGAATTGCATTTTAATGAGGGAAATAAGTATTTGACCCCCTCTGCAAAACATGACTTAGTACTTGGTGGCAAAACCCTTGTTGGCAATCACAGAAGTCAGACGTTTCTTGTAGTTGGCCACCAGGTTTGCACACATCTCAGGAGGGATTTTGTCCCACTCCTCTTTGCAGATCTTCTCCAAGTCATTAAGGTTTCGAGGCTGACGTTTGGCAACTCGAACCTTCAGCTCCCTCCAGATTTTCTATGGGATTAAGGTCTGGAGACTGGCTAGGCCACTCCAGGACCTCAATGTGCTTCTTCTTGAGCCACTCCTTTGTTGCCTTGGCCGTGTGTTTTGGGTCATTGTCATGCTGGAATACCCACCCACGACCCATTTTCAATGCTCTGGCTGAGGTTCTCACCCAAGATTTGACTGTACATGGCCCCGTCCATCGTCCCTTTGATGCGGTGAAGTTTTCCTGTCCCCTTAGCAGGTAAAACCAAAGCATAATGTTTCCACCTCCATGTTTGACGGTGGAGATGGTGTTCTTGGGTTCATAGGCAGCATTCCTCTTTCTCCAAACACGGTGAGTTGAGTTGATGCCAAAGAGCTCCATTTTGGTCTCATCTGACCACAACAGTTTCACCCAGTTGTCCTCTGAATCATTCAGATGTTCATTGGCAAACTTCAGACGGCCATGTATATGTGCTTTCTTGAGCAGGGGACCTTGCGGGCGCTGCAGGATTTCAGTCCTTCACGGCGTAGTGTGTTACCAATTGTTTTCTTGGTGACTATGGTCCCAGCTGCCTTGAGATCATTGACAAGATCCTCCCGTGTAGTTCTGGGCTGATTCCTCACCGTTCTCATGATCATTGCAAGTCCACGAGGTGAGATCTTGCATGGAGCCCCAGGCCGAGGGAGATTGACAGTTCTTTTGTGTTTCTTCCATTTGCGAATAATCGCACCAACTGTTGTCACCTTCTCACCAAGCTGCTTGGCGATGGTCTTATAGCCCATTCCAGCCTTGTGTAGGTCTACAATCTTGTCCCTGACATCCTTGGAGAGCTCTTTGGTCTTGGCCATGGTGGAGAGTTTGGAATCTGATTGATTGATTGCTTTTGTGGACAGGTGTCTTTTATACAGGTAACAAACTGAGATTAGGAGCACTCCCTTTAAGAGTGTGCTCCTAATCTCAGCTCGTTACCTGTATAAAAGACAGCTGGGAGCCAGAAATCTTTCTGATTGAGAGGGGGTCAAATACTTATTTCCCTCATTAAAATGCAATTCCATTTATAACATTTTTCACATGCGTTTTTTCTGGATTTGTTTGTTGTTATTCTGTCTCTCACTGTTCAAATAAACCTACCATTACAATTATAGACTGATCATTTCTTTGTCAGTGGGCAAACGTACGAAATCAGCAGGGGATCAAATACTTTATTCCCTCACTGTACCTGTTTTTAGAGGGTTTTGCAGGCTGCGTATGATTTGATATGTGGGTGTGTTGTAAACCGTGCTGTGTTGTGACTAGGTTTGGTATGACTAGGCTAGTTCCCCTTGCAGTTCGTCTTTCAACAGGACTTGAAAGTTAGCAAACATGTCTTTTCATTCTCTTTTAAGGGATTATTTGATATTTTGATTTGAGGAATGTTGCATGTCTCTCTTTCCTTCCCTGTCCACTTTTTTTCTTCTCTGTTTGGAAACTGTCAGTCTTCTGAAACACCATCTTACTGTCTTTGGAAGGAGAGAACTGAAGCTCTGCATTCCTCTGACTGTCAATTACCTTTTTAAACACATTCCTTCTAGAAGAAATACAGCCTCTTTCGTGCTGTGCCTCAACCACCCACTCAAGGCAATGACAGGATTGAAGCCAAATGTTTCCACCTCGAGCAATGTTGCCATTTGGCTCAAATGAATGCATTATCAGCATCACAAAGTCCTTAGACAGCTGCAAGGCAAGAACAGGCTATATTCCTGAAGTATTAATATAGTTCTATCCTGCTTTGACTTAAAGCAGGATTAAAGTAGGCCTACGTTGTATTAAACTGCTTTTTAAAATGAAAAACCGTGTTTGATGTATTTGATACCATTCCTGCTCCAACCTCCTGTGCTGGACCCATGTATTAGGGGCCGATGATTAGGCTTATGTAGCATACTGTTCTACAATATTAATTCAAAAAGATAACACCGCTAACTTGCGTGATTTAGCACTTTGTCATTTTCAGGAAATAATTGCTCAGGACTCCTGTGAAAGTGACTGATAAGGACCGAGAATTGCTGAGAAACACCGACCCCAGCAGCCCAGCAATGGGAAACAACTTCCTCTTTAACTAGGCTAGACGCATGACACTCAGCGGAGTCTCTCGGAAGAAGTGTCCATGGGCTGCTACTGCAGCAGCTAACTAGTGTGCTTCAGTAATATGGACACGTGCATGGGGTCGCACGCATACCGTCCAGCTTTCACCCGTGGAATATTTCTCTAGAGGAAGGGCTTTGGAAGGAAATAAAACAACAATGGCTACAGAAACACAGTAGTGGCCCGTAGCCTCCCTTCAGCATACACTCCCGACTCGTACGCGTGCCTTCTCCACAATAACAGGAAGTGTAGTCGATGTTATTGTTGCCATTAGCACGCCGCGCCGGTTCATGGCGCCCATGAGCATTTCACAAGCATTTCGCTACACCCGCAATAACATCTGCTAAATATGTGTATTTGTATGGGAGGAGAGGGGATGTCGAGAGACTTGATGTTCCAGGTTAGAGGACTCTTTGTCCTCCTCCTTGAAACAAACAACCACTATTTCCCCTAAGGACTATATGAGTTTGAAGGTTTGCCCTTTGGGGGGAAGTTGTGCTCCCAAAGTAGGCGAGAGACGAACACTGTTTGTTGTTTCAGGTGAAGAGAGGCTCTGTGTTCTCATTTGAAGCAACCCACCCCTCCCTCCCTCCCTCTCCCTCAGACTCCAATAGTGTCCAGATCAGATTTGAGTAGCGTAGCTCACTATTTACCATACACCATCCAAAGCGACTTAGAGTACATACATTGTTAGTGGGTCTAGCCTATGTGTTTGTGATCCCTGCAGGAATTGAACCCACGTCCTTTGGGTTGCTAGTGCCACGCTCTTACCAACTGAGCCACAACAGACAGGGGGATGCGCTAATTAGGAAAAAGTACCACTGTGTCATCGGGTGAAGGAACAGAGTGTCCTATGCCAGCCTGCTGCACATCTGGGCACGGTCAGAAAGGTGATTTTTAGCGTGGACGTGAGCCTAGCCTAGCATGCCCATTTATAAGTGGAGGGTTGCGCTAGGCTAATCCGCTAGGACAAAACGCCTCAGACCTTGGGAATGAACAGTGTGTCCCATGCCAGCCTGCTGTTGCAGCTGTACATCTGGGCACCGTTCGGTCATCTTTTTAGTCTCATCCTCTTTGGGTTGCAGCCTGGCTACCTCTGCACACTCTAGCAGATAGAGATCTAAGGGTATTCTCCCTTTAATATTTAATAGAAATGTCTGGGTTTTGCCATCAGCCAAGCATCTGTGTGGCCTAGACTACTGATGCGATTTCCATGGCACTAGTGAATTAAGTAGCTTTTCCACTAATTGATGTCATTGGGCGGATGGTTGTATGCTTGTGTATAGTAGCCTATAGGCTAATAAGGCTTGGGGTGGAGCTCTGATACAGTATCAGACAGCATCACGTTTATGCAGATGGAGAGACGGAAGGGAGGAGAGAGTAGCCTATGTTTGTCTGTGTGGTCCTGATGAGTGGATTTTCAGGCCAGAAAACCAAGAATTTCTGCATGTCATTTTAATAACCTTGTGGGGCCCTGTTTTTAGGTAGACTCTTTACTCTCTTTCTATATAATTTGTCTGGTAGAAGAACACACTTGAAACGTTTTAATGGTTAACGTCATCTCAGAATGTAGAACTTTCCTCACCTCGACTCTCTCTAAGAACGCTTTGAATTCCATTTACAGTGTCAGAAAGTATGTTGTTGTTTACAGCCTGAATTTGAATGGATTCAATTGAGATGTTTTTGTCACTGGCCTACAAACAATACCCCATGAAGTCAAAGTGGAATTGTTTTTTAGTTTTTTTTTATAACAAATGAAAAGCTGAAATGTTTTGAGTATTCAAGCCTTTTGTTATGGCAAGCCTAAATAAGTTTTGGAGTAGAAATGTGCTTAACTACTCACGTAATAAGTTGCGTTGACTCACTGGTTGAAATAATGTTTTAACATGATTTCTGAATGACTACCTCATCTCTGTACCCCACACATACAATTATCTGTAAGGTCCCAGGGAATTTCAAATACAGATTGAACCACAAAGACCAGGGAGATTTTTCCAATGCCTCGCAAAGAAGGGCACCTGTTGGTAGATAAGTAAAAATATATATAATCTGATATTGAATATCCCTTTGATCTTGGTGAAATTATTAATTACACGTTGGATGGTGTATCAATAAACCCAGTCACTGCAAAATACAGGCATCCTTCCTAACCTAGTTGCCGGAGAGGAAGGAAACCGCTCAGGGATTTCACCATGAGGCCAATGGTGACAGTTAAAACAGTTAAAGAGTTTAATGGCTGTGATGGGAGAACTGAGGATGGATCAACAGCCACGGGAAGTATGGATGCTGAGGGTGCTGCAGCACCCCTGAGAAATCTGGATTAATTAAATCTGGCTGCATCATGTTATGGGTATGCTTGTAATCATTAAGGACTGGGGACATTTTTTGGATAAACTAACAGAATGGAGCTAAGCACAGACAAAATTCTAGAGGAAAACCTGGTTGTCTGCTTTCCACCAGCCACTTTGAGATGACTTCACCTTTTAGCAGGACAATAACCTAAAACACAAGGCCAAATCTACACTGGATTTGCTTACCAAGAAGACGGTAAATCTTCCTCAGTGGCCGAGTTACTGTTTTGACTTAAATGTTGTCTAGCAGTGATCAACAACCAATTTAACAGAGCTTGAAGAATTTGGAAAATAACAATGGGCAAATGTTGTACAAACCAGGTGTGGAAAGCTCTTAGATTTACCCAGAAAGACTCACAGCTGTAATCACAGGCAAAATGTGCTTATACAAAGTATTGATTCAGGAGTGTGAATACTTATGTACATGACATTTTATATTTTCAATACATTTGCAAAAATGTATAAAACATGTTTTCACTTTGTCATCATGGGGTATTGTGTGAAGAAGGGTGAGTTTATTTATATATATTTATTTATCCATTTTGAATTCAGGCTGTAGTATGAATACTTTCTGAAGCCACTGTAGCCTTATTTCTTCACTATGATTCTACACTGAGGGCAAGTGCATTAGAGGCTTGGCTGTAGAAACCTCAGAACCTATAGAATTATGATGATATAATTTAAACTAGATTATGTCCACTTGACAAGACTTCTGACCCCTCTACCTCACTAAATGAGGATTCTGAATTTATACAGTGTTATGTGGAATCTTTAGGTAGAGGCCATGTCTAGGCCTATATATTGTGAAATATAAAGACCTTTTGTAGAGAGGGTTTAGATTTCACTCAAGAGGTTTGAGGGCACTCTACTCCCCTTGCGGCAAGGCAGCACTGGGTGTTGGATTGGCTGTGGAGACGAAGAGTCTATATATGCAGTAACTGTATGTAACCAGCTCATTATGAGGATAACAAACTGCTCTTGGCAACCGCTGGACAGAGCTGATATTGGTTAACTAAACCGCAGTCAACTGGTTCCAATTCCCTCTCCATCTTTCCTCTCTCGGTCCTTTCTCCCTGGACCCTCTCTCCTTTTCACTTTCTCTCCGTTTCTCTGTCCCCCTCTGTGCGGTGTGTAGTCAGCTGGCTAGTTAACCTCTCTTTCTTACTTCCTCTCCTTGTCACTTCTGTTTCTCATTCCTCTATTTCTCTCTCGCGCTCTCCACCTTTCTGACTTTCTCTCTGTGGAGTGTTTGGCCCCAGTGTAAAGGTGTGCCAACAGTGCAGCAGGTCTGGCCTATGGGCAGCTTAATCAAATAGGCCTGTTTGCTGCCACGCTTGGTTGTCCCTCTGAGCTTCTGGCACTATAGTACTGTTTTCACTGTGTGTACTGCATTTTCAAAGCCTCATCTCATACTTTCAGGGAAGAACCTACAGCCAAGGAGAAGAAACATTGGAGATGAGCACACAAACAAATGTTATTAGATCAAGCAGATTATCGCAGATCCAACGCACGTCTCCCCAGCCCAATGGAAATATCATTTGAAACCTGAAGACCAGTCGGACTAGATTGAGTTAACCTCACTACCTGTCCTTTCTCCTTTACTCACTACAGGTGGATCTGTTCACCTCCCCAAGGCCCTATTTCTAAACTAGATTGCTGACTTGGCCAGCTGTGCTCTGTCTCCATTTGTCTCTGGCCCAATATAGAAGAACAATTCAGTATGACACGGCAGCCATCCTATCCCTCATCCTGCCATGTCCTGACCCACTTCCTTCATCCCACTTCCTCCATCCCAGATCTAGGCTATTTCAGCTGTCGCAGCATTCTCACCTGAAGTCCTATAGCTTATCTCTATCTCTAGGTGTGTTGTTGTTCCAATCTCTTTACCATCTCATATAGGCCCTAAGCCTGGGGATTGTCCCTTTTATTCTCTCAATCCATCCTGTCCAGCGCGTCACGTTTCAGGCTTTTGTCATTAGGATTTAAACAGTAGTAGGTTAAGTACAGCTGATTCATTCCTATGTTAACCTAGTGAGCTAATGGGAATTCAAGTGCACTTACTCCGCTAATGAGAATTCTATGCAAGACGGAGCCATTTTTCCCTTCTTTTGGGTTAGGCTAGAGGTCTTTTTAATTGAGGTTTTGGGAAACATGGGAACTCATTACATATTGCCTACAGTATTTCCATTCTCTGTGATGCGAGTTGTTTATGCATTATGCAGAGAGTTGCCTTCTCCCCTGTGGCTGGCGCCATGCCAAAATCTTTTGGTTCAGAAATGTTCCTTCACACACTTTGTGAATGCGTCTGTCAGCGAGCAGCATCCGCCTGCGGAGTGTAATTCACTTGGTCGGATACAGTTCTGCGTCTGCCAGAGACTGGTTATAGCCCCTAGAGAAGCCCTCTGCTCTGTGAGGCAGCATTGATGAAAGACTGACTCTGGGCCTGCTATGTGTGAGTAAGCTGCATTAATAAGTGTATCGGTTTCTACCAACTGACTCTGGGCCTGCTATGTGCGAGTAAGCTGCATTAATAAGTATCGGTTTCTACCAACTGACTCTGGGCCTGCTATGTGCGAGTAAGCTGCATTAATAAGTATCGGTTTCTACCAACTGACTCTGGCCTGTGAGAATGATCCTGATCTGTTTCACTTATCACAGGACTCCTCATTGCAAGGTCGAGATGCTGCGACGACAGCCCTCCCCCCCACTCCACCGCCTCGCTCTACCAGCAGTGGCACGCACACGCACGTCTAGGGATGGGTACCGAAACCTGGTATTAAGCGGGCCCCACGGCTAAATTATGAAAGACCGTAGTATCAATAAGCTCCGACGTTATCGGTTCTGCTTATTTATCGGTTCTGTCCTATTTATTATTGCTATATAAACGTTATCTTGCACATTTTATCTCACCAGCCGTTTCTGATTTGCAATAAGATGAAGACATTCGTCTATGATGCATTTTAGCTGTTCCCAATCCAGAAGAGAGACCTCTGGCTCGGAGCCTGTCTCTCTCACACGCTACAGCACGCACACACACACACACACACACACACACACAAGAAAGACCCTGCTCTCCGCGACGATGGCGGAGAGAGATAAACGTTCAGAAGTGTGGTTACACTTCACCAGAGTCAACGCTGACAATGCTCGTTGCCACAAGTGCAACAAAATTCTGCTTGTAAGGGCAGAAACACGAGCGACGTGTCCAAACGTCTTATCGAAAGTGCATCATGTACAGGCAGAGAAAAGCACAGTTTGACTGCCTAGCTCGTGGTTCATCTCTCGTTGCCCGATCTACATTAGGTATTTATGCTAGCGGCCTAGAGCCCACACACGGAGATAACTCAATCATGAGAACATGGATTCATGATCAAAAGTGACCATTAGCCAGCTGATTGTTTAGCTATGGGTGCCTTCATAAATTCAATTACCCATTTTAAAGATTTTGCAACTTGTTTGTTAAAGTTGCAGCTACAATGAACCAACCCACTCCTCCCTCTAATAGCGCTGGTCCAAGCCAAAGCCCCTTCACGCTGGCGGCTAGTGGGAGGATGACTGAGGAGAGGGTGAATGAGCGCCACCTAGCCGTGACCAAGTTCATAGTGACAAGGGCTTTAGGTATATATTTAGTTGTATTCGTGTTTAGGATATAGTAGTATAAAAGGCTTGAATGTTAGTCCCATCACTCCACAATACAATACACAACAACACAATAATTCAATGATAATTCAACACATGAAAACAATCTATTTTATTGTCCTTATTTACTCGAGGGAGATGAGCAAGGCACACAACTCCAAATATATACCCCTCCCTCCGGGAGTTACCTCAGTGACACATTAATTCCTACCTGGTATGTTGTAGAAAAGGCCAATGTGATCACTGAGTTAAAGGACGTGCCAAAGCTGGCCATCACATCAGACGGGTGGACCAGCCTCTGTCAGGACCACTATCTCACTGTTACAGTGCACTTCACAAGCCAGGGCAGTGTAAAACAAAAGGTCCTCCACACCAGGGCAGTATACAAATCGCAAACTGGCGAAGTAGTGGCAGGAGGAGATCTCAGACATTCTGGAAGAGTTTGAGATGGAGCCCGAGCAAGATTGTAGCTGTGACTGTTGATAATGCTGGCAATATGGATGTTGCCATCAAGAGGCTACACATCCTAAAAATAGGATGCTTTGCACACACATTGAATCTGGCAGTGCAGAAAATCAACAAAATGACTTCCATTGATAAATGGGCAGCCCGAATCAGAGCAGTGGTCATGTGGTTCAAGAGATCCTCGATGTCCAAAATCGTCTTGAAGGAAAAGCAGCAGCTCCTTGGTAACAAGCCAGTTCAATCTGTTAAAGTTTTATTTAGAAATTCCAACATTATAACAATTTAATTCAATATTCAAGTGTGCGGTAATTAAATGTATGTTGTTTTTGTTTCACCTGTTCCGCAACACTCAGCGATCCAAACAGCAGTCTTGGACCCACGACTGCGAAAAGCAATGAAGGATGAGGACTTCCATAAGGCTGAGGAGTTTGTCCAGCTCATAAGAATCCTCTATACATCCACACTGTGTGTCATGTGAAAAGAATGCCTCCTGTGGACAGATCATACCCATCCTCCAAAAACTGGAAGAGCGCTTCACTGTGAAGCATGAAGATACGTTTGTGGCAACCATCAAAGAGAAGGTGTGGGAGAACCTCTCTGAGCGCTATCAGGATGAGGACATTCAAGCCTTCCTGCATGAGGCCACAGCAATGGACCCCAGATTTAAAGGGAGGCCGGTGAGTGACGCCACCTGGGACAGGCTGAGGAAGGCAACTGTTGAGGCCAATGTGACAGGAGCAACGCCAGGGCTGTCAGCCGGAGCAGACAGACCGAGCAACAGGACGAGGAGTCTGAAGGAGAAGGAGAGGAAATGGAGGAGACAGTCCCTCCATTGCATAAAACAAGGAGTGCCTTGGAGGAGATGTTCTCAGAGGACAGGGAGTTGAGGTTGACGATCCAACAGGACACCTCGTCCCTCAGCGAGCGTGTTGACCTAGAGGTGGAGCTCTACAAAGGCCTGCCTCCCATCCCCATGGATGAAGATCCTGTGATGTGGTGGTGGGAGAAGAGAGCTACTCTGCCCCTCACAAACATTGCAACAAGCTACCTCTGTGCTCAAGCCTCCTCCACCCCTAGCGAGAGGCTATTTACCACTGCAGGGAACACAATAAGCCAGGAGAGGTCCTGCCAGAGAAGGCAAAAATGTTGATCTTTCTCCAGAAGAACTGTTAGTCCTTTTGCAGCCTACCTGCATGCCCAACCCATGTTGCACTATACCACTGTATTTTCTTGTGCAGGAAAATATTGTTTATTTCATTTGTTATACATTTCCATCATCACAACATTAATCTATAGTAGTGATTTGTTCAAAACATTACAGTTTCTTTTGCTGTAAATAATTGTTTATTTTACATTTCATAAAATAAAGCAATGTTAATTCTGTTATTCATTTGTTTCAGGGGTTTTTCGTGAAAAATAACAAGAACCAATAAGAATACTGTTAAAGTACCGGATCGATAAGCAGTATTGGTAAGAGTAGTAATACCGTTAAAATCTTAACGATACCCATCCCTACACACGTCACACAATTGACCGTTAGCGTATTCTGCTGCACCAACATGGTGCAGTCTATGTAGAGCCAAGCTGCAGTCAATGTGACTCACTACAGACGTAGGGAGCCAGTGTGACGTTAATAGGAATATGATTGACCTACATATCCCCGTTCAGTGTGTGTGTACATATGTATTGTATACCAGTATGTAGGCTAGGCTATATGTACAGTGTGTGAGTCCCTCCCCCATACTTTGTAAGTGAACACGCAGGAACACATTCTCCTTCTGTGCCATTAATTCTCTCTGACGCAGTACACCACAAATCACTCGCGCCCTGCTCCCCCCGTCTTCCTTGTTGTCCCACGCTTCACGGCCCATAGCCTCCTGACACAGCAGCCTTTATTTCCAGGAAGCGATGATGACACGCTCAACGTAGCCTCTGCACCATTCACTAATACAGTCAATGGAGGTGCACCACAGCCAGTGAGGATGGGAAGGCATTATGACAAGATGACCCGTTTCCAATAGCTGTCAGTGAAGATGCCACATTGTTTCCTTTAACTAGTCAATGGGGATGGGAAGATTGGCAGTTCCCTCAGCCATCAATAAAGATGCCAGGGATATGTGTTTCCTGTAAGTCAATGGAGGTGCAGCACTGGCCATGCAGTGCCTTCGGAAAGTATTCAGACCCTTTGACTTTTTCCACATTTTGTTAGGTTACAGCCTTATTCTAAAATGGATTAAATCGTTTTTTCCCCCTCATCAGTCTACACACAATACCCCATAATAACAAAGCACTTTTTTTTTTAAATGTGCTAATTTATTCAAAATATAAAACATAACATTTACATAAGTATTCAGACCCTTTACTCAATACTTTAAGCACCTTTGGAAGGAATTACAGCCTCAAGTCTTCTTGGGTATGACGCTACAAGCTTGGCACACCTGTATTTGGGGAGTTTCTCCCATTCTCCTCTGCAGATCCTCTCAAGTTCCGTCACGTTGGATGCGGAGCGTTGCTGCACATCTATTTTCAGGTCTCTCCAGAGATGTTTGATCGAGTTCAAGTCTGGGTTCTGGCTGTGCCACTCAAGGATATTCAGAGACTTGTCCCGAAGCCACTCCTATGTTGTCTTGGCTGTGTGATTAGGGTCTTTGTCCTGTTGGAAGGTGAACCTTCGCCCCAGGCTGAGGTCCTGAGGGCTCTGGAGCAGGTTTTCATCAAGGATCTCTCAGTACTTTGCTCCGTTCATCTTTCCCTCGATCCTGGCTAATCTCCCAGTCCCTGCCGCTGAGAAACACCCCCACAGCATGATGCTGCCACCACCATGCTTCACTGTAGGGATGGTGCCAGGTTTCCTCCAGATGTGACGCTTGGCATTCAGGCCAAAGAGTTCAATCTTGGTTTCATCAGACCAGAGAATATTGTTTCCGATTGGTCTGAGAGTCTTTAGGTGCCTTTTGGCAAACTCCAAGCGGGCTGTCATGTGCCTTTTACTGAGGAGTGGCTTCCGCCTGGCCACTCTACCATAAAGTCCTAATTGGTGGAGTGCTGCCGAGATGGTTGTCCTTCTGGAAGGTTCTCTCATCTCCGCAGAGGAATTCTGGAGCTCTGTCAGAGTGACCATTGGGTTCTTGGTCACCTCCCTGACCAAGGCCCTTCTCCCCAGATTGCTCAGTTTGGCTGGGCGGCCAGCTCTAGGAAGAGTCTTGGTGGTTCCAAACTTCTTCCATTTAAGAATGGAGGCCAATATGTTCTTGGGGACCTTCAATTTAGATTTTTGCCTTGACACAATCCTGTCTGAGCTCTACAGACAATTCCTTCGACCTCGTGGCTTTGTTTTTGCTCTGACATGCACTGTCAGCTGTGGGACATTATATAGACAGGTGTGTCTTTCCAAATCATGTCCAATCAATTGAATTTACCACATGTGGACTCCATTCAAGTTGTAGAAACATCTCAAGGATGATCAATGGAAACCGGATGCACCTGAGTCTCATAGCAAATGGTCTTAATACTTATGTAAATAAGGTATTTGTTTTATTTTTTATTTTAATACATTTGCAAAACATTCTAAACTTGTTTCCGCTTTGTCATTATGGGGTATTGTGTGTAGATTGCTGAGGATTTTTTATTAAAATCAATTTTAGAATAAGGCTGTAACATAACAAAAGTCAAGGGGTCTGAATACTTTCCGAAGGCACTGTATATAGTCAAGGGGGATAGGAAGACATTATTTCTCATAAACTTCAATGTAGATGCCAGGGTTTCTTATTTCCTGTCACAATCAATGAAGGTGCAGCACTGGTCAACGTGTCCATAGCCAGGCAATGAAGATTTGATACTTACAGTATTTCCCATTACAATCAATGAACCTGCAGCACTGCTCATACAAGATGCCAATGTTCCCTTTACAGTCAATGAGGATATGATACTGTCTACTTTTAAAATCTGATGGAGAAGGTAGTTTTTAGATATTAGTTGATGATTATGCAATTTTCCCATTCCAGGAATTTCCAGTCAATGACATGCCATTTAGAATAATACCAACCACCAGACTGGTATGTTTAATGCAGTAGTCGGCATCAGGAAATGCTGTGGCGGCAGACAAAATAAAAAAAATCTCTGTATCAATTGTGACCGCCTCATTCTGCCCTGTGACAGCCCTGTGACGCCTCATTCTGTACTTGGATAATAATTTGACACCTCTTTTTCAAGTAGCCTAACTCCGTTGGTTAAATATCAGGACTACTTTATGTTGCAGAGGTAGAACCATTTTGTTGCATTACAGGGCAACACATTAGCTTTGTGTATGTCGCGTTGGCAGTGGCCTCTCTAAATGCCTGTCTGGTCGTGGCACAGTGAGTGTGTACTTTTAGCTCCGCATTTCCTGTTTTGATGGCAAGAGTGTTTGACAGATGGGCTTCCTCTGCTCTTTCTCACTCACTCACTCACTGACTCACTCTATCACTCACACTCGCACCATCTCATGCCGACTGCATTCCCAGAAAGGGTGCTCATGCCTACCGTCCTTGGCAGAGCCAAGAATACTGCCCTGACAATACCCCCTGTGTTGATGAGAGCTGTAGAGTGGGTGGTGGTGGGTACTAAGTAGCTGCCCTATACAGAGCTTAGGCTAGCTATGTAGCTATTCAAATAGTTCTAATAGTTTTCACCCCTACACACCTCCCCACGGAAACACAATCTTCTTGAGTGTGCTGTACAGTCATGATGCTTGTGCACCATACTGAATACTGCAGTTAAACTCTGTAGCTACTTAGCATTGCGATTATGAGGGAACAGGATATTAACAATAAAGTAGCCTATACACCTGAATGTACAAAACATTAGGAACACCCCCTTTTCCCTTCAGAACAGCCTCAATTCGTCAGGGCATGCTCAACAAGGTGTCACGCATTCCACAGGGATGTTGACCCAAATGCTTCCCACCGTTGTCAAGTTGGCAGGATGTCTATTTGGTGGTGGACCATTCTTGATACACACAGGAAACTATTGAGTGTGTAATACCCAGCACCGTTGCAGCTCTTGACACGCTCAGACCGGTGCACCTAGCAACCACTACCATACCCTGTTCAAAGGCACTTAAATCTTTTCTTGCTCCTTCACCCTCAGAATGGCACACACACAATCCACGTCTTTAAAAAATGTTTTCTTTTACATGTCTCCTCCCCTTCATCTACACTGATTTTGAAGTGGATGCTGGTGTTCCTAATGATTTGTACTCTGTGTATAATGTATAACAGGGAAGCCATTGCATCCCTGATATGCCCCACTTTAAAGCTGTATAACCTGTTAGCCTATGCTCCGTATGGAGCAGGAGTGACAGGTCTCAGTGTATTACCCAAGGACTCCCAACTCCACGGTTCCACCTACTCCAGGCCACGTTAACTATTCCCCGTTCAACACTCAGTCAACAGCTATTATCTTATTAAACAGGAGAGGTGAGGGACTGGGCAGGATGAGGAAACCGGTTTTGGTGAGCAGTGAAAAGACTTGTTTAAATGGAGGCCATGACACCTGGCAGGAGTTTGCCACTTAAAGGGGATATAGGCTATTCTACACTGCCTACAGAGAGGACAAACTATAGAAATGTAATATGAATACTCAAAGGGATCCTTAAAGTCCTTAGGCTGTGTCTCAATAGCTTGTAATGGCTTCCTTCCTCATCTCCTTTCCTTGACCACTAATCCTAAAGGATGTGATGGTTGAACAATTATGATTGTTTATGAAATCTATCCAGTACTTTTCAGTGCTCACAGAGGAAAGGGGACAAGGGAGTCACTCAGGAGTATTAAGACAAGTAGGATCAAGTGTTTTTGTTTGTTTACCTATTTGTGGGAGGCTCTCAAACTGCTCACTAAGTAGATTTTATCCCTCTCTCTCTCCCAGTGCTCCGCAGTGACCTACTTTTGACTTTATGGCTTTTCTGGCTAAACTCTGAAAATGGAAAACCACACACACACACACACACACATTACATTTGGTGCAGTGCAGAGTGCAGCACAACTGAAAGCCTGCCCTGACCCTTTTAGGATGGATGCAGTCTTGTTGTGTAAGCATGTGTGTATGTGCCATATTTCAGCCTAAATGCCAGTGGGAGAGTAGTTGGACTACATAGCAGCAGCACAGGACCCAGCCACAGGCGTCACATACACTCTGGGGTCAAGTGGTTATTTGGCCAACACACGTCATACACGTACACACACACACCATCCTCTCTGGCAGCTAGGTCAGTAGACATGACCCAGTCAGTCTAATCAATAGCCACCACGCCCATGCCACCCTGTACCGTCCACCTGGCTACAGCCAGCATGTGGCACTCTGACACGTCTCCACCCTACAGTCCTGCTTAACATATTGAACCACCATGGAACCCTGGGCCATGTTCAATAGTGGCCCTGGTCAAAAGTAGTGCACTAAATAGGGAATAGGGTACCATTTTCAAACACACTCAATGCGTCCATTGATCACAGCCATCATAGTCAGCAACACGGCAAGCCCCTGGCATCCAGGCCTGGCATTGGCAGTACAGTTCCAGAATAGTGCCGCAAGCTAACACAATAATGCTCCTTTTGTTCCTCTGTTTACTGTGTGTGTGTGTGTGTGTGTGTGTGTGTGTGTGGGCCCTGCCATGATTTCAATCCACTTTGTGCTGGAAAAAAAGAGAAATGGAATAATGGATATAGGGAAAGTAAAAAGGGGGGGGGATTATTCTCATTTCAAATATTACTATGAAATGTCATCTGAACTTGTGTAGGTCTGTTGGACCAAAGAGCTTTGTATGTAACCTAACACTCCAAATACCTCGATCTCTTTTGTACAAATAGCTTCATTCTAAGGTAAACGTCTCGTCTCTTTTTCGAACAAGATAATCGTTTTGTCAACAACAAAAAGAATGTTCCGGCCCTATCACGAACATCTTAAATGCCTTGTTTTTTGCTTTTGTTTTGATATTGTGCGGCAACCAAGCCCCCCTCACCAAAATGTCCTCCTTGTCGCCGTTAAACGGCTGTTATAAATATAGGGACTGACGTCCTGTTGGCTCTTGGCTCTGTTGTTGTTATACAACAATGCGGATTCAGTCCGGAGACGAGACGAGACGACACTCTCACCTAACTAGGAAGTCCACTGGAGTCCCGGGCAATTTCAATTGCGTTTGAGATGATGTCCCTTGCATCTGTGTGAAAGTTGCTTTGTGAAACCCCAACACTGTAGTATCATCACTATAAACAGTGTGTTGATATAAGCCGTGGGTCCCACCATTACTATTGATTTAACCATTAGGCTACGTCAGCACTGTGCAATTGCATCAATATTCCCCCCCGGGTGTGTGTGTGTGTTAGGGAGAGTGTAGGACTAGGTATCTGTGATCTCAGATTGTAGTATGGCCTGTCTGCATTGGCCATTTTTAAAGCTGCTCTTAATCAGATCCTGTCATCTGGTCTAGAGTCAGGTCTCAGTGTCGGCTAGATCTCTGCTGATTGCCAGGCAGGGTGAAGAACTGATCCCAGAGAAACCCTTAGCTTAATGTGTGTGTGCCGTGCAGACGGGCTGCTCCGCCCCAAGGAACAGGAGTCTCTACCCTACCCCACTTCTTTCACACGTACAATGGGCATACATAGCAGAACGGGTCTCAAACACACTGAGGTACAGTGGTCATTGACCATCGCAGGGCACGTCAATTTCCTTTCCCAACGCACACACATTTACACACACACACACTCAAACATTATTACTGCTAGCGACGAACGCTGCGGCAACCCTGAGGCAGTCACACGCCCACACATCAGCTCCAGCTGCCTGACCTTGGCCAGTGTCCTTCCCTTTCTAAAGACCAGCCTATTTCGAAGCCACACTACACACACTCACACACCATCTAGTCCCCTCTAGTCTGGAAATAGTCTTGAATAATATCCTTTGGTTCCTTTTCCACCCGACTCATTTATTCCCACTGTTTTCACTTCCTTGCTTTCCTTTCCAAAGTGTCCTCTGTTCCCCTTCCTGAAAACACTAAGAAATAGTTCCACCTCCTGTCTTCCATGCCCAGAGTCGTACTATCCTTTCCTAAAGGAAGAAGGCCTATTTTCTATTTCCTGGAAAGGATTAGGTATTGTTTTGATATTTCCCCCATGCATGTCTGGAAAGTGATCCTATAAACGTCCCAGCTAAATTCCTGGGAATGTCACTCACACACTTGGCCTGCCTATCCTTTAGTGTATCCTATAGCTATGGAGACCTGAGCTGACACACACACACACACACATGCTTTCGTGCTTATTTGGAAACCTCATATAGCCAATTTAGTAAAATGTTTTCTCTTTCCGTTTGTGTTTGATAGCTAGCCTAATCTGCTCCAGGGAAGGGTTGAGCTGGAGGCAATCAAATCAATATTTGCCATGCTGTGTTGGAGCTCCATCAGTTGGATCTGTTTGGATTAGCTGCTGCATTTGACTGCTAGTAGCTCTGTTAGAATCGATCAGTCAGTGTAGTTATAGAACCCATTGGGAAATTCAACTGAAATGTGTCTTCCGCATTTAACCCAACCCCTCTGAATCAGAGAGGTGCGGGGGCCTGCTGTAATCGACATCCACGTCTTCGGCGCCCGGGGTACAGTGGGTTAACTGCCTCGCTCAGGGGCAGAACGACAGATTTTTACCTTGTGAGCTCGGGGATTCGATCCAGCAACCTTCCGGTTACTGGCCCAATGCTCTAACCACTAGAATCCTGTCAAATCAAATTTTATTTATTTGTCACATGGTTAGCAGATGTTAATGCGAGTGTAGCGAAATGCTTGTGCTTCTAGTTCCGACCATGCAGTAGTATCTAACATGTAATCTAACAAATTCACAACAACTACCTTATACACACAAGAGTAAAGGAATGAATACGAGTATGTACATATAAATATATGGATGAGCGATGGCTGATCGGCATAGGCAAGATGCAGTAGATGGTATGGAGTACAGTATATACATATGAGATGAGTTATGGAGGATATGTAAACATTATATAAATGGCATCGTTTAAAGTGGCTAGTGATACATTTATTTCATCCAATTATAATTATTAAAGTGGCTAGAGATTTGAGTCGATGGCCTAACTGCATAGGCAAGATTCAGTAGATGGTTTAGAGTACAGTGTATACATTTGATATGAGTAATGTCGGATATGTAAACATACAGTGGGGCAAAAAAGTATTTAGTCAGCCACCAATTGTGCAAGTTCTCCAACTTAAAAAGATGAGAGAGGCCTGTCATTTTCATCATAGGTACACTTCAACTATGACAGACGAAATGAGAAAAAGAAATACAGAAAATCACATTGTAGGATTTTTTATTTTATTTATTTGCAAATTATGGTGGAAAATAAGTATTTGGTCAATAACAAAAGTTTATCTCAATACTTTGTTATATACCCTTTGTTGGCAATGACAGAGGTCAAACGTTTTCTGTAAGTCTTCACAAGGTTTTCACACACTGTTGCTGGTATTTTGGCCCATTCCTCCATGCAGATCTCCTCTAGAGCAGTGATGTTTTGGGGCTGTCGCTGGGCAACACGGACTTTCAACTCCCTCCAAAGATTTTCTATGGGGTTGAGATCTGGAGACTGGCTAGGCCACTCCAGGACCTTGAAATGCTTCTTACGAAGCCACTCCTTCGTTGCCCGGGCTAGTGATACATTTGTTACATCCAATTCCTATTTTTAAAGTGGCTAGAGATTTAAGTCAGTATGTTGGCAGCAGCCACTCAATGTTAGTGATGGCTGTTTAACAGTCTGATGGCCTTGAGGTAGAAGCTGTTTTTCAGTCTCTCGGTCCCAGCTTTGATGCACCTGTACTGACCTCGCCTTCTGGATGATAGCGGGGTGAACAGGCAGTGGCTCAGGTGGTTGTTGTCCTTGATGATCTTTTTGGCCTTCCTGTGACATCGGGTGGTGTAGGTGTCCTGAAGGGCAGGTAGTTTACCCTCACTACCCTCTGGAGAACCTTACGGTTGTGGGAAAGCCTTACGGTTGTGACAATGGGGCGATGGCTCGCGTGATAGACTAGGCCTTTGTCCCAATTACTGTTAATCTTTTGAATATTCTTAAATATTTCCTCCTTCCTTTCCGTCACAATACACAACCTCTGATATGATAAGTTAAAGCAACATGTTGGGAAACCATCCCGCCATTTCACCGATCAGCATTAATGATTGATATGAAACAAGGACGGAGACCATGTCAGAGTATTGGAACGCGTCCTTGTCACCTGCCAACACCGAGCGTGACACACTTCTTACGTGACTCTAAGACACCCTTATCTTGAATTGACTTTTAATAGCGCCATGATGCTTTGCGTCAATATTAGACAGCCTAAGGCCTAAATATTGACCCAGTCGCCCTTGTGAGTTTTGGATGTTTGAGCATGTGCTCAGCTGTGTCAAAACAATGAGTCATGCTTGCAAATGTGGTATTTGAGTTTCGGTGATACATATGTAATAAGTAGGTCATTTCCGGATTGATCTGACCTGTATCTTGAGGGCGTCTCAAGCATCACGTGACACCCTCAACAAACTAGTCCGTTGTCTTTGGGTTACCGCTCAAAACCACTACAGGTTACGCTCTGCACCATGTTTAGAAGGCACTTGGTGGGTTACGTAATGTTTTTGTTACCCATCGTTGTTTTCCCCTCGCTGATCTGAAGTCAGCTCTTCCCCCTGAGTCAGAACACTGAGTACTGGCTTGAATGGTGTTGTGACTTGTGTTTGTCTGTTAAAAATAGTCACTATCATGGCCTTTACATTTCCTGTTTTGCTTCCCTATTGGTTGTGGGGTTTGTTTTCCAGAGTTTGAGTATGAAAACGATGTAAACCGTATGCCATATCCCTCTGTCACCAGATCTCAACCCAATTGACCATCTCAACCCAATTCAGACCACTGCAATTTAGCTTCTATTGTTTTTTTTTTTTTACTACCACAGAAATGGCCATCGTTCCACCCACTAAATGGTCATGACTGTTCTATCATCTATGATTTCAATCGGTTTCCTATGGAAGATTAACAGTATCATTTAAATGAACAGATATTCCCATTCAAGTCAACGTTCTCTGATGTGTGGACCTCCAACCATCTTTTTGTTACCATTTGAAAGTAGAAATGTCCATTTTATTCTCATTTTAGTACATTTATTTGCCAAAAAAGAACCACCCTGTAGTCAACCGATAGCGGGCACAACACAAAAACCTTTGATGCAAAATAGGGTCTAACCTAGAATATATGTAAAAAACATGTTGTTTTTCTCTCCAGAAATGATCAAATAGGTTGACAACCCTGTTTTGTAAGCTTTTAAATATCAATCTCAACCGTTTGTCCAGTGATGAAGACATGGTCGTCTCATGGTATGGTGGGGTATGCAAAATGGGTCAACTTTGATCACCTTTATCTCAGGTCCAACAAGTCACTTTCTGTCTGTTTGAGGTGTGAATTGTTGTTACTGGGCCTGAACGTGATGATTAACGTTGTTATATACCAGTCTGTTTTGTGTTGAGGTATGTTGTTGGGTGTGAAGAATTCTGTTTGTTGTATTTGGCCTGCCCCTTCATGTGATGTTCAGCGCCGTTGAGAGCATTTGTTGATGTTGATGCAGTAGCCTGTTTTGATGGGCGAACACCAAACACAGTGTTTACTCCTGCCATAATGCTGACTGTACACCTCTGAGAGCCTCTGTTCTAGACCAGAGAGAAAAACAGAACTCAGCATGATGATAGTGGGCACAGCTCAATTTCTGTGTCCCAAATGGCACCCTATATAGTGCACTATTTTAGCACTTTAGGGAATATATTGCCATTTGGGACACAGCCAACAGTTCTGGCAGTGTTATTAGGCAGTCTGGTACCATGCTGCCTGGAGCTACAAAGAATGGGGGGTGCAGCTATTGCCAATTTCCAAAGCCCCTACTTAACCTGGTTTGCTCGTGGCCTCACACCCCGGCCTGAATACCGGTCCCATTTTAGCAGGGTAAGCTCTAGCCCTTATTACAGTTATATGACAAGGCCCATGTCTAGGCTACAGGGTGTTTCTCAACCTCCAGTCTGTGGCCCCAAAGAGGAAAATCCATAGCTTGCGAGGCCCTGGTATGAAAAGGATTGCAAAACTGGTTTTAGAGGACCTTACCTGAACCCAGCGCCTTTTCAGAGGACAGGGACATCTTGCACTATTGTAACTGATGATCGAGCTGGGAACCCTGCCAACCTTGAGTAAAAATAAAGAATTAAAAGCTTGTTCTTTCTCTCTCGCTCTCCTACTTATATTTTGGTGAGTGCTTTTACATGTATGTTTCCAGTCTGAGCCATCTTGACCGAGTGGTGGATTTGTGCCCGGTGGTGGCCTCACATTGCCCCAATGCTACTTCCCTCGTGTTTTTCTCTCTCTCCTTCCTCTTCTCTCGCTCTCTCCAGACTGCAGACTCCAACTGGGCCAGGATAAGAATCTGCCCATTCAGCAAATAATGGTGTCTAGAGCAGCCAGGAAGAAGTAGACAATTAGTTCCTTTATTACAACACAGCACACAGACTTGGCCTAGAATTAGCAAAGACGCTGTCATAATGTGTCCTGTTCTGAGCGCGGTGTCACTTAGGTGGGACACAGCTGCCTTCAGCAGCACAATAAATCGAGGGCTGTGTCTGAAATGATACCCTATTACCTACATCGTCCACTACTTTTGACCAGGGCCCATAGGGTGCCATTTCTGTCGCAATCTAGGTGGTGTTATGTGGTTTATTTTGCAGAATTCTACTGATATATTGTTGCTGGGGTGCCTTTACTAGGTTATTTGTTACTAGGCTTATTTATTACTAGGCCTATTTATTACTAGGCTTATTATTTTGCATCCAAGATAATGAAACAATGCATGGTGTACTGCTGGCGTGTGTGCCAGCTGCTGAGACAATTGGATATGAGTCAACGATAGTGAGGGAATGTGTGGGTCGTGGAGTTGAATAGACCTGAATGGGGTCGTCTCTCGCTGGCTATCTTCTCTGTCCTAACATCTCTTGCCCGCCTTCATCACTTTCTCTCTCTTGCTCACTTTTTTGACATATGAAAACCGCTGACAATATTGATTTTGGGAACTAGGCTATTTCATTAAATGTCATTGCTGGAGATACAATGGCTAGAATATCTTGTCTGCTCTCTCGCAATTCAATCAACTTTATTAACATGGAAGGTAAAGGAGTTTGCGTTGCCAAAACAAATGAGTCCCACACTAATAACCCTTTCTCTTTCCGTCTCTCTTGCAGGCCTACGAGAGGCGATTCCCCACGTGTCACCTGATTCCCATGTTTGTGGACAGCGAGGTGTTGGAGGAAACTGAGAGCGAGGACGGATCCATGCACCAGGTCCAGCGCCGCTGCAAACTGGACGTGGATGCCCCTCGCCTCCTCAAGCGGGTACGGCTAACCTGTCGCTAACTTCTCTCTTGAGTCTTGTCAGTCAATCAATCAAATGTATTTATAAAGCATTGTCAGTCGACGTGAGTCTTGTACTTTAAGTCAATCAATCAACCAATCCAATGTATTTATAAAGCCCTTTTGTACGTCAGGGGTTGTCAAAGTGCTTTACAGTAACACAGCCTAGACCCCAAAGGCCAAGCAAAAGCAGAAGCCATATGAGTGTTTGAGGATTGTTTCAAGTTTCCGCTCAATGTTTCCAGATTTCTATGAAATATGAATTACTCAAATTACTTAAAATGAGTGAATGTTTTAAATGAGTGAAGTAGCTTTTCTGTGTTGGAATGGTGTTGGCTTACCCCAACCACAGAGTGGTGTTGACGCATACCGGTCATTACAAATATTGATGTGAGTAGATCGCGGATTGGCCAGCTCATCCTCCTCAGGAAGATGATGACATGTTCTATGAGGAAACAGCAAGCATTTTTTAAACAGTCTATTTGAGATACAAGTTTGAGGTGTTTTATTTAAGCGTTTTTCTCCAATTTATGCTTTGGCCACAAATACGAGTATAGGACGAGTCAGCAACATTATTTGGATACGAGTTAACAGAATATTCATTTAAAGTAAGATTTTCAGGGTACAGTTTAAATAAATAAAGTTGCATTTGAAACAAACTTAGCTTGTATTCTAAGCGAAGCTGACATGACAAGAAACAAACGAATCAAAAGACCTTAGATAACACGCAAATCAGGCATCGGCCATTTTGTAATCAGTGTATCCGTTTTTCCTGTTGGACCATTATTTTGCTGCAACTGGTTTCATGAGTGTCTCCCGTGTGCAGATTGCGGGGGTGGACTATGTGTACTTCAGCCAGGAGAACACTCTGAACAAGAGAGAGCGGACGCTCCACATCGAGTCCCACAACGAGACCTTCTCCAACAGAGTCATCATCCACGAACTCTGCAGCTACTCGGTGTGTTACACACACACACACACTTTAAAATGTAGCTTTGGTTAGAATGGTTACATAAGCTACCTGTCCATTCGCTAACACACATTCAAGCCTTGGCTTTATTTTGTCAAACGCATACACACACACACACACACACACACTCAATCACACACACACACAAAGCCCTGTTAAACCACTTTGAAGCCAGCACACCTATGCATTCACAATTTCTCTTCAAATGGACGGATCAAGCGGCGTTCCAACCAGCTCCTGATATGTAGCTACAGGACACACACGCCACTTCAGTCTTAGTCTTATATCACCTTACCTCACACGACACTGACACACACACCGCCCTGTACAAGCAAGTTGTCGACAGCACACTTATGTCTGAACCCCTTCCCTCCAATGCACTCACAATGTTTCTCTCCAAATAGACAGAGAAAGCTGTGTTCCAGCCAGCCTCTCATGCTGCTTCCTTCCCACTGAAAAATTCAGACCTCCCATTGTTCCTGGCAGCACTCCGCCTCAACACACTCACACACTGTTCTGGAGTCAGTTCTTTCACACCTCCCAGGCCTACTACGGTGTGTTGCGGCACTCCCTCCTCTGACCTCAGTGCTACCCCCACCAGGCTCTCATGGTGAATGAATGCGCTCTGAGTTAATGAGGTCAAGCACATTGCATTAGCGTCTAACGAGGCTAGCGGGCCTATTTTAGGTCCGTTATGCAGCTTTCCTTGTGAAGAACAGTTAGTTAGCTAGCGGATGCTAACAAGGCTAGGCAGCTCAATTAGACTGGGCTAAAGTTGGCTAAAGCTGACACATTTTGGTAGCCAGAGATAACAGGTCTCCAACGCCGGAGCTAGCCGAAGAGCTACATAGTAAAATAAGCTCCGTCAGAAGTTGTGTGTCACGGAGGGATCACTGGATCACTTGTCTTGGTTTGCCCAGCGGTGTCTGACATTCAACGCTCTCACTCCCAGTCCTATCTAACACACTCCACTCACTGACATCCGACTAAATCTATTTTGATACAATCTCGGGCTGTGTGGGAATGTGCTGTCTGTGCTTGATACCGTCACAAAATTCCCCCCTACTATCAATATTTGTTGGCATATAACGGCACAACCTGTCAGTATTGGTATAATGCCAATGGACAGTGTCATCGGTGCGCACTCCTACACACAGCTGATGATGTGTAGCTTGTAGTGTGCGTCAGCGCTCGGCACAGAGTCATGTTGCCGTGTGTGGTTGCCACGGTAACACTTGTATCTTCTCTTTCGTGTGTGTGTGCAGGCCCACCCTGAGAATGAGGACTGGACGTGTTTCGAGCAGTCGGCCAGCCTGGACATAAAGTCGTTCTTCGGCTTCGAGAGCACGGTGGAGAAGATAGCCATGAAGCAGTACGCCAGCAGTATCAAGAAGGTGTGTGAGCCGGATCTGATCAGGGTCATATTCATTAGACACTAACCATAAGAAAACAGACTGAAAGGTGGCGGGACTACCTGAACCTTGTCCAATAAGAAATGTTGGCTTTCGTTTATCGTTGGTACGTTACGCCCTACTGAATACAACCCCGATGTATCATATTTAGAGAATTCACCAGACGTCAAACATTCCCCTCATGCAAAAAAATAATGAATCCAACTAGGCTCCATTTCAACTCAATACGTGAATTGACATTCCAATTTAAAAATAACCTAATGGGAATTGAATTCCTCTCCTGCATTGAGTTAAATGAAAAGGAACCGGCCCAACCATGGAATCCAGTGTTGATACAGCAGACATGCCATTGGGCCGTGAGTGGTGAGGTCTAGTGCTAAGTGGCTCTTATTATGTAATGTAAGCCAATTTGCCGAGCCAGTGTAAACAAAGGTAAGCTCCTAGTCCTTATTTAGCCTCCTTCCATATTAGTAACTCTAACTCTCTCCTTTTTCTCACTCTGCCGCTCTTTCTCTCCTCCCCCGTACTCCCTCCCTGCGTCTCTCGTCTTCAGGGTAAGGAGATCATAGAGTTCTACCTAAACCAGCTAGAGGAAGAGGGGATAAGCCACGTTCCCCGCTGGACTCCCTCCCTGGATGCTCCCTCCTCCCCCTCCTCCGTCACCACCAAACCTGTCTCTGCCACCCCAAAGCTCCTCCACCTGGAGCTGCCTGTCACGCCCGCCGTCTCAATCCCCGTGCCCACGGATGCCAATGACCGTGAGATTGCCAATGCCAGCAATAATGATGCCACCGAAAGTGATGCCACCAGCAACGATGCCAATAGCCAACCTGACAACCAGATGGAGAACCAGACGGGCACGCCTGATGGTTAGTACTAATGAAGGATTGAGACACTGGTCAAAAGTTTCAATACATTAGGAAAATGGGAAACACTATTTTTAAGTGGGGTTTAGCTGTGTGATTGATTTGAATGAGATTGAATTGACTGACTTGAGAATTCCCTAAATTGTGTGTGTGTGTTGTAGACAAGTTGGATGCAGACTACATCAAGCGCTACTTGGGAGACCTGACGCCTCTGCAGGAGAGCTGTCTGATCAGACTACGACAGTGGCTGCAGGAGAGCCACAAGGGCAAGGTGAGACACACACACACTCTTACACTTTTCAATACACACATACTAAAGCATATATCTTTAAAATCATAGTCTGCTACTTGAGACAAAAACAGAGGCATGTGTGACATGCTCACACGCCGCACGCTCTTACCTTGCCCGCTCTGAACCCCCGCCCCCTTGGAGACCCTTACCCTCACTCCCTCCTCTCCCTCCTCGCCACCTTTCCAGATCCCTAAGGACGAGCACATCCTTCGTTTCCTGCGGGCCAGGGACTTTAACATGGAGAAGGCCAGGGAGATCCTGTGTCAGTCCTTAACATGGAGGAAACAGCACCAGGTGGACTATCTGTTAGAGACGTGGACCTCACCACAGGTCCTCAATGACTACTACACTGGAGGGTGGCACCACCATGATAAAGGTATGGACACAGAGAGAGATGCTCAGGCATCTGCACGCATACACGCTAAGCCACAACTTCCTGTCATACACCATATTCGTCCAGTGAAGGAATACAACTTAGAATTGACTGCATTGCAGTTCTCCAGTCCCAAATTCAAAGCATTGTTGTTACTTCATACTTGCCCTGGGTATTTGCATGCTCTGGTTTATTGCACGTCTTCACGGTAGTCCCAAGGCCTCATCACACAATTAACTGTATAAGAGCCTAGTTTGAGGAGTGGAATAGCCTATCACCTGTTAGGCAGCACGAGAGCAACTCCTCAGAAAGCTGGTACTGGAGTCTAACGTGCTTTTTGAAGTCCAGTCATTGCACAACCAAATAACAATTCGAAGTGCAATCGTGTGTTAAACTGTTTTGATGACCACGATTGGAAAAAGAGCTACTGTTTTTATTTCTCAATCTCAACTGGTAATTAAAGCGCGCCTCCCGTTCGCCGTTGAAGTGCGTGGGCTAAAGTTAACAGTAGGCAGGCTATCAGCAGGTCACCCACCACTTTACAATTGGGAGCTTGAGGCCGTAGAATTGTTTGAAACTTGAACGTTTTACTTCACTTCGAATAATTACCTTGCTTCAAAGTAGCATAGCCAAAATTCCAGCATGGTTTTTATAAAGACTTCCCCATACCATTTAACCAGCATGGTTTTTATAAAGACTTCCCCATACCATTTAAGCAGCATGATTTTTATAAAGACTTCCCCATACCATTTAACCAGCATTTCTCACCTGTTCGATTGGTTTTCATATGAACTTTATTTTGTTGTCCAGAAGCCAATGTCCCAATCCTGGTCATATTAACAACCCATCCTAGTTGTTGCTATTAGATTCCCCATCTTTCTACGTTTCTAGGTGGGCTGTTTTAGAACTGTTTGCATTCTGGCAAGTGTTTTGAAAATGATATTTCATTAGCTGCTTCATTTACAGGAGTTGCATGTTCAATAGGCTATAGCCTTTTGACTGTTAGACGATAGGCTTGCTATTGTTGCGTGTTTCTCGTAATGGAAAATATCAATTCCTTATATGCATGCATAATATTTTACTGTCCCGATTTTGGTATTTTTAAAAATGTTATACAAATAATGGACTTGTTTTTTACCGTTTGTTGACTGGTTAATCAGGGTTGGTTAGTCGGCAGCAAAATTGACCGAAATGTGCGTCCCTAGACTATACAAATAGACTTCTGTCTGTGTGACTTCCAGAGGGTCGTCCTCTCTATGTCCTGCGTCTGGGACAGATGGACACCAAGGGACTGGTTCGAGCCCTGGGGGAGGAGTCTCTACTCAGACACGTGAGTGGGCCTCTTCTGCTGTTAATCACAGATGTGGTAACTAAAGTGTGTGTGTGTGTGTGTGTGTGTGTGTAAGCATACCTAAATTGTGTGTTTTAACCCTTCAGGTTCTATCCATAAACGAGGAGGGCCTCAGGCGCTGTGAGGAGAACACCAAAGTCTTCGGCCGACCAATCAGGTACACACCCCGTTGCTATTTGGTAGTAGCTCCACCACTCCCTCTGATAGGTCAAGTGGCGTTTAAGCCATATTGCATACACCCATCCAGGCCTCTCAGATCTACAGGACACAGGTTCCTGGGAGATGGGGACTCAACAGTAATGAGTCCTATCGGGCCTCTATAGCTGTTGCTAAGCTAATGTGTATCATGAGAATTGCCTTGGTGCAGTGGGGTTATTAACACAGAGACTGCTGAGTGTGGGGGATGCTCTTTAAAGTTAAAGCTATCTCTAGGCAAGATGGAAAGAATGTGGACGGTTCCTCTCTGAAAGGTGTGGGAGAGAGAGAGAGAGCGAGAGGGAAATTGATTAAGTGACAGAGAAATGGGGCGAGTGAGAGGAGAAATGGAAAAGAGAGGAGAAATGGAAAAGAGAGGGGAGGGGGAAGGGGGAAGGGAAAAAAGAGAATGTGAGAATGGGGGCGTTATCTGGCAGGTATCAGGCTTATCAGATGGACGTGACTATGGAGCGAAGCCATGCAGGAATGTTTCTCCAAGTGTGCTAGGGTGGGAAGCCATGGAGCTTCCCTCTTGTAAGACAGAGGGAGCGAGAGAGCCCCGGATTGAGAGAGTGGGAGGAATCTGTTTTTCCGCTTTTTGACGTCATAGGGTCGAATTTGGAAATGTAATGTGTATTGTACTTAAAATCTGTGCATAGTACTTAAAATGTTCTCCTACCTCCTCTCTCTCTCTCTCTCTCTCTCTCCCCCCCCTCTAGTTGTTGGACGTGTCTGGTGGACCTCGAAGGGTTAAACATGCGCCACCTGTGGCGACCGGGGGTTAAGGCCCTTCTGAGAATCATTGAGGTGGTGGAGGCCAACTACCCAGAGACCCTGGGACGTCTGCTCATACTGAGGGCTCCTAGAGTCTTCCCTGTGCTCTGGACCCTGGTGAGACACTATGAAATATGGCTGGAGACTCCTAAACAGCACCCTATTCCCGACATGGTGCTTATAGGGCACTAGATAAGATGCAATTAGACATGATTTATTTAGGTGGGAGCAGTAGGGTGTTGACTCCTCCCACCTTCTGTGTTCAGGTGAGCCCATTCATCGACGAAAACACCCGAAAGAAGTTCCTGATCTACGCTGGTAATGACTACCAGGGCCCCTGCGGTCTGCTGGACTACATAGACAAGGAGGTCATCCCTGACTTCCTGGGAGGAGAGTGTTTGGTGAGTCACTGTGTGGGGGCATAGTCACATTGTCGTGTGGTTGCCATGATAACATTTGTATTCCTTTTTTGGTGTCTGAGCGTCTGCATATAAATGATATCATTGTGGAGTAGAATTTCATGTACTTTCTATTCAGTTTTAGTTTCTCATATGGCCTAATTCTGTGTGCAGTGTGAAGTCCCAGAGGGAGGCCTGGTTCCCAAATCTCTGTACCGTACTGCAGAGGAGCTGGAGAACGAAGACATCAGCCTGTGGACAGAGACTATCTACCAGAGTGCCAGCGTCTTCAAGGGAGCGCCCCACGAGGTGAGCCCCAACACAGTGCACCACGGCTGGGGCGGAACAGAGAGGACTCTGGGAGAGCGGGGCGACTGTGGCCTTAGCTGGAGCTTTTGTGGAGGGTGAAGGAGAAATAAGTTCCTTGACCGACACTGCCACCCATTGGAGAAATCCTGAAAGTGCATTCAAACGGATCTTCAGACATTTAGCCACTGTTCTGTCACAAATTGAACATGAACTTTGCTTTGAGAGGAATCTGCACCCATTTGTTCTTTTGTTTCTGTTACAGGAAAGTAGATAGATGATTCAATCTGTTATAAAAGGAGCCGTGTGGATACTAGTCGGTAGAAATCTGCTGTCTCACCTCCCTCTGTCATCTGTTCTTTTCTCTCTTTCAATCTCTTTCTTTTACTTCTACTCTTCTCATCCCTCCCCTCTTTCTCCTTTTCTCCCCTCCTTCAACCCACCTCTCTTCATCTCCCTCCTCCCGGCTTCCCCCCTCAGGTGGTGATCGAGATCATCGACGCCGCCTCCGTGATCACCTGGGACTTTGACGTGTGTAAGGGCGACGTGGTCTTCCACCTCTACCACTCCAAGCGTGCCCCCCAACCCCCCCGCAAGGACCCCCTAGTGGGGCAACACAGCAGCATCACCGCCCCCGGGGGGAACAATGTCCAGCTCATAGACAAGTCCTGGACCTTAGGCCTGGACTACAGCATGGTGGAGTCACCACTCACCTGCAAGGAGGGCGAGAGCGTGCAGGTCAGCACTGGAGCAGCAGACTAGTTGTTCATAGTATTGCAAAAGACATGAGGCATGCAGGTGGCTCTTTGTCAGTGCCTGAGAGAATCTGAATGACTGAATGAATGAATTAAGATTGACTCCATTAAAATATACAGGTTTGCATATTACACCAATGTTGAAACCAGTTGTTTAGTGTGAAGTGTGACTTTAAATGCCGTTCAATACTTCATGAATCGAATGTTAAGAATTAAAACCTCTCATCTAATGCAGCTCTCTCTTTCCCCCCCACATCTCTCCCTCGCGCCGTCCCTTTCCTCCCCCTCTCGCCGTCCCTCTCCCAGGGCTCCCACGTGACCAGGTGGCCCGGGTTCTACATCCTGCAGTGGAGGTTCCACACCATGCCGGGCAGCGCCTCCACCAACCTGCCCCGCGTGGACGACGTCCTCGCCTCCCTGCAGGTCTCCTCACACAAGTGCAAAGTCATGTACTACACAGAGGTCATTGGCTCCGAGGACTTCAGGTTAGTAGCAGTGTGTGTGAGCTGATATCAAATGGGTCATCAAAGTAAATGTTATTTTTTTTTAAATCATACTGTATTTTGTGTTATGATTGTATTGTATCTTCACTTTTATCCATTTGATATTTTTTGTATCCAGTATGAACATTAATGTCCATGGTAGCCATTATGAAGTGCCGAGTGTAGGCTTCCCCTCCTAAAGAGACGTGCTTTTTACCCTCCACTCTTTCTTTTCAACGCGCTCCTGTCCTCTTCTCGCTCACCAACCCCTCTTCCACTCCTCCTTCTGTCTCTTCCTGTGAAGAACGGCTTGCTTTGATGTTCAAAGTTTGTAAGTGGACTTGTGTTCCCTTCGCTTTGCAATGCGTTTGGTTGCTTATGAGAACTGCCATTAACAGTTAGCGACAGCTCTGTAAGGTGCTAGCATCCTGACCCTTGGCTTACGGCTTTATTTGAGCATTACCTCACCAGCAATGCTAGGCTTTCTCTGTGTGCTTCAGCTAGAGAAAGACCACACCCTCACTCACTGAGCTAGCTAGTCTCACTCTTGCTTGCATGAAGGACTAACAGACACATGCCTTTTTAGTTTGAGTTGCCTTCCTCCTTTGCCACAAAGGGCTACCCGTATTTCAGGGTTCCCCAACTGGCGGCTCGAGGGTGGTTTTTATTTATTTTCATTGTTGGACATAAAAGACTGATAATTTAGGTAATCTGTTCCCAAGTATTCCCATGCATAATAGAAGCACGTGACGTCATACAGATCTAAGTAAATGTAAAATGATTAGGTTTTAATCCAAATATGATATCTGTTTGGGCTTCTTGCAGTCAATTTGCAGTCTACAAATGATTTGTAATTATGTTCCGGCCCCCAACCATCCGCTCCAGACCAAATCGGCCCGCGGCTGAATGCAACTGATGATCCCTGCTGTGTTTTTCTGACTCTGCAAATTGGTTGATACGGATAAGACGTCTTTCATTCATGCCCCTCAAAACTATCACTGAAGCATGAGAGGCCATGTTTTAGTCACCGTGGGTTAGAAGAACAACTTATTTTAGTGCAGTATGCTAAATGAATGTCACACAGTGGATTCACCTCCCTTTGGTTTGACTTGCTGCATGATCTACACTACGCTTGAACTGGGCATCAATAATACCAAACCATGGATCAAATACTATTTGGAATCATTTCCTATGTGACAATGACATTTTTTTTTGTTTATACTTTCGCTGTGCTTGTATGAGCTTTCCTGTTACAATATAACCAATAAAAGAGTCCCACAGGTGCAAACCCCTCCCACCTGTCACTCCTAATGCAAACACTCAAATAAATTGAAACATTTCAAATAGTATTTGCACCCAGGTCTGATTTTAAGCCCATTTAGTATGGCTTAATTAGGCCAACATTAATAACACATTTAAATAAATTCATCTAACCTTTTTTCTCTCTCCCAGGGGCTCTATGAGCAGTTTGGAGTCGAGCCACAGTGGTTTCTCCCAGCTCAGCCACGCCACCTCTAACCACTCCCAGTCCAGCTCCATGATCTCCAGGTAGAGGACTACAACTCCTGCCAAGGACTACAATTCTTCCTCTGCTGAACTACAAGTCCCAGCTCCTCCAGCCTTCACAGTCCACACTTTCTGCCCTAACCACCTCAAACCTGTGCTACTATTAGTCAGTCACAATGTGGATCTGAAGCATGCTTGCACAACGGAGGAAAAAGAAAATGTCAGCAGTTGAAAAACTGAAATCAAAGACTTGTGATTTAAAGGGCTCCGTTTTTCTTGCAGCAGGCCATGTATATTTCTTCCCAGCTTTCTGCTGGGCTGCTGAACAGAACGTTGGCAGAACATTTTCTGCTTGCTGAGACTTGGGAAGGGTCGCACCCATGGAGCACAATTTCCTGGATCAAGCAATTGTCCCACTCATTTAAGGAGCTGTGAGACCAGATAAAAACTGGATGCGTGGTTACATATATGCATTAGAACACTTTACACGCATGCACACCTCCAAGGTGTTGGAGAAACGGGATGCGCTGTTACATTAGAACATGGACACTTTGTAGGTTGAAGAAACGGGATGCGCTGCTACCTGCAGACAAACATAGGAAGACACACAAACACATACTGTATAGACACAAACCATAAACACACCTCCAATGACATGCAAAAATACACAGTATTTGCCATATCGCCAGTGGGGTTTGTCTCTACTTGGTGAATTGTTTAAAGGTCAAGATTGGTTTAAAGCCGTAGCGAGGTATGGTTTAGAAGCAATAAGCAGAGTTCGAATTTCTACTATTGACATAATTTACATTTCTATTTATCATGAAAATGTGTGTATGGAGGTTTGTCCTCATGGCTGCTAAGTGCAATGTATAGGTGACCTTCCAGTTCCGGGTTGACTAGATGGACGGACAGACAGGCACATTTTAATTTAGCTAAACTTTCATTTGGAGAAATAGTCGGGAAGAAGTTGCCAGGGGTTATTTTTGAAATTGGAATTCACAACTGGAATTTGAATTGAGACATTTTGAAATGTGTTCGCAAATTCATGTACACATTTACTAGTCTCTTTTTGGCACGAGACACTTAACCAGTGATTCCTTTTTAAATTCTTGAATTTCAATTACTCTGACTTGAATTTGAATGGATTCCGCCCCAAAATGAGTGTTTCCCGTCTCTCCCTGAACCTGACCCGTAGCTAGGTGTGGTTTGTTATTGAGATGCCTTGTCATTGAGTGGTAATTGGTTGAATGTGCTACTGATGGTCAGGTGAGCTTTTGCTAGCCAATGGAATGCCCCGAACTGTCAGGGTTACAGGTTGAATAGGTCAAACTGCTATGTAGATATAGAGGGAGGAAGTGAATGTTGTTTTGTGGCGAAAGCCTAATCATTCGCTACTGCGCCATTGATAGAAATGTATTGATGCGTACATGCACTTGGGCGAGTGCTAGTTGGATTGTGTTCGTTTTCAGTGAGAGTGAAGTGTGTTGCTGCATGCTCATGTGGGGACGTGGTTGATTTGATCATTTTAGTTTAGGAGTTACCATAGTAACTACTCATGAGCCATTTGTTAGGACCATTTTAGCCTTTTGTAACTAACCATGTATGTAAGAAATATCTGCTTGGTTAGGGGACACCCCCTTTGCCTCGACTGAGCGAAGTGGACGAAATTGACGATGTTTCCATTGTAATGCAACGTTACCCATGCAAATAATGTTCTGTACAGACACCTTGTGCTTCTAAAGCACCAAAGACCAGCCAACAAAAAAAACTGTCCGTTCTGTCTTCTAGTTTCCATGTTTGTTTTTATGTCAAACTAGTTTGGAGTGTTTTAGGGGCTGTTTTGTGAGCTTCAAGCTCACGGAAGAGATATTGAACTTTTCTACAGATTAGACTGTAGGGCTGTTTCAAAGGGTTGGTAAGCTTTTGCCTTGCATTGCAAGCTGAGGCTCTCTCAAGACAAGTCAACCCATCCAGCCTGGTCAGTGTCACCATGCTGCTGCTTGACGTCAGAGGGCCAAAGACGTGTTTGTTGAAGGGCATCGGCTCACACTCCAAGGATTATCGGCCAATCAGGATCTGTCTGTTTTTAACAGATTTTTGAGATGCTACTTTTTTAACGATGATAACGAAACCAAGGTCAAAGTGAACAGTCTATAATGTCCAGTGTGTGTCTAACTGGAATAACATGAAATGCTTGGCTCACTGAGGAAAGTATCCGCTCAGAATGAACTAATTTATTAAGTTAAAGTGATTGAATGGAATAATGAATAACTGTAAATGTCTGTAAGGGTGTCTTCACCCATGTCAGGTCTGGGGATGTATAGTTGTATGTAACTTATCTTCTTCTGTACTAATTTTAACCTTGAAGCATGTCTAGAGATAGACTAGGATAGTTTCCTACTTTCCAGCTCTTTATCAAAGGAAACTCATAATGTCCACAATGTGTAACGTAATATCAACACAATGTGTAACGTGCTCAATGGTTCACCAAGCTTTAGAGAAAGGTTACAGTCCTGGATATGTCTTTGTCCCCTCTCACAGTCCCGTTGTGTTCAATGTTAGTTTTGCTGTAGCTGAGTTGGAACAGTGCTTTAGAAGTGGCTCAGTGTGAGACCAGAGACCGATGTCTTCAGTTACCTTTCAGTTTCAACTGACCTCAACATGGTGTCACTGCAACAACTGAAATGTATCTGCTATGTCACCTGCTTTGCTCTTACTTGTCAACCTTCACTTCTACTTATCTCATTTACATATGAGGGCTATTTCTGTCTTGTTTGTCTGTGTCACCAACCATATCCTGATTTCTCCATTTCTCTCATCTAGCCTCCCTTCCTGTAAGACAACGATAATGTTGCATATCTTTATTTCCCTTGAAATTCATAATGTTTAAAGAAAGAACTTTGAATTAATATAAAATAGCGCCTTTACAATTTTTCAAACCATTAAACTTGAATTATGAGAATTAAAGGTTGTCCTGTTTGTGTAACATATCTTTGTACTTTTGATCTGGCTTCAACCTGCAATGCACGCCGCAATCTTAGTTTAAACTAAATTTGACTGTGTCAATGTGGATACATTTAGTTATCTGTATGTAGGTGACTTATCTCAGACAAAATGATAATCAGAAAGAGTTGAACATTGAGTGGATGAATAGCTGAACCGATTGATGGGTTTTTAGACGGGAATGGAAGATGGTCTCTGAATTACAGGCAGATAGTATTCACTGGGGGCCAGTTTGAAGCCTAAAATCTCATTTGAAAGTTCTTTCTTGGTAACACATTTTTTTGTTAATTACTGTATGGGTATTGAGGATCTGTCCAAGGTACTACTGCCTAATGCCCACTAGGTGACAATCATCAAATATAGAACAGAATATGCACAATCAAATAAAAATGGTATTTGTCACATGAACCGAATACAACCTGTGTAGTAGACCTTACATGCTTACTACAAGCCCTTAACCAACATTGCAGTTAAGAAAAATAAGTTAAGTAAAAAATACAAGTAACAAATAAAGAGCATCAGTAAAATAATAGTAGCGAGGCTATATACAGGGGGTACCGGTACAGAGTCAATGTGTGGGCATACAGGTTAGTTGAGGTAATATGTACATGTAGGTAGAGTTAAAGTGACTATGCATAGATAAGAGTAGCTGCAGTGTAAAAGAGGGGTCTGGGTAGCCATTTGATTACCTGTTCAGGAGTCTTATGGCTTGGGGGTAGAAGCTGTTCAGAAGCCTTTTGGACCTAGACTTGGCACTCCGGTACCGGCTAGAGTCTTTGACAATTTTTAGGGCCTACCTCTGACAACGCCCGGTATAGAGGTCATGGATGGCAGGAAGCTTGGCCCCTGTGATGTACTGGGCCGTACGCGCTACCCTCTAGTGCCTTGCGTTCCGAGGCCGAGCAGTTGCCATGCCAGGCAGTGATGCAACCAGTCAGGATGCGGGTCCACAAATTAAGTTAGGATTTGAATTGCACATTTTGTACAATGCAGATATGAGTCTGTCTCAGTTGTGTTTGAAAGACGGTACAAGTGCCACTGCAATGAAACTGCTAAATGTGAACTTTTGTGTTACACTTTTTTTTCAAGATTACTGGGAACTCGGGAAAAAACCTAGGTCAAATCATAACGTCCGTGATCGCTAGAGCTCTAGAAAGATGACCGAGTTTCCGACTTGGAAATCCAACATGGATGATCATTCAAAACGAATTTTCCAATCGGAGTTAATTTTTATCACCAGTTTCCAGCTGTCTTGAAAGCACTGAAGTCGGACATTTCCGAGTTGCCAGTTGTTTTGAACGCGGCAAGCGCTGTTTGGTTCCGCCTACACGGAGAGACGTCACGAAACAACACAAGGTACGACCAAAGATATTTATAACTAACCCAAGATAGTGCACCTGTGTCGTTTACAGTGGGAGCAAGCATGTATTTGCATATTTTCGTTAGGGAACGCCTCCTCTGAAGTGCGCGTGTGCACAAACTCAATTCGACGTTGCACTTCTTATAAACAACGCCCATTTTAAACTTTGGCAAAACATCAAGTGTATAAAAATGTGCACTGTGTTTGTAACAGATTATAGTTTTGAGAACAGAAATGTATTGAGAGCACATTTTTTAAAGATGATTTTTTTTTGCAGAATGTCGGCCCAGTTTCACCTAGTTCCATCCTCGCGACTGTCCTTCCCCTCACTACCATATTTGGTAGTGAGAAAACAAACGCTTCAGCTTTATAGTGACGAGTCTGGGTTTCTCCTTCTCTCTGTGGTACAACGGTTCTTTTTAACGTCAGTGTACAACACGGAAGAAGGTCTTCGCTGCAATCATTTGACACTTCTGCTTGTTCACTTCGAATAACTACATGTCTATTCTTCCTCAAGAAGAATTGGTCAAGAAATGGGAAAGGTCAGACACGATTCTCTTAATTTGACAATAAAACGGCAATATGTAAACTGTATTTCGCAGCCAAAAGGAGCACGCTCCTCCTCAGCAGTGTCATATTGTCATTTGATTAGGACACCAGACAGGTGACAGCTAGCTATCTAGGTAGCTCACAAACCTTGCTAGACCCCTGGTAGCTACAAATACACTGCTTTCTAGCTAGACATTACAAGAGGCAGAGCAGTTGTCTGGCACATGGTGCAGTGGCGGTCAGTGCCGTTCAAGATGATGGAGGAGGATTTTCTTTTCATGAGCATGGCCTTATTTTTCTATTACAGCATATTGGATGAATATCATTCATATTCCATTCACCCAGTTCAATGTAACAGCAATATGTTTAGGCTACTATTATACTCAAATTGTCCCTATACCCATCAGGAGGTTGCTACAACCTAGCCTATGAATGAAGGTTTACAACATAGGTGCACACAGGTGGAGAGATCCATTTGAGGTGACAGACAGTGACATTCAATACCGCCTTGCACATACTTGCATGTATCAAGCTGATATAGGATGTAATTATTATATCCCCGTTTGCTTCTGTTTAAGAAATGTTGTGCCATTTAGGACTTAGACAGGGATTTTCAGCAGCCGCATTTCATATTTTTTATAGGCCCTATCAAAAAGCTATGCGTGTGTGTGTGCGCATACCCTTGAGCAAAGAAGATATGCCACAATGTGTGAACATTAAAAGTTATCTTACTAAGATGCCCGGTGGCAACTTTAAATACTCTATTTGTAGCTCATCAGAGATTTCAGATTTTTGTCCATTTTCAACAAAGGCAATACCATCCACATAATGCTGAGAGCCAGCATCAATGTCATGCCTGTAAGCTAGTAAAAGAAAAAGATTGAATGGCACACACCATAGAATACTCCAGGCCTCAAATATGAGAGTTGGCCAGCTTGAATGTGATGAAGAGAAACTTTCTAGGGTGACTTCCTCAATGGGGTGTGATACATCTCTAGCAGTGGGGGTCAGTGCCGTTTAAGATGGGGGGGACGATTTTCTTCATGAGCATGGTCTTATTTATTTTACAGCATGCTGGATGACTGTCATTCATATTCCATTTACCCAGGCCAATGTAACAGTGATAGGTTTAGGCTACATGATACTAAAATTTTCACTATACACATGAGGTTGCTACAACCTAGCCTATGAATGTAAGTTAACAACGTAGGTGCACACAGGTCGAGAGACAAATTTGAGGTGACAGATAGTGACACTTGGACAGACAGTGACATTCAGTACTGCCTTGCACACTCTTGCCTGCATCTAGCTGATATAAGGTATAATCATACAAGAGTTTCTATTAGACAAATTCAGGTATGTTTATCCCCGTTTTGTCACGTTTGCTTCCATTTAAGAAATGTTTTTCAACAGAATCAGCGGAATGAATACACCCCTGATCACGCGTAAATACAGTTCACTTTAATAGCAGCCATGTTGTATTCCTTCTCGCATCCTTGCGCTCTCCTCCTCTCATCTCTTCCCTTCACTTGTGGACTTCAATGCACAACACATCAGCTGTATGTGACCAGGGGAAAAACCTTTCCAGGCCAAACCGCTACACACAGCCTACATCCTTGTCACCATATTAGCTAAAGTAACGTCATAGTCAGCATAGCTAATAGAACTAACGCCTTAGTAAACCGGCTACAATCATTGCAGTATCGTTACAGTGTACAGTCAGTAAGCAGTTACACCGGCAGGCCCCGGTGGCAATAAATTAGTAAAACCTTGACTTGGAAAAGTTCTAGTGTTGTGTTGGATAGTCATAGCCAGCTAGCTGACACAGCATCCCTCTGTTTGAGCAGGGTGTTTCAGTAGGCTAAACTAGCCAGCTGCATTTGCTAGCTAAGTAAGTGAAACTTAAAGTTACAAAAAATACACACTCTCTCTCTCTCTCTCTCTCTCTCTCTCTCTATTTCTCTCTTGATTCTCCTTCATTTTGGAATACATTCATTTCATTCACTCTCTTTGAGTCAACTACTCACCACATTTTATGCACTGCAGTGCTATCTAGCTGTAATTTATGCTTTCAGTACTATATAAATTTTCTGATCCTTTGATTGGGTGGACAACATGTCAGTTCATGCTGCAAGAGCCCTGATAGGTTGAAGGACATCCTCCAGAAGTTGTCTTAATTACTGTGTAAGTCTGTGGAAGGGGGTGCTAACCATGCCTCCTAAATGTTGTATTGAAGTCAATGTACCCAGAGGAGGACGGAAGCTAGCTGTTCTCCGGCTACACAATGGTGCTACCCTACAGAGTGCTGTTGAGGCTACTGTAGACCTTCTTTGCAAAATAGTGTGTTTTAATCAACTATTTGGAGACGTGATTATATTTATTATAGTTTTATCTAAAAAGGATAACTTTTTAAATGTTTTACCATTTTTATTTTTATGAAATTCACTGAGGAGGATGGTCCTCCCCTTCCAACTCTGAGGTATCTCATAACTTTGAACCAACTTTGATTTTCGACATATAGCTAGCTAACAATTTGTTGTCCTCCCCATTTCAATCTCCACTGTCATGAGTCCACTAGCTACACAAGTTCAGGGCCACCCCTAGCCTTTGGGGGGCCCTAAGGGATAGTTCTAAGTTTACTGGGGTGGGTGGGGAGGGGGGGTCCAAAATTGGGGAGGGTTGTCAAAATGTGTATGGTTTGTGGGTTTCTTTTTGGGGGTCACAGGGCAGGGTAGTGCACAGTGGAGTAAAGTACTTAAATAAAAATACTTTAAAGTACTACTTAAGTCGTTTTTTTGGGTATCTGTACTTTATTATTTATATTTTTGACAACTTTTACTTCACTACATTCCTAAAGAAAATGATGTGCATATTACTCCATGACACCCAAAAGTACTTGTTACATTTTGAATAGCAGGACAGAAATTGTCCAATTCACGCATTTATCAAGAGAACATCCCTGGTCATCTCTACTGCCCCTGATCTGGCGACTCACTAAACACAAATGCTTTGTTTCTGAATTATGTCTGAGTGTTGGAGTGTGCTCCTGGCTATCCGTAAATAATAAAAAACACTAACAATTGTGCCATCTGGTTTGATTAATATAAGGAATTTTAAATGATTTTTACTTTTGATACTTAAGTACAATTTTGCAAGTACATTTACTTTAGATACTTAAGTATATTTAAAATCAAACACGTTTAGACTTTTACTCAAGTTGTATTTTACTGGGTGACTTTCACTTGAGTCATTTCCTATTAAGGTATCTTTACTTTTACTCAAGTATGACAATTGGGTACTTTTTCCAGCACTGATAGTGCATTTTATTCCCTGCTTTACAATCCCCATTTTGCAGGTTTTACTATAGAATTTCTCCCATATAGCCACATTTTCTCATCTGCTTCCCCTATCAAGGTGTTTTCATACTTCCCTTATGCACCACGCTTTTCTGCATGCTTCCTACACAGTCAACTCTATTCTGCCCTCTATCCATAGTGACAATAGTGGGCACTGGATTGTTTGTCCAGATCTGCAATAGGCTAACTAGCAATCATACCACACATACAATCATTCAAAGCTGCTCCAATTTTCTATATAAATCCACAAGAACATAGAGGAATACCCTAACTGTGACTCAAACCCTGGTCCCTATGACTGTAATTCCAAAAAACCATTATACTGTCACAATCCTCGCTATATGAGCCATGATGAGGGTGGCAGGTAGCCTAGCGGTTAAGAGCGTTGGGCCAGTAACTGAAAATTCGCTGGTTCGAATCCCCAAGCCGACTAGGTGAAAAGTCTGTCTGTGCCCTTGAGCAAGGCACTTAACCCTAATTGATCTGGAAAAGAACATCTGCTAAATGACTAAAATGTCAAATGTAATGATACAATTCCTACCAAGTGGATTAACCCTATTAGCACGATCCATAGGGTTTGTCTTTCACGCCAGAGACTCGGTTTAACTTCCTTGTCCTGCCGTTTGCTACGTTGGTGTTAGAAGTGGGATGGCGGCCGTGCCTTCAAGTACAGAGGGGGCAGTGTAGCAAACCTCACTATATGAGCCGCGTTACAATTCCCAGCAACTGGGTTAAACCTATTGGCACAATGTTGGTCTTTCACGCCAGCGATCTTAGTTGTATTCCCTGCCCCACTGTTCGCTACAATACCAAAAGGCTAAAGTCTCTTGGTGAGGTTGCTAGGTGTTGTACAAAGGTTATTATTACAAGAGGTGCAAGTTTAATTACATTTTTTTTTATTATGATTGTTGTTTTTTGCTGGCTCGCTTTACATGTAATTCTTTAAAATCCGTTATACAGTTAATTCAATTAGTATGGTCTTAGGGACATTATTGTTTTCAAATGAGTACAATTCTACTCTAGACTGTAAGTTGCAGTGAAAATGTAATTGAAATAATGGTGCAAAAGCCCTGTTATTTGAATGTTTAATTCCATTCATTCCATTTGGATCAGTTGTGGGTCTACTCTCAACAGATTCTATAGTCTAGAAAGGCACAGTACAGGACAGTCTGGCTGTATTTTTACTTCTGATACTGATGCACTGTCTGTTGCTGATCATCATTCTCCCAAGTCTTCCTGTATAGTGAAGCCACATAGGCCTATGCTCCCAGCAGGCCCTGTTATTCAGGAAAGCTTAACGCGCATTCTGCCTCATTTCCGATCCGAGCGGCTTTTCCTCGATCTAGAACCTAAGGCTTCAATATAGCCTAAATATTTGTCATTTAACTTTTAAAATGTATTACCTTTTTTTGTGTGGCAGAAACACAACTAGTCATAATGTTTTAATCTGATTAGGCTACTTCAAAAGTCTCCTGTAACCTATCCACGTTATCCACCTCACTCAAATATAATCCAGCATCCAAACTGCACACTGGCCATTCAATCAATGGCAAGAGACATCTGTTACAAAACACCCAAAAGTTTAATGACGTTCGTAGATTGTCAAGCCAAGCCTGTGATACTGAGTAGGGAGGGATCTATTTTCTGTTTGTCGAGATTGACATACTCTATTTGATTGTAGTGTTGAAAACGTAAACCAAGATGTAGTCGGTAATCGGTATGCAGTTATGCATTGCTTATTGGTTGTGTGTGGTGCATTGGCACAGAAACCTGTTGATGGGAAAACGTTGCACGTTGTTTTATATACTTAAGTAATAAGGCACAAGGGGGTGTGGTATATGGCCAATATACCACGGCTAAGGGCTGTTCTTAGGTTCTTAGTGCGTGCATACAGCCCTTAACTGTGGAATATTGGCTAAATATCACAAACCCCCAAGATGTCTTATTGATATTATAAACTGGTTACCAACGTAATTAGAACAGTAAAAAGTGATTTCAGCTAATCAGCGTTCAGGGCTCAAACAACCTGATTTACAATTATAGATATGTCATACAAATGTACATCTGATTTCCCCCTAGCTAATGATCATTGTCTGCAGCTGTCTCTGACCGTAGTGTAGTGAGACAGGCAGGGGGAGAGAGCTCATCAGTGGTGGTCGGCGAACCCTCAACCTTCTGGCCCGTAGCCCTGCGTGGCATCGACTGACACAAAAGCATGCTGAAGTGGTCAATTCCATATCCACGTTTACTCATTTTGCCATGGGGCAGAGACACATTTTTAAAGCTAATTTCCTGCATGATATCTGAGTGACTAACAAAATCAAAGGCGGCTAGCCCTTGTGAGGTGGATAGCCCTTGTGAGGTGCAGGTAGGGTTGTCTTGGGAGAACAGTAGTATGTTACCCAATGACACCAGCAGAGGGACACAGCAACTGGCCAGGTGAGGTGAGACCTTTCTGCAAGAGAGAAGTTTCCTGCCAACAGTAACCCTGGAATGCTGCCAGTATCAGCTACCTCTCTCAGCCATTGACTTGTGAATCTATTGTGACCACCACTGATAGTGGTATCATGTCCCTTTTCCCAGCGCCGCCGCCTTAGTAGATTTGTGTCTGGTGCTAGAGATGTAGAAGACCAGAAGATGGTGTAGGGGGACCGGTGCTGTAGAATGCCTCATTACTAGTAGAAGTCTTCATCCACTGTTGGCCGGTCCAAATTTGCTCCATACCTCTCCCCCTTGGCCCTAACCCTTTTTCGGTTTTCTCTCCCTTCCCTCTTTCTCTCCTAGTGAACAGGCCAGCCTGAGGCAACAGGTGGTGGAGGAGGACACAGAGGATTGGCAGAGATGTCCCGACTTCACCGGGCTGGAGAGGGTTGGAGGAGTGGACCTGTCGTTCATCAAAGGAGATGACGTCAACGCCTGTGCCCAGCTAGTGGTGCTCAGCTACCCAGACCTAGAGGTACGGCACTGACTCGGACCATTTCTATGCTAATGCTAACCATAGGCTGCGTCTTAACGCTATAAAGCCCAAACTGACCATTTCTACGTTAATGCTAACCATAGGCTGCGTGTTAACGCTATAATGCCCAAACGGACCATTTCTACGCTAATGCTAACCATGGGCTGCGTCTTAACGCTATAAACCCCAAACGGACCATTTCTGCGCTAATGCTAACCATAGGCTGCGTCTTAACGCTATAAAGCCCAAACGGACCATTTCTACGCTAATGCTAACCATAGGCTGCGTCTTAACGCTATAAACCCCAAACGGACCATTTCTACGCTAATGCTAACCATAGGCTGCGTCTTAACGCTATAAACCCCAAACGGACCATTTCTACGCTAATGCTAAACATGGGCTGCGTCTTAACGCTATAAAGCCCAAACGGACCATTTCTACGCTAATGCTAACCATGGGCTGCGTCTTAACGCTATAAACCCCAAATGGACCATTTCTACGCTAATGCTAACCATAGGCTGCGTCTTAACGCTATAAACCCCAAACGGACCATTTCTACGCTAATGCTAACCATGGGCTGCGTCTTAACGCTATAAACCCCAAACGCACCATTTCTACGCTAATGCTAAACATAGGCTGCGTCTCAACGCTATAAAGCCCAAACGGACCATTTCTATGCTAATGCTAACCATGGGCTGCGTCTTAACGCTATAATGCCCAAACGGACCATTTCTATGCTAATGCTAACCATAGGCTGTGTCTTAACGCTATAATGCCCAAACGGACCATTTCTACGCTAATGCTAACCATGGGCTGCGTCTTAACGCTATAATGCCCAAACGGACCATTTCTATGCTAATGCTAACCATAGGCTGTGTCTTAACGCTATAAACCCCAAACTGACCATTTCTACACTAATGCTAACCATAGGCTGCGTCTTAACGCTATAATGCCCAAACGGACCATTTCTACGCTAATGCTAACCATAGGCTGCGTCTTAACGCAATAAAGCCCAAACGGACCATTTCTACGCTAATGCTAACCATAGGCTGCGTCTTAACGCTATAAACCCCAAACGGACCATTTCTATGCTAATGCTAACCATAGGCTGCGTCTTAACGCTATAAACCCCAAACGGACCATTTCTACGTTAATGCTAACCATAGGCTGCGTGTTAACGCTATAATGCCCAAACGGACCATTTCTACGCTAATGCTAACCATGGGCTGCGTCTTAACGCTATAAACCCCAAACGGACCATTTCTGCGCTAATGCTAACCATAGGCTGCGTCTTAACGCTATAAAGCCCAAACGACCATTTCTCGCTAATGCTAACCATAGGCTGCGTCTTAACGCTATAAACCCCAAACGGACCATTTCTACGCTAATGCTAACCATAGGCTGCGTCTTAACGCTATAAACCCCAAACGGACCATTTCTACGCTAATGCTAAACATGGGCTGCGTCTTAACGCTATAAAGCCCAAACGGACCATTTCTACGCTAATGCTAACCATGGGCTGCGTCTTAACGCTATAAACCCCAAATGGACCATTTCTACGCTAATGCTAACCATAGGCTGCGTCTTAACGCTATAAACCCCAAACGGACCATTTCTACGCTAATGCTAACCATGGGCTGCGTCTTAACGCTATAAACCCCAAACGGACCATTTCTGCGCTAATGCTAACCATAGGCTGCGTCTTAATGCTATAAAGCCCAAACGGACCATTTCTACGCTAATGCTAACGATAGGCTGCGTCTTAACGCTATAAACCCCAAACGGACCATTTCTACGCTAATGCTAACCATAGGCTGCGTCTTAACGCTATAAACCCCAAACGGACCATTTCTACGCTAATGCTAAACATGGGCTGCGTCTTAACGCTATAAACCCCAAATGGACCATTTCTACGCTAATGCTAACCATAGGCTGCGTCTTAACGCTATAAACCCCAAACGGACCATTTCTACGCTAATGCTAACCATGGGCTGCGTCTTAACGCTATAAACCCCAAACGGACCATTTCTACGCTAATGCTAAACATGGGCTGCGTCTTAACGCTATAAAGCCCAAACGGACCATTTCTACGCTAATGCTAACCATGGGCTACGTCTTAACTCTATAAACCCCAAACGGACCATTTCTACGCTAATGCTAACCATAGGCTGCGTCTTAACGCTATAAACCCCAAACGGACCATTTCTACGCTAATGCTAACCATAGGCTGCGTCTCAACGCTATAAACCCCAAACGGACCATTTCTACACTAATGCTAACCATAGGCTGCGTCTTAACGCTATAATGCCCAAACGGACCATTTCTACGCTAATGCTAACCATGGGCTGCGTCTTAACGCTATAATGCCCAAACGGACCATTTCTATGCTAATGCTAACCATAGGCTGTGTCTTAACGCTATAAACCCCAAACTGACCATTTCTACACTAATGCTAACCATAGGCTGCGTCTTAACGCTATAATGCCCAAACGGACCATTTCTACGCTAATGCTAACCATAGGCTGCGTCTTAACGCTATAAAGTGGTTTCCTTTTCTTTTCTGACTCATAGGCACTGTTTGATCATACTAGATGAAAGAAAGATTGTGTTCTTTTTGTATTTCACCTGAATAGCTATTCTGTATTAGTGTGGATCAAAGAAAGGAGACAAGGAAAGGAAGTGACTTAAAGGTATTGACACACAGGCCATGTCTGTTCAGTCATCCTAGCAGTTTGTGACCATGAGTCTTGCCTCAACTTTTCATTGCCTCTATTTTTCATTCTTAACCGCTCCGCTCCCTCTATTGGACCCAACCCTAATTCTCCATCAAGGGCTGCCAACACATTCTGAAACACAACCCATCATAATTAATGATATTTGCCAGCTTGTTTTGAAGATACATGGACCAATTTTGTTGTAATGTTATTATACTAAGGCTAATTAAATGTTCCCCAGTCAGTGCAGACACAATCATTTACCCAGAGTCTCTCCCGTGGGTTTTTATTGGATTTATTCACAACACAGTGTTTTTTGCATCATAAGCCCAAACAATTTCAGAATAGCCAAGAGCCACAATGCATTTTTACAAATTGGCTGGTTGAAGTTTAAAATAGTTTTGAATATCCAAGGATGAATATCTGAGTAATCTTCTGAATTATAGTAATGGGTCTTAGTGGGAAGCTTGTGGAAGGCTACCCGAAACGTTTTACCGAAGTTAAACAATTTAAAGGCAGTGCTACCAAATACTAATTGAGTGTATGTAAACGTCTGACCCACTGGGAATGTGATGAAATAAATAAAAGCTGAAATAAATCATTCTCTCTACTATTATTCTGACATTTCACATTATTAAAATAAAGTGGTGATCCTAACTGACCTAAGACAGGGAATTTTTACTGTGATTAAATATCCGGAATTGTGAAAAACTGAGTTTAAATGTATTTGGCTAAGGTGTATGTAAACTTCCAACATCAACTGTACCATCAGCTCCAATGGATCCATCACAGGGGACCAAGGTATAGATCTCTGTTCAATGATTAACAAAAATGTTTTAACTTTGGAGCCAACTTTGTCAAAATGCCCAGATAGTTTTTCAGAGGCAAACTAAAAAGGCTGAATGTGAATTAATCAATATTACTGTCCTTTTATGCTTTTATAAAAAAACATTTATAGAGGTTTATTGAACCTCATGATCAGCATAGTTGCCTGGGTTGGCTTACATGGGTAAGCCAGAACACTGTAGCGAGAGTTGTACAGGTCAGTGGAAAGATATTCTGGGTTAAACAAAAGGCTCTCCTGAGAAATCTAGAAATACCACACGCAAGAGAGGGCAACCGTTCTTTTTGCACTTTGGTTTTATGGTTTTACCTTGTGCTGTCTATTAAAGTGCGGTTGGTTCACTCATCTCTGTTCTCCTGCGCCTGACTTCGTACACCAGCTACACCCACCGATCTGACAGGTCTCTACCTCTCAAGACCAACAGAGCCGTTATGTTTTGTACCAGAATCAGGACGGCTTTAAATGGATAGTTCTGTGAAATGACATATTTATATTTAGAAAAAGGAAAACCCGCACACTGAAAAAAGACTGGCGACCGACCCTGACTTCAGTGCTTATTTATTTTTCATATTTGCGGTGACATGATCGTAAGCACTTAAGTCAAGGGGGTCACCTGTCTTTTTTCAGGGTGCGGTACTGTATATACTCTTGTTTTTTAATGCTAGTTTATGACAGAACCAGCTCCTGAACCCAGACACACTGCTGTGCACAAGAGTTTATCTTTCTTTGTTTATATAGTTTATCTTTCTTTGTTTATATAGTCTATTTTCTACATTGTCGAATAATAGTGAAGACATCAAAGCTAGGAAATAACACATATGGAATCATGTACTACATAATTCCATATGTGTTATTTCATAGTTTTAATGTCTTCACTGATTATTCTACAATGTAGAAAATAGTAAAAATAAAGAAAAACCTTTGAATTTGTACGTGTGTCCAAACTTTTGACTGGTATTGTATATTTAGATATTTGTATATACAGTGAATCCAAAAGTATTTGGACAGTGACACATTTTTTGTTGTTTTGGCTCTGTACTCCAGCACTTTGGAATTAAATTATACAATGACTATGAGGTTAGTGCAGACTGACTGTCAGCTTTAATTTTAGGGTATTTTCATCCATATCGGGGGAACTGTTTAGAAATATCAGCACTTTGTCCCCCCCATTTTAGGGAACGAAATCATGGTAGCATCCACATTAATGTAGAAGTGTAGAGAAACATTTTCAATAAAATAAAATAAAACAATAAAATAAAATAAAATAAAACAATAAAAGTGACTCCAAAATGACACAATACATGATTTACCAATAATTTCTATTGGCAACAAAATATTCTGAAACACAACCCAAACAAACTGGAAATGCGTCCAACAAGTTTGTAGAGTCACACCATTTATGTACAGTGGCTTCAGAAAGTATTCACACCCCTTGACTTTTTCCACATGTTATTGTGTTACAGCCTGAATTTAAAACGGATTACATTTAGATTGTTTTGTCACTGGCCTACACACAATGCTCCATAATGTCAAGGTGGAATTAGGTTTTTAGAAATGTTTACAAATTAATAAATGTAAAGCTGAAATGTCTTGATTCAATAAGTATTCAACCCCTTTGTTATGTCAACCATATTCAATATGTTCAAGCATAGTGGTGGCTGCATCATGTTATGGCTATGCTTGTAATTGTTAAGGACTGGGGAGTTTTTCAGGATAAAAAAGAAATGGAGTGGAGCCAAACACAGACAAAATCCTAGAGGAAAACCTGGTTCAGTCTGCTTTCCACCAGACACTGGGAGATTAATTCACCTGTCAGCAGGACAATAACCTAAAACACATGGCCAAATTTACACTGGAGTTGCTTACCAAGGAGGCAATATATGTTCCTAAGTGACGAGTTACAATTTTGACTTAAATCTACTTGAAAATCTATTGCAAGACCTGAAAATGGTTGTCTAGCAATGATCAACAACCAATTTAACAGAGCTTGAATATTTTTTTAAAGAGTAATGGGCAAATGTTTCACAATCCAGGTGAAGAAAGCTCTTAGAGATTTACCCAGAAAGACTCTCAGCTGTAATCACTGCCAAATGTGCTTCTACAAAGTATTGGGTGTGAATACTTAAGGAAATTAGATATTTCTGTATTTCATTTTAAATACATTAGCAAACATTTCTAATAACATGTTTTCAATTTGTCATTTAGGGGGTATTGTGTGTAAATGGGTGATACAAAATATATATACATATTTAATATATTTTGAATTCAGGCTGTAACACCACAAAATGTGGAATAAGTTGAGGAGGATGACTACTTTCTGAAGGCACTGTATTAGATATAGATTTAATGTTCTCTGTTGTCTGTTCCCTGTGTCCCCTACCAGCTGCTGTATGAGGACAGTCAGATGGTGACCCTGGCCGCCCCCTACATCTCAGGGTTCCTGGCCTTCAGGGAGACCCCCTATCTGCTGGAGGCCCTGCAGCGCCTGGAGACGACCCAGCCCAGCCTGCTACCTCAGGTCAGGGTCTGACCACATTGGCATTGGAGATGTTACAGTTTAACTGACTTAGTTACTGTTATACTCAGAGAACCCTAATGGCTCAATTTAGTTTAAACTAAATGTCACTCTGACATGTCTCATACTGTCTAACTTTTGTTGAGACTTAAGGTTAGTACAGTTTCATTGATGTTGTCGGTTTGCTGTGTCCAACTGTTTAACTGTTCACCTCAGAGCGATACATCTCCGTGTGTTAATGCCTTTCTTTTCAGCTATCCAATACCCTCTATCTTCCTCTCCCACGATGTGTGTCCATAAGTCAGCACTGTATCATCCATACCTTTCCACTCTCCTGTGTCAGTCACAGCCCACTCAAATCACTCACTCCCACCTCAAGTCAGCTCCCTGTCCACACCTCTCCCACGCAAAACACGCACACACACTCGCCGTCTTCTGCCTTAACACGTGCACATTGCCCTCGTGGATTTATCACTGACATTTACCAAAGGACACTGACAGACCAGTCCCCGCTGCTTTATGTACAGCTCCTCAAATTCTTTCTACATTACTTATGATTCACGGCAGAAATATGCCTGTACAACCACCTTGGCACTGTAAGAAATCAGTGAATGGGTGGTTGGCATAGTTCAATACATTCTATACATCCATCCATCCAACAAAATCTCACTATGTCTTGTGAAAACTCTTCTTTAGTTAGCCTGTAATGAAGAAAGACCTCATGCTTTATAAGTACAAGGGACAGCAGAGAGCTGCTTTGACACTTGCCCATCTCTCACCTGTTGCCTCTTTCTGTGTCTGTCCCCAACAGGTGGTCTTGGTGGATGGGAATGGTCTGTTCCACTACAGAGGTGAGTAGTGGAACAGACTATCTCGGTCTCAAATTAAGACTGGTTCAATCTGAGACCGAGACTGGATTCTCAGGCTGCAAACTGTCTACTAATAGCATTTACTGTTTACTACTAACAGTAGCCTGCTACATACTTGCATAACAATTCAGACTTCAGCTGGTTGAGATGGTCATGTCCCCTACTATACATATGTTTGTTTTTTTCTTCCAGAGTTTGGCCTGGCGTGTCACCTGGGAGTTCTGTCAGGGCTTCCCTGTATAGGTGTGGCCAAGAACCTCCTGCAGGTACAGGGTGTGGAGAAGAGCGAGGAACACCAGTCACAGGTGAGAGCTCCACCACTCACATTTCACACTAGTAGAGACCAAAATGCTGAACAGATAAACACATTTTTGAGTTGGGGGGGAAATTGCATTGAATCAAATGACTCATTTTCAATGATTTAATAACGCCTGTAAGGGCGGAGTGTCGCTAGTTATATTTCATTTGTTTTTTGTTTTTACAATAACAACTAGTTAACACATTCTGATGGATAGCACTCAAATGAGATCTCAACTGACATTGGACTACTAAACTGTAGCCTACCTACAGTAGGTCTGCATTTGAGCAAATGTCTGACCTACAATGTCAAGCTTTTGTCAAGCTTTTCTTCTCCTCGTCTGTTGGTGACAGACTTCACATACCATCCTCGGTAGTATGGTCCCTTTTCTTGTGGCTGTATCAAACAACTTTTGAATGCAACAACGAAATAATTACAGGCGTACAGTTTTATAGTGTTAATTTAATATGAATCATTCATGTGGGCTCTTGTCTACCTTTGTGCTCTATTTGTCACACTTAGTCATACTGTAGCTGTGTTGAGATTGGAGTACAGAGAGCACAATGCATTATTCATCATTCTATTGTGATAAATATTTTTAAGGTGGTGTGTTTTCTTGCCTGGATCTATTGTAATATTTTATTGTGGGATGTTAGTTTCTCTCCCCAGTGTTTCTGTGGCTTGAACAGTATTATACAAGTCGAGCAAAAACCAAAACCTGTTGGTGAAAATCGTAAACCAACTCTTAGTGAAGAGAATACTGGTGGGAGAAGTCTCCGGTAAATACATAAGCTCTGCAAAAAAACAAACTGTCACTGTCAACTCCGTTTATTTTCATCAAACTTAACATAAATATTTGTATGAACATAACAAGATTCAACAACTGAGACATAAACTGAACAAGTTCCACAGACATGTGACTAACAGAAATGGAATAATGTGTCCCTGAACAAAAGGGGAGGGTTCAAAATAAATGTAACAGTCAGTATCTGGTGTGGCCACCAGCTGCATTAAGTTCTGCAGTGCATCTCCTCATGGAATGCACCAGATTTGCCAGTTCTTGCTGTGAGATGTTACCCCACTCTTCCACCAAGGCACCTGCAAGTTCCCGGACATTCCTGGGGGGAATGGCCCTAGCCCTCACCCTCCGATCCAACAGGTCCCAGACGTGCTCAATGGGATTGAGATCCGGGCTCTTCGCTGGCCATGGCAGAACACTGACATTCCTGTGTTGCAGGAAATCACGCACAGAACGAGCAGTATGGCTGGTGGCATTGTCATGCTGGAGGGTCATGTCAGGATGAGCCTGCAGGAAGGGTACCACATGAGGGAGGAGGATGTCTTCCCTGTAACGCACAGCGTTGAGATTGCCTGCAATGACATCAAGCACAGTCCGATGATGCTGTGACACACCGCCCCAGACCATGACGGACCCTCCACCTCCAAATCAAATACACTCCATAGTACAGGCCTCGGTGTAACGCTCATTCCTTCGACGATAAACACGAGTCCGACCATCACCCCTGGTGAGACAAAACTGCGACTCGTCAGTGAAGAGCACTTGTTTGCCAGTCCTGTCTGGTCCAGCGACGGTGGGTTTGTGCCCATAGGCGACGTTGTTGCCGGTGATGTCTGATGAGGACCTGCCTTACAACAGGCCTACAAGCCCTCAGTCCAGCCTCTCTCAGCCTATTGAGGACAGTCTGAGCACTGATGGAGGGATTGTGTGTTCCTGGTGTAACTCAGGCAGTTGTTGTTGCCATCCTGTACCTGTCCCGAAGGTGTGATGTTCGGATGTACCGATCCTGTGCAGGTGTTGTTACATGTGGTCTGCCACTGCGAGGACGATCAGCTGTCCGTACTGTCTCCTTGTAGCACTGTCTTAGGCGTCTCACAGTACAGACATTACAATTTATTGCCCTGGCCACATCTGCAGTCCTCATGCCTCCTTGCAGCATGCCTAAGGCATGTTCACACAGATGAGTAGGGACCCTGGGCATCTTTCCTTTGGTGTTTTTCAGAGTCAGTAGAAAGGCCTCTTTAGTGTCCTAAGTTTTCATAACTGTGACCTTAATTGCCTACCGTCTGAAAGCTGTTAGTGTCTTAATGACCGTTCCACAGGTGCATGTTCATTAATTGTTTATGGTTCATTGAACAAGCATGGGAAACAGTGTTTAAACCCTTTACGATTAAGATCTGTGAAGGTATTTGGATATTTACGAATGATCTTTGAAAGACAGGGTCCTGAAAAAAGGACGTTTCTTTTTTTGCTGAGTTTATATATTTTTTTAAAGCAATTTTGCAGCAATTTGTATTATGTAAATGTACTCTTTGTTTCATTGTGGGAAATTCCAATCCAAAGTTACAAATAATACAATTTGAAGGAAATGAATTGCATGCTTCAGGCTTGCAACAGAGTAGTGATATAGTGTGATGGTTTGGTGTCTGTAATGACTGATGGAGAGGTGATAGTAATGACAGAGGTAAAGGAGGTAAGGGATTCACTCTCTTCTGATGAAGGATTTTGAATGAGAGCGAGGGAGACAGACAGACACGGCACTAACATGACTAATGTGACCACAATGCAATCAGATTTCCATGGTAAAAGGCCATGGTATTTTAGCGCAGTACCCTGAACACACGCCACCAAAAATCAACTGCCAAACGGCTCCACACCCTAAAAACTAAATTACCAGGCAATAACCGCAGCTCAAACGGTCCCCACGACGCACATCTATGTTAGCGTAGTGCACTAATCTTACACAACACTTTGTGAAAAACACTTGAGTTCCTGCAGCTCAGCTTTAGCTCTAACGGCTCTTATGTTTAGACTCAGATTAGGTTTCCACTGTTTATGACCAGAGAAACCGGTAGCGACTCCCAAGTTAATTCGATCTCTCTCAGGCGACACTTAGCCTCTCACAGACGATAGCGATAGCATAAGCCTCGCTAACCGAACTACTGTAGCCACGGTGTGGATTGCATTGGCTGAGATTTCTGAGCTACTGATACAGTATCTGTCAGTTAGCTACTGTTAGCTAAAGCGTTGGCTCTTAGCTAGTCTTTCATTAAGGTATCAGGTAGCTTTTAGCCGTCCAGATACATTTCCCTCTGGCTTTTAGCTAGCGACGCTCCAGTTATTTTAAATGAAACATTAGAACACCTCTTATCTTGTCTTTGGTACTGGCGTCAGGCTCTGTTTTCAAACGATGACTCACTGCAGATTGTAGAATGATAGATGTGACCTCCTTGACTTCAATATTTCTTAGATACAAGCGTAGCGTTAAACTGCCGTGTGTAATTGTTTTTGCTCATTAATCACATCAATGCAACATGAGTCATATTTGTTCCTCCGACTGCTCTCACCTGAAATTAGATTAGGGGAATCTGTGTTCATACATCCAGAGTGAAGGAGACGTCAAAGATATGCACAGACATCCAATGTGTCTCTAGGGTTTCATAACAAATCCAAGCAAAATGTCCATTTAAACATCGCAATACAATTTACGTGAATTGTTCATGGGATTTAAACATGAAGGCGTTTATAGAATTTCCTGTAATCATGGAGCCTCTGTTGTCACGGTGACATCACATTTCTGTGTCCCTGTTACCCCCTGCGTCTTATTATGGGCTAAAGGGTTGTATGGCCATGCCACTGGTCTTCTCCCATTGTGTGTGCATGTGTACATATGTGTGTGTTATGAGTCACTGCGACAGTGGTTCTATTGTGTGCATAGCCAGGGAGGGACTCACTGAGGCCTGTTGAATGAGATGAGCTCGATGGATAGAGGCTTCATTCCATTCACACGGCAGCTGCTGCCCCTTCCTGCTGCTCTGTGGATGAAATTCCTCTCTCTGTCTCTCTTGTTCGCTTCTCTTTCTTGGGCTCCACTCTATTTCCCAGCTCTCTCACACTCCTTTCACTCCTTCTCTCTACTCTCTCTGCAACTTCCGTCTCTCAACATTCCGTCGACATTTTTCCCCCTCCCAGTTCTCTCAGACCCCTTCACGCACTCTTTCTCCCCCTCCCTGCTCCTCTTCCTCTCTGGCACTGAGTCAAACCATTGTGTTATTGATGGTTGGCCTGTCTCATGTCCGGCTGACTCAGACAGACACACTGGTCTCCTAGATACCACCAGATGGGCCCTGGGCCCTACCTGGCCCCTCACCTGGCGTATCCTCCTGTCCTGTATTCTGATTAGTTCTAGTGAAATGGATAGGACATCAAAGCTTTCATTAGTTTAAAACCAAGCCCTCATCTCCAATGAGACACCTGTTACAGCATCAGACTTGGCAACAGGGATGAGGATGGTTTGTTTTGATCTGAATGTATCTCAAGCTGATTGCAGAATCTAAGAGCTCTCTCATATAAACACTGCATCATCCAATATGTGAAATATCAGATTTTTACCTTTCAAGTTTAGAGTTGAGTGAAGACGGGATGGTTTGGTTTTTCACATACCGATGACTCACACCATCCTATGAACTTCAAATGAGATATACACTACATGACCAAAAGTATGTGGACACCTGCTTGTCAAACATCTCATTCCAAAATCAAGGGCATTAATATGGAGTTGGTCCCCCCATTGCTGCTATAACAGCCTCTACTCATCTGGGAAGATTTCCACTAGATGTTGGAACATTGCTGCGGTGACTTACTTCCATTCAGCCACAAGAGTATTAGTGAGGTCAGGCACTGATGTTGGGCGATTAGGCCTGGCTCGCAGTCTCCGTTCCAATTCGTCCCAAAGGTATTTTATGGGGTTGAGGTCAGGGCTCTGTTCAGGCCAGTCAAGTTCTTCCACACCAATCTCAATGAACCATTGGGCCTTGCTTTGTGCACGGGGGCATTGTCATGCTGAAACAGGAAAGGGCCTTCCCCAATCTGTTGCCACGAAGTTGGAGGTACAGAATTGTCTACAATGTCATTGTATGTTGTAGCATTAACATTTCCCTTCACTGGAACTAAAGAGCCTGAAACATGAAAAACAGCCCCAGGCCATTATTCCTCCTCCACCAAATTTTACTGCCAGATGGTGAAGCGTGATTCATCACTCCAGAGAATGCATTTCCACTGCTCCAGATTCCAATGGCGGCGAGCTTTCACCACTCCGGCCGAAGCTTGGCATTGCACATGATGATCTTAGGCTTGTGTGTGGCTGCTCGGCCATGGAAACCCGTTTCATGAAGCTCCTGACGAACAGTTCTTGCGCTTGTTGCTTCCAGAGGCAGTTTGGAACTCAGTAGTGAGTGTTGCAACAGAGGACAGACGATGTTTACACGCTTCAGCGTGTAAAGTTCTGTGAGATTGTGTGGCCTATCACTTCGCAGCTGAGCCGTTGTTGCTCCTAGACGTTTCCACTTCACAATAACAGCACTTACAGTTGACCGGGCCAGCCCTAGCAGGGCAGAAATTTGACAAACTGACTTTTTGGAATGGTGTCACCCTATGACGGTGCCATGTTGAAAGTCACTGAGCCCCTCAGTAATGCCATTCTACTCTATGGAGATTGCACGGCTGTGTGCTCAATTTTATACACCTGTCAGCAACGGGTGTGGCTGAAATAGCCGAATTCACTAATATGAAGGGGTGTCCACATACTTTTGTATATATAGTATATTACCAGGGAGGGAACAGGACAGCTACTAGCATGTTGCCTTGTGAGAAAGACAGGAACATGGCTGACAGGGCTGTGAAGAACATGTCAGGGCCTCATCCTCCCCTCGAAGAAAAGAGAGACCGAGGAGATGGAAGACTTTGATATTGCAAGGAAAATAAACCTGCGCACAGACAGGGAGAAAGTCAGACACGCACAGACGGACGGACGAACAGACTGACAGTAGTAGTGTGGATGAACGATGGTCTGACTCCACTCCTCCTCCTCAGATTGCCTCATTGCAGAAGGGAGGAGACAGCTTTCCTCTGACTACCAACTCAGGAAAAGTGCTGGGGAGGGTAAGACTCACACGCACGTTCACTGTTTGCACAAAACACGTAATCAGCAGTTCTAAACAGTCTCTCCTCTGTCTGTCTGTCTCTCTGTTTCTCCTCTCTCTCTCTCCATCCATTTTCGTCCTCTTTCTTTCTAGGCCCTGCGTAGTTCTGACAGCAGTACCAAACCAGTGTATGTTTCAGTGGGCCACAAGATCAGCCTGGACACGGCCCTGCGCCTAACACACTCCTGCTGCCGCTACCGTGTCCCAGAGCCTATCAGACAGGTACACACACACACACAGAGTCAAACACATAAACATATTCCCACACGCATACGAAAAGAGCCACTCAAACTATTACAGACTACAAAGGGAAGCACAGCCGAGAGCTGCCCAGTGACACAAGCCTACCAGATGAGCTAAATCACTTCTATACTCGCTTCGAGGCAAGCAACACTGAGGCATGCATGAGAGCATCAGCTGTTCCAGACGACTGTGTGATCACGCTCTCCGTAGCCGATGTAAGTAAGACCTTTAAACAAGTTAACATACACAAGGCTGCGGGGCCAGACAGCTTACCAGGACGTGTGCTTCGGGCATGTGCTGACCAACTGGCAGGTGTCTTCACTGACATTTTCAACATGTCCCTGATTGAGTCTGTAATACCAACATGCTTCAAGCAGACCACCATAGTCCCTGTGCCCAAGAACACAAAGGCAACCTGCCTAAATGACTACAGACCCGTAGTACTCACGTCCGTAGCCATGAAGTACTTTGAAAGGTTGGTAATGGCTCACATCAACAACCATTATCCCAGAAACCCTAGACCCCCTCCAATTTGCATACCGCCCAAACAGATCAACAGATGATGCAATCTCTATTGCACTCCACACTGCCCTTTCCCACCTGGACAAAAGGAACACTTATGTGAGAATGCTATTCATTGACTACAGCTCAGCGTTCAACACCACAGTGCCCACGAAGCTCATCACTAAGCTAAGGATCCTGGGACTAAACACCTCCCTCTGCAACTGGATCCCTGACGGGCCGCCCCCAGGTGGTGAGGGTAGGAAGCAACACATCTGCCACGCTGATCCTCAACACTGGAGCTCCCCAAGGGTGCGTGCTCAGTCCCCTCTTGTACTCCCTGTTCACCCACGACTGCATGGCCAGGCACGACTCCAACACCATCATTAAGTTTGCAGACGACACAACAGTGGTAGGCCTGATCACCGACAACGACGAGACAGCCTACAGGGAGGAGGTCAGAGACCTGGCCGTGTGGTGCCAAGACAACAACCTCTCCCTCAACGTAACCAAGACTAAGGAGATGATTGTGGACTACAGGAAAAGGAGGACCGAGCACGCCCCCATTGTCATCGACAGGGCTGTAGTGGAGCAGGTTGAGAGCTTCAAGTTCCTTGGTGTCCACATCAACAACAAGCTAGAATGGTCCAAACACACCAAGACAGTCGTGAAGAGGGCACGACAAAGCCTATTCCACCGCAGGAGACTAAAAAGATTTGCCATGGGTCCTGAGATCCTCAAAAGGTTCTACAGCTGCAACATCGAGAGCATACTGACTGGTTGCATCACTGCCTGGTACGGCAATTGTTCGGCCTCTGACCGCAAGGCACTACAGAGGGTAGTGCGTACAGCCCAGTACATCACTGGGGCTAAGCTGCCTGCCATCCAGGACCTCTATACCAGGCGGTGTCAGAGGAAAGCCCTAAAAATTGTCAAAGACCCCAGCCACCCCAGTCATAGACTGTTCTCTCTACTACCGCATGGCAAGCGGTACCGGAGTGCCAAGTCTAGAACAAAAAGGCTTCTCAACAGTTTTTACCCCCAAGCCATAAGACTCCTGAACAGGCAATCAAATGGCTACCCGGACTATTTGCATTGTACCCCCGCTGCTGCTACTTTCTGTTTATCATATATGCATAGTCACTTTAACTGTACATACTACCTCAATAGGACCGACCAACCAGTGCTCCCGCACATTGGCTAACTGGGCTATCTATCTGCATTGTGTCCCACCACCCGCCAACCCCTTTTTTACGCTACTGCTACTCTCTGTTCATCATATATGCATAGTCACTTTAACCATAACTACATGTACATATACTACCTCAATCAGCCTGACTAACCGGTGTCTGTATGTAGCCTCACTACTTTTACAGCCTCGCTACTGTATATAGCCTCGCTACTGTATATACTGTTGTTTTTATTTCTTTACTTACCTATTGGTCACCTAATACCTTATATATTTTGTTTTTAATTTTTATATATATATTTTTTTTTTTGCACTGTTGTTTAGAGCCTGTAAGTAAGCATTTCACTATAAGGTCTACCTACACCTGTTGTATTCAGCGCACGTGACAAACTTTGATTTGATTTGAGTCACCAGATTAGAAGTCAGTCCGATCAATGAAAGCCAACTGAGAAAAACCCTGTCAAATAGCAAATGGCTGGGAGGAACAGAGCAAACCAATACGGCTTGCTGGACACGGGACACCATGTGAAGGTAACCTGTCTGTTAATGCTTCTCTCATAGAGAGGGATAGAGGCCGCACTTGCCACAAATCCTGTTGTAGCATGGGCAGCGCCATTTGAAGTTTATAATGGCAAAAAGAGGGTGGGCTGGCTCTCTTTCTAACTTTATTCTCATCTCCACCTGCAGTCTGTTAGTGTTATTCTGCATTCCTGCCACTAGACTGTGCTGTTCCCTTAGAGATAAGTGTGGTGGCATAACTCATCTGCCTTACACACTGTGCTGCTGTCAAAACCAGCCCTGCACTGCACCCAGTGCTCTCACACACACACATGCACATAAACACGCTCGCTCGCTCACTCACTCACTTTCTCTCTCGTTTTCTCATTCTCTCTCTTTATCTCTCTTTCTCGCTCTCTCTACCCCCTCTCTCTGTCTCTCACTGTCTTTTTTCTCCACTGCAGTCGGCACGCGCGCACACACACACACACACACACACAGCATTCCACACACCTCTATTCTCAGTGTATTGCCAGGAGAGCTGCAGCAGTAGTGTAGCCGTGGCTAACTCATCTCCTCCTGTGTGTGTGTTCATTTCATCAGTGAGTGTGCTAATGTGTTTAGTGGGTGCTGGGGGTTCGTCCAATAAGATTGGACCTGGACATCGCTGAGAGCAAGGGGACTGGCAGAGAGATAACCGCTCTCTTCATATCTCTCTCTCCCTCATCTCTCATTCCCCGCTTTATTTGGTTCACCTCACTTATCTGTCTTTGTCTATCTCTCTCTCTACACCTCTCTCTCTCCATCCATCTCCTCTCTCTCTCTCTACACCTCTATCTCTCTCTCTACACCTCTATCTCTCTCTACACCTCTATCTCTCTCTACACCTCTCTCTCTCTCCATCTATCTCCTCTCTCTCTCTCTCTCTCTCTCTCTCTCTCTCTCTCTCTCTCTCTCTCTCTCTCTCTCTCTCTCTCTCTCTCTCTACACCTCTCTCTCTCTCTCTCTCTCTCTCTCTCTCTCTCTCTCTCTCTCTCTCTCTCTCTCTCTCTCTCTCTCTCTCTCTCTCTCTCTCTCTCTCTCTCTCTCTCTCTCTCTCTCTCTCTCTCTCTCTCTCTACACCTCTATCTCTCTCTCTCTCTCTCTCTCTCTCTCTCTCTCTCTCTCTCTCTCTCTCTCTCTCTCTCTCTCTACACCTCTATCTCTCTCTCTCTCTCTCTCTCTCTCTCTCTCTCTCTCTCTCTCTCTCTCTCTCTCTCTCTCTCTCTCTCTCTCTCTCTCTCTCTACCTCTCTCTCTCTCTCTCTCTCTCTCTCTCTCTCTCTCTCTCTCTCTCTCTCTCTCTCTCTCTCTCTCTCTCTCTCTCTCTCTCTCTCTCTCTCTCTCTCTCTCTCTCTACACCTCTATCTCTCTCTCTCTCTCTCTACACCTCTATCTCTCTCTCTCTCTCTCTCTACACCTCTATCTCTCTCTCTCTCTACACCTCTATCTCTCTCTCTCTCTCTCTCTCTCTCTCTCTCTACACCTCTCTCTCTCTCTCTCTCTCTCTCTCTCTCTCTCTACACCTCTATCTCTCTCTCTCTCTCTCTCTCTCTCTCTACACCTCTATCTCTCTCTCTACACCTCTCTCTCTCTCTCTCTCTCTCTCTCTCTCTCTCTCTCTCTCTCTCTCTCTCTCTACACCTCTATCTCTCTCCAGACGGTCGTCAACGTTGACCCTTGACAAGCCGTATTGCTGCCAGCCAGCACTCAACCACGTACGCACACACACACACACACACACACACACACACACACACACACACACACACACACACACACTGATGATAGCGCAGAGCCAGCAGCAACAGGTTGCCAAGTTTTCTCGTGCTGTGGAAACAACAATATGCTCCTGCTCCTCAGCGTTTAATTGCGGTTTGCTGTTGGGACCCAAACACAGGAGCAGGTGGTGGAGGTTTGCCAAATAAGGGCACAGGCATCGTTTATGCATTCAGGAAAAGGGACAAATTGGAGCGTGTACATTAATGAGGCGTTTTGGGGCACCGGAAGTAGGGATTTGGGTTGACAGGTTGGGTTAAGGAGCTGGGTATGTAGACCGTTCATGTGAGATGGGTTGGGGATCATACTGTAATAAAATCATTTTAACTAGGTTGCAGTGGGCACCTGTTCAGAATTTAAACTTAAACCCTCTGCCTCTTTTTCCATTCCTCTTCTCCTCTCCTTTCCTGTCCTTTCCACTTCCCTTCTTTCATCTTCTCCTCTTTTCTTTCCTCTCCTCTATTCTCCTGCCTTCCTCTCCTCCTCTCCTCCTCCCCTCCTCACTGTACCTGTTCAACCCGAGAGAAAGAAAATCCCTCACTCTGTCTGATCTGTACAGTTAAAAGAGCGAGAGCGAGATGAAAGAGAAAGATGACATCGTGGTTGGAGTCTGCAGTGAAGAGTTGACGGTGCAGAGGGCTGAAGGCAGAGTCGGCACTGCAGCAGAGTCTGTATGCACAGTGCGTTGAGTGCGGAGGAACACGCGCTTTTACACCAACATAATGAAGCTCTCCATCTCACCCACTCACGCTCATATACACTTTTAAACTCTCGTAGACTCTCTCTAGAAATACACTCATTCATATCAATATTATGCACAGTCACTTGCTCATACACTCAGTCACTCACACACATTCTTCACAGTCGCTGAGAAAGCATGAGACAGCATAGCCCGGTGCGCACATTCAACCTTTTCCATAGAGCCCTTAGAGGAAGATTGACAAGTGTGTGTCAATAACACACACACACACACATTCCCCTCTTCCTAGCCTTTCCTAATGAGGCCACAAACAAAGCTAATGGGCAGTAGGAGTCCTTTCACCTAATGACGAGGGAGGCCAGGCAGGCCGCCGCACCATTCATGCACTCCCAGTGGACCCTGTGTGTGTGTGTCGGCCTTGTGTGTGTATCTACGTCCACATCCGCTTGGCTGGTAATGATCTCCGGACAGCAGAAATCCGTACAAACTGACAGGAAGACATGAAGTTGTTCATGGACAACAAGGAACCAACGCTAGAACCATAACACTAGTCTACTCTACTACCTACTCTCTTTCCTTTATGGAGGAAGGACTAGGAGGGCTCACCAGTGAAGTTGGTTACTCAGCTCAGGAACAGCGCCGGTCCTGTGGCACTGACCATTGCCAATCAGTTAGGGCTAGTAGTAGTAATCAATTCAATTTAGTAAAGCTTTATTGTACCCAAAGGGGTGAATTGTTGACAAGACGAAGCACAATGATGTGTCCAGTGTCGCACAAAGTCCTGCAGACAGAGTAACAACTTTAAAAGGATAGACTGGTGAAAAACGCCTAAAACAAAGAATGCCTTGCTTCTCTAGGGAAATAGTTGTTCTATTCAACAGCAAATATGTACCGAAAGGCAATCTTTTTTATGTAAAATTTGCCTCTGCAGGATAAATGCCACGATTCTGGGAGTTCACAACTACAGGGGGAGCGCCGCTCTGGGTGGCCGTTCTAATTCTACCATAACTCCATGCCTATATCTGCTCTGCTCATCACACCTGCCCTGTAACATTGTGTTTCCCGCGGCCCTGAGAGCCCCGAGCTGAGACACGCATCCATTACTCTGCATCTGAATCAACAGGAAATGCTAAAGCAGCGCTGCTGCTCCCCAGCTGGTTGCCGTAACAAATGGATTTTCAATGTGAGCGATTGTTGGCGGTAGCGGTGGGCCGCGGTGGGTCTTTGTAGACGGAGGTAAAGGAATGCTGATGGTAGTTTTGTGTGTCCCCGCTGAGACTCTGGCTTCTGTGTTTGTTTAAAGGGAAGGCTTTAATCTGTGTTGTGTGTTTTGTGGGCATCTCTCTCTTCCTACTGCAGCAGCTACACACACAGACTGCTCACAGAAACTCATGCCTATTGTGTCTCTCTCACTCCCTTTGTTAATGTTTGTGTGTGTGTGTCTGTGTGGGTGTGCATGCCTGTCACATTTCTCAGCATCTGTCTGTCTCTCTCCATTTCTCTCTCTCTTTCTCTCACTCTCTCTCTCCCACTCCCCATCTATCCCCCCTCCTCTCCCTAATTCAACCCCACAGAGCTTTGTGTTTCTGTCTGTTGACACTGACTCATTAACAACACCCACCCACCCAAAACAAACCCAAACACATTCAGGCTACTGCAGACCTGGGTTCAAACCCATATACATTCAGTCTACTGCAGACCTGGGTTCAAACCCAAATACATTCAGTCTACTGAAGACCTGGGTTCAAACCCAAATACATTCAGTCTACTGCAGACCTGGGTTCAAACCCAAATACATTCAGTCTACTGAAGACCTGGGTTCAAACCCAAATACACTCAGTCTACTGAAGACCTGGGTTCAAACCCAAATACATTCAGTCTACTGAAGACCTGGGTTCAAACCCAAACACATTCAGTCTACTGCAGACCTGGATTCAAACCCAAACACATTCAGTCTAATGCAGATATGTTTTAAAACCCAAACACATTCAGTCTACTGCAGACCTGGGTTCAAACCCAAACACATGCAGACCTGGGTTCAAAGCCAAACACATTCAGTCTACTGCAGACCTGGGTACAAACACTATTTGAAATCTCTCAAATTCTTTGAGTGTTTGTTTGAAGCCTGCCTGGAGTGTCAGATGGGTGGGAATTATTTTCTTGGACTATTCTCTTGGTCCATTGAGCCAGGCAAGCTCAATCAAGCCCAGCTTTCAAATGATTTCAAATAGTATTTGAACCCAGGTCTTGGGTTTTGTTTCCTCTATGGAAACAAATGATAGTGCAGATGCAGAAAACACACAATGCAGGAGAGAGGCTAGACACTAACTATGAGAAATTACACCGGCAGAGTCATCACACTAACTTCTGTCCTCTTCCTGCTGGGTTATCATGGATGGGGATTGAGTGCCACAAATGCATCTCACTTAAGGTGGTTAGTGTGCTTAGTGCATGCCATGTGTTCTACTGTATCGGGTGATCAGGGTATATGGTAAGATTTATTGTCAAACGCTCGGAGATGTGACTCAAAATTTGGACTATTTACTTGAGTGCATCATGCCCAAGTGCACCGTGTGTCCAGCTACTGTCTTACAAGGATTTGAACTGGCCTACATGCCGCACAACTTGCATTTTATCTCTGAGCAAATATCACCAGTTATTAATATTTCGTCATATGTGTGAAATATTGCAGAAAAATAAGTTACTTTGAGCGATTTCACTCTGCTGGTGTGCTTTCTGTCCGTCGGTGGAGGTGATACTACTGTAGCATTAAATGGTGCTGCTCGTTGAAGCCCTCAGGTTTTCTAAATGCTAATATATTTCTGCTTGACATTTTCAGCTTGAACCAGAAACCCAGTCCAGCTGGAGGAGTAAAGAGAGAGATGAAGGGGGGAAGAGAGGGCTAGTGTAGCCAGACAAACTGCTGTAGGCCAGGGCGCAGAGTTCGAGAAAAAGAGTGTGTGTGCCTGAGTGTGTGCATGCGTGCCGCATGTGTGTGCGTAAACATGTCTGCATGCATGTGCGTGTGTGAGTGTGCGTGCAGGCATGCGTATGTACATGTTTGTGTGAAATGGCGCCAATGCCCCCTGCCAAGTGCCACAGCTGAGCTGTGACGGCTCAGTGTCCACCTGTGCACCCACACCCTGCCAGTCCTGTTCCCAGTGTAAGAGCTCTATGGGTGACCACGGGAGACTGGTGGACAAAGCTTCAATCAGACCCCTTCGTTTCTGTTGGCACTACCTTTTCTACCTTCTACCTCTCCCTCTGCCAACCCACACGCCCAATGCATCATACATCTCTCTCTCTCTCTCTCTCTCTCTCTCTCTCTCTCTCTCTCTCTCTCTCTCTCTCTCTCTCTCTCTCTCTCTCTCTCTCTCTCTCTCTCTCTCTCTCTCTCTCTCTCTCTCTCTCTCTCTCTCTCTCTCTCTCACTCTTCTTTTCTTTTGCTCCCTCCTTTCTCTCCCACTCCCATCCAAAGCAATGACAAATCAGCCGAGTGTTGTCTCTGTGCTTCGCTGAGTGCTAGGGGAAGTTATGATAATGAGGAAGTTGGAACCCACCTGTTATTTATGCTTGCTCCGCGCCACGCCAACAGCTACTGGAGCAGACTCCAGATGTATCAAAGTTTAACACTGGTCTTTTATGATGTTTTTGTGATGTGAAGTTTTTAGGGGTATTTTAAGATCTGTTTGAGTGCGTGTTCTCCAGGGTTGTGAAGTTTTTTGTGTGTGTGTGTGTGTGTGTGCGCGCACAGTGTCTGTCTATGTGCCAGCGTGTGTGTGCACATGTTTTCATGCGGGTGATGGGTAATTCAGGGGCTTCAGCTGCAAATGGAGTGGCTCACATCCTTGCTGATTGATAGACAGAGAAGAAAAATCCCCAGTGGAATTCATACTCATTAAATATAACTGACATTAGGGCTTTACCAAGGCCACACATTCACTACCAAACACATTCTAAACCCCCTTTCATTGTAAATCCTCATACCTACCTTATACCATCCATGACTTACAGCTAAAACACAACCACACACACACACATACACATAGAAACACTTACACACATACGCACAAACAAATCTCACGCACACACAATCCACGACTCTTACTGAGTCACGTAGCAAGAACAAAGGTCGGAAATCAAATAAACAGTTCTAGATTCGTTTTTAAACAATTTGATGGATGAATGGTTGGCATTGTCATGTCGAGATGAAGCACACAGGAAGTCTTTGTGATGGGTTCTTGTTTTTTTTTTTTTTTCAGGCTGCTTTTTTCCAATCCTATGCGGGGGAGGACAGGGGATCCTAAGTTGAGAAGTGTAGTGTCATAACTCAAACATTCACAGAGATCTTGCATTGTCAATGAGATATTGCAGAATACGTAGGTGTGCAGTTTTATGACAGTGGGAAGACAAGAGGCCTAATTGGTGGTGTTGTCGGCGGCAGAAGTTAACCCCTCTGCTATCTTTTTGGGATTGCAGGCGGACATGCGCTCCAGAGAGTACCTCCGTGTCCACTTCCCAACTGCCACCGACACCTGAGCATAGAGAAGATGGGTAGGTGTTTCAGCAGACACACACACAGAGGTAAAGCACTCATTGCAGGCATTTGCCGTGGCTGACAAATGCTAACACTTGTGCTGTCCCCACTGCTGTGGAGGGAGATAATACACAGTCCCATTTCAAACAGATATATTGATGTGACTCTCTCTCTCTCTCTTCTCCTCCTCCTCCTCCTCCTCTTTGGATCTGTGCCAGGCTGCCAGTGCTGAGCCCTTAATGTCCTTACAGAGGGTATACCAGGTACTAGTGTTATCCCAGGACAGCCTCTCTGCAGGGGAGGGGTGGGAGGTGAGCCAGTGGGACCACCTGGGGTTGAGCATGGAGGGAGGGAGGGAAGAAAAAGGGGTGTGAGGCAGTGGCAGTTTGTGCCGTTCAAGATTAGGGAGAGGATGTAGGTGCACAGGTTGGAGAGACAAATTTGAGTAATTAATGTGGCAGACAGTGACTCATTTAATACCACCGTGCACACTCTACCTGATAAGGGGTGTAATCATTAGTCCAAACAGTTTGCAACTTAAACAAGAGTTTATTTTGGACAAATGTAGGTAGGTCCCTTCCCATTTCATTCCGTTTGCGTTCGTTTAAGAAACGTTTTGCAACAGAATCGGCGGAAAAAATACACCCTGATCACCCGCACACACAGTTCACTTTCATAGCAGCCACATACAGCATCATCACTTTGCTTGTTGTATAATTCCTGAGAGCTTCAAGTTCCTTGGCGTCCACATCAACAACAAATTAACATGGTCCAAGCACACCAAGACAGTCGTGAAGAGGGCACGACAAAACCTATTCCCCCTCAGGAGACTGAAAAGATTTGGCACGGGTCCTCAGATCCTCAAAAGATTTTACAGCTGCACCGAGAGTATCCTGACGGGTTGCATCACTGCCTGGTATGGCAACTGCTCGGCCTCCGTGCGTACGGCCCAGTACATCACCGGGGCCAAGCTTCCTGCCATCCAGGACCTCTATACCAGGTGGTGTCAGAGGAAGGCCCTAAAAATCGTCAAAGACTCCAGCCACCCTAGTCATAGACTGTTCTCTCTGCCACTGCACGGCAAGTGGTACCGGAGCGTCAAGTCTAGGTCCAAGAAGCTTCTAAACAGCTTCTACCCCCAAGCCATAAGACTCCTCAACAGCTAATCAAATGGCTACTCAGACTATTTGTAAGGTCTACACCTGTTGTATTCGGCGCATGTGACAAATACAATTTGATTTGATGTAGAGCAAGCGGTTTAGCAGTTACACCGGCAAACCCCGTGGCAATAAATAATCAAAACCGAAGAAAGCTCACCTTGACTTGGAAGAGTTGCATTGTTGGATAGCCTTAGCCAGCTAGCTAACATAAAGAGCATTTCTCTGTTTGAGTCAGGATGTTGAGTAGGCTACATTAGCTGCATTAGCTAACTAAGTAAAAGGTAAACTAAGAAGAAAGAAAATACAATAAAATATAGCTAGCTCTCTCGCTGCTGCTTCTCCTTAATTTTTGAACAAGATAATTTGTTCAAAACTGTTTAACTATTGTCTTTCTCTCTCTTTGAGTCAACTACTCACCCCATTTTATGCACTGCAGTAGCTTATGCTTTCAGTACTAGATTAGTTCTCTGATCCTTTGATTGGATGGAGAAGGTATTAGTTAGTACTGCAAGAGAACCATGAGCCTCCTAGATTTTGTATTGAAGTCAATGTACCCAGAGGAGGACGGAAACTAGCTGTCCTCCGACTATGGTTCTAACCTACAGAGTGCTGTTGAGGCTACTGTAGACCTTCATTGCATAACAGTATGTTTTAATCAGTTATTTGGTGATGTGAATATATTTAGTATAGTTTTATCTAAAACTTTTTTATTCATGTATGAAATTTACTGAGGAGGATGTTCCTCCCCCTCCTCCTCTGAGTGTGAGGTGAGAGCTGGGGCACTCACTAGTGTGAGGTGAGAGCTCCTCGGATGGAGCGAGGGAGGGAGAGGGGGAAGAAAGAAGGATGGAAGGTTAAGGCAGCCTTAGATCCAGAGATCATCCTCCCAAACAACAGTCAGTGCCCCATCATCCCCTCCTTTTAGTGAGTCGTCAAAGCTCCAGCGCTTCAAGAGTCGTATGAGGATGCGAAGGATGTTCGCATACCCAGTTACAGTACAGTACGTGCGTAGACGCATATAGATACACATAGGGACGTGCACATCTAGAGGACATTTGCACACTCTTGCTTAGTCACATGCATACATACGCACACACACACACACACACAGATGCATGCATCCACTGCACGGACACACCCTAACACCCATTTGAAATGCAGCCCATGTTCCGACATTCCAAAGTTATCCCCGTTTGAACTCCCCTATGAGAGGAGCGATGCTCTCTCTCACCCCTCGTCCTCTTTTGATCATTCTCTCAACAAAGGGAAAAGTGGCAGGAAGGTTTTTGCCGAGTGAGCAAGGCTGCCCCTCTCTGAATCTCCAGGCTTTAACTCCCTTAACTCCCTTCCCCTCTAAAACCTCCCCTCACTCCCTTCCACTTAAAAACCTCTGTGGATCAGCTATGCAGGGCAGATATTTTCCGTCCTCTGTACTACTGTAGTGGAACTTTCCCCAGGCCAGAAGTAGAGCACGGGACATCTGGTTCTGGCACTGTTCTAATGAGGGCTGGAGTGAACTCAACCCCTCTAACTGTACAGTACGCTACCGTCTCCGACATGGTGGGTAACGGGAAAATGGGGAGGATTTGGTGCGTCATGGATCAGTAGTGGCTATATGGTTAGGGTTTCTGTCTTCCTGTTACATTATTCATCAGTGTGTGCATGTGGTGGCCTCTGTCTTGTTAAGTTTATCCCATGCCATTTCTCTACAAACAGGGGTGGTGGGTAATCTTACTCTGCAAGGGCCAGTATAAGCACAAGCTTTTAAATACTTGGTATGATTGCCTAACCCCGCACTGTAGCCTTCTTAAAGAGTTTAGTCAGAGAATCATTGTGCTCTATTTATCTCAATAGGATCTCCAGGTTTGGATAAAAGATCATGAAATAAAATCGAAAATGGATACTTTTACGATTGCATTCCACTGCTCTACAGGTATCTTCTAGTGGTTAGGCAGAGAATCGTTGTGCTCCCTTCTCATAACCAGTCTCCCTTGAAGTCCACAGTCTCTATCTCAATGGAATCCCATTACAGAAAATGGATTCCTCTAGTGCTCCTCTGTTAGGCTCTGGGTATCTATCATCCCCTGGACTGGGTAGAACTGGAGTATCCATTCCTCCTTGAGCCCTCCTGTTGTCTCTCACAACCCCCCCGTAGCCCCCTGCAGTGCAACGGGGGCTAGCACCTCTCTCACTGACTCATGCTGGAGGGAGAGAAAGCTTGGCAGGAAAGCAATAGGATTCTGACAGAGAGAGGGAGGGGATGAAAGATGGATCAGCAGGAGAGGAGATGAAGGGATCTGAAGGGAGGAGAGGAACGACGGGAGTGGGGATGAGGAGGGTCTGAGGAGCGAGGGAGTACAGGAATCAATGCAGATGGGAGAGAGCTCTTGTAGTGGTTTGAGGTAGGTGTGTGTGCGAATTCATACCTGAGTTTAACTTTTTCATCTACTTAAACTTTTACGAACAAGGACCGTGAGAACTTTCTGATCATGGAACCATCCGAGGCGAAAAACCATTTTCTCTTGTATTTATCCTCATTGATCACCACGGTAACATTACCGATAGTCCCTCACAGACCTGTACAGCTCTTCCCTCCCAGAACTAATCGATGCTGCCCAATGCTGTGATTTCTTAACCAATCATTTCTCTCTATCCTCCTCCATTACCCCACCTACCCCTCAGTCCTAACCAATAACTGGGGACGTCAGGTTAAACTAAATTAAATGAATAGGAGTTGAAGTTTTCAATTATGTTCATGCTGATATACACACTGATGCCCTTTCCCACTGATCTCCAAAATGTCAGGGAAATGTTGTGGAGATGAATAGACTCGGCAGGGAGGAGGACAACTAATTAATAACAAAACTTCTTGGTGAAAGTAGATTATTTAAAGGCCTGTGCAGTCAATTTTATTTTCCTGTGTTTTATATATATTTCCACACTGTGAGGTTGGAATAATACTGTGAAATTGTGAAAATTATGATCATGCCCTTTTAGTGTAAGAACTGTTTGAAAAGAACGGCAGAAATGTTTGCCTGTTTGGGTGGGATGGAGTTTTGGCCTGCCATGGTGACATCACCAGGTGGTAAAATAATTAATAGACCAATAAGAAAGGGAGTTCCAAATCTCTCTGCCAATAACAGCTAGTTTTCAGTTTCCCCCTCCCCACTCAGACCACTCCCAGGCCGTCCTAGCAACATTTTTGCTTGAGAAATTGCTCTTGGCTAAGAAGCTATTTTTATATATATATTTTATTTTTTTAAACAATAAGGTATTTAATTGTTATCTAGAAATGATTTGATATTGAGATACAAACTGCTGCATTGGACCTTTAATTATAAAACACCAGCATGATGGTATATAGGCTGAACCAACCAACAACCAACCAACTGAATGTCCCCAGGGATTCAGATGCACAAGTAAAATATGGTTCAGTGACAACACACTTTTTAATTATACAAGAAAAGTGTGTACGTGTTTATGCGTGTGTGTTCGTGTGTGCAAGTGTAGCAGACTTGAGTCAGTCATGGTTTCCCATGGTCACGTGATGGGTAGCCCCGCATTCGACTTCAAAATCAGTGTCAGGCCAAAAGTAAATATCCTCTTGGTTCAAAGGTCAAGACGCTGGCTTCTCCCGTGGGAGAACAGGGTTCAAATCCTGACAGTTACACAGATGTTATTGTGCTTGTCTGATAAGGCAAAAGGTGAGTGTTCCTTTTGATGTTGAAGCTGAAGACATGATGAGGGGCTTTGATCTCAGAATAGGAATACCCCGAAGGATATACTCATCCTCTCTCATTTCCTCTCTCTCTCATCCTTCTTTTGTTTCTCTGTGTCTCTTTAAGTTACCTGCTGTCCTCACTTACATTTCTCTAATATCTCCTCTTTCTTTCTCTCGCCTTTAACTCTCCTCATTCCCCCAGTGAGTATAGACCAGAGTAGCACAGTGTGCCAGAGGCAGCAGCAGGCATCTGGGCCCTTTCTGGCAGACAGAGAGAGGGTTGGCAGGATACCCGGTGCCTGCCTCCATGGCTCTCTTCCCCCAACACGCACTGGGACTGCGCAATCAAAGACACAAAAAGAGAGAGATGGGGAGGGAGGAAGAGTTGTCCATCTTTCCAACTATCCATCTCTTGCCTTTTCTACTGCTACTCTGTCATCCATTTCCACCCGAATAGACAGAGGCGAAACACAGTGAATAAAAAGAGAGGGAGGGAGGGAGTCTGATAAAGCATTTTGTACCGCAACCTGGCAAGGCGGGGAATCAGGGATGAGGGATTGGCGGGGGTGTAAGGGGAGAGAAGCCGATGCCAGGCAAATCAGCGGGAGGAGACCCCCAATCTAGTATCTACCTGTCTGTTTGATGCGGCAGAGTGGATCCGCAATCGTTTCATCAAGCTTGGCCTCAGGAACGAAAAACCCTGTCATCCCTTCTTTTCCCTTCCTCCTCCTCCTTTCCCCCAGAACACCACCGCACTGCGCGAACCTCAATCATTGATAAATCGCTGCCACCTGCCTCATTTCTCACAACCCGTCCCACGATAACAAGAACAATCGCTGAGCCCCCAAGAATGAGAGATGGATAGAGAGAGAGAGCGGAGGAATGTAGAGAAGAGGAGTGGCGGGTAGTCTAGCAGTTAAGAGCGTTGGGCCAGTGACCGAAGGTCGCTGGTTTGAATCCCCGAGCCAACTAGGTGAAAAATCTGTCTGTGCCCTTGAGCAAGGCACTTAACCCTAATTGCTCCTGTAAGTCGCTCTGGATGAGAGCGTCTGCTAAATGACTAAAATGTAAATGTAAGGTGTGGAACAGTAAGGAGAGACAGGCATAGAGAAAAAGCGTTTTTGAACAGATGGGAAGGGGAACTGAGGGAATCGGTGTGTGCAAAGGAAGTATAGAAGTGAGAGAGAAATAAAAGAAGAGACAAACTGTTGTTGCACTCCTCTGAATTGTTGACAATAGCTGGTTTTGTATCAGTTCAAGGTCAACACACTCTCTCACACACACACACACATCAAAACACAGAAAGCCACTGGCAATGAGCATGAAAAAGTTTACTCAGCAAGTGTAAAATAATCGTGACACCCCACAGCTTGTGTGTTCACACTAAATTTGATCAAGGACTCCAACAGATGTTTCTGGCTAACTGGTGCGCCAACACAACTCAATGCAACCCAATAGGCATCTGCTTGAATTTGGGTAAAAACTCACAAATGATTTTTCCCAGATTGGGGATGCTTTGGGGATGCTTTTCTTCATGTTGAGAGTTAGTGAATGTTTTACACTGCGTTGATTCTTACTCTGAAATGTGTCAAAATGGCTGGTGTAGAGGTAATGCCACAGTCTCCTGCACACAAGTCTACGGTGTCGGCATGCGTTCAAATTCAGCCTACTGTCCTTTGACACAACCTCCCTCTGTCTTTCCCCACTGTTATCCTCTCCATTGATGTACAGTGCCTTGCAAAAGTATTCATCCCCTTGGTGTTTTTCCTGTTTTGTTGCATTACAACCTGTAATTTAAGTGGATTTTTATTTGGATTTCATGTAATGGACGTACACAAAATATTCCAAATTGTTGAAGTGAAATGAAAAAACATTATTATAAAAATTCTAAATAATTCAAAACAGAAAAGTGGTGCGTGGATATGTATTCACCCCCTTTGCTATGAAGCCCCTAAATAAGATCTGGTGCAACCAATTACCTTCAGAAGTGACATAATTAGATTGCACACAGGTGGACTTTATTTAAATAAGTGTCACATGATCTCAGTATATATACACCTGTTCTGAAAGGCCCCAGAGTCTGCAACATCACTAAGCAAGGGGCACCACCAAGCAACCTGCACCATGAAGACCAAGGAACTCTCCAAACAGGTCAGGGACAAAGTTGTGGAGAAGTACAGATCAGGGTTGAGTTATAAAAAAAAATCCTGAAACTGAAGAAAAGAAAATTGGAAAGAATATGGCACCACAACCTGCCAAGAGAGAGCCGCCCACCAAAACGGACCAGGCAAGGAGGGCATTAATCAGAGAGGCAACAAAGTGACCAAAGATAACCCTGAAGGAGCTGCAAAGCTCCACAGCGGAGTTTGGAGTATCTGTCCTTAGGACCAATTTAAGCCGTACACTCCACAGAGCTGTGCTTTACAGAAGAGTGGCCAGAAAAAAGCCATTGCTTAAAGAAAAAAATAAGCAAACACGTTTGGTGTTCGCCAAAAGGCATGTGGGAGACTCCCCAAACATATGGAAGAAGGTACTCTGGTCAGATGAGACTAAAATGTAGCTTTTTGGCCATCAAGGAAAACGCTATGTCTGGGGCAAACCCAACACCTCTCATCACCCTGAGAACACCATGTTTTTCATCAGCAGGGAAACTTGTCAGAATTGAAGGAATGATGGATGCCGCAAAATACTGGGAAATTTTTGAGGGAAACCTGTTTCAGTCTTCCAGAGATTTGAGCCTGGGACGGAGGTTCACCTTCCAGCAGGACAATGACCCTAATCATACTGCTAAAGCAACTCTCGAGTGGTTTAATGGGAAACATTTAAATGTCTTGGAATGACCTAGTCAAAGCCCAGACCTCAATACAATTGAGAATCTGTGGTATGACTTAAAGATTGCTGTACAACAGCAGAACCCTCCAACTTGAAGGAGCTGGAGCAGTTTTTCCTTGAAGAATGGGCATAGTGAATAGTTATGCACACTCAAGTTTTCTGTTTTTCTGTCTTATTTCTTGTTTGTTTCACAATAAAAAATATTTTGCATCTTCAAAGTGGTAGGCATGTTGTGTAAATCAAATGATACAAACCAGAAAATCAATATTAATTCAAGGATGTAAGGCAACAAAATAGGAAAAATGCCAAGGGGGGTGAATACTTTCGCAAGCCACTGTACCTATCAGGAGTTGACCTTTCCTTCTGGTTCTGTCCATTCCAGAGGAGAGAGGAAGAGGCACCTTGGTTCAGAAGCCAGAGAAGGTCAGTCATAGTTTAGAGTTGGCAAAAGTGCCTCTAGGTTTTCACCCAAAAGGAGAAAATAAAGATTCCAGAAGTTCTAACAGAGTTTTATACGCAGCTGTTTGCAGCAGAACTTTCATGCACTACTGTTCATCTAAAATAAAACAACAGTCAACAGTTCTGATCCTCAGTCCAGAGAGCTGTTATTGATAGATGCCTTGGCAGAGATAGGCTGACACAGGTGAACATCTGAGATGGATGGCCTTATTTGTCTTTTAAGAAAACCGACTTTACTCTCTGCCTCTGTTCAGGTGCGAAGTGCCAACGCCTGCCTCTTCCTCCCCTGCCTCTCCTTCCACTGCGAGCACAAATACCCATACCTTGCTCTAAAATGGAAAATCAATGGGGCTTCTATGGGCAAATCAATACAGACCGATCTGTTGCAATAAGGACGAATCAGCCTTGAGATGGGAGAGGAGATGCATCATGGGATGCGTTTTTAGATTTTACATTAGGCCAAGAGGAACTGACTGTGTGAGGTCCAGCCATTCCTTTTGATTTCAGTCACTTAGTGTCTCTTCAGTAAGCTACAGTGCTGTTAAGTTACTCTATTGGCTCAGCTTGTTCTACCGTTAGCGATTATGCTACCATACAGTATGCATCAGTGTTAGCGATGATGCTACCATACAGTCTGCCTCAGTGTTAGCGATGATGCTGCCATACGGTATTGCTCAGTGTTAGCGATGATGCTACCATACAGTCTGCCTCAGTGTTAGCGATGATGCTGCCATACGGTATTGCTCATCGTTAGCGATGATGCTACCATACAGTATTGCTCAGTGTTAGCGATTATGCTACCATGCAGTGTGCCTCAGTGTTAGCAATTATGCTACCATATAGTGAGCCTCAGTGTTAGCGATTATGCTACCATACATTATGCTTCCGAATTAGCTGTGTTGTCTTTTCTTCTCTAGTGTTGAACCACCGTTTGAAATATTAGACTCCATAAAGACACAACAAAACCACTTTCCAAAACAAATTGCAGATCATCAGCTTTCTGCCAACTCCTACGGGTGCCTGTGTCGCTCCGAATATCGGCACACGTTCCATTATCATCTCTCGGGCCTTCCTTCTGTCGTCGCAGTTTACACTTTCTGAAATCAAATCAGTTTTGCTTGCTGATTTGGGGATTAGAGAGATTTAAATGCTGAGTTGTATCTACTAACTAGCCGTTGAGGATATGTAGTGAGCTCTGAGCTGCCCGTCTTCATTGCCCTCAGTATGGCAGAGTGTGTGCTGTACATTTGTGTGTGCCTGCGTGCAAGAGAGTGTTTGTCCATGGATATGAATGATTGAGCCAGTTTTTGTGTGTGTGTGTGTGTGTGTGTGTGTGTGTGTGTGTGTGTGTGTGTGTGTGTGTGTGTGTGTGTGTGTGTGTGTGTGTGTGTGTGTGTGTGTGTGCGTGCGCGGGGAGGCTGTTGATCAGACATCCCTGACAACAGATGAATATGGATGTGTCTTGAGAGAGCATCAAATAGTCATTTACCCCCGGGCGCTTTATAGTGCCTCGCCACAACCAACCAACCAGGACATCACTCGCAGCTATTATCACGAACACACACAGAAACCCAAAGGTACGCACTGCATACACACGTTTGTAAATTCACTCACATGCTTATACATCCACCGGCTATACGCATCAACTGGTGTGCAATCCCACAGGAAATCATGAGTGCAGGCACTCAGTCATAAAATCAACATGATGATCTGCTCACTCTCCTGGTCTCACTCCCCTTGTATGGTGTAGTGTCAGAGTCAGAGGTGTTCTACACCGTCCACTGATGCTGTGAAGAGACAGAGACAGTAGGTAGATGACCTCCTCACCCGTACCTTTGCCAAATGGTGACTCACAATCTACTATGATCATGCATGTGTATGTGTCTTTGCCTCTCTATTAGTGTGTGTGTGGTTTTTCTTCTACTTCTGCTACACCAACACTGTGATTCACGGTGCCGGTAACACTCTCTCCCTCCCGCCATCCCTCCTCTGCCAACTGTGAGCCCATCCCTCAGTCTGGCCCAATGACCATGAGCCTCCATAGAAACACACCACAATATCTCCCAAACCCATTTACTACAAATAATGGGGGTGAATCTGTGAACGAAATCATAGTGAATCAGATCTGTTTGGATAGCCTGGGACTGATACAGTAAGGGAAAAAAGTATTTGATCCCCTGCTGATTTTGTACGTTTTCCCACTGACAAAGAAATGATCAGTCTATAATTTTAATGGTAGGTTTATTTGAACAGTGAGAGACAGAATAGCAACAATTCAGAAAAACGCATGTGAAAAGTGTTATAAATTGATTTGCATTTTAATGAGGGAAATAAGTATTTGACCCCTCTGCAAAACATGACTTAGTACTTGGTACTTAGTACAACCCTTGTTGGCAATCACAGAGGTTTCTTGTAGTTGGCCACCAGGTTTGCACACATCTCAGGAGGGATTTTGTCCCACTCCTCTTTGCAGATCTTCTCCAAGTCATTAAGGTTTCGAGGCTGACGTTTGGCAACTCGAACCTTCAGCTCCCTCCATAGATTTTCTATGGGATTAAGGTCTGGAGACTGGCTAGGCCACTCCAGGACCTTAATGTGCTTCTTCTTGAGTCACTCCTTTGTTGCCTTGGCCGTGTGTTTTGGGTCATTGTCATGCTGGAATACCCATCCACGACCCATTTTCAATGCCCTGGCTGAGGGAAGGAGGTTCTCACCCAAGATTTGACGGTACATGGCCCCCTCCATCGTCCCTTTGATGCGGTGAAGTTGTCCTGTCCCCTTAGCAGAAAAACACCCCCAAAGCATAATGTTTCCACCTCCATGTTTGATGGTGGGGATGGTGTTCTTGGGGTCATAGGCAGCATTCCTCCTCCTCCAAACACGGCGAGTTGAGTTGATGCCAAAGAGCTCCATTTTGGTCTCATCTGACCACAAAACTTTCACCCAGTTGTCCTCTGAATCATTCAGATGTTCATTGGCAAACTTCAGACGGGCTTGTATATGTGCTTTCTTGAGCAGGGGGACCTTGCGGGCGCTGCAGGATTTCAGTCCTTCACGGCGTAGTGTGTTACCAATTGTTTTCTTGGTGACTATGGTCCCAGCTGCCTTGAGATCATTGACAAGATCCTCCCGTATAGTTCTGGGCTGATTCCCTCACCGTTCTCATGATCATTGCAACTCCACGAGGTGAGATCTTGCATGGAGCCCCAGGCCGAGGGAGATTGACAGTTCTTTTGTGTTTCTTCCATTTGCGAATAATCGCACCAACTGTTGTCACCTTCTCACCAAGCTGCTTGGCGATGGTCTTGTAGCCCATTCCAGCCTTGTGTAGGTCTACAGTCTTGTCCCTGACATCCTTGGAGAGCTCTTTGGTCTTGGCCATGGTGGAGAATTTGGAATCTGATTGATTGATTGCTTCTGTGGACAGGTGTCTTTTATACAGGTAACAAACTGAGATTAGGAGCACTCCCTTTAAGAGAGTGCTCCTAATCTCAGCTCGTTACCTGTATAAAAGACACCTGGTCAAATTCTTATTTCCCTCATTTTTGTTTTTGTTTTTCTGTCTCTTACTGTTCAAATAAACCTACCATTAAAATTATAGACTGATAATTTCTTTGTCAGTGGGCAAACGTACGATATCAGCAGGGGATCAAATACTTTTTTCCCTCACTGTAGGTCCATCTATGGGGTACCACTGGATCCCTCGTAATGTGTGCCCACAGACTCGCTTGTAATGTAATGTGTGTTTATGTGTGTATGTCAGTGTGAATGTTGTGGCTAGCCATTGAAGCCTATGAAGTCTGTGTTTAGTGCAGTGGGATTCATTGTATCTTTGTTTCTTTATTCTCTCTACCTTTCTTTCTTCCCCTCTCTCTCTCGCGCACCCTCTCTCTCTCTCTCTCTCTCTCTCTCTCTCTCTCTCTCTCTCTCTCTCTCTCTCTCTCTCTCTCTCTCTCTCTCTCTCTCTTCCCCTCTCACTCTCTTCCCCTCTCTCTATCATTTTATTACACTCCCTCTCTCCTGCTGATGTAATGTAATATGATGCCCTCCAGGGTCACAGAGCCCAGCGCTTTCATGTCAGACAGGCCGCTTCAAACGGCTGCACTGAGAAGAGCTCTCGTTCTCTCTCTTGCACCTCTCTCTCTCTGTTTTTCCTCTCTCTCCCCCTCTCTGTGTTTCCTCTCTCTCTCTCTCGGTCTCGCACTCCGCTCACCTTGAACATTAGCACTGCTCTTCATAAGCATCATGCTGAGTGAACAACGCTAAAGCTAAAAGCAAACGCATCAAACACAAGAGCTGAACACCTTAACTCCGGTTGTCCCTGTTCAGTGTTATGCATCTAGCATCTCCTCGCTACCCTTGCAACGATTAAAGGACATTAACACACACACCCACCCACGCTCTCACACACCGATTCACACACTCCGTGAGAGAGCGTGGTCCCACGGGGACAGCTGGAGGAGGGTGTGTGTGGATAGTGTGGCAGTACTGTAGTTCGGGGCCGGATGCAGAGAGCCCAGTAGTTCTTGTCACACCGCCACCTCTTCATCAATCATGTCACAGTTAGCGTCAGACAGCGTCAGACCAGTCCCAGGGCACACACACACACAAGGATTATTATATACACACACGCACACAAATGTTACGCACACACAGTACACACACAAAAGCAAAGCCGTAAACGGCACACCACCATATTCACAACACCCGCACAAACACACCACTTCTAGCTATTTTGATGAGGCTTATGTGTACACCCATTTTCCCTGAGCACTTGTTATATTACGATGCGTATCTAGCTGTATGAATGATCCTTTACCTTGGTCGTGATCCGTCTAGCTAGTTGTTATTGAGCTCAAGTGTTGATTACCAGGACAGCAGGAGAAATGAGGGCATAGCTTGTTCAATATATTTACTGGGAAAACATGTACGGTGAAACTCTACTCAAAACATCATTATACAACTCCCTCAGCAAGGATACGGTCTGTGACCAAAACAAATTATGAAAGTGAAGTGAAATTGAGATCAACAGACGAAGCTGGTTCCTTGTTGCATATTTTCAAAATCACTCTCCGTTTCGGTGTCTGGGACCTTAAGTGTCTCAGGTGTTTGTATACAAGGTTTTGATTGGATTAAAATGAAAGGACCCAAGTGGTGATGCAATACCATCGGCAATGTTCAACACCTGCATTGCTTGCTGTTTGGGGTTTTAGGCTGGGTTTCTGTACAGCACTCTGTGACATCAGCTGATGTAAGGGGGGCTTTATAAATACATTTGATTTGATTTGCATGGACACGTACCACCTTCTGCTCAGTCATCCAATCAGACGCTGACTGTGTGTATGGGTGTGTCATTTTGTGTGCGTGTGCGTGTACCTGCTTGTGTGTGTGTATGAGGGCATATCCAGTATGTGCCATGGAAGTAGAGATCTCTGGGCCGTGGCCTTTCTCCCACTCTCCCCCCTCTTTCTCTCCCCCCCTCCTCCCCTACACAAAGGCCAGCCATCATGTCTTGCATCACCGTATTCCCCCTCACCCCACCAGGCCCCATACAACAGGCCCCATACAACAGGCCCCATACAACATGATTCATCCCCCAACGAGGTGAGGTGTGACTGGGAGATTATTAATACTGAAGGGCAGAGCTCCCTAAGAGATGAACCGTCGCCCGCCCTGACTGTCTGACTACCTGCAGAGGAAATGGGAAAATATAGAAAATGTTTATGGGTTGTGTGTGTGTGTGTTCGTTCTCATATTTGTAATGCTGGGCCAGCCTGCTGTATAGTCTGAGCATGGATTACAGCACCTCATTTACTGTGGCGAAAATGTGCTGACTCCAGCAGTATGATACTGTGTGGGTGTTTGTGTGGCGGTGTGTTTTTGTGTAGGCGGGATTGTGAGTGTGTCTTGGGGGGATGTTTGTGTGTGGGCAGGGTTGGGGACAGGAAGGGGGGGTTCATGTGTGAATTTATGTGCCCATGCACACATTTTTGAGTTGACAATCCATATGTGTGTGCTTATTTTGTCAGTGACATAGTGTGAGTTGTGAGTGCAGCAAGTTGTAAACTCCCATCTGGCAGATGCGAGTGCACTGTAGGCAAATGTGTGTGTGCGCTGTTTGTATATATGTGTGCTTTGTGTGATTGTGTGTGTTTATTGTGTGTGTGTACCTGTGTGACGACAGGGCCATCTCATTGTCACCCTCTCTCCAGTGAGTTATCGGGCCCTGTTCCAAATCAATAACTCCATCTCTGCCTGGTCATGTCTGCCATTGAACCGTGCCCCGTGCGTTATACTGACTTTGAAAACTATATCAAAGGATGCGTTTGACGCTTTTATTCACTTTTGAAAAGATACTTTTCTCCAATAGGCCTTTGACTGTAATTTCTGGCAGAGCAGATTTCTATTTTCAATGGAAGATGTCACGGTGCAAGCCATGTGGTTCGCTAATAGGTATGTGTACCAGTAAAGACAACTAGGATAGTTTTATGATGGGGTTAACAAGCTAAGACCACGTTTGAAAGGGGAAGCTAACCTCTGAAATGCCTTTTCACATCTCTAAAGCTGTGTGCCTCTGGTGAGGAGGAGAAGTGTGACAAACGATAATCAGAATGATTGGGGGAAGTGCCCAACAGTCTCACAGAGAAAAATGGGACAGATCAGCATGACAAACTCTTATACAACTGCCTCAGTAAGTGAAGCAGTGTGGTTGTTCTTGTCAGAATGTTCCTATGTGGGATTCTTTTTGCTATGATTACTCAGTCCCACGCACATCCCATTGAAGCTTTCATAAACGCTACTTCTCCCTCTTTATAGTAACTTATCTTTACCAAAGAGACTCTTGTTCTGCAACCTCTGATTACCCTCCTGGCACTAATCGCTCAGCGCTACTCTAAGACACCCTCACACAGGAAGTGACCCTTTAAATCTTGACACTACTCCTGATGCAACTCCAGGTAATGGAGGGTAGAGCTGGAGGTGTGGGCTGTATCCCAAATGGCACCCTATTCCCTATAGTGCACTACTTTTCACCAGGTCCCATAGGGCTTTGGTCAAACGTAGTGCACTATATATGGAATAGGGTGCCACTCGTAGTGAGAGCTTCTATGTGAGGGGTAGTGTGACAGAGAAAAGAGAGGACTACTTCCTGTATCCTGTTACTGAAGGAAATGTGTTTTCACACAATGGAGTGAATGGAGGTGAGTCATGGCCAGCTGAGAGATTCAGATCCGCTCTGCATTCAGACATAACAGCAGCAATCTCACTCACGTCGTTCACTCCTTGTTCACTCACACTGTCCATTGTACAGAGATAATGTGACGGGACAGCAGTGGAGAAGGTGGAAAGTTCCTAGGCGTACACATCAAGGAAAAAAATGAAATGGTCCACCCACACAGACAGTGTGGTGAAGAAGGCGCAACAGCGCCTCTTCAACCTCAGGAGGCTGAAGAAATTTGGCTTGTCACCTAAAACCCTCACAAACCTTTACAGATGCACAGTTGAGAGCATCCTGTCGGGCTGTATCACCACCTGGTCCGGCAACTGCACCGCCCACAACCGCAAGGCTCTCCAGAGGGTGGTGCGCGGTCTGCACAACGCATCACCGGGGGCAAACTACCTGCCCTCCAAACTACCTGCCCTCCAGGACACCTACAGCACCCGATGTCACAGGAAGGCCAAAAAGATTGTCAAGGACAATAACCAACCAAGCTACTGCCTGTTCACCTCGCTATCATCCAGAAGGCGAGGTCAGTACAGGTGCATCAAAGCTGGGACCGAGAGACTGAAAAACAGCTTCTATCTCAAACAGCCATCACGAGGTTGCTGCCTACATACAGACTAGAAATCATTGGCCACTTTAATAAATGGATCACTAGTCACTTTAATAATGCCACTTTAATAATGTTTGCATATCTTGCATTACTCATCTATATATATAAATATATATATATATATATATATATATATATATATACTGTATTTTATACCGTCTATTGCATCTTGCCAATGCCGCTCTGTCATTGCTCATCCATATATTTATATGTATATATTCCATTCCTTTATTTAGATTTGTGTGTATTAGGTAGTTGTTGGGGAATTGTTAGATTACATGCTGCACTGTCTGAACTAGAAGCATAGCATTTTGCTACACTCACAGTAACATCTGCTAACCATGTGTATGTGACCAATAAAATTTGATTTGATTCGACACTATGTGTGTGTCTGACACTGTGTGTGTTAGTCAATCCCCATCGAAACCTCCTTCAGCACCAGCCAAACGAACACATCCCTTTCTCATCACTGACCATGCCTACTTCTAATAGCTTACGTGCCTTTTAGCATGAGTTATAATAGCTAATATGCCTTCTAGTACTCAGGTACCACTTCTTCCACTGATCTGAGTGCATGCCTCTCCACTCAGGAGACACAGCAGGGTTTCCTCTCCGTCTGTCTACCGCTGACCTGGGGTCAGCTTTCTGTGATGTCTCCTCTCTGTCTCCCATTATAGGTCTATTATCTATTATGCTCTGTCTGTTATCACCTGGTCAGCACATTGACCCCTTACAGTGTCTGATTGCAATGGACAGCAACCCTTTTCCGTCTTTCTTCTTCTTCGTCGCTCTTCCTCTCTCTCTCTATTTCTCTCTCTCTCTCTCCAGTTTAATGGAAATGTCTTCTCAGGCGATATCAGTGCAAATTGCATATTAGGTCACTGTAAGGTCTGGCGGATAGTATTCAAGGTTATAATAGCTGGTATACCAGGCCAGCTCCTGATACTATTGAAGGTTACGATAGCTGGTATACCAGGCCAGCTCCTGATACTATTGAAGGTTACGATAGCTGGTATACTAGGCCAGCTCCTGATGCTATTGAAGGTTACGATAGCTGGTATACCAGGCCAGCTCCTGATACTATTGAAGGTTACGATAGCTGGTATACTAGGCCAGCTCCTGATGCTATTGAAGGTTACGATAGCTGGTATACCAGGCCAGCTCCTGATACTATTGAAGGTTACGATAGCTGGTATACCAGGCCAGCTCCTGATACTATTGAAGGTTACGATAGCTGGTATACCATGCCAGCTCCTGATACTATTGAAGGTTATGATAGCTGGTATACCAGGCCAGCTCCTGAAGCTATTGAAGGTTACGATAGCTGGTATACCAGGCCAGCTTCTGATGCTATTGAAGGTTATGATAGCTGGTATACCAGGCCAGCTCCTGATACTATTGAAGGTTATGATAGCTGGTATACCAGGCCAGCTCCTGATGCTATTGAAGGTTACGATAGCTGGTATACCAGGCCAGCTTCTGATGCTATTGAAGGTTATGATAGCTGGTATACCAGGCCAGCTCCTGATGCTATTGAAGGTTACGATAGCTGGTATACCAGGCCAGCTTCTGATGCTATTGCTAATGTCTGCGGAGACTGTGGAACTTCTTTACTATATGGGGATGTTGTCTGTTGTAGAATGTGTCGTGTTATGCAAAGCTGATATACTAATGTCAACTCTTTCTCTCTCCTCAGTGCTGGGAAGTGGACTCATCATGAAATGCAAAACACAACTGTGATGCCTAACAAGAAGATACCCGAAGAGCCTTCAGCGTGCCTGTGTTTTTGTGTGTGAGAGAGTGAGTGGGTGCACGAGAGACAGTTCAAATGAGATTTACAGTGTTTTTATGCATTCTCTTTATATCTACAGTATATTCTATGGGTATTTTTAAGAATAGAAGAATATATTTATATACTGTGCTCATGTTTTAGGCTCTTTTTACACACAGATGCTTTTTATCCTGTAAATAAATCCCAACTGAGCCCTGAATGTTTTTACACCACTCTTTATGTCCATTTTGGGGGTCAGAGCCAAAGAGTTGTACAGTAAGAGGAGTGACGCCAACACAAACTTTTCCCAATTGATTTACAGTATCTATGGCTCTGTTTGGGGCGAGGTGAGAGGGGTTGTTGTAAGTCATTATAGACTTAGGAGTGACTCACACACTTCTTACATCACATCTCTGTGCAGGTGTGTGTGTGTGCCTGTGCCTGCATTTCTTCCTGTGTGTGTGTGATGGCGGTGCGGTGCCTGGCTGGGCCCAGGGATCGGAGCGGAAGGGCAGAGGGGGGGTTGACGCTGCAGGGTTCAGGGACAGGATTGGAGCCTACCACCGGGGTCAGTATTGATCAGCATGGGGTGTCAGGACCATACGGTCTCAAAGGAACTCAGGATTGGACTGTACATATCGAGACCCACTGATATACACACACACACGTCAGAGGGCTGCAGCCCCAGGAGTAGGCCACGGGCCAGGTTGAGGAGGAGGGGAACAGACTGTGTGTGTGTGTGTGTGTGTGTGTGTGTGTGTGTGTGTGTGTGTGTGTGTGTGTGTGTGTGTGTGTGTGTGTGTGTGTGTGTGTGTGTGTGTGTGTGTGTGTGTGTGTGTGTGTGTGTGTGTGTGTGGTAAGTGTTTATTTTTGTAGTTTGTAGAGGGGGGCATATCCGGGTGTCTATTTTTGTTGGTGCTGAGTGTGCGTTTTATAAGGCGTTGAGTTGGCATATTGTGCTTGTCTGTTTCAGATTCCCATAGAGGCATTAGGCCTAAACATAAAAAGATGAGGCCGTAAACTGACATTAGAATGATTTGTTCCAAGACAGGCTCCACATTATTCATTCACCCCTACATTTAGAACAAGATAAGCGTGCATTAAGTTTTTTGTTTGTTTTGGTATTTAGTATTTTATTCAGATCCCCAATTAGCCGCTGCTACTCTTTCTGTGGTCCAAACCGGAAACAAAATGCAACAAATAAAATACATAATATACATAATACATAATGCAATTCATAATATACATAATATACATAACACTACACAATATACATAATACATAAGACACCACATAATATACATAATAATACATAATAACACATGATATACATAACACTACACATTATACATAACAATATATAATGCAATTCATAATATACATAATAATACATAATATACATAACACTACACAATATACATAACAATACATAAGACACCACATAATATATATAATAATACATAACACATGATATACATAACACTACACAATATACATAACAATACATAATGCAATTCATAATATACATAATCATACATAATAACACATGATATACATAACACTACACAATATACATAACAATACATAAGACACCACATAATAATACATAATAACACATGATATACATAACACTACACAATATACATAACAATATATAATGCAATTCATAATATACATAATAATACATAATAACACATGATATACATAACAATTCACAATATACATAACAATACATAATGCAATTCATAATATACATAATACATAATATACATAACACTACACAATATACATAACAATACATAAGACACCACATAATATACATAATAACACATGATATACATAACACTACACAATATACATAACAATACATAATGCAATTCATAATATACATAATAACACATGATATACATAACACTACACAATATACATAACAATACATAATGCAATTCATAATATACATAATAATACATAATATACATAACACTACACAATATACATAACAATACATAAGACACCACATAATATACATAACAATACATAATACTACATAATATACTACATAATAATACATAATATATGTGGCTAGAGATTTGAGTCGATGGCCGAACGACATTTTGATATGAGTAATGTCGGATATGTAAACATTATATACAAAAAAGCCACTTTAAACAATTTTGTATATAATGTTTACATATCCGACATTACTCATATCAAATGTATACACTACTCTGTACCGTCTACTGAATCTTGCCTATGCCGTTCAGCCATCGACTCAAATCTCTAGCCACTTTAATAATTAAAAAGTGGATGTAATAAATGTATCACTAGCCACTTTAAACGATGCCATTTATATAATAGTTACATATCCTACATTACTCATCTCATATGTATATACTGTACCATCTACTGCATCTTGCCTATGCCGGTCAACCATCGCTCATCCATATATTTATATGTACATACTCGTATTCATTCCTTTACACTTGTGTGTATAAGGTAGTTGTTGTGAAATTGTTAGATACCACTGCATGGTCGGATACTACTGCATGGTCGGAACTAGAAGCACAAGCATTTCGCTACACTCGCATTAACATCTGCTAACCATGTGTATGTGACAAATAACATTTGATTTGATTTATACATAACAATACATCATGTACATAACAATGCATTATACAATACATCATATATCAAAATGACTGTGTCTCTTCACTGTCCCCGTTGTGAAATAAGGTCTTATTTTATCTTTTTTTTTACTGGTTTTATTGCTAGCTTGAGTTACCTGGGGTGGCAGAGAGTTCCATGTAGTCATGGCTCTATTTAATACTGTGCGTTTCCCAGCCTCTGTTCTGGACCTGGGGACTGTGAAGAGACCTCTGGTTGCATGACTTGTGTTGTACCAATGAGTGTTCGAACTGTGTGCCAACTGCTTGAACAGACAGTTCAGTACCTTTAACCCATCAACACCTCACACAAAGACTTAGAAGAAGCTTATGCTACCATTTACAATGCAGCCGATTCCCAATCTGTTTTAACTTTTTACTCCACATTATAGTTTAGGCCGATATTATGATAGACTCTGATAGAGGCTACAAGGCCTATCACTTTGTCCAGATTCATGCGATCGACGTGCGTCGCATTTCACTGTAAACCGGTAACCTAGTATTTAAAATATGGACAATTAGGCTAAGGCCTACACTTTGTCAAGTTGCAAATAATATCATTCAGAATTGTGTTAAACCATTTTTACATAGGGAAAATAAAGGTATTCTAATCTAATAGGCCTAGAAATAGATTGTTAACTTGTTGTTAACTCTGGAATGCCACAGACATGGTTGTCATGACAACGGTCCAGTATCTTTGACAAAGGGAAAAAGATTTCCATTTGTAAAACAGCTGCTGTTATGTTTATTTTACAGCCAAGAGAATGGGGAAACTCCAAAAAGTAAACCCTGAGAAGACCAGTGAGGAGGAGGTGTGGTCCATGGCTCTGGGTGTGGTCCATGCCTCAGGGTGTGGTCCATGGCTCTGGGTGTGGTCCATGGCTATGTTACAAGAGATGGACAAGGACATATCCACCCTCCGAAAGAATCTGAACCACTATAAGGCCTGCGAGGGGACGTGGATGAAATAAATGGAAGAGCTCAAGAGGAGGGGGGTCACCACGTTCAAAACTAGAGACCTTGAAATCTATACTCTCAGGCAATAGAAAGTAGATCTGGAGATGAGACTGAGGCAAGCAGAAGAGGGAGAGATGTCCAGTCAGAACCAGATAAATTCTCTCCAGGAGAGCCTCCAGGCCAAGGAAGAATAGTGGATGGCCAATCAGAACGAGCTCCAGGAGAGCCTCCAGACTCTGGGGAAGCAGGTGGAAACTGCCATCAATAAGAAAGAATGGTGGATGGTCAGGCAGGGAGAAATGCAGAGAGAGATAGACACGGAATAACTAGACAAAATGACCAAGGCCACCATGGACCTTCAGCCCTCTCTGCCTCTCAGAGGAACTGGAGGGAGGAGAAGAGAGATGGCCCGATGAGTCTCTGCTTGGCACTCAGCATTAAAGAGATAGATTTGGGGTAAGGCCCTGCGATAGACTATCGTCCTGTCCAGGGTGTGTACTTGTACATCAAGCTGCCTATTTTCCATTATATTGATCCTCAAAAAAGCAAATATTTTCATTCATATCAACAATTAAAAAATGAAGATTGAAAAGAATCAACAGCAGTGGTGTAATGTGTCATGGTATTTGGTGATTTGATTCTGTTTGAAGAATGAACAGAGCACCAATAGTTCATTGTCATAGTTTGAGCCCTGAGCTTATAGTCAAAGTAGGGGTGGTATTGTCTCTTTTGACAATGCAGCACACACACTTTCATCTATAACTCTCTCTGTCACTCACACACACTTTCATCTCTCTCTCTCTCTCTCTCTCTCTCTCTCTCTCTCTCTCTGTCACTCACACACTCTTGCTCTCTTTTTACATACACACACACACACACAAACAGACAGACAGAAAAATAAACATACATATTTCATCCACATTTTTCATCCTGTGGTTTTTGCAGGATTTCCTAGCTTGATTTAATCTTCAAACAGTGTTTCATGTGGTCCCAGCCTCCAAGGGAGGTGCAATCAGGCATTCTCAGAGCAGATAAAAAATGTAACTGTAGTCTATCAAGTCTAGTGAAGGGACAGTACCAGACAGTCTCACTCCTACTCAGCACACAGTACTTACCTGGATAGAGAAAGAGAGGGGGACAACGACAGAGAAAGAGAGAGGGTGAGAGAGGACACAGGGAGTGTACTCTGACTCCTCGCTCCTCACAGGTTTCTGCTCGATTGAAGTTAACAAGCTCTTTGATGTGTTTGTGGAGACGGCCTGCGTGAAAGTGTTCGTCAGGAGCTAACAGCGCAATGTGAATCCCCTCTGTAATTTGCTAACATGGGTGTCCTTGTCAGAGCCCCTCTGTTAGTGCAGCCTCTTATCTGTAGGTGGTCGGCTGGGACAGAGTGCCCTCTCATTGTCTCTCTTTGAGGGGGTTGCTTGGTCGCCTAGGGCTGGATTCAATCCCTAGCGCTGAAGAGCTGCGGTACAGCGCGATACAAATGTATGTCCAATGTTTCTGTGTTAGCAGAGACTGCATTCACGGTAAAGCTGTCGGCTCAATCGGAAATTACCTTTACATTTAAAATTAAATCTAAGTTTATTTGTCACGTGCGTCGAATACAACAGGTATTCAGTGAAATGCTTACTTACAGGCCCTAACCAAGTAAAGTAAAAAAAATAAGTATTAGGTGAACAATAGATAAGTAAAGAAATATAAACAACAGTAAAAAGACAGTGAAAATAACAGTAGCGAGGCTATATACAGTAGTGAGGCTATGACAATAGCGAGGCTATATACAGGCACCGGTTAGTCGGGCTAATTGAGGCAATATGTACATGTAGGTATGGTTAAAGTGACTATGCAAATATGATAAACAGAGAGTATCAGCAGAGGAAAAGAGGAGTTGGTGGGTGGCGGGAGGCGGGACACAATGCAGATAGTCCGGGTAGCCAATGTGCGGGGCCAAAAGTTTTGAGAATGACACAAATTATAATTTCCACAAAGTTTGCTGCTTCAGTGTCTTTAGATATTTTAGTCAGATGTTACTATGGAATACTGAAGTATAATTACAAGCATTTCATAAGTGTCAAAGGCTTTTATTGACAATTACATGAAGTTGATGCAAAGAGTCATTATTTGCAGTGTTGCCCTTCTTTTTCAAGACCTCTGCAATCCGCCCTGGCATGCTGTCAATTAACTTCTGGGCCACGTCCTGACTGATGGCAGCCCATTGATTGCATAATCAATGCTTGGAGGTTGTCAGAATTTGTGGGGTTTTGTTTGTCCACCCGCCACTTGAGGATTGACCACAAGTTCTCAATGGGATTAAGGTCTGGGGAGTTTCCTGGCCATGGACCCAAAATATCAATGTTTTGTTCCCCGAGCCACTTAGTTATCACTTTTGCCTTATGGTCACCAAACTGTTCCTGGATGGTTGGGAGAAGTTGCTCTCAGAGGATGTGTTGGTACCATTCTTTATTCATGGCTGTGTTCTTAGGCAAAATTGTGAGTAAGCCCACTCCCTTGGCTGAGAAGCAACCCCACACATGAATGGTCTCAGGATGCTTTACTGTTCGCATGACACAGGACTGATAGTAGCGCTCACCTTGTCTTCTCCGGACAAGCTTTTTTCCGGATGCTCCAAACAATCGGAAAGGGGATTCATCAGAGAAAATGACTTTACCCCAGTCTTCAGCAGTCCAATCCCTGTACCTTTTGCAGAATATCAATCTGTCCCTGATGTTTTTCCTGGAGAGAAGTGGCTTCTTTGCTGCCCTTCTTGACACCAGGCCATCCTCCAAAAGTCTTCGCCTCACTGTGCGTGCAGATGCACTCACACCTGCCTGCTGCCATTTCTGAGCAAGCTCTGTACTGGTGGTGCCCCGATCCCGTAGCTGAATCAACTTTAGGAGACGGTCCTGGCGCTTGCTGGACTTTCTTGGGCGCCCTGAAGCCTTCTTCACAACAATTGAACCGCTCTCCTTGAAGTTCTTGATGATCCAATAAATGGTTGATTTAGGTGCAATCTTACTGGCAGCAATATCCTTGCCTGTGAAGCCGTTTTTGTGCAAAGCAATGATGACGGCACGTGTTTACTTGCAGGTAACCATTGTTGACAGAGGAAGAACAATGATTCCAAGCACCACCCTCCTTTTGAAGCTTCCAGTCTGTTATTCGAACTCAATCAGCATGACAGAGTGATCTCCAGCCTTGTCCTCGTCAACACTCACACCTGTGTTAATGAGAGAATCACTGACATGATGTCAGATGGTCCTCTTTTGGCAGGGTTGAAATGCAGTGGAAATGTTTTTTGGGGATTCTGTTAATTTGCATGGCAAAGAGGGACTTTGCAATTAATTGCAATTCATCTGATCACTCTTCATGACATTCTGGAGTATATGCAAATTGCCATCATACAAACTGAGGCAGCAGACTGTGAAAATGTATATTTGTGTCATTCTCAAAACTTTTGGCCACGACTGTACATGAATGTGTAGTTACAGTGACTATGCATAGATGATAAATAGAGAGTAGCAGCAGAGTAAAAGAGGGGTTGGGCGGGGGCTACCATTTGATTACCTGTTCAGGAGTCTTATGGCTTGGGGGTAAAACTGTTGAGAAGCCTTTTTGTCCTAGACTTGGCGCTTCGGTACCGCTTGCCATGCGGTAGCAGAGAGAATAGTCTATGACTGGGGTGGCTGGGGTCTTTGACAATTTTTAGGGCCTTCCTCTGACACCACCTGGTGTAGAAGTCCTGGATGGCAGGCAGCTTAGCCCCAGTGATGTACTGGGCCGAACGCACTACCCTCTGTAGTGCCTTGCAGTCGGAGGCCAAGCAGTTGCCGTACCAGGCAGTGATGCAACCAGTCAGGATGCTCTCGATGTTGCAGCTGTGGAACCTTTTGAGGATCTGAGGACCCGTGACAACTTTTTTTAGTTTCCTGAGGGGGAATAGGCTTTGTCGTGACCTCTTCACGACTGTCTTGGTGTGTTTGGACCATTCTAGTTTGTTGGTGATGTTGACACCAAGGAACTTGAAGCTCTCAACCTGCTCCACTACAACCCGTCGATGATAATGGGGGCGTGCTCGGTCCTCCTTTTCCTCTAGTCCACAATCTTCTCATTTGTCTTGATTATGTTGAGGGATAGGTTGTTATTCTGGCACCACCCAGACAGGTCTCTGACCTCCCGCCTATAGGCTGTCTCGTCGTTGTCGGTGATCAGGACTACCACTGTTGTCGTCTGCAAACTTAATGATGGTGTTGGAGTCATGCCTGGCCACGCAGTCGTGGGTGAACAGGGAGTACAGGAGGGGACTGAGCACGCACCCCTGAGGGGCTACAGTGTTGAGGATCAGCGTGGCGGATGTGTTGCTACCTACCCTCACCACCTGGAGGCGGCCCGTCAGGAAGTCCAGGACCAAGTTGCAGAGGGAGGTGTTTAGTCCCAGGATCCTTAGCTTAGTGATGAACTTTGAGGGTACTATGGTGTTGAACGCTTAGCTGTAGTCAATGAATAGCATTCTCACATAGGTGTTCCTTTTGTCCAGGTGGGAAAGGGCAGTATGGAGTGCAGTAGAGATTGCATCATCTGTGTATCTGTTTGGGCGGTATGCAAATTGGAGTGGGTCTAGGGTTTCTGGGACAATGGTGTTAATGTGAACCATTACCAGCCTTGCAAAGCACTTCATGGCTACGGAGGTGAGTGCTACGGGTCTGTAGTCATTTAGGCAGGTTACCTTAGTGTTCTTGGGCACAGGGACTATGGTGGTCTGCTTGAAACATGTTGGTATTACAGACTCAATCAGGGACATGTTAAAAATTTCAATGAAGACACCCGGAGCACACGTCCTGGTAATCCGTCTGGCCCTGCGGCCTTGTGAATGTTGACCTGTTTAAAGGTCTTACTCACGTCGGCTACGGAGAGCTGATCACACAATCGTCCGGACCAGCTGATGCGCTCATGCATGCCTCAGTGTTGCTTGCCTCGAAATGAGCATAGAAGTGATTTAGCTCATCTGGTAGACGCGTGTCACTGGGCAGCTCGTGGCTGTGCTTCCCTTTGTAATCTCTAATAGTTTGCAGGCCCTGCCACATCTGATGAGCGTCGGAGCCGGTGTAGTACGATTCAATCTTAGTCCTGTATTGGAGCTTTGCCTGTTTGATGGTTCATAGCAGGATTTCTTATAAGCTTCCAAGTTAGAATCCCGCACCTTGAAAGCGGCAGCTCTACCCTTTAGCTCAGTGCGAATGTTGCGTGTAATCCATTGGCTTCTGGTTGGGGTATGTGCATACAGTCACAGTGGGGACGACGTCCTCGATGCACTTATTGATAAAGCCAGTGACTGATGTGGTGTACTCCTCAATGCCATCGGAGGAATCCCGGAACATATTCCAGTCTGTGCTAGCAAAACAGTCCTGTAGTTTAGCATCTGCTTCATCTGACCACTTTTTTTATAAACCGAGTCACTGGTGCTTCCTGCTTTAATTTGTGCATGTAAGCAAGAATAAGGAGGATAGAATTGTGGTCAGATTTGCCAAAGGGAGGACGAGGGAGAGCTTTGTACGCGAGTGTGGAGTACAGGTGATCTAGATTTTTAACATGTTGATATAAATTAGGTAGAACTGATTTAAGTTTCCCTGCATTACAGTCCCCGGCCACTAGGAGCGCCGCCTCTGGGTGAGCGGTTTCCTGTTTGCTTATTTCCTTATACAGCTGACTGAGTGTGGTCTTAGTGCCAGCATCCGTCTGTGGTGGTAAATAAACAGCCACGAAAAATATAGATGAAAACTGTCTTGGCAAATAGTGTGGTCTACAGCTTATCATGAGATACTCTACTTCAGGCGAGTAAAATGTAGAGACTTCCTTAGATTTCGTGCACCAGCTGTTTACAAATATGCACAGACCCCATCTTACTGGAGTGTACTGTTCTATCTAGCCAGTGCAGCGTATATACCTCAAGCTGAATATCCATGTCGTCATTCAGCCACGATTAGGTGAAACATAAGATGTTACAGTTTTTGATGTCCCGTTGGTAGGATATTCGTGATCATACCTTGTCTAATTTATTGTCCAATGATTGTACGTTGGCAAGTAATACTGACAGTAAAGGCAGATTTCCCACTCGCCGGCGGCGGATCCTTAAGAGGCACCCCGCTCTGTGTCCTCTGTACCTGCGTCTCTTTTTCTTGCCAATGACGGGGATGTTGGCCTTGTCGGGTGTCTGATGTCCTGTGCGTCCTGCTCGTTGAAGAAAAAAACGTTGTCTAACCCGAGGTGAGTGATCGCTGTCCTGATATCCAGAAGCTCTTTTTTGCCGTAAGATACGGTGGCAAAAACATTATGTGCAAAAAATAGAACAATTGGTTAAGCGCCCGTAAAACCGCTGCCATTTTGTCCGGCATTTTATAGCGCTGAACCTCAGCACTACGGATCGAATCCAGCCAGGAGAACTTGGGTTTGACACCATATGATGCTTGTGTAATGCGGTAGTTTCTGGGTTTGAAATCTCACAATCCGTTATTGCAGGGTTGTTTCAGCTTCCTTGCTTGATTGGACTTGATACACATGTTGTAAGTCGCTCTGGATAAAACTGTCTGACTTATTACACTAAATGTCTTAAATGAAATTTCCAATTTAATGTGATCCGTCAAACTGGGTAGAATGAAGTTGGACTTTGAAACATCAGTCATTCAGTTGCCAGGAGATGAGGGACAAAGCATGCCATCGTAAGAAGACCAAACACAAATTTTCTCTCTCTCTATTATCTGCGGTATGATGTGACCACGTGAGAAGGGCAAACAGGGAATTGCTCTCTCTCTCTCTCTCTCTCTCTCTCTCTCTCTCTCTCTCTCTCTCTCTCTCTCTCTCTCTAATCCAGTCGAAGAATGATAACTTTCCACATTCGTATCTTCATGTGTACCAGGGAAGAGAATCAAAACAGGTTGGCCACTCAAACCTAGACAACCTTTTCTTCCTCAATGCCAGGCAATTACTGCTGTGTACAGAAAGGTTTTCATGGCCCACAATGTTCCAGCCAGGCATGCACTAATGAAGAGCTAGAGAGGTCTGAAATGGTAGCTGGGCTATTGTACGAGTCGAACCGACGCCAAAGCATTTGACCTTAAGAAAAACTTTGAGTACAAAGCAAGGACTCGTACTTTTTAAAAGTACTGTACTGACTTTTCATTTGGGATGTAGATGATGGCTCTTGGTCGTTATGATCACGTTTTTTGTTGTGCTATCTTTCAATGATCAGTCAACCCCTTGGTTTTCATCCTCTTTTATTCCTCTCATCTCACACTCTTTCACTGAGTCACCCCTCCACCTTGTATTGTATATCTGTTTTTTTTACCATGTTGGATTACTTTGTACTGTATCTGACCTGGCATTGGTTTTACTGAGGAAGAATGAAAGAGGAAGCCACAAGTGCACTCACATACACCCCCACACAACTCTTTTATTCCTCTCCTGTCACACTCTTTCACTCACTGAGTCACCACTCCACCTTGTGTACCAGTGGTGTTTACCATGTTGGATTACTTTATATTGTATCTGACCTGACATAGGTTTACAAAGGGGATTACAAAGGGAAAACAGGTGCATCAAAGCTGGGACCGAGAGACTGAAAAACAGCTTCTATCTCAAGGCCATTAGTCTGTTAAATTGCCATCACTAGTCAGCCTCCACCCAGGGTGCCCTGAACTTAGTCATTGTCACAAGCCGGCTCAACCCTGCATTTTAGCGGCTGCTGCCCTATGTACAGTACATAGAAATGGAGTCACTGGTCACTTTAATAATGGAACACTGATCACTGTAATCATGTTTACACACTGTTTTACTCATTTCATATGTATATACTGTATTCTACTGTATTCTAGTCAATGCCACTCCGACGTTGCTCGTCCTAATATTTATATATTTCTTAATTCCATTCTTTTATTTTGAGATTTGTGTGTATGGTTGTGAATTGTTAAGATACTACTGCACTGTTGGAGCTAGGAACACAAGCACTTCACTACACCCGCAATAACATTGCCTAAATATGTGTATTTTAATTGATTTTAAGTATGAAAGAGGAAGCCACAAGTGCACTCACATACACAAACACTCCCCACCACCCCACCACAACTCTTTTATTCATCTTCTCTCACACTCTTTCACTCACTGAATCACCCCTCCACCTGTTTGTTTACAGATATGTGTGTCTACCATGTTGTTTGTGACCTCATCGGTCTATTAAGAAAGAGTTCGGATGGGGCCCAGGTCTGATGGGATAGAAATCATCTCTATTTCTCTCCCTCATACACACACACACACACACACACACACCTGCATCCCTCCCTCCCACACACGTGCAACGAGGGCAAAATGTGTTTTAACTCATCTCCAGTGCCAGTATGTGAAGGGATTTCTTTCAGTGTGCAGAGGGCTTAGGTTTCCTCTCACAGGGACAACCCTGAAGTAATTAGTGTGAGGGGAGGAGATGGTTCCTCCACCACGCCATGGTTCCATGGTTCCAACTCACAAGGTCAAACCTGATGTTTTCAACCGTAATCGCCAGATGTACAAGAACAAGTGCTCCAGTACCTTTCTCCCTCAGTTCTTTCTCAGGTCTCTCTCTCAGGGCTTCCTCAGGTCTCTCTCTCTCTCAGGGATTCCTCAGGTCTGTCTCTCTCAGGGCTTCCTTGGGTCTCTCTCTCTCAGGGCTTCCTCAGGTCTCTCTCTCAGGGCTTCCTCAAGTCTCTCTCTCTCAGGGCTTCCTCAGGTCTCTCTCAGGGCTTCCTCAAGTCTCTCTCTCTCAGGGCTTCCTCAGGTCTCTCTCAGGGCTTCCTCGGGTCTCTCTCTCTTTTCATCATCTTTCTCTCTCTGTTTCATTCCTTCTGATTCCTCCCTGCATCAGTCTCTAAGCATATTGTCTGTGATGTCTTCAAGACTGTATGTGTGTTGTATTATTATCTGTCTCTGTCTCTCTCGCTATCTGTTTGTAGTGTCTGCGTGGAGTCATTTTAGTGTTAGTCAGTCCCATGTTGTTCCCTCTGCCTGGATTTCACTTAGCTCCTGAATTACAGTCTTTAATACTGTCTCTCTTTCTCTTGTCTGTCAGGCCTCAGTCCCAAAATATTATATAGTGTAAAGAAATAGAAAGGGTCAGTTCTGTTGATAGAATTCTGCACTCCAGAACATGTGATCCAAAGTTATTTTCATTTATTGTCCAAAACTCGTCTGCTTTGGCAATATTTACACGTCTACTGTGGTTTCTGCCAATAAAGCTTTACTGAATTGAAAAGTCTAGACACTGATATTGTGCGGCTTGTGCTAACCAGAACTGTGTGTTTATGTACTAAGTACCATAGTTGCCATGTGGTAGCTTAGTAGCTAACTCTCTTGGCTGCCTCTGTCTCATTTTCTGGGGTTTAGTGTGCTAGCATGTGGTCCATTTGACTGCTAATCATTGGGAAAGGAGTTTTACTGCGAGTTCTGCCTCTATTTCCCTATTCACCAGTTGTGTCCAATAGCCGTGACCTTTATAGCAGATGCGTAATTAAGGAGGTTACACCTGCTGCTATTTGATTACAGCCCCATTTACCTGAAAAGCCCTTCTGTCTGGTCTATCTGCTGCCCAAACTGGAATTTACATCAGGCCCGAGATACAGGTTGGCAGGCACTCACACAGACACACACACACAGACACACACACACATACACACACACAGACACACACACACGTACACACACACACACACACACACACACACATACACAGACACACACACACATACACACACACAGACACACACACACAGACACCCACACATACACAGACACACACACATACACACACACACACATACACAGACACACACAGACACCCACACATACACAGACACACACACACATACACACACACACAGACACACACACACAGACACACACACACACACACACACACACACATACACACACAGACACCCACACATACACAGACACCCACACATACACAGACACACACACACAGACACCCACACACACACACACACACACACACACACACACACACACACACACACACACACACATACACACAGACACACACACACAGACACCCACACATACACAGACACACACACAGACACCCACACATACACACACACATACACACACAGACACACACACACAGACACCCACACATACACAGACACACACACATACACACACAGACACACACACACAGACACACAGACACCCACACATACACAGACATACACACACACACACAGACACACACACATTCACACACAGACACACACACACAGACACACACACATTCACACACAGACACACACACACATACACACACTCTCTTTTGTTCTTTCTCTCTCACACAGACTCTCTCTCTGACTCACTGACTCAGTATGCCTGCTCACACTACAGACAGGTGACATGGCATTTCTTCTTGGAGAAGTAACTTTTTCAGGCGATGCGTGCATGAGTATATACGCATGCTCACGTGTGTGTATGCGCGCACGAGTGGACGTACGTGCGCGCATATGAGCGGCTGGCACATCCCGCGACTGACCTAATTATGGCGGGCCTGCAGGGGTGCGGCGCCCAGATGGTGGGTGGGTAGTCGCGAGGCGATGGAGGCGTGTGGTGCAACACGGAGTGTAATACGTCTTCTCTTGTCACACCTCCATATAGTGTGTGTGCGCTTGTGCCTGTGTGTCTAGCACTGTGTGTGTGTGTGTGTGTGTGTGTGTGTGTGTGTGTGTGTGTGTGTGTGTGTGTGTGTGTGTGTGTGTGTGTGTGTGTGTGTGTGTGTGTGTGTGTGTGTGTGTGTGTGTGTGGCTACCGTCTCCTTAATAACTGTGTGTCACAAGTATCCTCAACTACCAACGTAGCTAAATGTTCCCCACAGGTAAACAACAGGTCTCCAGTCCACACAGATGATTACATTACAGTACTCTAATCAGATTGCAGGTACTGTACTGTAGAGATTAAAGGCATAGCCCAGGATAGAACTGCCAGCTCCGGCATTTAGCTAGCAGATCCCCTTCCGGGCGAGGATTTGTGTTATTGTTGTTCTCGTGTATCCCCAAGGAGATAACCCCTCTCCTCCACACAAACTGTTGAATACGGGGTGGTGTGTGGCGGGGGTGTTTGGAAAAAGCTATTGCTGTCTCTACGGCTGCCGCCTCACCAGCAAGATATCTGCAACAGAAATTCTCCAATCCCCGATTCAGGCTCGTTCAATGCTCAATTATTCATGCTGGTATTGCGGCGCTCAGGCACGGAGGGATGGGGGAGAGAGAGAGAGAGCTGGCATCATCGGCATTCCCCGACCTGGCTGTGAGATGGAATATGTACAGTATGTGCCTACCGGCCCGACGGCATCTATCATATTCCGTTCCACTGTCATCAGACCCCTGTCCCACAGTGCTCACGCTACCATTCTCACTCTACCTCTCCCTACATAGCATGCTTTCTCTAACTCTCTCTCTCTTTACCTTGCACTACCTCTCTCCCCCTTTCTCCCGCTGAGTCCTGGTCACACACAGACAAGCCATTGGAGCTCTTCCATTAGAGCTGTGATCACTCAAGGGGGAGCTGTGGTAAAATAAAGGTGTTATCATATGCCCTTAATGCCTACACTACAGCCAAGTGGCAAGTGCTACAAGTGACCTTGAATATGTGAAAGCGCCTAATTGAGGGACCTTGGGTAGATTACATAGCTCAATTTACACCCTTCCCTTTTCTATCTCTAGGTGGTCACCATTTGTGACAGACCACATTCCTCCCACCCGGCCTTCTCCTGGGTTCTTCTATGCACGTGCATTCACGCCCACTTAGGTTCCTATGATCTCCACCATGTGGCTGTGACTGCTCCTCCTCTCCTCTCCTCTCCCGTCCTCTCCTCTCCTCCTCTCCTCTCCTCTCCTCTCCTCTCCCCTCCCCTCGCTTTTTTTTTGTATTACGGAAATCACTCGCCTCCTCTGGTGGATGACCTGTTTCTGTGAGATGTGGTGTATAACTGGCTCCCCTGGGACAGGCAGAGAAATGAGAGAGCGAGAGAAGGAGAAAGACAAAGAGAGAGAGAGAGAGAGAGAGAGAGAGAGAGAGAGAGAGAGAGAGAGAGAGAGAGAGAGAGAGAGAGAGGTATAGAGAGAGAGGGAGAGAGGTGGGTAAGGTACCAGTGACAGTGTCTCTCTCTCTCTCTGTACGGTGCGCTCTCAGTGTTACAGAACGTCCCACTGCACCAGTCCTCTTCCTTGTTAACCGCTGTCATGCCTGCTACCCCCTAAACTCTGTTCCCCTTCCTGAATCCGATCTCCATCTCATCACGCTGCCTTAGAGAGCCCTCAGAGAGCTGCTACCAGAAACTCCCCCTTCTAAACAAGTCATGACTCGCTAAAGTGGAAATCCTTATGTGTTTCCCTCATCCCCTTGCTGCCTCTTCCCCCTTCCTCTTCAACTTCCTGTTGATGTGCGTCACTTGTGCATTTTTCATGCTGGCGCCGGTAAGGGGGATAAGAACGCAGGGTTGCTAATGCTAAGCTAGGCTGGGCTACTCATCAATGATTCAGGACAGATGGAGGTGGCGCGATGGGAGCTGGAGAGGTTATATTGGCCTGTGTACCGTCTTTTAGCCAGGCCTCCACAGCTGCCCGACTGACCTTGTTGCCCAGTGTCTGGGCAGTGTTGTCTGGTACACAGCCAATAACAGCTGGTCAGAACCACTGGACTGGACCTGTCTGAACTGTGAACTCACCTGAGAGGTCAGAGAGGTGCAGGCATAGAGATCCTCCATCTGTGGACCTATAGCTCAGCCCTTACTGACTGACACTAATACCATCCATCCTGCCGGTGCTACTGGAGAAGGGTACAGCATTCGAGTGGGTCAAACTTGGAGTGGACAAGGTCTGGAGCGTAAGGATCTCATTCAGACTAGATATGCTTCTTCTGCTTGTCTTTGGGTTGACTTACACCCACCATCGACATTCGTCGTACCTCTGATGGAAGGATTTCTTTCTGAGGAATCGGAAAAGAGGGCAATGGACACAGAAGGCCAGTAATGTTTCTTCTAGTCTACGTTTTGAGGTGGAATAGGAAACTAGAGATTCTTGCTCTCGCTTGCTCTCTCTCTCCAGTCTCTGTCCAACTGTAGTGGAGATGTGCCGTCAGAGGACTCCCTATAAGGCTGAAGAACCATACGGATCCTGACCTTACCTGTGCGCGGGCTCATTATCCCAGCCTGCATTCAGCCCGGAAGACTCCGCTGCTCGTTAAATGCCACGAGCCATGCTCGTGCTGCCTTCTGTGACTGCCTCTCCATGGTAGAGGACCAGAGGAGGAGAAGCGAGGAGGGAGGGAGGTGTGGCTTTCTCTCTTTATCTCTCTTTAAAGACTCAGCTGAGTTGGATGGTCCACTTTTAGTCCTCAGCTGTTAGTAGAATCCCCCTTCACCCAGAGTGTCTGTTCAGTGCAGTTATGATGAAAGAGGGAACTGTTGCCTGCATGATGCACAGGCTGAAATAACACACTGACAGCCCTGCAGACAGACGTAGGATCTTCATTTCAGCCAGTTTGCTACAGCTATAAGGGCACAAGGCGAGACCCAGATGCAGACACGGGAGGCAGATGGTTTGAGTCTCTGATATTTATTACATCCAAAAGGGGTAGGCAAGAGAATGGTCGTGGACAGACAAAAAGTAAAAACCAGTTTAGAGTCCAGGAAACAGGCAAGGGTCAAAACCGGGAGGACTAGTAAAAGTGAATAGAAAAGGCAGGAGCACGGGAAAAACACACTGGTTGACTTGGAACCTACAAGACGAACTGGCACAGAGAGACAGGAAACACAGGGATAACAAGCGACACCTGGAAGGTGTGGAGACAATAACAAGGACAGGTGAAACTGATCAGGGTGTGACAACAGCAGGAAAAGAATCTATCAGCAACAGGAAGTGTGAATTATTATGTGGATAATAATACAGTCACATTTTTGTAGGTGTTGTACATTTTTCGTAAGGGTGGAAATTACAAACTTGAAGCCTTTTTAAACCTCAAATATACTGCACATTTTAAATGTCCTGCATTGCAGGAAAAGTACTCCTGCAACAGGGTGATCGAATTAAGATCATACATCTGTAGTAAACAGGCCTTGCAGTGCACAACACATAAGGGAGTGTGGGGGAAAAAGGGTTCTGGGACGGGATTTCCAGATTTTCCTTGCATTTTTCATTTGCATGTTTATTAACACAGCAACCCCAGGCTCTCAATATGGTGCATGGTGTTGTGCAAGTGGGTGCTTCCCACGTCAACAAGAGGTATGACTGCTCCTCTGCACTAGAGCATTATTCATCTTCCTCCCAGAGACTAGTGCCACCTGGGACAGGTTATGAATTAATGAGACAGCTGAAATGTAATCTCTTTATCCTCTCAATCTGAACAAAAAACTCCTCCCTGGGAAAGATTTACATCGCTGGGGAGGCACCATGAATCGTACTTATATTGTCGATGGATATGGTGACAGATATGGCAATATTGGTTGACAGAGATGATCCGTTTTGTGGTGAAGTGAACTGATCATTACAGTGAAATATTGTTCAAATCGTCCAGATCAATCTTGATATGGTGGCGTTTACAGCTGTGGCGTACGTTGGTTGACAGTGATCACTGGTTTGGTGGGGAACTGAACATAACATAGTGTGTGACGTTTTGTGTGTCATTGCATATAAAAAGTTGTATCTTTGTTGGAGAATCACATAAATCATGTTCTTTCCTTCATAACTTATGTGCCATTATCCTTGAAATAAAACCGCTATCCTTGCCTATTGCATTTACAGTAGCACTGTATAGCATTCCAGGAGCTTGCCAGGTCAGTGCTCAATACTGAGAGAAAATGTATGTGCGAAACAATATTTCTCAGGCTGATTCTTTCATTCCAGATAGTTATTTATGTCCAGATAGTTATTTATGTGACTGGAGATCCATTGCATTGTGGAACACTGACTACAAAACGTAGCTCTATGAAGAGGGTTGAAGCCTGAATGGTGAAGTAGGGCACCTCATGGTAACCTCTATGGTATGAGAAATAACAGATGTTTACATATAGGCAAGAGGGGTGCCCTAGAAAATGGTGCTTGCCCAGCAAAACGTTATCTAATGTAACTCAGAATATAAAAGCAGCATTTGTAACAACCCTTGGCAGAAATCCTTACACTAAAGTCTATTACTGTTTTCATATAGTCCTTGTGGAGTTCGTTATTTTATTTAATGGTTTGTCTGTTTGAATTAAGATTGAGGGCATTGATTTATGGATTGGTTAGTTATTAACTACTTAAATTAGGATCTGAAATGACAGTTATCCGGATCAATTCAAGTCAAGGTCAGTTTGACAGGAAAGTTATCATGTTATATATGAGATTTCATGTCTTTCATTCATCCTTCGACCGATTTCTATCAGCTTTTCAGATCAGTTATTTACATTTTTCAAGGGAATGTCTGCCGGGTACAATTGATGACGTCTCCTGGCACAAAGAATATTCAGATGACCACTTCACAAATGCACGGTCGTACTCTAGCAACGCACTACACCACCTACAGCTTAGCAGCATTACGCTAGCAGGGAATTAGTGAGCAGCGTAGTAAGCAGCAGCCCCAGTGATTATGATGGCATGGCCAGTTGGCCATTGACGGGTGCTTTGTGGAAAGGCTGGCTATGAACTGATACTGTGGCAGCAGATCACCCTCCCTCCTCTCCTTTGACCCTGCTGTTGTTGGGACAGTACAGTGGAGCCTCATCCCTTGTCAACGTGCTGTTTGGGTGATTCTCAACCCTGTCCTCAGGCCACTTCCACTTCTAATCTATTTCAGTAGTAGCACACCTGCTTAAACGAATCACAGGCTTGGTGATTTGTTGACTAGTGAATTGAGTGTGTAGGATGTCCTAGTCCTGGACTTAATAAATATATTGAGTGAAACAGCAGAGTATTAACAGGGGTGTTCAAGAGGGCTGGGCACTCCCATATCAAAGCAGAGGGAGATCCCTGCAGAGGTGTCATGCCCATAGGGGGCACAAGGCGAAGCGCCCTCAGATTTGTCCTCTTTTCAATTTTTGTGATGTTAAATTGATTACAAAACGTATTTTTTAAGACCACGTTTTATCATAATTATTGATAAAAAGATCTGTCAGTGGCATTTTGTGGAGGGGGCACACTTACTGGACCAGGCAAAGAGTACCCCCTTCCCCATTCTCCCTCGTAAGTGGTTCCTTCCAAGGTGTACCATGGAGCAAAGATATGCTAGGCAGGACACTAGATGCTTAAGTGCAGGGGTATTCAACTCTTACCCTACGAGGTCCGGAGCCTGCTGGTTTTCTGTTCTACCTGATAATGAATTGCACACACCTGGTGTCCCAGGTCTAATTCAGTCCCTGATTAGAGGGGGGGAAATGAAAGAACACAGTGGAACTGACTTCGAAGTCCAGAGTTGAGTTTGAGGACTCTAGTGCATGCAGACAGTATCATCAGTGGAGGAAAGAGAGTGTTGAGTGACCACACAGAGCGTTTGATTTGATTTTAGCTGCCAGTGATGGGCATGACTCGTAAGCTATGTAGCCTATTGATTCCTTTTTGATAAATAAATAAAATGAACATGTTTTGTTGTTTCTCTATAATACTAGCCACCTACTGTAGCAAATGTATGAAGTTTGCTTTAGCTAGCCAGCTAGATAGCTTCCCAATCTCCCAACCTCTTAACTAGCTACCAAGCCATTTCAGGCTATCAATCAAGTTAGACTAGCTTGTCAAACTATCTTAGCTGGCACGCCTGCTGGCAAGGTTGCTACAGTAGACTTTAGAAAATACTAAACTTGCTTTAATTCTTGGGCTCTGATGCTATATTCCAGTGTTGTATTAATCTCCTACGGCATAAAAGCTCTTAAAGAATCAATATGCATCTTTAATTAAAATAAAGAAGTATGCTTAAATATATATTATTTTTTTTACATAGAATTAGGCATAATGATTTTGCTGTAGATTTAAGTAAAAAGCTGTTTCAGGTGTTTCAAAATGTTACATTCTCAGATTTATCAGCACCCCTCCGACCCCCGCCCCTGGCTCCCTGTGTTGAACGTGTAAAATGTTTTTGAATTACTGTTGGTCCAACCAACTAGTTTTAGGCCACCCCCTAGACTCATTGTGCAATTCCAACCCTTCTCCAGCATTGTTTACCAGTCCAATGTACTCTCTCGACCCTTCAGAAACAGGCCTCGGGTGTAACCAGTCCAGTTTGGTGTGTGCTCCGTATGTGGGTGAAATGATGATAGTGAGAAGAGCAAGGACGCCTGTTTTCTAAGGGAGAGCCCCCACCTCCTTACTTTGTTACTGGGCTCTTGACCTTGGGTAAGAGGTAGTGCACCTTGGGAGAATGAGTCTCTGGGTCAGTGAGGCTGTGTGTGAATGTTCTGTCCGAGCTAATGAGAGTCTGTCCCCTCAAGGGACCTCTACATCTCCCATCTCTCCCTCTGGCTACCTACTAACTAAGGCCTATAGCCGCTCATTGCTCGCTATCTGATCAATGTTGGCCCTCAGGGAAGATCATTTTTCGAACTGGTCTTTCAAGAGACCTTCCCTCCCAGATCTCCCTCTGGATAACTAACTACCCACGGGATTTATGAGTAACGGCCATAGATTTCTATGCTAACAGCAAGCCAAGCATGATGGTGCAAGCTGAACAGTTTCTCCAAAAGCCATGCTGCAAGAGGCAGAGTTCAATGTGGGTGCTTCTCTGAGATGTTTGTTACACCATCTGATACGTGGGTGATAACAAATAATAACTGACTCAGCTCAATGCAGTAACTGTCAAAGTACAAGACCATCAGCATCCTGGACTGCAGTGTTTTGTTACATGATGCATGTGATGGGAGAGGATGGCACTTAACATAACACTGTAAACTGATACAGAACATAGAGCAGTATAGGCTACAGTATAGCATGGTGCTTTCTGTAGGTTTGGTTCAGATTGCATTGCAACCGATTGAGCTAACTCTTGAAAAGGGGGGTGAAATGACTAGGCGTTTTCTTCTTTCGACAGCCTCGCTTTCATTAGCGCAGAATGAGCGCGCCTCAAACGCACGCACACACCACAAAGCATTTGTCTTCTGCAGTCAGCTAAAAAGAGACACCACACACACTGTTTCAGTTGTTCCCAGCAAATCTCTGACCTTCAGTCTGAGTTCAGGCGTTTTTTCAGCACTAGCGTCTTTCTCCTACACCATGTGACAAGATTAAATCAGATTTAACCAGCAATAATTATCGTTCTCTCGCTCGCTTTCTCTGTTTCTCCCTCTCCCACATTATCCATCTCTCTCTCTCTCTCTCACCCACACCCATGAATACACTTTTAACTCTTGTAATGTATCACAATTTTATTTAAAAAATTAGATCTTTTTCATATCTTTCAGTGTTGCCATGCTTGGAGCATATAACAATCCATTAGAAAACCACCCAGTCCCAGAAAGGATAGTCAAGCAGATGTCGACGACGATGTGGCAGCGTTCTGTCACTCAGTCATGCTGTTACTATACAGACACCGTAACAAGCCGAATACAGATACCCGTTGTACAAACACCTGCCCAAACACGTCATCATATCCGTGAACAAACCTCAATTAAATTACATTTATCAGAATAATAACAAGAAACTCTCCCACCCTCCCTCAAAATAAATACAAAACAAACAATACATATAATTTGCAACATAAAAAGTATGCGCTGAATATTTGCACCTGCCCAAGGCACCCAGGCTTTGTAGCATGTTGGCAATTAACGACATTCGTTTACAGGGTTTACAGGAAACACTTTGAAGCGAACGACAATTACAAATGATTTCTACAGTCCGACTTTGCAGTGTCCTTCAACGTAGCCTCGGCGTCCTCTCTCTACATGGCTCTCGTCATTCACAGTGCAAGATCCGGAGGGGTGGGTGAGGTTGAGGGATTTGAAGGGCGCTGTATCATTTCACGGCGTCAAACACTGACAATACTTGGACAGGCAGTGTGAGTTCCACTCTAGAGGCTGGCTCCATAAATTCCGCACTGTGCTGTGAATTGTCCAACATAAGGCGTGGATTGCCCAGCTGCCGGTCCAAGACAAAATAAGCGATTCAAAAAAGCTCAAGTGCGCTTGCAACAAAACTCCAATAGAAAAACAAACAAACAGATACCAACACTGTCCAACTGAGGTTTCCAAGACGAATTAGATTTTTCTCAAGATCAAAAAAAGTTGTTTCGTACATAAATATCTAATAGAAATCCCAGGTTTAAGCTTATCATTAAATACATACCAAATCGTCTGTAACAAACGGCATAATGAAGACAAGAACGACAGAAGCTCAAAATAAATACAGATATGTCGGATTGGCCTTGGTTTCATGTGGAAATGCAGTTCAGTTGAGCGAACGGCACGGCTCGAATGTCCACTTGGTAGCTCCACCGAATATTTCAATGTTGGACTCCGACCAAGAGAAGACGTTGCCAGTTTGCGCTTTGCTGTTGCAGGTTGCCAGGTTATAAATCTCCCCGATGGAAAGCTTCCTATCCCACATGTTGAGATTCGCTAGCTCCCCCACATAAGCTTGTGTCGCGTCGAAACCTCCCCCCAGCGTGTCCTGTGGAGCAACAAGATGACAAGTTCAAGGTTAGCGGTGCACGCGGCCTTTCTTTTAAGCATGGCCCATCTATTACAAATGTGTGTAAAAGGCTAATCATACTGTACTGTATTAGGAAGGAATACACGTGTCCTATACCATGGAAATGCATTGATTTCTATTTCTAACTATCATAAAACTAGAATGAAAAGCAACCAATCTTCGTGACAGTTCCACCACAACCGAAGCCCAAATGTAACCATTACGTTATTGGCTTTTCATGACAAGATATGCCTATTACTCTTTAATTGCTAAAGATGTGCCCCTTTTCTATCTGAAGGGGATTGTGTATTGTCCCAATTGAGTGGGGATATTCCACGATATCTAGCTCGAGGGCCTTCATTTGTTAATTAGATGGCTACGTCTTAATTGACAATTTCGTCAAGGTCTCTCAACTTTCCCATTATATGAATATTCCTCCCTTTGATCATTGGAGAGAAAACGTGCTCTAATATTTTCATTACTAATGGACATAATTATTTCCCCCAGGCCATTTATCTCAATAATATATCACGACTTGCATACCAATGTAATCATAAAGTTAGTTCATCCTCATTTAGTGAAACCTCTTACCTGCTCTTGTCCCAGTACGAGGACCCCCTGCGGCTTGATGGGATGGTATGGCGCCAGATTCTCTCCACTGCCCCGCAGCACTCCGTCCTGAAACGCCTCCCACATCCCGTCGCGCGTGGTCCAGGTGATGCAGATGTGATGCCACTTCCCGTCGTTGATGATGAACGGCAACTTGGCCACCTGCAGCACGGACAGCGCACCCATTACTGTATGTTCAAATAGGCCTAGAACTAATGATTGCTACGGTTTTTAATGTTTTCAGACATAGCACTAGCTATGAATGCAATATTTGTACAATTAAGTTGCTTGTCACGTCTCCATAACTTTCCCAGACATTGCATAATGCTGCGCAGTTTAATTTACTAGTCTGGCACACTAGATGTACGCATGGCGATCTGTCAATTTTCCCTATACCCAAATGTTGTGTAGAATATGCCATTGCTGTCAGCGATCATTACCTTATCATTGATAAGTATCTCCATCGGGTTATTTCCCCACTCAATCAGCACCAGCTCGTTGGCCTGCCCTGGGACTGCGTAGGAGAAAGGTGTGCCCACCCCGGGCGACGCGTTAGATTTAATCCACAGACACACGGTGAAGGCATACATCTCCGGCAGGGTTCTCTTGGCTTTGGCGTACATGTAGTTGGTTCTCAACGGGAATGTCAGCTGGAACTTGTCCAGTGGTCTGTTGTCTTTCCCACCTGCGGACGAAATATAGGCCTACGTGTTTACCTTTCAGTGATTTATATCATTCACATTGCACTCATAGGCCTATGTTATAGTCAGTTATGTCATATCATGTGATTGATTGATTGGTTTATTCGTATGCATGGTTTGCTCCACCAGTAGAGATTTTCGATCCCTAACTAAAGGTTTTCTCCTTTCTTTTTAGTTTGACGATGCTCTGATTTATATAATTGGCGTAGAACAGACTGTGCATCTCTCTCCTGGCCTATTATCTGCGGTATGATGTGACCACGTGAGAAGGGCAAACAGGGAATTGCTCTCTCTCTCTCTCTCTCTCTCTCTCTCTCTCTCTCTCTCTCTCTCTCTCTCTCTCTCTCTCTCTCTCTCTCTCTCTCTCGCCATCCCTTCCTAACCTCCAACCGCCTCATTCTCCCCATCCCTTTGGGGTTGTCAGTAAGGAACTAAACCTTGATCGATGTTCCAAAATGCGCCTGTCTGTCTCATACACTGTGCGCGCTTTATCAAGCACTGCGCACATCGTTAAACCCCTCTTGTAAAGTTCCTGCGCCGCTATGTCCCCTACAAAACCAACGACTCTCGTTCACAGTCACTGGAAATAAAGAGATCATTGGCTGTCCCAGCGTGGCATCACTGTGTTAATATGATATATGCAAAGCAATGCAGCTACCTACTTCTCTCCATCTCCCATCTCCCCTTACGCACTGAGGTGAGAGCTGCGCTGCGGCACTGTCTGTATTGACAAGCTACTGTGGTCTGCGGGTTTGGAGTGATTCTTCGTGTGGGCCAGGCAATTAACCAAGTGAATGCAGCGTTGTTTTTATAAATTGGCATTGTTTTAGACATATAAACTATTGAGCGAGCCAATTCCACCACATTTTGATGATTGTTTTTTACTATAAAAACTTTATGCACACGTTATTATCAAAATAGTATAATCAGCTTAGTCGTTTTTATAATCATTCACATGAACAGAACTATTATATTGACTGTGTACATTTGGGCATGATCTCTTTGCCTCATAGCTCACTCACCTTTCTCTAGGTCCGTTATCCGGTGATGCATGGAAGTCAGCGTGGACTCCACTCGGTTCCGCTGGTCCGTATCGTTCTTCTGACCCGGTTTGGTTTCCTCCAGGGTGTTGACCCGGGACAGCACCTGCTTCTCCATATCATCAATCTTGTTCTGAAGCAGGTCTTTCAGACTATTCGCCTGGGCCGTACCGTTGTTTCGGCTGTATTGCTGTATAACGGAACAAGGACAGAGGAACAGACAAGATGAGACGATGAAAATAACTTTGGGTTTAAATGAACACTCCTACATGTGCGAGGCGGGACTTGTCGTGGGTAAAGCTCTGGTGCTTAGCTCGTTTGTGGAGGGCTTACTGCCTCGGCAATTTGCATCAAATGCACAAATTGGTCCAAAGATAAGGCGTCTGACTGTCCTTATCAGGAGTGTGGTGCGGCTTTATGTAGCTCTAGAGTAATTACTTTACGGCTGGATACGGAAAAATAGCTTTAAATAGGTCTATAGCATTAGTGACTGGACTGAAATAACCCTATAGCAAGCAATTCACAACTATATGGAGCACTTATAACTAGCACATTGAGCACTACTGGCTATGCAACCAACTGAGCCAATTGGAAACGCGTAAAAAGGATTAAAAGTTGATTGAAAGCTCAACCTGCATTCCAAATTACTAGGTCAAAATAGGGAGGTCAAACAAACGCCAATGCATACCTCAAGATTCTCCAACCTCTGTTTGAGAGTCTGTAAAGTCTGTCCTAGTTGAGCGAGAGTGTCCTGAGGACCCCTTGATACGTCCCCCATAGTGTTCTTGGCGCCCGGTACTATTCTCCGGCCTCCCGCTCCCGCCTCGGGCAGACTCTGGCTCTCACACCGGCTCAACTTGGATGTTAGTTCCCTGATTGTCTCCTTTTGGTTCATAATGGTCTCCTTTTGCTGTAACACGGTCTCCCTCAATTGCATCACTGTCGTCTTCAAGTCCTCCGCTGGACCGCTGTTCTGCATTGTAGCCGCGCACAAGTCCATATCCTTGGGCACAGACGTGCAAATAAACTGGGTCTGTCCAAAATCTTGCGTCGACCCCTCCAAAACCAAGAAAGAAAGTAGGAAAAGTTGCCAAGAGTGTCCCTCCCTGATTCCAGGCATGTTTCCTGGCATGTGTGTGGTGTTGCAGCCGCTCAGTGTGTTTTCAGGCAGTTGGTTTCAGAACCACGGAGCTGTCCCCTGTCTATAGCTGTGAGGTTTCAGCTCTGATTGTCCTAGTTTTTATAGGCTAGCTACAGCCGGGATGAGGGCAGCGTTGAGGCAGGTTCTCTGCAGCACAGAAGGGAGGAAGCAGGTTGTGCTGCTTAATCACGTCCAGCCTTTTATTTAAGGTGGGCCGGGGCGATTAGAAGCATATTATGTATGTTTTACACCACTGCATAACGTGAGTCGTGTACTATTGTCAGTCAGGAAATGCAGGACCGAGTAAGATAAAGCACTGCTACTAAGCCTATACTGTTTTAGGATTGAGTTTCTTAGGCTGCTATTATTATGGTCTGCAATTCACATTTACAAATACAGAAGTGAGAATAGGAGAAGATTAACTGGTTTTACCAGGAGTAAATATCTTGTAGATGGCAGTCTGATTTACATTCTTTACATGCTGAAGTTGAACTGGCATTTAAATCCACCCAAAAAACATTTTTTATTAGATTCAACTACAGTCGTTTCGAAGTCATATATCAGTACAGTGCATTGAAGTAAATGAATTTGAGTTCCACCTTAAAGGAAGCCACTCCCCATGCCCCTAGAGTGAGGATCCTGGCAGAGTCCCTCTCTCTGACTATCCCACAGAGTATTATCTCTCTCTCTCTCTCTCTCTCTCTCTGTCTCTCTCTCTCTCGCTCTCTGTCCGTCTGTCTGTCTCTGTCTCTGTCTCTCTGTCTCTCTCTCTCTCTTTCTCTCTCTATCACCTTCCACCAGTTTGTGTGTGTCTCATTCATCTCTCTCTCTCTCTCTCTCTCTCTCTCTCTCTCTCTCTCTCTCTCTCTCTCTCTCTCTCTCAATTCAATTCAATTTGCTTTATTGGCATGACGTAACAATGTACATATTGCCAAAGCTTACTTTTGATATTTACAATATGAAAATAATAACAATCAAAATTGTCAACAGGACAACAGTAACAACAATAACCAAGGGTCAAAATAACCACACATTGAACAATAACACTAAGCATACAGTAGAGGACATGTGCAGGTTGATTGGTCTGTCAGACACTGTCCCTCATCTTATGGCAGGCAGCAATGTAGTGCGCTGCCAACCCACAGCTTTCTGCTTCCTCCCCCAACAGGATGGGTAGCCTATTCTCATCAGAGAGGTCTTTGAAACCTTGAATAAGGGTTTCAATTTTGGGGAAATTACACTCTCTAATTGTTTTATATTTTTGACATTTTGTCAGGAAATGCAGCTCTGTCTCAGGTTCTGCTGTGGTGCAGTGGTTGCACAGCCTTTCCTCCACAGGGAGCCAGGTTTTCCTGTGTCTACCCTTCTCAATGGAAAGGCTGTGCTCACTGCCTGTACTTTGTCAAGGTTTTTCTAAGGTTTTGATCAGTAACCATGGTCAAATAGTTTGCCATGGTGTACTGTCGATTTAGGGCCAGATAGCACTGCATTTTGCTTTGTGCTTGTGTTTCCCAATGAGAAATGTAGTTTTGTTTTAATTGTGTTGTAATTTGTTTTATTCTGATTGATTGGATGTTCTGGTCCTGAGGCTTCAGTGTGTTAGTAGAACAGGTTTGTGAACTCAGCCCCAGGACCAGCTGGATGAGGGGACTCTTTTCTTTGCTCAGCTCTTGGCATTGCAGGGCTTGGTAATGATATGAGAGGGGGTCACTGTATTTTAGATGTTTCCAAAACTTAATTGCTCTTTTTTTAGTTTTTATTATTAGTGGATATTGGCCTAATTCTGCCCTGCATGCATTGTTTGAAGTTTTCCTCTGGACATGTAGGAGAATCTTACAGAACTCAGCATGCAGGGTTTCAATGGGGTGTTTGTCCCATTTGGTGAAATCTTGTTTTGCAAGTGGACCCCACACCTCGCTGCCATAAAGTGCAATTGGTTCAATGACACATTCAATTAGTTTTAGCCAAATTTTAATAGGTATTTCAATTTGAATTAGTTTTTAATTATGAGAATGCCCTGCGTGCTTTTTCTCTCAGTTCATTCACTGCCTCATTAAGGTCCAGTTGAGCTTAATTTTTAAACCTAAGTAGTTGTAGTGTGTGCAGTACTCTATATATTTTGTTATATTATATTATATCTATTATATCTCTCTCTCTCTCTGTCCATCTGTCTGGCTCTGTCTCTCTCTCCCTCTCTCTGTGTCTCTCTCTCTCTGTCTCTCTCTGTTGGTCTCTCTCTCGCGCTCTTTCTCTCTCTATCACCTTCCACTAGTTTGAGTGTGTCTCATTCATTCATTCATTCTCTCTCTCTCTCTCTCTCTCGCTCTCTCTCTCTCTCTCTCTCTCTCTCTCTCTCTCTCTCTCTCTCTCTCTCTCTCTCTCTCTCTCTCACATTCCACCAGTTGGCATGTGTCTCATTCACCCCCCTCTCTCTCTCTATCTCTCTCTATCTCTCTCACACCTTTCATTCATCCCCATATTTCGCCACATGTTTATCTGATGTAATCTCGGTGCAGTGTCATGTTTTATTTCCCACGTTTGGACGAGTTGTGTCACTCATACAATGAATCTACCTGCCTGTGTGTTCATCACACAATCTATTATGCATGACATACATTCAAATTAAAAGTATTGCATTCAGCTATTAGTATTTTGCCCATAGTCTGGACTCCTTAGTCTGAACTCCTGGATTCCTTATAAAACTTGAAATTCTGCTTATGGATTATTCTTTTTCATTTGTGTGTGCACATCCATGCAAGAATAGACAATATCTTGTCACCCAATTCAGCAACCCACAGAAAAACGTTAGGCGAAGTAAATGCATGCAACATGAAATTGTCATAGGCTAAACAAATAGATAATTTGTCAGTGATTGAGTCCATGTAGGCTACATTTCCTCACAGAGCAAACATGTCCTCCTCACGCATGCGGAGTCAAACGAAAAGGAACGGTGAACTACCGTTTTACAAACCTTCACCATCCATCTCACCATCCATCGGAGGGGTGCTAAAAGGATATGACATGGATTCAAATAATTAATTTGACATGTTGTTGCGTAACAAGCCCCGAGGCTATCATATGAATATTTATTAAATACAGTGAGGGAAAACGCGTCAAAGGTCCGTTAGAATGATGTAATTGGAAATATTTGATTTCCCTTTTGGAGCGAGATGAGATATTTTTCCCTCTCATCACTGAGCTAATGGGAATGATTGGGAAACTAATTTTAATATAGCGACAGCCAATATATAGTGTCTTTGGTAAGTCTAGTAGGCCAAGCCCACTGGGCAAAAACCGGTCGAATCAACGTAATTACAACAAAAAAATGCAATGTGATGACGTGAAAAACTGATTGGATTTGAAAAAAGTCATCAATATAAGGGAATTTCGTGTTTTTTTCACCCAACATTTTACCTAAATCCAATGACATGGTGCCATTTTTCACGTCGAATTCACGTTAGTTAACAACTCAACCAAATGTAAATCCAAACTAGACGTTGAACTGACGTTTGTGCCCAGCGGAAGGCTACTACACGACAGAATAGCTCTTTTTCTGTCAACCAGTAGGCCTATGAAAGAATCAGCACTGCACCAACACGGCACCCCGGACAGCAGCACATGCTGTTAGTCTACAGACTCCGTCCTCTTGTGAAACAAATGGACATTCAAACCCTAGACTTAAATAAAGAAGCTTACCGTTGTTTTATCAACTGAAAATATAGTATATAAATATATAAGACTTTGTGACAGGAAGCGGTCTCAGGCAAAAGAAAAATGGCAGAAATTGAACTCTTGTCGAGTTCAATGGGTTTAATTATCGATCGCTTGCGTTGTAATCAGCAAGGTGCCAAGCCAATGGCGGGAAAAAGTCAAGATAACAAATGGTTAATGGCAAAATGTAATTGCGTGCCTGCAAGAGCTCATGTTGCAAATCCCCCTTATCTCAGCACGCACATGCACATAAACAATGCGCTCCTACGTCTCAAATTGCATCCTATTCCATAGTGCACTACCTTTGACTAGGTGGTGGCAGGTAGTGGCAGCAGGACTTTGGCCAAAAGTAGTACACTATACAGAGAAAAGGGTGCCGTTTAGAAATCGTCAATTTTTTGCCTTTTCCATTAGGGCGCACTTATATGCATAGGTCATCACGTTAACGTTCATTATCTATCGCCAAGCCCCAACAGGCAATAAAATAGCTACAATCCTACTGGGAGACCAGAGTCGGCCCAGCAGCTTGCCTCAGATATATATTCATATTTGTCCTTCATATCTGCTGCATAAAAAAGAGCAGCGCCATATGCTCAGCCAAACGCTTCCTTTCCTCTATTTGATATATCTGCCAGTCTTTCCTCATTTTTTTTATACAGGAGAAATTGAATAAACAACCAGAGTTGTTACTGAGGACTCTGGGCATATTTTGTTATTTTTTCCTTATTAAGCTGATTATTGGAACGTTTGGAGCACTTTCCACTAAAATCACAGCAGTTTACATGCCAGAGCTTAGGATCAATGAAATGTGGACAAATGTAATGACCCTGCTCCACTACACCAACCTTGTGAGTCGATTGCGGTCTGCCTCTACCTAGCTGCATCCCTCCAAAATAGTTTTAAATTCAATCGGAAATGTCGCTGTTCACAGCTCTCAATGGTGCTTTTGGCCCTTGTGCATCTGCCTAAGCAAAAACCTCGGGGAACAACGGGTCTTGTTAATAGCCCCAAATCCGTTCAGAGGCTGTATACGCTAGCTCTAGCCTAGATAATATAGCATAGCTGGACTCAGCCTTTGGGGGTAAGTCCCAAACGGCACCCTATTCCCTTTATAGTGCAACACTTTTGACCAGAGCCCACGGCCTTGGTCAAGAAAGTAGTGCACTATAAAGGGAATAGGATGTCATTTGGGATGCCAAATTGGGAGAATGGACTGTGATCGGTAATAATCAGTCTCACAGTGCCTACTGAATAATACAAGGACTTTATAACAGAACCCAATCTCTAAGAGCACAGATAGAGAAATACTTTTTAACACTGTGCCTCTGCACCACTACTCCATTATACGACCGGCATCTGCAACATCCGGGAGGAGGAGGGGGCAGCGAACAAGCACAAACAAACCAAGGCTGTGGTTGCTTTCCAAATGGCACTCTATTCTCTATTTAGTGTACTACTTTTGACCAGGACCCATAAGACCCTGGTCAAAAGTAGTGCACTATATAGAGAATAGGGTGCCATTTGGGATGCATCCCTGTGTCTGAAATTCTTATGTCTTCCATATGTTGTGTGCACCATAGGTAATAGGGTGCCATTTCAGACGCTACCCAAGAAAAGTGTTTATGCGGTGTCTTTGTTGTGTCTTTACTGTCTTTGTTTACTGTTTAAACACAGTAAGTTTATATGCTACTGTGAGTTTAGCCCTATGCGTTTTCCTGCTTAGTACTGCAACTCTGAGATTTCGCATGCAGACAGAGAGTTTAGCCACTCCTGTCCCCCCTGGACGCTTCCCTGTTCCTCCAGTCTTGTTATCTCTTGTTATCTCTTTCCATCATGCCATAGGAGTCAGTCAGTCAGTCTGTCTGCGGAGCTCAGTGTGGGTGGTTTCCCATGGGGAGTATGGCTAGGGAGAGAGGTAGGGAATAGGGATGACACACACACACACACACACACACACACACACACACACACACACACACACACACACACACACACACACACACACACACACACACACACACACACACACACACACACACACCGAGACAGGATGGGGTGAGCCAGAAATGGTGAATGGCTCTGTCTAGAGGTCTGTGTCTGACCCATTGTTTCCCCAAGGGTGTCCATGTGTGTAGGTTAGACATGCAGGGAATGATACAGACACTAATAACAGCTCTGCAGCCCCATTGTCAATGGCATACAGCTCTCAGTCTAGTACAGTGCACAGTTCTCTTAACATCACCTTGAAGAGATAGTTCACCCATACTTTATGATTAGTTATGTTAGCATCAATAACCTGTAGAAATATTCAATATGGAAGGGATAATCAACGAGGAGTTATGCGTTCTATGGAAAAGAATGAACGACGTGGAAGGTGTGTTCTATGACGCGCTAGAGAACGCATTGAACACAGAGTTGATAACCCTATTATACCATGGCTATAATTTAATGGCTATAACACATTTTCCTCTAGAAATGTGTTTATTTGCCAGTAGAAATGTGTTCAACATCCACTGAAATAGTTAGAACATGGAAGAATGAACTATCGCCATTAAATTTTACTCTGCAAATGTATCGTGCGTTATAGGAAATTACACGGGAGGAGTAAATTACGGGAAAAACAGAGCTCCGAATAGAAGTGTGTCACAAAACAAACAATACCTCACAATGATGGGGTGCAAAGAACTGAACTAAATAGTGTGTGATAATGACATACAGGTGTGTGAACAGGTGATCAGAATTCAGGTGATTGGGTTCTGGAGAGGGAGCTGCGTTCAGAGAATCTATATGTTTGAAAGTGTGAGTTGGAAGCAGACGTTACAATGAAGTCCAGGTGTGCGTAATGATGGGGAGCAGGTGTGCCAGGGCCGGTGGTTAGTAGACCGGGGACGTCGAGCGCTGGAGAGAGGGAGTGGGAGTAGGCGTGACATAATGATTTACATATTTTCATTACAAACGTTATTTTGAGGAATTTATTCATACTATTTCATCCTTCCACAAGATATTGTACCGACACAAATCTAGGGATGCTACCCGGCTGGTCGTTCTATCAGTTCGGTTGCCAGAGATGCGATCCAGTAGTTAAGTATTTTTGTTCTGTATCTATGGACGCGACCCAGTTGTTCGTTCTAAATCTTCTATTGACATACTGGCTGGCAACGTTCTTATCCCTTGCTTGCTAGCTAGCCAACTACGGCTAACTTACAGTCATGTCAAACAGTGCAGCCAGAATAACAAAGTAGCTGCATTTGCATTTGTTTAAGGTGTTTTCTAGTGACATTTATTTTGATACATCCATATCAATGAACTAATGATGCGTGATTTCACCTGGTATAGAAAATGTACTCTCTTCTCGGGGCACTGTTGTTCAGCGGAACTAACCAACAACACAGCTAACACAATCACTTCAAAGTGAAGCTGGAAAGACTGCAAACTAGCTCCACTTCATTGCGTTTTACCTGTTTTCTACTGATATTTCTTTATATATATATAAAAAATGATGCTGATTCATGATTTCGACTGGCTGAGAAAAGCTGCCTGCCTGTCTGTCTCATCCCGACTCCCAATACATTCATTATTATGTGACAGCTGGAGATCACATTTTTATATTGAAACAATGTTGCAAATGTCGGAGAGACAGACAGCAAGGTTTATACAAACCTACACTGTTGAAAAATGAAATGTTAGTCTAGAGATAATATCTAGATGCTTTTTATGGTGGAGATCAAGTTTATACATTGCCTGGCTGGGCTGATGAGACAATATATTGCGCAGTCAGATGGAACAGAGTAGGCATTTTAACATCATAGATTTAGCCTATGGTGGTAACTTGTGGAATAGACACTGGCTGTAATGCGGTTTTAACCAATCAGCATTCAGCATTAGACCCACCCGTTGTATAAATGGCCATTATAAACTGGATGGTTCAAGCCCTGATTGCTGATTGGCTGACAGCCGTGGTATATCAGACCGTATACCACGGGTATGACACTGCTCTAATTACTTTGGTAACCATTTTATAATAGCAGTAAGGCACCTTGAGGGTTTGTGGCCAAACATGGCTAAGGGCTGTATCCAGGCACTCCACGTTGCATCGTGCATTAGGACAGCCCTTAGCCGTGGTATATTGGCCATATACCACACATCCTCGGGCCTTATTTCTTAAATATGCCATGGCTAAGGGCTGTGTTCAGGCACTCCGTATTGCGTCGTACATAAGAACAGCCCTTAGCCGTGGTATATTGGCCATATACCACACCTCCTCGGGCATTACTTAAATAATGCACACTCTAGAATGCCCTTCAAGCCTGTCAGAAACAAGTATTCAACAATGCCATGGTATAAATAGACAATACATTTCTACAGGTAATTGATGCTAACATAACTAATCATTAAGTTTGTTGTGACTTATTCCCCACACATTAAAACCCAGAGTGACAAAAACAAACTCTTTGTTTGCAGGCGCTAAGCTAACTTTATAGCTAATAATTCTCCTCTGTCTGCATATTAGCGCTTTCACTAAGACAGCGCTGTTTATCAAACAACCTACCCTACTGGGCTTTTTGGGCCTCGTCCAAAACAAAGAAACAGCCTCCCACACTTCCTGATACAGCTCTTCGCCTACAATAAGTTGTGGTCGAAAACGTGTTCAGATGGAGAGACAGATTTTCCCTTAATTTGACATAAGATTTTAATGACTGTTATGCGCCAGTTCCTCGTACATACTGTAGTAATCATAAAAAATGAATGTTTGGAAGCATGTCACAGTGTTAACAGTTGTGGTTCTAATGAGTGGACAGCCCCAGCAGATGTGTAAACTGATGTAATTGGTGGTGTGTTGCGTCTCAAATGGCACCCCATTCCCTATATAGTGCACTTCTATGGACCCTGGTCAAAAGTAGTACACTATATAGGGAATAGGGTGCCATTTGGGACACATACTATCTCTCTCTGCAGGTGAAAGTGTAGTGAGAGGAAGGAACACACAGGAAGGATGAAGCTCCTCTTTAGTTGTGTCTAGGAGCCTCATGTCTGTTGTAGGTTCTATTCACTCTAACAAGATCAACAGCTACATTGGAGAGAGAAGATGTTTGACACCGCAATGTCTCTTGACAGTCTGCCTTCCCCAATTACTGTTCTTTAATTTTTCAGATCAAAGACTAAGTCTCCAAGGAGTGTTTTCAGTCTATGGGGAGGAGCTCACTGGGCATAGGGATGACAAACCCCATTAAAAAATATATAAATTCTGAGAGATGCATGGTATTCCACTCACATCGCCACACTATGCAGGTCTGTCGTTGGAGATTATCCCAGGTTCTTTGACACTGTACAAACTCGTAGCATTTCACGTTTGAGTGTCAGTGTATCAGTGGTGGAAAAATTACCTCATTGTTATACTTTTTACTTAAGTACTTTACACCACAGCAGTGTACCTAGGGCGCTCATCTTAGCTCATAATCAAAATGTCACTGCATGTGTTTCCAACGATATGTAACACTGTGCACACTGATAATAGAAATTATTTAATATATTATAACCCGGGTAGTTTGAATCCTGGATGCTGATTGGCTGAAAGCAGTGGTATATAAGACATTAACCCGGGTGGTTCAAGCCCTGAATGCTGATTGGCTGAAAGCTGTGGTATATCAGATCGTATACCACGGGTATGACAAAAATTTATTTTTACTCTTCTAATTACATTGGTAAGCAGTTTATAATAGCAATAAGGCACCTCTGAGTTTTTTAAAATGTATTTATTTCTTTAAATATATTTTACATTTTACCAACTTTTCCTCCCCAATTTCATGATATCCAAATTGCGATCCGATTACGATCTTGTCTCATCGCTGCAATTACCCAAATGACTCGGGAGAGGCGAAGGTCGAGTCATGCGTCCTCCGAAACATGACCCGCCAAGCCCCGCTGCTTCTTAACACCCGCCCGTTTAACCCGGAAGCCAGCTGCACCAATGTGTTGGAGGAAACACTGTTCAACTGACAACCTAGGTCAGCTTGCTGTGGTATATTGGCCATAGACCACACCCCCTCTGGGCTTATTGCTTAAATATATAACATATTGTTACTTCAGGCTTGGGACTACAGATGATCACAGTTCACGTTGTGACTGGACCAACACCACTCCCCTGGGGTGTCACAGCACCAAGTGGCACCAGTCTGGTAGCAGCCACAACTCACCAGGCCACACCTATGCATGCACGCACATCCAATCTGTGCATGGGGAGGAGCTTAGTGGGTGGATGAATAACCCTCTTAAATGTTGTACTGCAAAGTTTTCTGAAGGCCTTTTATATTCTTAGAGATCACCTTTTTTTTTACATTTAACCTTTATTTAACTAGGCAAGTCAGTTAAGAACAAATTCTTATTTACAATGACGGCCTACCCCGGCCAAACCCGGACAACGCTGGGCCAATTGTGCACCGCCCTATGGGACTCCCAATCACGCCTGAATGTGGGACTGTAGTGACACCACATGCACTGAGATACAGTGCCTTAGACCACTGCGCCACTCGAGATGCATGGTATTTCCTCACATCGCCAGACTTTGCATGAACACTGTCAATGGAGATTCTGCCAGGCACTTTGACACTCTACAAACTTGTTGCATTTCACGTTTGAGTGTCCGTGTACCAAGGGCGCTCCCCCTTAGCTCATCATCAAAACATCACTGCATGTGTTTCCAAGGATATTAAAAGCAGCCTGCTGTCTCCCAAGCAGCCGACCAGCTCCCATCATGCTCTTCACCAGATGGTGGTGGGAGCCCACAGCAGTTGTCGAAGTCAACAGAACTTTCTTGTGTGATTTATGGGGAGTTGGCCCAATCCAAGGTGGTTTGTGGAGACTCTGCACACTCCAATGTGGTTTGTGAGGACTCACTCCAAGGTGGTTTGCAAGGACTCACTCCAAACTCCACTGTGTCGAAAGATGAAAAATCACCCAGGCAGCATTAATTAAAGTGGGTCCACATTCCCCACCAAGGCATCCTTCAACTTTGAGCTCAGTTGGCAGATACCCAGGTTCTTACTCCTGTCCTGTGTGTTTTACTTACAATTAGTTTCCTTCTTGCGTAACTGCCATCTTAGATTACGATAGTACATCATTTGATGGTGTCTTAATTATTAAGTAAGTCTTCAGTGTCCACTTGTCATTGGTCTGCTCTTAAAATAGAATAGTTCTCTATACTGTGGGGTATCTCAATGTTATGAGGACCTCGCATGATGCAGTATACTAATGGGAAGCAGACTTGGGACACCAGGTGAGTGCAATTACCTACCAAGTAGAAACAAAAAACAGCCGTGTTTTGGCCTCCAGGGAATTGAACAGCGCTGATATTAGGCTGTACTGCATATATGATAGTGACATCATGTCTGAGTAAACTTGTGACACTTAAACGTTTGTCAGGTCTTATGCTTCACACCTCCTCTGAAGTGTAATTTGATTGATCCTCAACACATTGCGACATGATGCTGCTTTTGGTGCGTATAACTGTGTTCCCGCAACACGTGCCTAGCCACATTAAACACCTTGATAGACATGCTGTCAGAGAGCTATTTTGAATAGAAAAAGCCCTCTTTTGTATCAGTTTGAAATACCTCTTCTATCATGTAGCTTTGATGTGATAGGCCACTTGACATTCTCCCCTGTCTTTACAAGGAGCTTGGTCTATAATGCCTGATGTCCACCAGATGCATATACGTTTTGTGTTGCCGGATGTCAACCCGCATTTTCCATACTTGACGCACGCTTCACTTTTCAACTAGCTAAAATCTAGCTAGTTGGAGTCTGTGACTGTGCTTCTGTTTGTACCACCACACGGTAAAGTAACAGCACGAGTTGAAAATATTGAACGCATGCGGAATACAGAACGCACCGCAGCCTAGTGCGGTACCCCCAGCGTAGCGTTGCGGACTGCTCCATTGACAATGAATGACTTCCGCCTGAACGCAATGAGTTTGATGCATCTGGTGGACATGAGGCGTAACACTACAGTATGCAGACAGAGCTGACAACTCATGGGAGTGGCTTTTCTGTACTCACATCACATTAAGCTTGATTGTTGTCAGATGAAGTGCGTACTCCATCATGCCGCTGTCATTTCACTCAGGTAAACAGTAGCGGTGAGTGGGTAAACTCACTGTTGAAGACAAGCCAGGAAAATAATGCCATATTACAACCTATTTGTTGTGATATTTGTGTTGTTTGTTCTATAACCTGTTAGTTCATATGCCTTGCGGCCGTGATATATAGGCCTAAGGCTGAGACAATAAGAAGATGACACAGTGGCAGAATAAATTCAACCATACCCTTTGTTTCATCACAAAACCGGAGAGCAAGCTCTGTCCGGTGAAGTTCAGTTTGCCGTGCAAGTAGAAAACACATTAGCACACCCTAGTTGTAGAGAAACGCCAATGCCAACCTCTTCTTTCAAGTTGCCTAAATGGTCTATGACTCTGTCATACAGTACACGCTTTGGGTTTTTGTCATCCAAGCCTACCTGGCTAAAAAGCCAGGCCAGTTAGTAAACATTAGCATACTACATCTAGCTACATGTTGAACTTCCATTCTTTCAGGACAGAGGCACAATGTATGAATTTATGATTGGATCAGATTTTCCGTTATAATCAATAGCCAGTTTGGAGAATTAAGTAAAACCACAAGTCTAAATCCCTATCTCCCTCCATGGTTAATTTGAGAAAGGGCCAATTTTAGCTAGCTAGCCACTGGAACACAACTAGTTGCAACAATGATTATTCTTTCTGTAAATGACGTTTGGCTTTTGGTGTGATGTGATTGGTATGAAGTCAAATCTAAACGGGCTTCCCTTGAAACAGTTTTTTTGGTGCGCCAGGACCATTCACAGTTGAGCTCACTCAGTTTAGCTCAACGCTGACCGGCTATTATTTGTATTTATTTTTATCAAGGGAGGCCAAGTGCTCGCAAGCTTCCCTTGTATTCAATACTACGGGCGGCAACAATATCATATTATTTTTGACCAGACAGCATCAGCTAGATGGGCTTCACATACAGGGACAGAGGGGGCGCTGTTTTGCTCACTCAGATGCTTTCTCCTGTGATATACATTCAGCCCCTTGCGAATTGAAGGGAAATTATGAAACACTGAGAGACAAAATATATATATATTTTTTTTACATTTTTTTATTGGTACATTTTTTGGGGAAGCCTGGCTTCCCTTGGCATCCATGAGTACACGCCACTGCAGGTAAATGACTGTTAGCTCAATTTCAGAGATGCTGATTCAAATTTGTCTCTCAGTTTGGCTGGATATAACACACCCACTCAGCCATATCAAATGCATTTTGAAGGTATTTGTTTACAATATCATGGACTGAATCCAGTCATTTTATGTTTAACTCGATTATAACCCTCAAAATGATGACATAACTCTATTATAAGTCTCTTATACAGGAGGCAATTATGTCTTACCATGACCTTGTGCTCAGAACATTGAACCTTTTCTGGTTGAAGTTGCCTGTACTGATTAACACCTAAGGACAAACCTCTCTCGGCTGCCCACACCTCTTCAGTGTGTGTGAGTGTGTGCAATGTGTGTGTGATGTGCGTGTTTGTGTGTGAGAGCGAGAGGGAGAAAGAGTTTATGCGAAAGTGTGCGTGTGAGAGTGGAGAGGAGCAGCAGCTGTTTCTCTTTGGTAAATGGGTCCTCATGTTCACAGGGTGGGTATCGAATGAGTGCGAACACGTGGCTGTCTGTCTGTCCTCCTGTCCAGTGGGAATGAAACCTGAGAATAGGCTGCCTGCTCGTCCGACGCTCCAAATGTGTGTGTTTGTGCGTGGGCGTGTGTGTGCGCACGCACCTAAAAATAGCCCTTTGGCTCAGCAATGGTGACATCACATCATTACAACCTGAGGTACCAAAATCCCCTCTAGGACCTTCTCCTCCTTTTGTCAAATGACAAATGACTTCACAACTATTGAAGTGCTCTTCAACTCAAAGTCAGCCTGCCCTCCTTTCTCCTCCTCTTCTCCTCTTTCTCTCACTCCCACCAGCTCTTTCAAATCCTCCATTCATCATCAAATCCTTTCCCTTGAAAGGTTTGAGTAACCCAGTGATGATAAGTGAAAGGTAATCTACGGGGTGTGTGTTTCACGCACACACACACACGTTTGTTTTACTACCCCTAACCCTGATTCTAATTCTAACTCTTAACCTAACCCCCAAAGCCTAATATTTCTTGTTTTACTATCCCTGTGAGGACTTCACACACATCATGGAGCATTCTCCTGGTCCTACACTCCCATTGATTGGTAGATCATCTCATATTAACACATTGATCAGGCGTAAATGGAGACTGCGTCTGGGAGTGTGATCTGTGATAGCTGTGTTGTTGATCATGAATTAATATTGTTTATTGATGAATGTTTCTGTTGAGGCCATTACAGATGATGGTGGAATTCCATTCATGTTAGGGCTATCAGCGTATCTCTCAAAGCCAAATATTGGTATTGGTCTTTCTTTGGTTATAAAAAATATACGGTCTCTGTGCTGTCATTTATATCAGGGTCTCACAGGAGTGACTCTGATGGCCTGTGTCACTTCAAATGTAGTGAGAATGTTAATGTTACCTTTTGAGGGCTACCTCTCTCTAACCTTCTTTAATCTCCCACCTCGAGAGAGAGAGAGAGAGAGAGAGAGAGAGAGAGAGAGAGAGAGAGAGAGAGAGAGAGAGAGAGAGAGAGAGAGAGCAATTCCCTGTTTGCCCTTCTCACGTGGTCACATCATACCGCAGATAATAGAGAGAGAGAAAAGAGTGTGTAATTCACTTCAGAAAGTGATGCTTTGTTGTCTCTTTTGAGGACAACCTCTGATGAAGACCCCGTATAAACACAGCGACCGTTATAGTTTGAAGTTTTGAGATGGAAACTTTGCATTTGATTTAAGGTGATAGCAACCTTGAATGTTAGTTATGAGCCCCGAAGCTGGCGCGAGACTGTCAGGGAAAATGGTCACACTTGGAGAAAATACTGATGATGATAATAATGCTGAAGAATGCAAAGCATTAATCATGGCTCCTCTGTTTTTATTGATGGTCAGTGAGCTTGGCAGACGAACGGCACCAACATGCATAATTAAAACTGGACCCAGAAGCTTGTGTTGTTTCGTCCTCCCAAACAACATTTAATGTGCAACCTTTCCTTAGCTTCTTTAAATCAGGTGAAATTAGATGCTGCATGACTTGCAAAGGTGGCTTTAGCTGTATTGTGATTTAAGACACCAATGGTTCGTAGATGCATAAAAAGTCATGCTGAGTCAGGAAACCATGATCCCCATAATGTCGCCCATACAGTATGTACCTTTATGTGACTGAGAAGAACTGGGTGGGGCGAGTTAATGCCTCATTACGGCTCTTCCGTCTCCAGTTACCCATCTGGACACACTATTATCGTCCACTTAGAGGATCACATGATTATTATAGACAAGCTTCCTGGTAAAACAAACCTCTCCACATCCGATTGGAAACCTCTTTGATCCATCTCTCTCTGACATTCTCTGCTCTCTCTCTTCTTGCATGGTTCTTTGGCTCTGTCGCCTTGCCAACCTTGTTATAATCAGTCCTCAGGGAGGTGACATGTTGGCTTTTCTTACCCCTTGTCTGATTTGGCTCTGGGAACAGCTCCATTTTCCAGATTAAGCCCTGTTTATCACCTTGTCACCATGGGAGGAGAACAGTGTGTGTGTGTGACTAATCTTCCCCTCCCCACTATCCCAGGGTCTCAACCTCCATCACACTCTTAGGAGATTGGATTGGTTTCTCATTCACACTGGACACTGAGACAGGAGGGATAGATTCGTCCTGATACAGTTATGAGTTTCTTACAAAGCTCTAGATTGCTGTACCATAGTGTTGCTGCTGGCTAACCCAAATAGCCAGCATATTGATTACTGCACTGGCCAATGCAGTGAGAGGGAGAAAATCCTACTGTCCATCTACTGTCCATCTGCCATTTTCATGTTTTCTGATGAGCTGAGTTGACCGCCTTGTGGTGTTGCATATACAGTGGGGGAAAAAAGTATTTAGTCAGCCACCAATTGTGCAAGTTCTCTCACTTAAAAAGATGAGAGAGGCCTGTAATTTTCATCATAGGTACACTTCAACTATTACAGACAAAATGAGAAAAAAAATCCAGAAAATCACATTGTAGGATTTTTTATGAATTTATTTGCAAATTATGGTGGAAAATAAGTATTTGGTCAATAACAAAAGTTTATCTCAATACTTTGTTATATACCCTTTGTTGGCAATGACAGAGGTCAAATGTTTTCTGTAAGTCTTCACAAGGTTTTCACACACTGTTGCTGGTATTTTGGCCCATTCCTCCATGCAGATCTCCTCTAGAGCAGTGATGTTTTGTGGCTGTCGCTGGGCAACATGGACTTTCAACTCCCTCCAAAGATTTTCTATGGGGTTGAGATCTGGAGACTGGCTAGGCCACTCCAGGACCTTAAAATGCTTCTTACGAAGCCACTCCTTCGTTGCCCGGCGGTGTGTTTGGGATCATTGTCATGCTGAAAGACCCAGCCACGTTTCATCTTCAATGCCCTTGCTGATGGAAGGAGGTTTTCACTCAGAATCTCACGATACATGGCCCCATTCATTCTTTCCTTTACACGGATCAGTCGTCCTGGTCCCTTTGCAGAAAAACAGCCCCAAAGCATGATGTTTCCACCCCCATGCTTCACAGTAGGTATGGTGTTCTTTGGATGCAACTCAGCATTCTTTGAGTTGAGTTGAGTTTTTACCATAAAGTTCTATTTTGGTTTCATCTGACCATATGACATTCTCCCAATCCTCATCTGGATCATCCAAATGCTCTCTAGCAAACTTCAGACGGGCCTGAACATGTACTGGCTTAAGCAGGGGGACACGTCTGGCACTGCAGGATTTGAGTCCCTGGCGGTGTAGTGTGTTACTGATGGTAGGCTTTGTTACTTTGGTCCCAGCTCTCTGCAGGTCATTCACTAGGTCCCCCCGTGTGGTTCTGGGATTTTTGCTCACCGTTCTTGTGATCATTTTGACCCCACGGGGTGAGATCTTGCGTGGAGCCCCAGATCGAGGAAGATTATCAGTGGTCTTGTATGTCTTCCATTTCCTAATAATTGCTCCCACAGTTGATTTCTTCAAACCAAGCTGCTTACCTATTGCAGATTCAGTCTTCCCAACCTGGTGCAGGTCTACAATTTTGTTTCTGGTGTCCTTTGACAGCTCTTTGGTCTTGGCCATAGTGGAGTTTGGAGTGTGACTGTTTGAGGTTGTGGACAGGTGTCTTTTATACTGATAACAAGTTCAAACAGGTGCCATTAATACAGGTAACGAGTGGAGGACAGAGGAGCCTCTTAAAGAAGAAGTTACAGGTCTGTGAGAGCCAGAAATCTTGCTTGTTTATATGTGACCAAATACTTATTTTCCACCATAATTTGCAAATAAATTCATAAAAAATCCTACAATGTGATTTTCTGGATTTTTTCCCCTCATTTTGTCTGTCATAGTTGAAGTGTACCTATGATGAAAATTACAGGCCTCTCTCATCTTTTTAAGTGAGAGAACTTGCACAATTGGTGGTTGACTAAATACTTTTTTCCCCCACTGTATATATGATCTGAGCTGTATTGTGGTGTGCTCACCACCGAGAAGATGAGAGAGTGATATTTCTGATTAAACAGGGAAGTGACTGAGACATTGGAAGAGCCTCTACTTCCCATCTACCTTAGCTCATCTCCATTGCATCGCATATGTCCTGTCTCCTATGAACCAACCAAGAAAATGGATGGAACCAGGCAGGGTTCTCTTGTCCAGTAAGAAACAATGATTTTCATTTTCCGTTGCAATACGACACAGTAGTAAAGAACCTTTCTGTGTTAATTAAAAGTCCTTAAATATGAAATAATGTCATTCTCCAAGTGCTTCACAACATCCCATTTATCTTACTAGAGAGTAACTAATCAAAAGAGAACCATTGCGTTCTCCCAGAAGCTCGGCTGGTGCGTAAAACCCGCAAATTCAGAGAAACAAAAAGGTGTCATGGGTTCGCACTTAAAAATATGTTGCATAAAGCTTACTCCATTATTTGTTTTTTTTCACTGCATCAGGGATAGCATACACAGACGTTTCGGCTTTACAGCCTTCTTCAGTGTGTAGGTACAATCTTCTTTAATTCAAAACAGCATTTGTAAAGAACAACCGATGAGCATCAACTGCTTCTAATCAGGGTTGCCACTCATCTGCCAATCAGGGATGTAGCTTTTCTGGTCTACCTGTATACAAATGAGTCACAAAGAAATACATAATTATAGGGTATGGGAGGGGGCATGAAGGGCAACTCATGAATCAACCACCCCAGGTGTCCGCTCACCTGAATAGATCATATCAATTAATGTGATAGCCCACCACAAAAGACATCAGGTACAGCCGTTCATAAATATGTGGGGCCAACTCATAAACTATATGCAAAAACGGATATGGACAGTGTTCTTGTAGCCTATAACAGTCTAAATTTGGCTTATAGGAAGGAGATGAAATTGAATTCTTTGTTTAACCTTGTGGAGATACAGAATTTAATGAATACAGGGCATTCTGAAAGTATTCAGCCCCTTTGACTTTTTCCACATTTTGTTACATTACAGCCTTATTCTAAAATGTATTAAATAAATGTTTTTCCAAAATACAAAATACCAAATAATGACAAAGCGAAAAAACTGTTTTTTAGACATTTTTGCAAATGTATATGAAAAAAATAATATTCAGACCCTTTTCTATGAGTCTCGAAATTGAGCTCAGGCGCATCCTGTTTCTAATGATCATCCTTGAGATGTTTCTACAACTTGATTAGAGACCACCTGTGGTAAATTCAATTGATTGGACATGATTTGGAAAGTCACACACCTGTCTATATAAAGTCCCACAGTTGACAGTGCATGTCAGAGCAAAAACCAAGCCATGAGGTCGAAGGAATTGTCCTAGTGCGCCGAGACAGCATTGTGTTGAGACACAGATCTGGGGAAGGGTACCAAAACATTTCTGCAGCATTGAAAGTCCTCAAGAACACATTGGCCTCCATCTTAAATGGAAGAAGTTTGGAACCACCAACACTCTTTTGATAGCTGGCCGCCTGGCCAAACTGAGCAATCGGGGGAGAAGGGTGGCAGGTAGCCTAGTGGTTAGAGTGTTGGACTAGTAACCGAAAGGTTGCAAGATCAAATCTCTGAGCTGACAAGGTAAAAATCTGTCGTTATGCCCCTGAACAAGGCAGTTAACCTCAGGGAGGTGACCAAGACCCTGGTGGTCACTCTGCCAGAGCTCCAGAGTTCCTCTGTGGAGATGGGTGAACCTTCCAGAAGGACAGCCATCTCTGCAGCACTTCACCATTCAGGCCTTTATGGTAGAGTGTCCAGACAGAAGCCACTCCTAAGTAAAAGGCACATGATAGTCCACTTGGAGTTTGCTAAAAGGCACCCAAAGCACTCTCAGACCATGAGAAACAAGATTCTCTGGTGTGATGAAACCAAGATCGAACTCTTTGGCCTGAATGCCAAGCGTCACGTCTGGAGGAAACCTGGCACCATCCCTACAGTGAATCATGGTGGTGGCAGCATCCTACTGTGGGGATGTTTTTCAGTGGCAGGGATTGGGAGACTAGTCAGGATCGAGGGAAAAATTTACGGAGAAAAGCACAGAGAGATCCTTGATGAAAACCTGCTCCAGAGCGCTCAGGACCTCAGAAGGTTCACCTTCCAGCAGGACAACGACCCTAAGCAGACAAAACAATGCAGGAGTGGCTTCGGGACAAGTATATATTATTCGTAGCCGTCTATTTACCACCACAAACCAATGCTGGCACTAAGACCACAATCAACGAGCTGTATAAGGCCGTAAGCAAACAATAAAATGCTCACCCAGAAGCGGCACTCTAGTGGCCGTGGACTTTAATGCAGTTTTACCCAAATCCGTTTAACCCAATTTCTACCTGCATGTCACTTGCAACCAGAGGGAAAAAAAATTATATACCACCTTTACTCCACACACAGAGACACATACAAAACTCTCCCTTGCCCTGTGTGATAATGCTCTCGGTAGCCGATGTGAGCAAGACCTTTAAACAGGTCAACATTCACAAAGCTGCGGGGCCAGATGGATTAACAGGACGTGTACTTAAAGCTTGCACGGACCAACTGGCAAGTGTCTTCACTGACATTTTCAACCTTTCCTTGACCAAGTCTGTAATACCTACATGTTTCAAGCAGACCACCATAGTCCCTGTGCCCAAGGAAGCGAAGGTAACCTGCCTAAATGATTACTGCCCCGTAGCACACGTCGGTAGCCATGAAGTGCTTTGAAAGGCTGGTCATGGCTCACATCAACAGCATCATCCCGGATACCCTAGACCCACTCCAAATTCGCATAACGCACAAACAGATCCACAGATGATGCAATCTCAATCGCACTCCACACTGCCCTTTCCCACCTGAACAAAATTAACACCTATGTGAGAATGTTGTTCATTGACTACAGCTCAGCGTTCAAAACCATAGTGCCCTCAAAGTTCATCGCTAAACTAAGGACCCTGGGACTAAACCCCTCCCTCTGCAACTGGACTTGCTGACGGGCCACCCCCAGGTGACAAGGATAGGCAACAACATGTCTGCCACACTGATCCTCAACACTGGGGCCCCTCAGGGGTGCGTGCTTAGTCCCCTCCTGTACTCCCTGTTCACCCACGACTGCATGGCCAAACACGACTCCAACACCATCATTAAGTTTGCTGACGACACAACAGTGGTGGGCATGATTACCGACAACGATGAGACAGCCTATAGGGAGGAGGTCAGAGATCTGGCACTTTGGTGCCAGGACAACAACCTCTCCCTCCGTGAGCAAGACAAAGGAGCTGATCGTGGATCACAGGAAAAGGCGGGCCGAACAGGCCCCCATTAACATTGACAGGGCTGTAGTGTAGCGGGTCCAGAGTTTCAAGTTCCTTGGTGTCCACATCACCAACAAACTATCATGGTCCAAACACACCAAGACAGTCTTGAAGAGGGCATGACAACACCTTTCCCCTTCCGGAGACTGAAAAGATTTGGCATGGGTCCCCAGATCCTCAAAAGGTTCTACAGCTGCACCATCGAGAGCATCCTGACCGGTTGCATCACCCATTACCAAGCTTGTAGCGTCATACCGAAGAAGACTCGAGGCTGTAAACGCTGCCAAAGGTGCTTCAACAAAGTACTGAGTAAAGGGTCTGAATACTTATGTAAATGTGATATTTCAGTTTATTTAAATAGCAAACTTTTCTAAAAACCTGTTTTTGCTTTGTCATTATGGGGTATTGTGTGTATACTGATGGGGAAAAACGATTTAATACATTTTAGAATAAGGCTGTAACGTAGCAACATGTGGAAAAAGTCAAGGGGTCTGAATACTTTCCGAATGCACTGTATATCCACACGGCTTCCCCTTGGAGTAATTTGATGGATTAACTTTTTCAATCTCTTAGCAGAGAGTAAACAGAAAGTGGGTTTAATTTTTGTCACAGGGACAGATGGATGTGTTTTTTCCCTCCAGTTTCTTCTAAAACCTTAAACCTACACTGCGTGAGGAATGAGCACAAAAGGCAGACAGCAGTGGTTACTAGGGAAAATAGAGAGTTAGCTGCTTTCTGTGTGAATTCACGTGTTCAGTGGAAACAAGCAGTGAGAATTGCAAGGTGCAATTCAGCAAACATTCCTGCAGCCGAGTAACCTTGAGGTAAAAATCTGATCAGAAGGAATGTAACAACAGACAGCCCACCCTGCCTCCCCTCCCCCATTACTTTTCTCTGGTTAAAAAATTGCATGTGCTTCTTTTCTAGAGAAAATCTAATTAGGGAAGAAGGGGCAACCTTTGAATGATATACGTTAAAGAAGTACATTTTAAATGTTTGAAGGGGCAATCTGCAGTTGCTTCATCCATTTTTGGAATTAATCACATCATTTTGATATCATGGATGGTCAGTCCTAGTCTTGGTCAGTCCTGTCTATGAATTTGAGTGATTACATTTCTCCAGCTCCATCTCACAGCTTTTTCCCGAATTAGGGGCGGGGGTGCTTTGTTATTGCCCATTTTAAGGTATTTTATGTTAGTTTGGATTATAATACAGTATCTTGAAAGATTTCACTTTAAAACATGATGTAGTCTATAAATGTGCAGTGAAGGCACTACTTGCACTATCACGGTAGGCCTATGTAGTCAGAAATATCATTATACTGGGACAAGCTTAATAAAAAGTTTGATTTTCAACAACATCAATCTCTCACAATGTACAGGATGTATCTTTTTGGATCGCCTTGAGACATCACAACTGAACTGTATGGAATATTTTGGACTTGACTAAAGGAACATTCACTGACCATGATGACGTGTTTAATGACATCTTCAGTCCAGCCCTGAGTGCATTGTGGGTCTTTCCCAAGATGGCGGCGCCCTTGCTGAAGTGCTGAAGAAGTGTCTCTGAAGAAACAGTTGGAATTGTTGGTGCATTTCACGGCGACGAGTTTACAACATTCGCCTGGTCGCCACACGTCTGTGCCAGAAGAGCACACGACAAGCGTCATTGACAGCTCTAGCCTGACAGCGCGTGGCGTGGTTGTGGCAGAGTGTCCGTGTGAACATGGGCCTCGTCTCGAGCCCCTTCCCGTAGCGAAGAGCAGCCGTGGGGAGAGAAACCGCAGATTTCCCTGCAAACACTTACCCGTCCAACTCGGACCTGTCGGCTTCCACGTTGTTTACAAACTGTGGACGCTACCGTACAATTTCCTTTCGAGAATTGTCTGTGCGACCGCGTCTATAATAGTCCGGAGACGGAGAGGTTTCCCACCCGGTATCGAAGAGGATTCCACCGCGCCAAGGTCTGTACGCTGCAGAAATGGCAATTTTCACATCTGGTTCACTTGCCAGTCAGTCTTTTCTAAAACGTTTATCGAACTACTGTAGCTTGCAGTTCCACAAGTAACATGAAGCATGCACCGTTTTACAAGCATGAAGTACAAACCGGTGATGCCAATACTAGCTAGTTGTCAGAAAGTCGGCTAAGGGTCTGCTAGTTAGCCACAAGCTAACCTGTCAAACTCGAATAACCTGTCAAACTCTAGAACAGCCACGCGCGAACATGGTTCTAGCTCTGCAGGTTGATAACGTTCTACTGATTTCCAATTCTGTTATGTATCATTCTGCAGTATCTACTATCCCCTTAGAAAATGGCTTTTCCATGGAAGATAGCCAGTCCAGAATGCATATTCTCTACCATTTGACTGCTAAGTTAATTTAAAGGGAATTCACTGGTGAGGCGTCATTGTCAGACTTAAACCTTTTCACACAGCTAATGTTAACCGTGTCAAATGCAAATACAGGTAGCTACTAGTTATGTACTTATTAGAACGAGAATATGCCCACTACAGCACATGATGACAGACGAGTCTTGCATGGTTGTACTTTGTTATGAAGCTAAAGCTGTTCAGTTCATATCCCATCACTCACCAGGGCCACCTGTGGTGAATGGGGGTTAGGGATGTGAGAGTGCTAATGTTATTGTCCATGCTATTTATGGGTGGTGGTTAGCTTTGGGACACAACATCGGGAGTCTGGCAACAGAAAATAACCCAACCACAATATAGCCGGCTTCACCAAAAAACGTTCCTGTTAACAATGGCATATGAGAAACTGTATTTACCAGATGTAAAGTTAAATGTCTCCCTCGCTATCAATTAAACATCTGAATCCAACTTAAGCCTGAACAGCACCATATTCCTGTTGAGTTAGACAGCAGGAAGCCATTAGACCATGCACTTCAAGTGAGACTTCCTACCACAAAATCTACCTGTGTCTACACAGCTGGAATATGGTGCGGTTCGGACAAAAGTTGGATTCAGACGTTTATTTGATAGCTAGGGTCACATTTCACTTTACGTCTGGTAAGTAGAGTTCCTAGAGATTATGCAAATGCCTTTGTTGACAGGAAACACTTTTTTTGGTGTGGCCAGCTATATTGTGGTAGTGTTATTTTAACGTTGCCAGTCACCAGAACAATTCACAACTCAGGGAGTCTAACCAATACAGACTTCCGATGTTGAGTCCCAAAACTAGGTGGTGGTAGTTTTTAACCCACAGCTGCTCCTCATCTAACCAGTCTATGGCTAACCCAATGCTGCCCAAACTTTCCTAGTCATTAGGAAGCAGAACTTAAAATGGTTGAATAGTTTGGGTCAAAAATAGATTGCATCTGATGGATGCATGTTAAATATTTATCATATTCCTCAATGTTACACAAAAACATACTGTACAGCTATATCCTATTATTGAATAATGAAACCTTTTATTAACATTGACCTCAACCTGACCTCCTCTCCGTCTCTCCCTCAGGTCCCTGATGAAAATGGACTCTGAACTGCTGCACTCGCCGGCAGTGTGCCTGGCTGAGGAGGAGGAGGCGGACATGAGCGACTGGAACCTGCCGCTGGCCTTCATGAAGAAACGCCACTCAGAGAAGATCGAGGGCTCCAAGGCCCTGGCCCAGAGCTGGAGGATGAAGGACAGGGTAAGAGATGTCCTTATGGTCCCGCTGCACCATGTCCTAAGTCTCTACACTGGTCTGCTGAACTAGGGCTTTTTAATGGTGAACGGATAAAGGCCCAACCTGCGTTGCTCATATTATGCAGTTGCTCTTGGTTCTCATAAGGTTAATCTTGTTCATTCTTTGAAAGTAGCTCATGAATGATGAACTGAAACCAGAGAGACTTTAATTGGAGACCACTGTGTGTTCAATATCCAGAAACTATGGTTAGGTTCTGCAGATCTTAAGATAATTTGACTTGCATACTTCCATCAAAGCAAAGTTTTACATGTGTATGTGTGCGTTTCAAATGTGAGTGTGTGTATATATGTGTGTACATGCGTACAAGCACTTGTGCGGCCTCAGCCTCAGGCAAACAGTCAATGGATGTAATAGCGTTGTCCTTCAGGGTCATTCAAACTGTCTTTTTTGTTTATTATGACTTTATCTTTGACTGTCATTCTATCCCCCGCCCAGCACCTCCACTCCCACTTGTCTCCAATTCCACATCCCAACCCTCAGCTTCTCTCAGCCCATCCCACCTATCTCTGCGCGCCGTAGCTATTTCAAATCAAATTTTATTGGTCACATACACATGGTTAGCAGATGTTAATGTGAGTGTAGCGAAATGCTTGTGCTTCTAGTTGCGACAATGCAGTAATATCTAACAAGTAATCTAACAAATCCACAACAACCTACCTTATACACACAAATGTAAGGGGATGAATAAGAATATGTACATATAAATATATGGATGAGTGATGGCTGTGCAGCATAGGCAAGATGCAGTAGATGGTATAGAATACAGTATATACATATGAGATGAGTAATGTAGGATATGTAAACATTATTAAAGTGGTGTTATTTAAAGTGACTAGTGATAACTTTATTAAGTACATTTATTTAAGTGGCCAGAGATATGAGTCTGTATGTTGGCAGCAGCTTCTCTATGTTAGTGATCGCTGTTTAGCAGTCTGATGGCCTTGAGATAGAAGCTGTTTTTCAGTCTCTCGGTCCCAGCTTTGATGCACCCATACTGACCTCGCCTTCTGGATGATAGCGGGGTGAACAGGCAGTGGCTCGGGTGGTTGTTGTCCTTTGATCTTTTTGGCCTTCCTGTGACATCGGGTGCTGTAGGTGTCCTGGAGGGCAGGTAGTTTGCCCCTGTGATGCTTGGGCAGTCCGCATCACCCTCTGGAGAGCCCTGTGGTTGCACCTTCTTCACCACACTGTCTGTGTGGGTGGACCATTTCAGTTTGTCATTGTGTACGCAGAGGAACTTGAAGCTTTCCACCTTCTCCACTACTGTCCCATCGATATGGATGGGGGGGTGCTCCCTCTGCTGTTTCCTGAAGTCCATGATCATCTCCTTTTGTTTTGTTGATGTTGAGTGAGAGGTTATTTTCCTGACACCACACTCCGAGGGCCCTCACCTCCTCCCTGTAGGCCGTCTCGGCCTCCCCGTAGGCCGTCTCGGCCTCCCCGTAGGCCGTCTCGGCCTCCCCGTAGGCCGTCTCGCCCAGTGAATTTCTTTCAGGGCCGACGAGGTATCTACTTGGGGGGATGTACACAGCTGTGACTATAATCAAAGAGAATTCTCTTGGAAGATAATGCGGTTGGCATTTGATTGTAAGGAATTCTAGGTCAGGTGAACAGAAGGACTTGAGTTCCTGTATGTTGTGATTACACCATGAGTTGTTAAATCATAAGGCATACACCCTCGCCCTTTTTCTTACCAGAGAGATGTTTGTTTCTGTCGGCGCGATGCATGAAGAAACCGGGTGATTGTACCAACTCTGACAACATATCCCGAGTGAGCCATGTTTCCGTGAAACAGAGAATGTTACAATCTCTGATGTCTCTCTGGAAGGCAATTCGTGCCCTAATTTCGTCCACCTTGTTATCTAGAATTTGGACATTGGCGAGTAATTTGTTCGGAAGCGGTGCATGGTGTGCTCGCCTTCTGAGTCTGACCAGTAGGCCGCTCCGTCTGCCTCTCCTGCGGCGACCGCGTTGTTTTGGGTCGGCCTCTGGGATAAGATCCCATGTCCAGGGTGGAGGTCCGAACAAAGAATCTGCTTCGGGAAAGTCGCATTCCTGGTCGTAATGTTGGTAAGTTTACATAGTTTTTATATTCAATAGTTCTTCCCGGCTGTATGTAATAACACTTGAGATTTTCTGGGCTAACAATGTAAGAAATAATACATTAAATTATACATTAAAAAACGAACTGCGTAGTGTTCTAAGGACCTGAAGTGAGGCAACCACCTCTGTCGGCGCCATCTTTCAACTATGCTGTGATGTTTAACATAATCGAATAGAATCTGCAGATTGCGAGTTGAAGATAAAATACTTTTAATAAGAGTATATTAGTAATCGACTGACCAGGTCTCTCCAGATCTCCCAACAATGCTATTTGTAGGGTCAATTTTAGATGAATGTTCTGCATTTTTATCCATTCCTGAACCTGAGACCAGAAACAGGCTACCCGAGGGCAATACCAGAACAAATGGTCTATTGATTCTGTATCCTCACAACAAAATCTACAAAGCTGCGATGATTGTATGCCTTAAATATTCAAAATATTGCTGGTGGCAAGAATTCTGTACAATCTTTTTAGCTGAAAGGCACAAAGTCTTGAATCTTGCGTAGTTTTATATACTGTTGGAAGTCGGAAGTTTACATACACCTTAGCCAAATACATTTAAACTCTGTTTTTCACAATTCCTGACATTTAATCCTAGTAATAATTCCCTGTCTTAGGTCAGCTAGAATCACCACTTTATTTTAAGAATGTGAAATGTCAAAATAATAGTAGTGATTTATTTCAGATTTTATTTCATCACATTCACAGTGGGTCAGAAGATTACATACACTCAATTAGTATTTGGTAGCATTGCCTTTAAATTGTTTAACTTGGTTCAAACGGTTCAAGTAGCCTTCCACAAGCTTCCCACAATAAGTTGGGTGAATTTTGGCCCATTCCCCCTGACAGAGCTGGTGTAACCGAGTCAGGTTTGCCCACAGATTTTCTATAGGATTGAGGTCAGGGCTTTGTGATGGCCACTCCAATACCTTGACTTTGTTGTCCTTAAGCCATTTTGGAATTATGCTTGGGGTCATTGTCCACTTGGAAGACCATTTGTGACCAAGCTTCAACTTCCTGACTGATGTCTTGAGACGTTGCTTTAATATATACACATTTTGCTTCCTCATGATGCCATCTATTTTGTGAAGTGCACCAGTCCCTCCTGCAGAAAAGCACCCCCACAACATGATGCTGCCACCCCCGTGCTTCACGGTTGGGATGGTGTTCTTCGGCTTGCATGCCTCACCCTTTTTCCTCCAAACATTACGATGGTCATTATGGCCAAACAGAGGACATTTCTCCAAAAAGTCAGGTCTTTGTCCCCATGTGCAGTTGCAAACCGTAGTCTGGCTTTTTTTATGGTGGTTTTGGAGCAGTGGCTTCTTTCTTGCTGAGCTGCCTTTCAGGTTATGTCGATATAGGACTCGTTTTACTGTGGATATAGATACTTTTGTACCTGTTTTCTCCAGCATCTTCACAAGGTCCTTTGCTGTTGTTCTGGGATTGATTTGCACTTTTAGGAGACAGAACGTGTCTCCTTCCTGAGCAGATGAACGTGGTACCTTCAGGCATTTGGAAATTGCTCCCAAGGATGAACCAGACTTGTGGAGGTCTACAATTGTTTTTCTGAGGTCTTGGCTGATTTGTTTTGATTTTGCCATGATGTCAAGCAAAGAGGCACTGAGTTTGAAGGTAGGCCTTGAAATACATCTACAGGTACACCTCCAATTGACTCAAATGATGTCAATTAGCCGATCAGAAGCTTCTAAAGCCATGACATAATTTTCCAAGCTGTTTAAAGGCACAGTCAACGTAGTGTATGTAAACTTCTGACGCACTGGAATTGTGATATAGTGAGTTGTAAGTGAAATAATCTGTCTGTAAACAATTGTTGAAAGATTACTTGTCATGCACAAAGTAGATGTCCCAACCGACTTGCCAAAACTATAGTTTGTTAACAAGACATTTATGGAGTGGTTGAAAAACGATTTTGAGTGACTCCAACCTAAGTGTATGTAAACTTCTGACTTCAACTGTATCAACTCATACACTCCGTGCCATGGAATTGGTACATCAAAAAATATTTCCCCAGGTTTTTTGCACTCTGTATGGCAGGAACATCTTGATATAACATTACTATCATCACGGCCTACTGCTTTAGGAAAGACATAATTTGTTCTTCAGCAAGACTTCAACATTAAACCTTGTTAAGGTTACCCTTCGTCTATATTGTTCCCCATTTGTAGAAATTCATTATAACTCTGCTTCAGGACAACCCTAGGCGCTTTTGCAGTGGAATTTCAATGCTTTTCTCTAGTAAATGGTGACAGTGGGATTTTTGTGTTTCTATTACACCTGCCAGGGCTGTTATGAAAGGTGCTGTTATATTCCTGCAGTACTATATACCTGATTGTTTCAAATTCTGTTACGGAGAGCGATGTCGGCAATAATGCCAAATGTCACATTGCCATACGCTACGCCGGCTGACTTAGTATCCCTATACATTCTAGACATTCACCCAAATGAGATTAACCAACTTCTGCTAATATGACAGAATTAGGCTTCTACACTGTGCTTCAGGCGCTGAATTATATTGTAACCATAAAACATTAATTAATATATTCATTCCAAAACTGGAGAGATTCCTGGGGTAAGACAAAGGGACATTCTTTTCTCTAACACTGTTAGAAAATATGCCTAAATAATTTAGGCTAGCTTATGTTCTACAAGGAATACATTGTTTTGCTTCAATTAATTTAATTACTGTACCTGTTTTGATTGTGTATGGCCTATGGTTCCCCAACTGGCGGCCTCCCCCATGGGTGATTGACATTTTATTACAATTATTTAAAACATTTTTTATTAATGTTTATTGTTGGAGATTATTTAAAAAAATATATAAATAAATTGTCTTATCTGTTCCAAAGTATTTCCACACATAATATAACTATGTGATTGTATGCAAATGTAAGCATGGTTTGAAATTGTTTTATTCAAATATTTTTGGGCTTACGGTCAATATGCTGTCTACAAATTATTTGTAATTATGTTCCGGCCCCCTGACCATCCGCTCAAGAAAAAAAATTGGCCTGCGGCCTAATCTACTTAATGGTCCCTGGCCTACTGTTATTTACTACAGGGTGATTTACAGTGCCCTCCTGAATTATTGGCACCCTATGTAAATATGAACAAAAAATGCGGTGAAAAAAAGGTAATTGTTTATCTGCTTGATCTGACACTCAAAATATCATATCAATCTAATGTTTGAGTTAAAATTTTCACAGAAAAATCAATCGTCAGCAAGAAATCATTATTTTATTCAAAAACATGCATGTCACAATTATTGGCACTCCTGTGTTTAGTACTTTGTGCACCCTCCCTTTTCTGAGTCGTCTTCTATAATGTTTGATGAGGTGGGAGAACACCATAGGAAGGGATTTGAGACCATTCCTCCATAGAGAAACTCTCCAGATCCTTAAGGGTCTTTGCTTGTGGACTCTCCTCTTCAGCTCACCCCACAGGTTTTGAATTGGGTTTAGGTCAGGGGACTGGGATGGTCATTGCAAAAGCTTGATTCTATGGTCAATGAACCATTTTCCTGTGTATTTGGGGGTATGCTTTGGATCGTTGTCCTGCTGGAAGATCCAACGACGACCCAGTTTTAGCCTCCTTGTAGAGGCAGACAGGTTTTGGACTAAAATCTGCTGGTACTTGGAGTCCAGGATGCCATGTATCCTAACAATGTTCCCAGGGCCTTTGAAAGTTAAACAGTGCTACAACATCACAGATCCACCACCATACTTCGCAGTGGGGATTAGGTTATTTTCTGCACGGTTTCTTTTACGCCAAACCCACCTCTGGTGTTTATTGCCAAAAAGCGTTATTTTAGTCTCATCAGACCGTAGAACCTGGTTCCAATGACATTTAGCAACCTCCAGGGACTTACGTTTGTGGTTTGGTGACAGCAGAGGATTTCTTCTGGCAACCCTTCTAAATAACTTGTTAGCGTGGAAGTGGTGTTTCACTTGTAGCTTTGGAGACTTAACCAACTTCTGCAATTCTCCAACTGTGGTCCTTGGGCAAAAATAATTCCCCTTGTGCCATCCTTCTCACTGTGCGTGGGGGCAAAATACACTTGTCATGACTTTCCCTCTTGGCTGAGGATCATAGGCGCCAGATCAGATAAAAAAAAATTCACATCCGTTTTTGTTCATATTAATCTAGGGTGCCAATAATTCAGGAGGGCACTGTAGATTGATTGACAGTGATGGATAATGCTAAGGATGGTACTAGTGACCCCATTGGTTTTGTATCTAAATAGTTGAAGCTGTTGAGAGGAGTGGCTTGTGATGGGGCTATCAAGTGGCCCATAAATGATGTGCTACATCGTGGAAAATCAGCAGGATCATGGCCAGCTAGCTATTACACTACAGACACTGTTGTGCTATCTCAGGATGAGAGGTGGCAGGCTGCCCAATTACAAGGCCCATTGGTCAAGGTGGAGTCCGGTCCCTGTGGAGATGTCTGTAATTGAGTTGTGACCATGTGTGTGTGTGTGTGGTGAGCTCATGCAGCTTGTGTGTGTGTGTGTGTGTGTGTGTGTGTGTGTACACCTGCTAGTATAGTGCAAGTGTGTGAATGAAACTCTATCATGGTCGGCCTAGTTGCTGCTCCGAATCCCACAAACACTGCCTCCCTGTTGGGCTTGTCTAATGCTGCTGCTGTGTGTTCGTGGTATTGGGATAGCTATGTTATTTATGGTACCCAAAATAGTAATGGGTTTGCCTCTGTTCTATAGATGTCCATGTCATGGATAGAGGTTGGGCAAGAGTCCTCTGAAAGGATACGTTGTAACACTGAATGACTTTCAGGCACAGTGAAATGGAGCAGTGTGAGACAAACTAACCCTAACCCCAAAGTACACTGTTAGTAGACCTGAGTCATTGAAGAGAACCCCAACGGTTCCTTATTAGATGTCACCCCCTGCCTGATCTGGGACTATACAGTTATCTGTTAGTGGATGAGCAGAGCAAGTAAACCAGGTCGGATAGCGCCCTGTACAGAACAGCCAGACTACTATCCCAGAGGGAGACTCTCGTTCATATCCGTGTCCAATACATAAGCACACAATACCGGATCCTTTTGAGAAGCTATGCCATGTCCAGGGCTTGACCCTGATGTGACGCTGTGCTCTAGACCAGGGTTTCCTAAACTCTGTCCTGGGGCCCCCCTCTGGGTGAACGTTTAGCTTTTTGCCTTAGCACTACACAGCTGATTTTAAATAACCAACTCCTCATCAAGATCTGATCATTTGAATCAGCTGTGTAGTGCTAGGGCAAACACCTAGTGGGGCCCACAGGACCAAGTTTAGGAAACCCTTCTCTAGATGTGGCCCCTGGAGTTAAACATCAGTATCAGAAACCCTGAGCTAAGAGAAACAGCATTAGGTCTGGGATTAATGGCAGATTGAACTTTGAAAATACATTTTCAAAATACGTAAAAAATCTGTGGAGGTTCCTCTTCAGACTGACTCTCCCAACAAATCACAAGACAGACATGCCAAAACGTTGCAATTCAAAACCAAAGTTTGCAGGCGCAACCTTTTGTGGTGGTTTAAGTGACGGTGGTTGACACAATCTAGCCACTTGCAAAATGCACTCATTAAAGTGGCAACAAGTGGATAAGGCAGTGATGTAGGAAAGCAGGATGTCCCAACTCTGCCCTTTCCTGTATGCCAAACTGACATTGTATAAGTACAGAAGCCTTCATTTCCATTTCAAAGCTCTTTCTCCATGGAACTGTTAATAAGAGATGTTCCACCAATGACATGTGATGGTGAGGGCTGATGTCTGTCTGTGTATCAGATGATCCCTGACCCATGTGCCCACACAGCTGTTGATTCAGCACGTGCGACCGCACCCCTGTCCTGTCTCAGTTCCTCATTAGAGGGACATGGAGGCCACACGCACGGTCACACACACATGGCACGAGAGAGAAAGGAAAATATAAGGATCCCATCTTACAATACAATAAATCAATACTAAATCGACAACCACACCATTGAGGCAGGTGTGCTATCTAGAATGCTTTGCAGTCTTAATCAGTACTCCATCATGAATGAATTAAATGCACACAGTAAATTAACTAGGCCTATTAGACATGTGACCATTGACGTGGAAAAGGATGTCTGGGTTCTGTCAAAATTAGAGCTAGTCATTTGAAATCAATGCAGATGAGCTCATTGATTTCCACCTCTGCATACTCTACTGGCTTTCCAACAATTATTTCCACACATCCTCGAAATCACGCTGCAATATCAAGCCCACAAATTGCAATTCTTGGCTTTCTGCTGGGCTAGCTTCCTCCATCTTTGCCATTATTTTCATCCTTTAAAAAAAATCTCGGTTCACTATGCAAAATGACTATATAATCGCCATGATAACCAGTGAATCTCCTTCAGGAGAGCAGAAAATCCAGGCTGAATAGCAGTCTGATCCAGGTACTGTAGATAGTCTTTGACGGGAATATGGAGTGCCTTTTGGGCTCAAATTCTGATCTGTATCAGAAGGACACATGAATGCAGGGATGAACATTTGGATGTCATTTCTACCCTGTATTTGTTGTAGTCCTATTGCTCATGTTTTGACTACTACGTTACCTCTATAGCAACTCTATTGAAATTTCACTGTGGCCTTCGAGGAACACTATTGTGTGTGTGTGTGTGTTGGAGACCGGAGTGTGTGTGTGCTGTCTTTAAACTGGTAATTGAGTTCTGTAACTCCCCCTCTCATGAATAACCATGCATGGGACTCCACGGAACTTTGAGCCATTCCCTCCCTCCCTCCGATCCAGCACCTCGGGCCCAAACGGATCAATGGTCAGTGACTATTCCATTTGCTAGGCCTGCTATAAATTAAGGCTATTTAAACAGAGGGGGCATCGATCTCCCCCGTGCCTGGGCCAGGCCTAGCATGCTGGACGGCCTTGGAGATTGCAGCATCAGCTTTGGCCATTCACTTTATCGCCAGTAGGGCACAGTCACACTCTGATACACGTACATTATCACAAACCCTTGGAATCTGTCTTGAAGTTTCTGTGTTTTCCATTGGTCATGGATAGCCAAATAGTTAAGTACCAGTGCCATTCACCTGTATGATAGTGAGCATTGTGAACAAGTTTTAAAAAAACTGATTGAACCAAAGTCCACTTCAGCTTTCACCCTACTCCTCCCCTGTTATCTCTCTCTCCCCTCTGCGCTGCTCCTAACAGGATTTGTGGGATTATTGGAAATCCATGAGGTCCAGGAGACATGTATTAAAATGTAATTTTGTTTAGGCTTTCCTTCAGATTAATGTTAACAATCAAGGAGGGCCACCCTCTTCAGAAGGAGACCGTTGTTATGGAGGATCAGAGACTCTCCCCAAGGGGGAAAGACTTAGCCTCCACCTTTCCATTGCCTTTGTCCCTCCCTTTTCTCCTCGTCCTGTTCAGTGTTCATCTTCTATATTTTAAACACAGAAAAGCTTCAAAAGTATATTAAAGCACCACACTTTTTTTGTACTGAGCTCGCTACAACACGTACAGATTCTAGTCCCGATTCTCTTCGTTTGTGCTTTCTGTGCTGGCTTGTAGCCCTCTGCTACTAAATGAGCTTACCCAAATCCAATAGTCATGTCATTTTTTCGGTGGCTAAAAACCGCCGCAAAATAACAGCCTCCCAAAACAATAGAATCTTAAAGAACCTGTCACAAGCCAAGCATGTTTCTCTGCACAAGGCAATCATCTTGGTTTTGTCCCAAATGACACCCTATTTCATGTATAGTGCACTACTTTTGACCAGGGCCCATAGGGTTGCAGCCCTTATGTCTCCTGCAGTTGGAATGCGTGCTATAAATAGGAGACAATAGACTTCTCCACTGAAGTGAGAAATGAATGGGATTCAATCAATGGGAGCCAACATCTGGCTGCTGTCAAACCTAAATGCCACATTAGCCTATTATGAATCCAAAATAAAAAGTCTACCTCCCTATTTGTCTCAATTATCATAGTTTTTTCATGCTAATTTCTCTGTTTCATTAGTCTCTCACATATGATGTCGTTGGGAAACAAATAATTTCATTAGGGTTGTTTTATTGCGATGGTAATCACCTTAGTTTCCCGTGCCAGGCTGCGGTAATGTTGCTGGTGAATTAGTATGGTGCTGAACAACACCAAGTCAGGACAGAACGTCTGACATGAACGTACCTCACCTCTAGAACTGATCTACAGGTGATGATTTGTGTGTGGGTTGGTGGGTGTGTGGAGACCCGCTTTTGGTGCTTGACTGTGAACAGTGTTGGTGCTTTTGTGGGTAGCTATGCCATCTTCAGTTTGACCAAACGATGCAAAGACACGGGAAGAATAATTGCAGTCACAAATGCTGACGGCTGTTTTCAAGTTTATTTCAGTCAGTCAGTGCACTCCTTCCCAGTTGTGGTCAGAACTATTGTGTGTGAAAATAGGAAAGAAATTTGAAATCTCCCCCAGAAATTCAACACATTTACTGTTTTCCAGGGATGGTTGTAAAACCTGCACTCTGTAGACTGGGTGGGTCCGAAATGGCACCCTATTCCCGATTTATAGTACACTACTTTTGACCAGAGTTCAATGGGAATGAGCTTTTGTAGATTCTTTGCCGCAGGGCTGAAAACTCCCCCAGGCGTGTTGTCATTTCAGCTATAGTATCTTTAAAGGGCACATCCCAACGGACTTATCCCTCACTGGGGTCAATGTATAAGAAAGCAGTCATGCCTACCTGAGGTCAGTGTAGTGAAAGTAAAGCCTCTTAGTGAGGGATCCTATGGGACCGAGATGGGATTCACATCCACACTCCTATTGGTTTGATTAGAGTTGGAACCACAACGTTGTGGGAAATGAAATGCCATGAGGTTCTTTCCCCCTCTCAGCTTTGCTCACTCCGCAAGCTCCTCCTGCGCTTGCGGGGTAAATTAGGAATATTATTTTTATTCATGGATACAGGGATACTCGTGAGTGGAATGTCAAAGCTGCATGTAAACAGCTTATCCTGAAATAATACCTTCATCGGGATTGGGCTATTATTCAGAATACTATGCGCATGTAAACGTGGTCACTGATGTGAGCTTGCTCATTGACTATTACTCAGGCGTTGAGAAAAGATGCACAAAGCTAGTAACACAGGAGAAGGAGCTCCTCAAGTAAAAATCAGTGCAGGGTTTCAGGCTACCCTCTCTGTTCTAGCCTCTCTCGTTCTCTCGCTCTCTGTTTGTGTATGTCCTTGTGTGCCCCAATGGATCGATCTGTGTTCAGGTGCACATGTTTACCTGCCCCTGTTTCCTGTCCCCCTGGGCTTCTTCTCTATCAGTAACTACAGAACTCTGCTAACCACCATTGATCAGGCACATATTTAATTCAATACCCTTATGTCTGCAATGAGCTTCGGCCTTTCTGTTCATCAGCTGCAGAGTTGCATTAACTTCAGTTATCCAGGCACACATTCAATTAAATACACTTCAATAGACCTTTCTTGGAAAGTCCTTGGGAGACAAATCAATCACCAGTAAATGTGATCTTTCTGCTGTATCATTAAACGATTTCTGGGCAAGGTTTATATACGGAGTCGTGACAGTTTTATTTATTTTTTTACGTTTTAAAATATCTATTTTTATTACAGAAAGCACTGAATTGTGAGTCGTGACAGTCTACAGACCTCAAAGACATTTTGTTAAGTTCTTCCCTCCTCTCCAAGCGGAACCCTTTTGGTGTGTTCTCTATAGTCTAGTTCTTGGCATAGTGTTGGATCCAGCCTCAGTCTTGTTGATAGACAACATGGCGCTTCACTCTCCAGATCAGGTCAGCAGCACTGTGGTTCAGAATTGCAAAGTCACATCAGGCTATGCCAACCAGACAGACCTGCCAAGGGATCCATCCATGCCAGAGGGCGAGGTCAAAATAGTGTGTATGGCATCCAAAAAAAACGCTCTCACCCCAGGACACCAAGTAATGAAAAATACAAATAAACGCAGGGGCACTATTTCTCTATATTTGAAGGACAAACAAGGGGCTGACGTTTTCGCGTGTCACACGCCTGCGGGAGCTTGTGTGTGTACAAATAGAAGGCCAAACCCACCACTGACGCGTCCTCTCCTTCAGTGTGGAGCTAAGCTTGTAACTGAGTCATTTTGCATGCCGAACAACACCTGGCAACATCAGTAGCCTAGTCAAGCTGAGCACCGTGCCCAGCTTCGCCAGGTAGGCAGCCTTTTCCTGATCATGCACATCTGCACGGTACCTTTAGCATTCAAATGCTAAAATGGCTTGTGTGATATTTCACTATTAGTTAAGTGACAACCTGTCATTTGCTAGGTTGTTGTTATCTATGCGCTGTTGAAAATGATGTGTTACCGGAGGAAAGTTAATTAGCGGGTGATGCTGATTTCAGTACCAAAGTGGGAGAACAAAAATGTAGGCAACATTGCCAGCCCTTTCAAGACTCATTGAATCGTCTTGAAAGGAAAAGGTGCACATCTGATATTAATTTGAAGGCTGATGTTGTCAGATGCCTGCCTTATAGTGTGTGTGTGTGAGGACTCGAGTCCGAGCCTCTCTATGAACTGTGAAATATGAACGTCCTTCACCCACATAATGTAAATATACAGGGTCTCTCTTCACACTGTATATGAGATCATGTATTAGGATTATATCTCATATAATCAAAGTGTGTATTGACTTCTCTCTCTCGGTCTCTCCAGATGAAGACAGTGAGTGTGGCCCTGGTGTTGTGTCTCAACGTGGGTGTGGACCCTCCTGACGTGGTCAAGACGTCACCCTGCGCCAGACTGGAGTGCTGGATCGGTATGAACAAACACACACACTTGCGTAACCTATTCCATACTCAACTCACACACACTTGCGTAACCTATTCCATACTCAACTCACACACAAATAATTCCGAATAATAAAGCCATTATTAAGACATACCTATGGGAAACATTGTCTTCTAATGTGTCCAACCTTCTCCCCAACCCATGTTGCCTTGAAAGTATGTCCTGAGCTCCTCTAATTGATGTTCCGGGCGCTGAAAGAACCGCATATCCAGTATAACTTGGAGATAACCCCGTCAGTGAGCATTATGGGGGGCGGCAGGTAGCGGCAGGTAGCCTAGTGGTTAGAGCGTTGGACTTGTAACCGGAGGGTTGCAAGTTCGAATCCCCAAGCTGACAAGGAAAAAAATCTGTCGTTCTGCCCCTGAACAAGGCAGTTAACCCACTGTTCCCTGGGCGCCGTGGATGTCGATTTAAGGCAGCCCCCCGCACCTCTCTGATTCAGAGGGGTTGGGTTAAATGCGGAAGACACATTTCGGTTGAAGGCATTTGGTTGTACAACTGACTAATAATGGTGACTTTGACTTTGACTTTGACTTTGACTTATGCGACCTCCGTATTCGAAAACATCATATTCGATGCACTTATTTTCAGTGTGTCATTTCCGTCTATAGATGTAGCCTTCATGCGCAGGGTATTTTTGGGAAGCGCGAAGAGGATAAATTCGGTTTCCATTGCTTGTCAGGGACATCACCAGGACCTTGGATAAGTGAGTGCCCCTGGAAAGTTGGTCGCCTAGAATTTCCTCCTCGTATTGCAGGCTTACTATTATGTGTATTCATCCACTCTTGCATTTAAGAATTTTTTCTCAGACCCACAAATACAATGATTTGCCGGTACCCTATCAGTCCCTGGCTTTCGGGGCTGAGTCCCTGGCTTTCGGGGCTGAGTCCCTGGCTTTCGGGGCTGAGTCCCTGGCTTTCGTGGCTGAGTCCCTGGCTATGTATCTCTGGTGACGTCCCTGTTGCTTGTTCTGATCTCCGCCAAGAATAATGAATGCTGAGGGGAGCAGTGTAAGATGTTTTTAAGCAGAATATTTGTATTATTAGCATATGAACGATTTGCAATTAGATTGCTCGACAATCAAAGCCATCCATCCAACCCATTTATTCAGATCTGGTAGTTGATAGATTGGGTCTAGTTATTGTTCATTAATAGCATACATTTGCATTCATTCTCTTAAAATAACCTATATTCTTCTTGTGCAATTTATAGCCTACTGTACTGTTTCTGTTTGGACTGTCTGCCTGTCTTGGTGAGAATCTTAAGTTAATAAAATGCTAAAATAGCATTATTTAGTTTGTGTGCCTTATTATTATTATTATTCCTGGCCAGCCAGGTAGGGCAGCACAACATTCTAATGTTATAGTCTTGTGAATCTCTCAAGCATATTTTTTTTAAATTGAAAATCGGACAGTGGGAGAGATGGACCACTACTGACTTAAAAACAAAATGTACAACTTTCTCACTCATTATCAAGACATGAGGTGAGTATCAAAATAGTTTTAAAAGATGCCCTTGCCTTAAAGTTGAACCTCTTTGATCTTTTGTGTGTTTATATTTATATATATATACAGTGGGGCAAAAAAGTATTTAGTCAGCCACCAATTGTGCAAGTTCTCCAACTTAAAAAGATGAGAGGCCTGTAATTTTCATCATAGGTACACTTCAACTATGACAGACGAAATGAGAAAAGGAAATCCAGAAAATCACATTGTAGGTTTTTTAATTTATTTATTTGCAAATTATGGTGGAAAAATAAGTATTTGGTCAATAACAAAAGTTATCTCAATACTTTGTTATATACCCTTTGTTGGCAATGACAGAGGTCAAACGTTTTCTGTAAGTCTTCACAAGGTTTTCACACACTGTTGCTGGTATTTTGGCCCATTCCTCCATGCAGATCTCCTCTAGAGCAGTGATGTTTTGGGGCTGTCGCTGGGCAACACGGACTTTCAACTCCCTCCAAAGATTTTCTATGGGGTTGAGATCTGGAGACTGGCTAGGCCACTCCAGGACCTTGAAATGCTTCTACGGCCACTCCTTCATTGCCCGGGCGGTGTGTTTGGGATCATTGTCATGCTGAAAGACCCAGCCACGTTTCATCTTCAATGCCCTTGCTGATGGAAGGAGGTTTTCACTCAAAATCTCACGATACATGGCCCCATTCATTCTTTCCTTTACACGGATCAGTCGTCCTGGTCCCTTTGCAGAAAAACAGCCCCAAAGCATGATGTTTCCACCCCCATGCTTCACAGTAGGTATGGTGTTCTTTGGATGCAACTCAGCATTCTTTGTCCTCCAGTTGAGTTTTTACCAAAAAGTTCTATTTTGGTTTCATCTGACCATATGACATTCTCCCAATCCTCATTTGGATCATCCAAATGCTCTCTAGCACTGCAGGATTTGAGTCCCTGGCGGCGTAGTGTGTTACTGATGGTAGGCTTTGTTACTTTGGTCTCAGCTCTCTGCAGGTCATTCACTAGGTCCCCCCGTGTGGTTCTGGGATTTTTGCTCACCGTTCTTGTGATCATTTTGACCCCACGGGGTGAGATCTTGCGTGGAGCCCCAGATCGAGGAAGATTATCAGTGGTCTTGTATGTCTTCCATTTCCTAATAATTGCTCCCACAGTTGATTTCTTCAAACCAAGCTGCTTACCTATTGCAGATTCAGTCTTCCCAACCTGGTGCAGGTCTACAATTTTGTTTCTGGTGTCCTTTGACAGCTCTTTGGTCTTGGCCATAGTGGAGTTTGGAGTGTGACTGTTTGAGGTTGTGGACAGGTGTCTTTTATACTGATAACAAGTTCAAACAGGTGCCATTAATACAGGTAACGAGTGGAGGACAGAGGAGCCTCTTAAAGAAGAAGTTACAGGTCTGTGAGAGCCAGAAATCTTGCTTGTTTGTATGTGACCAAATACTTATCTTCCACCATAATTTGCAAATAAATTCATAAAATCCTACAATGTGATTTTCTGGATTTTTTTTCCTCATTTCGTCTGTCATAGTTGAAGTGTACCTATGATGAAAATGACAGGCCTCTCATCTTTTTAAGTGAGAGAACTTGCACAATTGGTGGCTGACTAAATACTTTTTTGCCCCACTGTATATGTGTGTATGTATGTATGTATGTGTGTGTGTGTGTGTGTGTGTGTGTGTGTGTTAGCAGAATGAACAGTCTATGACTAATAAAAAATAAAATTCCATGGCAATTGTTTGGGCCTTCCTCTGAGCCTAATCATAGGCTGTTACTTTGTCTCTAAAATCACAATGTTTACATTAATATAGTCATGTGACGGAGTCATTTTAATTGAAATGTCTAAATGTCGGTCTTTTACCAGGTTCTATTCATGACTGATGGGGGCGCAGCCTGTCTGCGGGCACCTAAAGCTCATTTCCTGCATTTTTACTCAATCCAATGTGCCGTCTCTATTTAGAACAAAAAGTAAGCAAAAATGCCCTCATTCACCAAGCTAGGTAAGAGAAAATTATGAAATGTTTAAGTGATTAATAAGATTGAACTAAATCAAAGGTAATTCAGTAATACATATTGTTGCACCTTTAACCAATAGCCTAACAAATGAGCAACTCATGAATAAAATACAAAGACTTTTGATTGTTTTTATTAAGACATCCGCTATATATAATTTCAGCCGGACCATCCATCCTGAGCCGCCTGCACCCCCGACCCCCACCAGTCTAGTCAATAACTCAACTCTCTCCCAAAACAATTTCCTCCCTGTTCAATCAGACCTTTTTATTTATTTTTTATTCCCAAGGGAAAGGTTTGGAAACAAAAAACAAAACAAAATACCCAACACACCCCACTCAATTTTAGAATTTTAGTGAAACATTCAGGATTGGTTCGGGGTGTGTTAGTCCAACGACAGTAACAACTAACAGGATGGCAACCAGGGATTGCCCAAATGGGTATATCCCCTGACGTGGACATGTTTTCAATACAGACTCCTTTAGTCTTACTGTATTCCATATGAGGCATCCAGACCTTGTAAAAGTTGTTCAGTATACCCTTAATCTGGTAATAAATCAAATCTAGTGATACATAACTTGACATTGTGGGAGGATAACCAACTTTCCAAATAATGGCAATGCATTTCTTAGCCCCTATAAATGCTTGGTTACACAATTTCTTCTGATAAGTCTCAAGTATCAACATTTCCAAGCAAACAAAACGGGGAGGGAAAAAGGGAAAATCTGTCGACATGCTGAGATAAAAGAACATACTCTTTGCCAGAATTCGACCAGCCTTCACAAGACCATCAGTGCATTCGGAAAGAATTCAAACCCCTTGACTTTTTCCACATTTTGTTACATTACAGCCTTATTCTAAAATACCCCATAATGACAAAGCGAAAACAAGTTTTAGGAAATGTTTGTTAATTTATAAAAAATATATATTTATATAACTTATTTACACAAGTTTTCAGACCCTTTGCTATGAGACTTCAAATTGAGCTCAGGTGCATCCTGTTTCCATTGATCAGCCTTGAGATGTTTCTACAACTTGATTGGAGTCCACCTGTGGTAAATTTATTGGGCATGATTTGTAAAAGGCACACACCTGTCTATATATAGTCCCACAGTTGACAGTGCATGCCAAAGCAAAAACCAAGCCATGAGGTCGAAGGAGTTGTCCGTAGAGCTCCAAGACAGGATTGTGTCGCGGCACAGATCTGGGGAAGGGTACCAAAACAACATTTCTGCAGCATTGAAGGTCCCCAAGAACACAGTGGCTTCCATCTTTCTTAAATCTAAGAAGTTTGGAACCACCAAGACTCTTCCTAGAGCTGGCTGCCTGGCCAAACTGAGCAAATGGGGGGAGAAGGGCCTTGGTCAGGGAGGTGACCAAAAACCGATGGTCACTCTGATAGAGCTTCAGAGTTCCTCTGTGGAGATGGGAGAACCTTCCAGAAGGACAACCATCTCTGTAGCACTCCACCAATCAGGTCTTTATGGTAGTGTGGCCAGATGGAAGCCACTCCTCAGTAAAAGGCACATGTCAGCCCGCTTGGAGTTTGCCAAAAGGCACCTAAAGACTCTCAGACCTAGAGAAACAAGGTTCTCTGGCCTGAATGCCAAGCATCACGTCTGGAGGAAACCGGACACCATCCCTATGGTGAAGCATGGTGGTGGCAGCATCATGCTGTGGGGATGTTTTTCAGGGGCAGGGACTGGGAGACTTGTCAGGATCGAGGGAAAGATGAACGAAGCGATTATTGACGAAAACCTCCTCCAGAGCACTCAGGACCTCAGACTGGGGCGAAGGTTCATCTTCCAACAGGACAATGACCCTGAGTACACAGCCAAGACAATGCAGGAGTGGCTTTGGGACACTGAGTGGCCCAGCCAGAGCTCGAACATCTCTGGAGAGACCTGAAAATAGCTGTGCAGCAGCGCTCCCCATCCAACCTGACAGAGCTTGAGAGGATCTGCAGAGAAGAATGGGAGAGAATCTCCAAATACAGGTGTGCCAAGTTTGCAGCGTCACACCCAAGAAGACTCGAGGCTTTACTCGCTGCCAAAAGTGCTTCAACAAAGGACTGAGTAAAGGGTCTGAATAGATATGTAAATGTCATATTTCATTTTTTGTATATATACATATACAAAAATGTCTACAAACAACATGTTTTTGCTTTGTCATTATGGGGTATTGTGTATAGATTGGTTATTTAATCCATTAGAATAAGACTAACGTAACAATGTGGAAATATTCAAGGGGTCTGAAATACATATGCAAATATGTCCCCTTTTGTGTTTGACATCTCCAGCAGTGGAATTACATTTCTGAGTGCATGATATTCAGTTTCACTGTACGTTCTATGGATGGTCTTAAACTGAAGTAATTTATGTCTGAGATGATGATGAATGCCCAGTCCTGTTCATATCATCAGTAGCTTCTACCAGGTCTTCCTCACATTTTTGTTTGACATGTTTTGTGTCATCGGAAAATGCCTCCATCAACCCTTGATACAGTTTTGAAATTAACTTTGGAGGGTTGTCAGACTGCCTTAAAATAGCATCTGACTTGTCCAGTGTTTTGCTGCATAGAGAGAATAAAGGGTTGTATCTGTAGAAATTCACCTCGCCTGCGTCAGACTGGTCTTCCCTGGCTGCCTGCTGAGATCCCTGTCACCATCTGATCCTCCTAAAAATGAGGGATGACAAAGAATTACCTTGGTGTACATTTATACATTGATTATAATCTTAGATAATATAATGGTTCAATAATTTAAATGACCATTATTCCCGGACTCTTGCTTTAAGCTTAAAATTCTGTCCTGTAGCTACTGTGGGTCTACCCTTAAATTCAAGATGGAACTTTATCATTCACTGATATTGTTAATATACTGCAAAATTCATCTGAGCTCCATGGACTGGTCTTCCCTGCTGTCTGTCACCATCTGATCCTGCTAAGACATGATGAGCATAGTGTTGTGTACTGACTGCACTAGAGGGCTGCATTCCCGCAGGTCCCGACAAAGCTCATTGCGGTGCAGTTGGCATTTGTCATGCTGCGGGCCGGCGGTCAGACAGATTATTTGGGAACGGTCCTTTTTCTGCTTTGTATGTGTTAGCCTACCTATTGTATTAACAGCACATATATTTTTCGCATTATTCACACACGCTTCAACTTCAGTAGCCTACCTCTCCTAGTTGGGCGTGAGAGTTCAACTGCGCCTCGTACGTGTGGTCTCATTGTTATAGAGTAGGCTGCCTACATGCGCAGAGAATCACGTGGCGGTTAAATTGAATATGAAATTAACTTAAATATGATTAGACTGTAGTTTACTACAGTATCTAAATACATATTGATAATGGAAAGAAGTGGAGGGCTCTCAACCAATGTGAGTCGAAGTGCAATCAACACATTGTCATCATACTATGGTGAGCGAGCGTTGCGCCTTTTCGTTTTCAGTAAGTATTGATTACCTGTATTTGTCTCTGCCTGCAAATCGTCCTCCTAAAAGGTAGGCTATATCCTATAGGCCTATGCAAAACGTAGCAGGTGTTGCTGTCGTTGTGTTTTCTGCTTCTCTCATAGCCATACCTGTGAGATCAGGTGCCCGTGTGGTCTCAATTAAATAGTAGGCTATAGCCTAAACGTGGGATGAGAAGCACAGGGCAATTCTTTCCAAGGAAATGTACTTCCTAAATAGGCCTATGATTAGGCTATAGTTTACTACATTGCTTAGAATATTGATCATCCATATGCGGGGACCATGGCTGGCAAGTGATCTGCTTCAAATACGGTTAAAATAACATTGCGGGACTGCGGTTGGGTATGGGACCAGTTCTTGTGGTAGCGGGTGGGAGTCGGACAGAAAGCCTTCATGGTGAGGGCGGGAGGGGGATGAAGAAATCGGTCCTGGGCAGACTTCTACTGTGCACCATGACCGTGACGGCTGTAATGTTAGAGCTGTTTATAACTGTGTCAGTGTGAAAAGTAGGGAATTAGCTAGGGAAACTGATCAATGAAGTTACATTGCCATACTGTCTAATAAAATTCATATAGCACTGAAAAAGCGTCAGAATATGAATATTAAATCGTTTTGTCGATGGTTCCATCGCTTGATTAAGGTCTAGTGTGATTGAGATAATTTTAGCCAACTTTTGGCCAGCTCTTAATTTAATTCTGAAATGGGGCAAAACAAAGACTTAACATTTTTATACAAACAACAGCTGTTAGTAATAATAGCATTATTGCTATCTGACAAATAACTAGAGGCCAGAGCTGACCTGACTGTGGTAGCTACTAGCTAGCATAGCTTATTAATTTACCTCCGCAAAGAGATGAAACATTACCTAATGTTACAATACTAGCTCAGTTTTGTTTTTTCCGTTAAGTTAAACAGCAGTTACCTTGCCAGCTACATCAGTCAACTAAAGAGTAGCCAGTTTTTGCTCTGCTTGCTTTTACAACTAGGTGAAAGAGCGCAACACATACACAATGAACTATCCTCAACTCTCCTGTGCTGGTCCAGCCAGCCTTCCAGAAGCTTTGCCTTCACACAGCCTGTCAGCCTGCTCTGTGGCATCTGCGTGGTCCTAAATCCAGCCAGCTGAGCACTCCAAATAGCCTACCTGACCACTCGGAGGCGACCTTATGTCCTAAAGCACACCTTTGCCACTTTTTGTATCACATTGCAATGATAACTGGGGGGGGCAAAAATGCAATTTCAGAATGTGGGGTGGGATATGACCCTTTGTCCCAAGTGAAAGTTGCGCCCCAGAAAGACTCAAACAGGCAATAGGCTATACAGCTGGCTTCAGTTTCCCGCCAAATATGTCTACAAGGAAACTCAACATATCACAACGACGTTGGGAAGGGGTCAGTGCGCTGTGTAATACCTTCCACAAAATGTTTTGCTCAACAAAAAAAAGGGCACACAAGCCAGTTGGCACAATGCCACTTGTGGAGAAAGTACATTCATTGAATCCTTTTGAAAATATATGGTCTTAAACTAGGTTTCCATCCAATTGGCGACAGATTTTCATGCACATATAGTTTTTTGCGGATTTTAGAATATTCACATTTTCAAACCAGAGATGGGTTTCCATAAAATGTACTTGTTGGTAGTAAAAGGCTGTGCGTGATGACGTAGTGCACATAAAAATATATTTTGAGGTTAAATTCCCATGTACTGTACTGAATAAAAAATACAAGTTAAATGGGTTTCCTTTGCATTTTCAACTCTACTGCTGGTTTTGTCACAAATGTTTGCATTATGTTGTGAATTTCCCCACTCTGGTATTGGCACATGTGCTTTCGTGACCTTTTCACAAAACAGAACCATACAAGGTAAAAATGAATGTGTTACATTTTGGAAATTATAACAAATTAGTGAAGGAAATTCAGAAATGTATGAAAAATGCAACAACAAAAAAATTGAAGAGTATAAAACAATCAGATAAGAGAGAGCTCCATTTAAAACCACTTAGAATGTATTTGTTGCCACCCTAGGGTCATGCACTACTCGTGAAGCATATTTATCACTTTTGTTATTCCAAAACATACTGTTGAAACATGAGAAAAATATTGTGATAAAATATTATGACTGTATTGCCCAGCCCTACATCCAAGTTTTGTAAGTAATCTCATAACGGTATATAAGACAGACAAAATGACAGTAATAATTAAACAATACACCCCCACAGATGGTTTGACAAAAAGAAACCACATGAAACTCAACTGTTTGATGGTAGTGTTTATGAAAGGAAGCACTTAACACATTCAAAAAAGCAAAGACTTCTGACAGTCTGCTCCTGTTTCATTGTAGACTTTGACTGAGGACAATGCAAACTGTCTCATCAGATCATGGTTTATTTAAAGAACGGTCTAGAATAACCTTAAATGCACAATCATTAGCTGTCATTCTTCCTCTCTGACCCACCCTCCTCACCCCACCCCCCTCCCTCCTTCCTTAATTTTACACATCCTATCTGAAGAGAAATGAGTGCATCATACCTCTTTAGGATCACCTTACATTTACTCACTGCAGTTGTGTTATACTACACAATATACATTTGTTATTATTTCCTTAACTTGCTGGCTACTGAAAATATCTAATCTATCAATAAATATACTTTGTCCCCCAAAAATTGTCATTGTCCCTGAATATGCATATTGTCAATACATCTGGTAATTTCGAAATCAATAATGTTATTCTCTGCATTGTGGGCAGAATTTGATATTTCAATCTATAATATGCGCTATTCTTTATACAATTAGATTTCTTCTTGGCGATTTTTCAATCCGAAGCGCTGGGGAGATTTCTCCATATTATGAAGTTTAATTTGATAAGCGAAACAGCCCTACTAAACAAATGGCGAGGGATAGTGATACTGGTTCTCTATTGGGTTAACTGTCTAAACTGAATCTCTGCTTCATTGTGATGGCAATATTGGGATTTATCTGATCTCTGTGTTGTGGCATATCAAATGGGCTGGAGGACTCTTAATCCAAATCATGTGTGGAATACTGCAGCGCACTATTGTAGCATTTACAGTACCAGTCAAAAGTTTGGACACCTACTCATTTAAAAATATATATAAATTCAACTATTTTCTACATTGTAGAATAATAGTGAAAACATTAAACTATGAAATCACACATGGAATCATGTAGTAACCAAAAAAGTGTTAAACAATTCAAAATATATTTTATATTTGACATTCTTCAAAGTAACCACCCTTTGCCTTGACAGCTTTGCCTTGTTAATTTGTGGAATTTCTTTACTCAATATGTTTGAGCCAATCAGTTGTGTTGTGACAAGGTAGGGGTGGTATACAGAAGATGGCCCTATTTGGTAAAAGACGATGTCCATATTATGGCAAGAAAAGCTTGAATATGCAAAGAGAAATGACAGTCCATTACTTTATGACATGAAGGTCAGTCAATATGGAACATTTCAAGAACTTTGAAAGTTTCTTCAAGTACAGTTGCAAAAACCATCAAGCACTATGATGAAGCTGGCTCTCATGAGGACTGCCACAGCAACGGATGACCCAGAGTTACCTCTGCTGCAGAGGATAAGTTCATTAGAGTTACCAGCCTCAGAAATTGCAGCTCAAATGCTTCAGAGTTCAAGTAACAGACACATCTCAACATCAACTGTTCAGGGGAGTCTTTGTGAATCAGGCCTTCATGGTCGTATTGCTGCAAAGAAGCTACTACTAAAGGACACCAATAAGAAGAAGAGACTTGTTTGGGCCAAGAAACACGAGCAATGGACATTAGACCGGTGGAAATCTGTCCTTTTGGTCTGACTCCAAATTGGAGATTTTGGTTCCAGCTGCTGTGTCTTTGTGAGGCGCAGAGTAGGTGAATGGATGATCTCTGCATTTGTGGTTCCCACCGTGAAGCATGGTGTGGGGGTGCTTTACTGGTGACAGTCTGTGATTTATTTAGAATTCAAGGCACAGTTAACCTGCATGGCTACCACAGCATTCTGCAGCGATACACCATCTCATCTGGTTTGCGCTTAGTCCCACTGTCATTTTGTTTTCAACAGGACAATGACCCAACACACCTCCAGGCTGTTTTAAGGGCTATTTTACCAGGGAGAGTGATGGAGTGCTGCATCAGATGACCTGGCCTTTGCAATCACCCGATCTCAACCCAATTGAGATGGTTTGGGATGAGTTGGACCGCAGAGTGAAGGAAAAGCAGCCAACAAGTGCTCAGCATATGTGGGAACTCAAACTGTTGGAAAAGCATTCCATGTGACTACATAACGAAACTGGTTGAGAGAATGCCAAGAGTGTGCAAAGCTGTCATCAAAACATATTATGATTTAACACTTTTGGTTACATGATTCCATATGTGTCATTTCATAGTTTTGATGTCTTAGTATTATTGTAGTATTATTCTACAATTACATTTTTTATTTATTTCACCTTTATTTAACCAGGTAGGCAAGTTGAGAACAAGTTCTCATTTAAAACTGCGACCTGGCTAAGATAAAGCAAAGCAGTTCAACACATATAACAACACAGAGTTACACATTGGAGTAAACAAACATACAATCAATAATACAGTAGAAAAACATCAAATCTATATACAATGTGTGCAAATGAGGTAAGATATTGAACGTAAGGCAATAAATAGGCCATGGTGGTGAAGTAATTACAATATAGCAATTTAACACTGGAATGGTAGATGTGCAGTAGATGAATGTGCAAAGTAAAAATACTGGGGTGCAAAGGAGCAAGATAAATAAATGAATACGGTAGGGGATGAGGTAGTTGGTTGGGCTATTAACAGATGGGCTATGTACAGGTGCAGTGATCTGTGAGCTGCTCTGACCGCTGGTGCTTAAAGCTAGTGAGGGAGATAAGTGTCTCCAGTTTCAGTGATTTTTGTAGTTCGTTCCAGTCATTGGCAGCAGAGAACTGGAAGGAAACTACAATGTAGAAAATAGTGAAAAATAAAGAAAAACCCTTGAATGAGTAGGTATCTAAACTTTTGACTGTTACTGTACATCAATCTACACACAATACCCCATAATACACACTGTATACAGATCTGTTACTTCAGATCTACAATACTTTTACCGTCCCATCTTGTAAAAGCAATGCTTCTAGATAATGAGTGCAAGTATAATGAGTAATGTGGTCATTTTTGTGCATTTCGCTGCTGTGCTGGTTGTACCCAAGTGTAGTGTTGTCTCTGATAATGAGTGTCTGTTTCCTCTCCTCCAGACCCTCTGTCCATGAGTCCACAGAAAGCCCTGGAGACCATCGGGGCCAACCTGCAGAAGCAGTATGAGAACTGGCAACCCAGGGTGAGTTCACATGGTCCCCATGTTCTCCCTCCTCCTCTTACTCTACCTCAGTGACTCACCACCCACACATACCAGTCTGTACCTGTATGTACTGTGGGTGGGTGGAAGGAAGGAAGTAAGGGAGAGGTGGGTGGAAGGAAGAAAAGAGGGGGAGAGGTGGGTGGAAGGAAGAAAGGAGGGGGAGGCGGGCGGCGGAAGGAAGAAAGGAGGGGGAGAGGCGGGCGGGCGGAAGAAAGGAGGAGGGGAGAGGCGGGTGGGTGGAAGGAAGGAGGGGGGAGAAGTGGAAGGAAGGGGGAGAGGTGGAAGGAGGGGGGAGAGGTGGGGGAAAGGGGTGGAAGGAAGGAAGGAAGGAGAGGGCAGAGGTGGAAGGAAGGAAGGAAGGAGAGGGCAGAGGTGGAAGGAAGGAAGGAAGGAGAGGGCAGAGGTGGGTGGAAGGAAGGAAGGAAGGAGAGGGCAGAGGTGGAAGGAAGGAAGGAAGGAGAGGGCAGAGGTGGAAGGAAGGAAGGAAGGAAGGAGAGGGCAGAGGTGGAAGGAAGGAAGGAAGGAAGGAGAGGGCAGAGGTGGAAGGAAGGAAGGAAGGAGAGGGCAGAGGTGGAAGGAAGGAAGGAGAGGGCAGAGGTGGAAGGAAGGAAGGAAGGAAGAAAGGAAGGAGAGGGCAGAGGTGGAAGGAAGGAAGGAAGAAAGGAAGGAGAGGGCAGAGGTGGAAGGAAGGAAGGAAGGAAGGAGAGGGCAGAGGTGGAAGGAAGGAAGGAAGGAGAGGGCAGAGGTGGAAGGAAGGAAGGAAGGAGAGGGCAGAGGTGGAAGGAAGGAAGGAAGGAGAGGGCAGAGGTGGGAGGAAGGAAGGAGGGGGCAGAGGTGGAAGGAAGGAGGGAGGAGAGGTGGAAGGAAGGAAGGAAGGAGGGGGAGAGAGGTGGAAGGAGGGGGAGATGTGGAAGGAAGGAAGGAGAGGGCAGAGGTGGGTGGAAGGAAGGAAGGTGGGAGAGAGGAGAGGGAGAGGGAGAGGTGGAAGGTAGGAGAGGTGGGTGGGTGGAAGGATGGATGGAGAGGTGGGTGGGTGGAAGGATGGAGGGGTGGGTGGGTGGAAGGAGAGGTGGGTGGGTGGGTGGAAGGAAGGAAGGAGAGGTGGGAGAGATGGAAGGAGGGGGGAGAGATGGAAGGAGGGGGAGAAATGGAGGGGGAGAAATGGAAGGAAGGAGGGGAGAAATGGAAGGAAGGAGGGGGAGAGGTGGAAGGAGGGGAGAGGTGGAAGGAAGGAGAAGGAAGGAGGGGAGAGGTGGAAGGAAGGAGAGGTGGGTGGGTGGAAGGTAGGAGAGGTGGGTGGGTGGAAGGTAGGAGAGGTGGGTGGGTGGAAGGTAGGAGAGGTGGGAGGGTGGAAGGTAGGAGAGGTGGGTGGGTGGAAGGTAGGAGAGGTGGGTAGGTGGAAGGAAGGAAGGAGAGGTAGGTGAGATGGGAGAGTTGGAAGGAGGGGGAGAAATGGAGGGGAGAAATGGAAGGAAGGAGGGGGGAGAAATGGAGGGGGAGAAATGGAAGGAAGGAGGGGGGAGAGGTGGAAGGAGGGGGGTGAGTTGGAAGGAAGGAAGTAGAGGGGAGAGGTGGAAGGAAGGAAGGAAGGAAGGAAGGAGAGGTGGAAGGAAGGAAGGAAGGAGAGGTGGAAGGAAGGAAGGAGCGGGGAGAGGTTGAAGGAAGGAAGGAAGGAAGGAGAGGTGGAAGGAAGGAAGGAGGAGAGGTTGGAAGGAAGGAAGGAAGGAGGGGGAGAGGTTGGAAGGAAGGAAGGAGGGGGAGAGGTGGAAGGAAGGAGAAGGAGGGGGAGAGGTGGAAGGAAGGAGAAGGAGGGGGAGAGGTGGAAGGAAGGAAGGAGGGGGAGAGGTGGAAGGAAGGAAGGAGGGGGAGAGGTGGAAGGAAGGAAGGAAGGAGGGGAGAGGTGGAAGGAAGGAGGGGGAGAGGTGGAAGGAAGGAGGGGAGAGGTGGAAGGAAGGAGGGTGTGAGAGGTGGAAGGAAGAAAGGAAGGAAGGAAGGGGGAGGTGAAAGGAAGGAAGGAGGGGTTGGAGGTGGAAGGAGGGGGAGAGAAGGAAGTATTGAATGGAGAGGAGATTTGAGCGTGGGAAGGACAGTAAGTAGAAAGGAGAAGGCGAGCGTGAAGAGAGGGAGAGAGTGAAACACACCAGCTGAGTGTGGGCTGAGTGAGCCAGAGGTCAGTACCAGATGGTGGAGGAGAGAAGGAGTGGAGGAGTGTGAAAGCATTCACTCTTTCAGCCTCAGGACATAGGCCTACTGCTAGGCTACAGACCACTTCTGGACCATAGACCTCTCTGTATGCTGTAATGAATTATACCAGCACTGAGCTGAACTTACCCTCTTACCTGTCACACTCCGACTGACTCTGGGTTCATGTGAAAACCACTGTTTGTTCATGAAAATGAAACTGGACCTAAAATAACCTTATTGAGTTTTAGAATACTGTATCTTGTGTATTTAGATGTATCATTTACATGGAGCCGTTGTAACTCATTTTCTTCACTTTCGACTTTTAAAGATGACCTGAACCACAATGTGAGAACCACAATGTGAGTACCACCCTGTTCACACGAAATCCACTGTCTTCCTGGCTTACGAGTGGCGCGGTGGTCTAAGGCACTGCATCGCAGTGCTAGCTGTGGCACTAGAGATCCTAGTTCGAGTCCAGGCTCTGTCGCAGCCGGCCCATCACGCACTAGCGAGCGCAGAGCACGCTGACATGGTCGCCAGCTGTACGGTGTTTCCTCCGACACATTGGTTCGGTTGGCTTCCGGGTTAAGCGGGCATTGTGTCAAGAAGCAGTGCGGCTTGGCTGGGTTGTATTTCGGACTGCTCTCAATGTTCGCCTCTCCTGAATCTGTACGGGAGTTGCAGCGATGGGACAAGACTGTAACTACCAATTGGAAACCACGAAATTGGGGAGAAAAAGGGGTATCATAAAAAATAAAATACAAAAAATAAATAAAACTCTCTTCCTTTCCATGTTCTGAAAATTAGAATGGCCACCTTGTTGGTATTTAATCAGTTACATCCAAGCCCTGTTCAACTCTTGACAGCCTGACCTGAAATCATGTCTCTCTCTCTTGCTCTCTCTCTCTTATTTATATACGCTGCTCAAAAAAATAAAGGGAACACTTAAACAACACAATGTAACTCCAAGTCAATCACACTTCTGTGAAATCAAACTGTCCACTTAGGAAGCAACACTGATTGACAATAAATTTCACATGCTGTTGTGCAAATGGAATAGACAACAGGTGGAAATTATAGGCAATTAGCAAGACACCCCCAATAAAGGAGTGGTTCTGAAGGTGGTGACCACAGACCACTTCTCAGTTCCTATGCTTCCTGGCTGATGTTTTGGTCACTTTTGAATGCTGGCGGTGCTTTCACTCTAGTGGTAGCATGAGACGGAGTCTACAACCCACACAAGTGGCTCAGGTAGTGCAGCTCATCCAGGATGGCACATCAATGCGAGCTGTGGCAAGAAGGTTTGCGGTGTCTGTCAGCGTAGTGTCCAGAGCATGGAGGCGCTACCAGGAGACAGGCCAGTACATCAGGAGACGTGGAGGAGGCCGTAGGAGGGCAACAACCCAGCAGCAGGACCTCTACCTCCGCCTTTGTGCAAGGAGGAGCACTGCCAGAGCCCTGCAAAATGACCTCCAGCAGGCCACAAATGTGCATGTGTCTGCTCAAACGGTCAGAAACAGACTCCATGAGGGTGGTATGAGGGCCCAACGTCCACAGGTGGGGGTTGTGCTTACAGCCCAACACCGTGCAGGACGTTTGGCATTTGCCAGAGAACACCAAGATTGGCAAATTCGCCACTGGCGCCCTGTGCTCTTCACAGATGAAAGCAGGTTCACACTGAGCACGTGACAGACGTGACAGAGTCTGGAGACGCCGTGGAGAACGTTCTGCTGCCTGCAACATCCTCCAGCATGACCGGTTTGGCGGTGGGTCAGTCATGGTGTGAGGTGGCATTTATTTGGGGGGCCGCACAGCCCTCCATGTGCTCGCCAGTGGTAGCCTGACTGCCATTAGGTACCGAGATGAGATCCTCAGACCCCTTGTGAGACCATATGCTGGTGCGGTTGGCCCTGGGTTCCTCCTAATGCAAGACAATGCTAGACCTCATGTGGCTGGAGTGTGTCAGCAGTTCCTGCAAGAGGAAGGAATTGATGCTAAGGACTGGCCTGCCCGTTCCCCAGACCTAAATCCAATTGAGCACATCTGGGACATCATGTCTCGCTCCATCCACCAACGCCACGTTGCACCACAGACTGTCCAGGGGTTGGCGGATGCTTTAGTCCAGGTCTGGGAGGAGATCCCTCAGGAGACCATCCGCCACCTCATCAGGAGCATGCCCAGGCATGGTAGGGAGGTCATTCAGGCACGTGGAGGCCACACACTCTACTGAGCCTCATTTTGACTTGTTTTAAGGACATTACATCAAAGTTGGATCAGCCTGTAGTGTGGTTTTCCACTTTAATTTTGAGTGTGACTCCAAATCCAGACCTCCATGGGTTGATACATTTGATTTCCATTGATAATTTTTGTGTGATTTTGTTGAAAAAAGTATTTAATAAGATTATTTCATTCATTCAGATCTATGATGTGTTATTTTAGTGTTCCCTTTATTTTTTTGAGCAGTGTGTATATATACAGTTGAAGTCGGAAGTTTACATACACTTAGGTTGGAGTCATTAAAACTCATTTTTAAACTACTCCATAAATTTCTTGTTTAACCAACTATCGTTTTGGCAAGTCGGTTAGGACATCTACTTTGTGCATGACACAAGTAATTTTTCCAACAATTGTTTACAGACCGAATATTTCACTTATAATTCACTGTATCACAATTCCAGCGGGTCAGAAGTTTACATACACTAAATTGACTGTGCCTTTAAACAGCTTGGAAAATGATGTCATGGCTTTAGAAGCTTCTGATAGGCAAATTATTTGAGTCAATTTGAGGTGTACTTGTGGATGTATTTCAAGGCCTAGTTTCAAACTCTGTGCCTCTTTGCTTGACATAGGAAAATCAAAAAAATCTTCCCAAAAAAGTGTAGACCTCCACTAGTCAGATTCATCCTTGGGAGCAATTTCCAAACGCCTGAAGGTACCATGTTCATCTGTACAAACAATAGCATGCAAGTTTAAACACCATGGGACAATGCAGCCGTCAAACCGCTCAGGAAGGAGACGCGTTCTGTCTCCTAGAGATGAACGTACTTTGGTGCGAAACGTGCAAATCAGTCCCAGAACAACAGCAAAGGACCTTATGAAGATGCTGGAGGAAACAGGTACCAAAGTATCTATATCCACAGTAAAACGAGTCCTATATCGTCATCACATGAAAGGCCGCTAAGCAAGGAGGAAGCGACTGCTCCAAAACCGCCATAAAGAATCCAGACTGCGGTTTGCAACTGAACATGGGGACACATGTCCTCTGGTCTGATGAATCAAAAATATAACTGTTTGGCCGTAATGACCATCGTAATGTTTGGAGGAAAAAGGGGGAGGCTTGCAAGCCAAAGAACACCATCCCAACCGTGAAGCACGGGGTGGCAGCATCATGTTGTGGGGGTGCTTTGCTGCAGGAGGGACTGGTGCACACAAAATAGATGGCATCATTTGTCAGAAAGTTATGTAGATATATTTAAGCAACATCTCAAGACATCAGTCAGGAAGTTGAAGCTTGGTCGCAAATGGGTCTTCCAAATGGACAATGACCCCAAGCATACTTCCAAAGTTGTGGCAAAATGGCTTAAGGACAACAAAGTCATTGGAGTGGCCATCACAAAGCCCTGACCTCAATCCCATAGAAGATTTGTGGGCAGAACTGAAAAAACGTGTGCAAGCAAGGAGGCCCACAAACCTGACTCAGTTACACCGACTCAGTTACACCAGCTCTGTCAGGAGGAATGGGCCAAAATTCACCCAGCTTATTGTGGGATGCTTGTGGAAGGCTACCTAAAACGTTTGACCCAAGTTAAACAATTTAAAGGTAATGCTACCAAATACTAATTGAGTGTATGTAAAAAAAGACCCACTGAGAATGTGATGAAAGAAATAAAAGCTAAAATAATTCTCTCTACTATTATTCTGACATTTCACATTCTTAAAATAAAGTGGTGCTCCTAAGACGGGGAATCTTTACTAGGAATAAATGTCAGGAATTGTGAAAAACTGAGTTTAAATGTATTTGGCTAAAGTGTATGTAAACTTCCGACTTCATCTCTCTCTATATATATATATATATATATATATATATATATATATATATATATATATATATATATATATATATATATATATATATATATATATATATATATATATATATATATATATATATATATATATATATATATATATATATATATATATATATATATATATGTGTGTGTGTGTGTGTGTGTGTGTGTGTGTGTGTGTGTGTGTGTGTGTGTGTGTGTGTGTGTGTGTGTGTGTGTATATGTGTGTGTGTGTGTATATATATATATATATATATATATATGTGTGTGTATATGTGTATATATATGTTAGGGACTAAACTCTATTTCCTGGCTAGGTGTCCATAGCATGCCCAGCTATGGCACATTAGCCCACATGTCCCCCTGTACTGTAAATTATTCACGTGGCCTATTTTTGGCTCTGGTTCCCTTGGGATGTAGCTATTGCACTGTAACAGATTTAGCCACATATGTTCCACCAGTGTTTCTATCTATATAGCTATAAATTCATGGCTGTGTGTTAAACCCTTTCTTGGGTATTACATTAGCATAGCTTAGCATTACATTGCTAATTTAGCTCAACATATGTTAAACTACAATACTACAATGGCTGTACTGGTTTTCTTTAGGCCTATTTGGTCCCCTTGGCTATCGTGGCATATCCTTGAGTAGCGTAGCCCAGCATAGCCTGACCTAGCGCTAGCGTAGCATGCTGCCAGTGGCTCATTATTGATAAAGAGTCTGAGTGAAAGTGACACCAGACTCCTGGCACGGCGGCGCTGCAGAAGGACAACGGGCTAATCTCGTCATGATCCATCACCCCGGCCAGCCCACGCTGACTGACTGATACACAGGCCCAAAATAGTCACACAGACGCTGGGAAGCCTGGGCCAAAACCATTGGCAGTTTCTATACCTGTACATGTCCTACCTATTTGCTATTCCTTTCCTATTCTATACTTTGCACAGAGATACACACGCATTCCAGTGGAGGCTGCTGAGAGGAGGACGGCTCATAATAGTGGATTGAGTGGAGCGAATGGAATGGCATCAAACCATGTGTTTTGATGTGTTTAATACCATTCCACAAGTTCCGCTCCAGCCATTACCACGAGCCCGTCCTCCCCAATTAAGGTGTCACCAACCTCCTGTGACGCATACGTACAGACAAGTATACCCATGCTCACACGCCCACTCACACGTGACACACAACAACGACGATCTGTGGTGAACTGGGATTGACACTTTCGTATCTCGTCTAATCATCTTCAAAGTTGAAACATCTCAAGTCCTCCTCAATATCTCGCCTCCACACTGACTCCGTGTTGGGCCTCTGCTCTGCCTCTGAATGGGTTCAATGGATGCATTGCTCTACTATTCTCCTCCCCTCTAGAGCTCATCCTCACCTAGCTAACCCACTCTCTGCTTCCTAATGGGCCCTCGTTAATATTTTATACCTCCCAGGGTTTCTTCTTCACTGCTATACACAAACCAACCACCGCTAATGGCAGAAAAGGGAGAAATGCAACTACCCACACTCCCACAGCGATGTGCGTAGTAGGGGGTTGCTGCTGTAGCTAGCTCGATTCTTGCTGCCGTTGCACGACTCCTATGAGATTGATAATGATGTAGCTTACATGTTGTATCAACGTTGTATTGCCGTCAATATGTGACAGCTTGCATAACAACTGACAGGCGTTGCTAAAGAACTCTTGGCTTTGAAGGGTAAAACATGACTGATTAGTCAGTGCACAGATTACAATTGCTCACTTGTGGGTTGCTCACAAGTCTTCTCTTGACCTACAGGAATGACCAGTTCTGTTATACTGTGGATGTGGATTCGACTGAGAACTAGCACCGCATTCAGTTTCATGACTGTCTCATCTATGTTGAGAAGCCTCTCTTTGCTCTATTCTGTCTCTTTCTGTCCCTGTCTGCGTTATTCCTACCCTTCCTGTCTCTGTGTTCCTTTCTTTATCCCCATGGCACTTTCTCACTCTCTTTCACCCTCTTTCATAGCATGCATTCCCCTTCCCCCTTTTCTCCCTCTCTTTCTCACGAAACAGTTGGTTAGAATGGTTGATTTGTGCCACATGTCATAGTGGAGATTCTCCCCTCTCCTCTCCACTGGTTGTGATGAAAGCTCCTGTTTTTCAAAGCAGCCGCGTTGTCAGAATGCCATTACCTTTTTAACAGCCCTGTGGCAGAGAATACTGGCTGAGCAGAGCTGGTATGACTTCTCTGCATGCCTGCATAGTCTCTTCCACTTTCTCTCACCCTCTAACTCCCCATCTGTCTCCCCCGTAACTTTCTCTCTCTTTCTTTGAGCTGTTCTTTCTGCGACCACTGCACTGGCTGTAGATCTGAGTCCCTGCTGTCCAGTAGAACGCCCTCTGTATTATTTATCAGTGTTCTAAAACACTGCTCCTGATTTGGGTTTTCCATTCTCTTTTATTACCCGGGCTGTGTGGAGTTCTCTGGCGGGAGAGAGAGAACAGAGCGTGAAAGGGACGAGGTGTTGGGCGACTGAGCTAGTGTGATCTTGACAATCTTAACTGTTCAAATTTGGAATGCAAATGTTTTCAGAACAAAGCGGAATTCACGTCTTCACATGCGGAGATGGCGTTCCCTCCCCCAATGCGCAATGATTTGCTTCCCCCTTTAGGCGGGACGTCACAAACTATTCAAGCTAGGGGAATCTAGCATATAACGTGGAGATTTCCTACTAGCCGGTGGGGGGGGGGGGACCATTTAACACACAGAAGATGTATGGTTGTCGACTTCCCTTGGTCAGTGGCCGATCCATAGATCAAATCTATAAACAACGTGCTATTGAGCTGAGGCACCGGTCAAGGCACTGGGATCCCTATGGGTGAGAGAGGAACCACTTCAGAGCAGTATCGATCAGCTCTCCGACTGCTGATCACATTATAAATATCATAGGAAAGACAACTAGAGATCTATAGGCGATCTGGTGGCAGTTCAAATGTTTAGTACAGATCAAGTGTTGATCCCCTTTCCAAATGTAAACTACAAAACAATAGGAACACCTTTCTAATACTGAGTTGCACCCCCCCTTTTGCCTTAAGAACAGCCTCAATTTGTCGGGACATGGACTCTACAAGGTGTCGAAAGCGTTCCACAGGGATTCTGGCCCATGTTGACTCCAATGCTTCCCACAGTTGTGTCATGTCCTTTGGGTGTTGTACCATTCTTGATACACACAGGAAACTGTTGAGCGTGAAAAACCAAGCAGCGTTGCAGTTCTTGACACATTCAAACCAGTGTACCTGGCACCTACTACCGGCGGTGTGTTCTCCTCTGCAGGCAGGCGTGAGATGGAGACTGTCATGTGAGAGTTGACTGTGAGAGTGACCATTTGTGTTAGTAAGACCTCACATCATCTCAGTAAGCAGAGTGAGTGAGGGCTGTGTGACACACCATTGCACTGTGTGTGTGCTTGACTGTGTGGGAGGTGTTTCAGACTGCTCGCTCCATGTCATAAAAGTGATTGAGAGGCCGAATAGTTTGACAGAACACATAAGTGGCAGTGGATTGGGTTATTACAGATTTATATGACAGCTCTGTGGCAGAGGTATGAGTGAGGTTGTGTGCGTCCGACCACCTGATTTGGTAAGTGTGTGTTTGTGTAATGAATAGCGGCTGTGTCCTGCTGCTCTCTCTCTCCACAGTTTCACAGTGACTCATCTCTCAGCTGCTGCTCCAGTCATGTTTCTGTGTCAGCGATGTTCAGGGACAAATGGCCAGCGTGGCACTATTATTAAAATACACCGGCCGCGTGCGTGTGTGAGCGATCCTGTGTCTCTCTTGTGTGTGTCATTTGGCAAGACCCATTGGAGCCCAGCCAATGGGATACAGACTACAGAGCAGGAGGCGAGGAGAGACCCACAGGAAGACAGGATGGGACTAGGGACAGAAAGAATTGAATGCTGCTTAACTTACTGCATTTAACTTAACCTACAGTTATTCTATCTATGTGTGAATGACTGGCATTGTGGATGGATCTGTATGGGCTCTTAACTTTGTGTGTGTGCACATGTGCAAAACTGTGATTAGTGTGTTAAGCAAGGCTTGATATAGGACTGTGACGGTCATGGATTTTTGGATGACGCTAGCCTACCATAATAACCGTTCAAATAGCATTATTTATTTTTTTATATCAGTTTAAGACACATTTTCACCTCCGCTTCTGACTGCATGTGCTGCTATAGAAATAGAATGAATAGAACAGGCTGGCGGCCATTGCGAGTGTACCTATAGGAGCAAAGCAGGAATGAAAGCAGGAAATTGGCGGCAGGTAGCCTAGAGCTGTAAGCGCACCGGGCCAGTAGGCAAAAGGTTGCCCGTTTGAATCCCCCCACCTTACAAAGTAAACAAATTAATAATAATCTGTCATCTGCCCTTGAGCAAGGCACTTAAAGCTAATTGCTCCATGGTCGCTGGGGCGGCAGGTAACCTAATGGTTAGAGCGTTGGGCCAGTAACCAAAAGGTTGGTGGATCAAATCCCCGAGCTGACAAGGTAAAAATCTGTCATTCTGCCCCTGAACAAGGCAGTTAACCCAATGTTTTACAAATAAATCTGAAATATTACATTTACATAAGTATTCAGACCCTTTGCTCAGTACTTTCTTGAAGCAGTTTTGGCAACGAGTACACCTTCAAGATTTCTTGGGTGTGACGCTACAATCTCGGCACACTTGTATTTGGGAAGTTTCTCCCATTCTTCTCGCAGATCCTCTCAAGTTCTGTCAGGTTTGATGGGGAGCGTTGCTGCACAGCTATTTTAAGGTCTCTTCAGAGATGTTCGATCAGATTCAAGTTCGGGCTCTGGCTGGGCCACTCAAGGACATTCAGAGACTTGTCCCGAAGCCACTCCTATGTTGTCTTGGCTGTGTGCTCAGGGTCATTGTCCTGTTGGAAGGTGAACCTTTGCCCCTGTTTTGGTACCCTTCCCCAGATCTGTGCCTCGACACAATCCTGTCTCGCCGCTCTACGGGCAATTCCTTCGACCTCATGGCTTGGTTTTTGCTCTGACATGCACTGTGGGACCTTTTATATAGACAGGTGTGTGCCTTTCCAAATCATGTCCAATCAATTGAATTTACCACATCAAGTTGTAGAAATGTCTCAAGGCTGATCAATGGAAACAGGATGCACCTGAGCTCAATTTCGAGTCTCAAAGCAAAGTGATGGGATCTGGGTACTAACTCCTAAACTTGGGATAGAGTTAATTATCAGGTATCCTATTGAAATATGGAGTGCTGAGGTTGAGGGTCTACCCCAGAAGGTAATGGTTATCTGTAGGAGTAAGGTATATAGTGTGTGCAATTAAGCTTGGAATGTGCTGAATTCAGGGAAAGGGATCACATGTAGCAGGCATTGATAAGAGGAGTGAGCACTTTGGGGTAGAGGTCAGGTCAGATGAATTGAGGAAGAACAGATATCACTAAGGGTCTGAGTAGCAACAGAGATGCATTGGCTGTTCAGATGTGTAGGAGGAGACTCAACCTAGGAGGAAGGGTTAAATATCAGGGCTTGTGTGAAATGTTGTCTAATGCAGCTGTATTGATCCTCTGGGAAGAATACACTTGGTTAAGCTTTCATAGTGTCCGTTGAGTCTTTACTCTGAAAATTAGAACCTAACAAAAAGCTGTTTTAACTTTGTCATTATGGGCTATTGTGTGTAGATTGTAATTTAATCCACTTTAGAATAAGAAATGTCATGTCACAAAATGTGGAAAAGGGGAAGGGGTCTGAATACATTCCGAATGCACTGTACAACCATGGTTTTATCTGAAAATGTTAAACACAATGAGGCTGATGGAACAGAGCAGAACTTTAAGCTTAAAATGCTAATAAACTATTATTTCTTCACATTATACTCGCAGCAATGCACACACGGCATTACGAAACACTGTTCTAATGAGCACCTGATTTCAAAACCAAGAGAACAGTAGAGAAATGCTGCTTTCAATGGCGTATGAGGAAGTGTTTCTAAGATAATTCAACGTTTCTCTATGGTCAGATTTTGTCTAAGCTAATTTGAAGCAAGGTAAGACCTGCCTCATAATATGAAGTAAAACATCCAAGTTTCAAACAATTAAGTTGTTTGAGATTTGGTTACTCAGATTGGTAGTGATGTGCGATGCACAACAGCCACTGGCCATTTCAACTAGTATGTTGACAGAATCAAGCCTTAACACATGAATGTTATTTATCATTATATTTGTCAAACTTGACTGTAGGTAGTTTAGCTGTTCTTTATGTAATTAAGTCTAAAGTTTGGTTACAATTTCTGGCGCCTCCCACACGTCAGCATGTTTTCTGTAGCCAATGCATATCACCTTTTGAAGTGTAGGCTAATTATTTACGTACGTTTATGTGTGAGTCACATGCGTTCGAAGGATGACAGCTAAAACTAGCATTGTCTCGTTTTGGCCTTTTTACATCCCATTCAGACTGAAGAGCTCAGACACAGAAGCTGGAGAAAGGCCAAAGTCCTCCACTGTTCACCACCACTCTCCATGTCTCAAGGCCTCTCGTTTCCAAGCCTCTCTCTCTCCTCCCCCTCTCCTCTCTACCTGGCTTCAGCCTCTCCCTTCCTCTCGGAACCCACAAAACCCTAAACCCTCAGCCCTGGCGTGCACTCTGTCTTGGATTATAGCTGCAGCCTGAACATGGCATGAACATGTAGCTACTTTATGCGTAGTTGCCTGTTAGCATTTGCCTACAGATAGTACTAATTGTGTAGTCTCAACTTTTCAGCGCCCTCCACTATTCTTAATGTCAAACTATGTCTGCCCCACTCTACCCGTTTACTTGGCTTTTCTCCTGATTCTCTGTAGTATCCTACTCTAGGCCTACCATCTAGCCTGTCTGTCTGCTTAGACTTGGGCTACAACTACGAATTGTGTTGTGTTCATCTTTTAAGCATCCAATTCCTAGCCTCCCAATGTGCCAGTCCCACACTACCGATTCACTTGGACTGCCTCTTGATTCCCACTTGCCCCCTATTCTATCTTCTCTCTCCCACTGCCTCCAATTTGTATGCAGCTCCAGCCACCAGAATAGAGCTCTTACTTAAAATGTAATTTGCTCGTGTGGCTCATACCTGCTGTGTTCACTACAGTATGGAAGCATGCATTGTGAGTGTCTGTATTGAGCATTAGTAATACATGGGATTTCTGTGTGATCTAAAAACGAGGATCAATTTGGTGTGCGGCGGGGTTTTCTATGGAGTGTTTGTGCATTAGACTACATGTTGTTTGGAAAGCTGTTGTCATGTTTGCCAGAATTACCACCCCTGCTACACAGGGTTTTACCATCGTGCCATCTGATACCCTCAGAGCTAGTTGGGGTCTCGTTTTTGGATTTGAGGGACATTTACTTACTGGAATCATTTTGAATGCAGCTTAGTGCTGTTGCAATTCACTTAGCTTCCACATAGGGGAGAAAATCTGGGTGTAGCACCTAGATTCTAAGAATTTGAGTACGGCAAGCTTATCCTGGATCTGTACTTTGATGCAACTCTTACCTGACGTGAGCAAGAAGTTGCCGTTAATACTAATGTGTGACATTCAACTCAAGGTCCTCAAGTCAAATCGTACCTGTTCAGAAACAAATGGCGTGTTTCTCAGCTCAGTTGAAAGCTTTGCAAAATATCTCCACAGAGTCACGATTCCTTTCTTCGACACCGATGCCATCATGAATTGCACAACATTTCACAGCATCAGTTACAAAATATAATCAAACACGTCTACACAAACAAATGCAGTGCCTTTCTGTAGAGGCCTTTACATCTTCCCCATACACTATTCTACAGCATGAGTCAAACTCAAACACTTTCATGTCCCCATCAGCCTATTCACTGTGTCTGAAGACTACAAAAGCCCTTGTCTTCTCTTCTCAGAAAACCAATGTTTGTTTACACAAAGACTAGTTTATCCCTACAAGAATGAGTTTATCCGCCTTTGGATTCCACTCTCCGCTCTCCGTCGATAAGGCTTTTTGACGGCTCCTCATTGGATGTCTGTGAGGCGGTGGCTCCGATGGCGCCCGAAGCACATGGTAAACACAGCAACGTGTGTGTGTGTGTGTGTGTGTGCACATGACTCGCTTTAATTACGTGGAGCTGTTTGAATAGCTACACACACACACATTCTGGAGTTGTTTCAATAGCTGTAAGTGTTCCGCCGATGTCAGTGTGTCCGGGAGCGCTCGTCGCTACATTGTTTGTATTGTATTTGTATTGCTGAGGATCATGGCGCTAACAGACGCTGATGTCCTCTTACTGATCCATTGACGGGCAAGAAAAATAAACACAAACCTAAAGCAATTACGTCATCCTCCGAGGGACATTGCTATTGATGCTTTACAGTCAAGCTACTGCTGAATGGCGAGGCCTCTTTCATTTCTTTACATTGTACTAAGCAACTTTCGATATCCCACATTACCCCAGTCTGTAACATCATGATGTCCATTCAGTATTCAAGAAGGATCAAGTCAAATGTAGTGCTGTTTTGAAGGGCTTTTGAGTTGAGGTGCACAGCGAAGCTGCTTTACAGTCCAGCTACAGTACTGCTGAATGACAAGGCTTCTGTTTACATTGTACTAAGCAAGCTCTCCATTTTCCAGTCAGTTTCGTCATAAGATGTAGGCTCTCATAATGCCCGAAGAGTTTGTCTAGACTGGTCTGAGGGTTTTTCTCTTGCGCCCAGAACCGCTCAGTCAAGGCGTCACCTTTGGCTATCTACAAAGTTGAACGTGTACCGTAACATAAAGGGCTCCATGTGAGCCAAGCTGTTGTACCGTTTGGTCTGGGTTTATGTAGCCGTCGATTACTAGAGGCATGTTTTCTACCCTCGAGATGTTGCCCTCTTTGTTACTGTACAAGAATGCACAACCTTGGTCTAGGTCTCGGATCAATGCACTTGTTCTTTATTGTTAGATGTACTAATGTATTGAATAGAAGTCTATTCGCTTGTCTTTTCTCAAGGAACAGAGAGCTTCTAGAATGCCTGGTTTTTCAGATGAGCTCCCGGTGCATATTAAGTGTCATATTCCATTTATGCAGTGACCTCATCTAAATATCCATCTACATTCTCCTGCTCTGGCTTGTCAAGGTAAAGTGAAGAGCATGAGGCATACGCATATCTTGGTATACCTCTGCACGACTACTCAATCAGCAGTCTCCATCAGACACATACACTTTGTCATTTGCGGGGGCACACATTCTAACTTCACACACTTTTTTCCATCCACATCTGTCGCTCAACCAGTTCCTTCCTCCATTTGGTGCTTTGATTGCTTTTGAACCTGGGGACCTTGGTTTTTCCGCTCTCCCCCAATTAGCGACTGTGAGGACTAGGGATCCCTAGTGTGTGTGTGTGTGTGTGTGTGTGTGTGTGTGTCCATGTGTCCATCCTCTAGCTAATGGTCTCCTGTCTGAATGGTCCGGCTAGTGGATGTCTGAATAAGCCACTTTCTCACAGGGCTTATACTAAGAGTTCCATTTGGCTGCCTTTACTTCTGTGCTCTTTATTCCAAAGTGCCAGAAAGACACTGGTTTTATGTGTCGAGATAGTTCAGTTACAGCTCATTGCCATAAGATGACGTAACTGCCAGTTTGACAGATTTCTGGGAAATGAATGTTGAATAGTACAAAAATCTCCCCTCTTGTATAGGATTTTTAGGCTGTTAAAATGGCTTTTATTGCTTCATGTAGCCGACGCTCTTATCCAGGGCTACTGACAGCAGCAATTAGGTTGAATAGAAGTGCCTTGCTCAAGGGCACATCAATATACTTTTTACCTAGTCGCCTCAGGGATTCGAACCAGCCGACCGGTTTCTGGCCCAGTGTTCTTCACCACTAAGCTACCTGCCAACCAGTCTTGTCCTTGCCATTCTCTTTGCAACTGACAAGTGTATTGAGTCATTGAGATCTGTGGGCATTTTTCAATATGCATTGCTACCGTGTTCCACACACTCATGTTCCCAGTGCATTCTCTTGAGTACGTTCTTGTGAGTAGAGTGTGGCGCACACATAAAACGTTTGAGAAGCACTTGCACTTCCCCTACTGTGTTACCTCACGCTACACCTCCCAATTCACTGAACCTTATTCCAGCCAGGACAATGGCAACAATAGAGACAAAGCAAGATATACATAAAGCAAACGTTTTACTTCATAACTATCAGCTAGATACAGCATATGTGAACTGAAATAATGTAGCTAACCAGAAAATTACCTAAAACTACTGTTATGGTACAGTAAAGTCAATTCTTCGTGGGTATCTAGCTAGCCATAAATAGTAGCTAGCCAGTTAACACTATTGACTTAATATGGGCTTGTGATCTACGCACACTACAGTGGGTATTGTAGGCAGATAAACATGCCAAAATTTACACCGCATTTATAAACCTATCAAGTTCAAATATTGTGTTCAGGCAACATTTTGATGTGATTAGGCAAAATGTAATTCTGAAGTCTGTGTTTTCTCTCGCTTCAGTGAAAATAATGGGTGCAAACTTTGATTTGGACTCAAACCCGACCCTCCCGTGCTCCAATTTGCTTGCTTGTAGCATTGGTAGTAAGCATTTTTGAGAAACACCCTGTGTGTTTGATTCAAAGGTGCATTTAAAACACCCTGTATTTGAACTCACTGGTAAGACTGATCCTATTGTAATGTAGGGATGTGAGTGTCTGGCCTTGGCCTTGTGTTAGAGCTGATATAAGGAAGGTCAGGTCTTGGTCTGCCTGCCTGCCCTCCTCAAAGCTGCTTGCTTAGCTACAGCATCCTTCCTTCTGCAGCAGCATGCCCCTTCAGTGCAGCGTGTCTCTCCTTCTCACTGTCTATTATGCGGAGGTGTGTGTGTGGGTATCCGTGTTTACAATGAGGTTGCAACGCATGCTTCTATTCATCATACACCCCTCAGACTCACAGTTGATGTGCGTCGATAAGAGTGACAAAAGCAAAGAGACTAGAAACCCACAGACCCAGTTCTCAGAATTGGTAGATTATCTTCAGATTCTGAGAACTGTGTGTCAGGCTTTCGCGCTCTACTTTTCTCACTCTTTTCACTGCCTTCCATGCTGTGAGCCTGTGACACAATTAGTAGTTGAGAGAGCCACACGGGATTATCTGCTTTTCACTGCTACAGGGAATGGAACTGCAGCCTTACAGCTGATCATTAGAGCTTTATCTTGCACTCACTTCGGTCTCCTCTCAGAAGCTCCACGCAGCGCAGGGCTTTAATTCAAACGTGAAACCTGATTCCATCTGAGCTCTCAGTAAACCCCACGGTAGGGTAATAAAAGTACTAGAGGGAGTGTCTGTCCTGTGAACGGACTGAGAGCCCTCGACAATGAATGTAACGCGCACGTTTGTGACATGACAGGCGTGATGTACACAAAAACCGCTGAGGATTCACTCTTTGTTCATGACTCTTCACATAATCTCACACATCAGCACACACCCGCCACACTGTTTAGGATTCAGTCTGTCTCCTTAAACTGTTATGTTTCTGTCCTCTGGCCAGAGAGATGTTGCCTGTCACTGAAGGCTTCGGTGGCCGTCGTACACAGGGCAATATGTGGGAGCGTGGCGGGGGTATGTGTGGCTGACCATAATCTCAAGTCACTGAAGGCTTCGGTGGCCACGTGAGGGGAAAGGAGAGAGAGAGAGTGAGAGAGAGTGTGTGTGTGTGTGCGCGCTAGCTGAGGTGGGCTCAGGACACTGACTGGAGCGTGGCAGGGCTGGCCCTGGACACTGAATCAATAGGCAGGACAGAGCAAGGGGCAGCAGGGTACAGAGAAATAAAAGGAGGAGAGAAATGGAGAAGAAGAGGTACGCCCTTTCTGTACTGGTTGACTGGACATCACTTTGTATGAGCTGAGTTTCCAAATCTCTTTTGGTCTTTGTGGTAGTGCGCTCGATCATTTTCAACCTTTTCTTGGACTCCCTAGTTTGTCATGTTAATTGAACTTGATGCGTTTTAGGATGATCTTCAGTTCTCTCTAGCATTCTAAATGAAGTCTTCTCACAATACTCTGTTCTCTGTGAAGGTTCCCTTTAGTTAATCAGCAGAGTTTTAAATAGAGAAAAGGGATGGCGTGAGGGAGGGAGGGAGAAGGGGGGGTGTGGGAAAAATTAGGGAAGAACGAGAAAAGAAAGTCGGCAAAATAAAACCGGTTCCGCGCACACAGGTTCTGCACTCTGGTACCAGCTTCAGTGGGTGGTAATTGTCTTTGTGCAGATTGTAGAATCATGGGAAGACTCTGGGTGAAGTTGTGTGTGAACGTGTGGCTGTTCCCATCACCTCTTACCTGGCTGTGCCCACCTCTCCGTCCCACCGAACTGTTAGGTAGTGTGACAGAAACCATTGGGACGATTCCGATTCAGCCACCTGGCCAGCTGTGTCTTTACAGGACAGCTACAATTAAAGCTTTGGCAAGGCAGACTGCCTCTGTACCTCTGTTACGATCTATTTAAACGACCTACTGTGCTGTGGGACGGGGACGGGGAAGAGTGGGGGCAGAGAGAAAGAGGAGAGGTAATAAAGCCTTGTTCACACAGGCAGTTTGATGTGACTCAAATCCATATATATTATTTTTTTTGCATATCTGACACATCTGATATTTTTCCTGTAGTTTGAGCAGCACATAGAATCTGATATTTTCAAATCAGTTTTAAACCACCTCGATAGGTGGTTGTAAATCAGATAGAAATCTGATTCCTGGCCATGTGACTTGTCTGAACGGTCAAATGAGATTTATGTGTTGGTTTTTTTGCCTATTATTTGGCATATCTTGTTGCTTGAGAGCTACTCTGTTGAAAATGTGACAAAATTCTAGCGAACTAGCTTGTTAATTGGTTACAAAGCATTGGTGAGTGTGCCTACAAGCTCAACAGCTAGCTCGGTTGTTGACTGTTGTGGCTTGCCAAAAAGGACTCATTTTGAAAGTTGGATCATCCTTCGTCGTGACTGGGAATCTTCCGTGGCAGGCACTGTCACCTTAGCTAGCTACACAACTTCTGAGTGATGGAGCCTACACCACTGCACAGACAGCTGTCATTACTTTAACACCTAGCGGTAGACGTGTCAGTCAGCTGATGACTGCAGTCTGAACACACATGAATGCCATTGGTCACTTGTAAATTGCTTTTTGGGCAAAAGTGATTTGAGCCTGCAGTCTGAACAAAACAGAATGGTGAAAGAAAGGACATGTGCAGGGAGACTGAGGGGAAACCGAGAGAGGGGCGCTGAGGAAGAGATGGAAAGAGAGCGGGCTGAAGGCGTTGAGCTTGTCTGTACTCTCCGTGTGTGTCCCGAATGACAACCTATTCCCTGTGAAGTGCACTACTTTGGACCAGAGTCCTATGAGCCCTGGTCAAAAGTAGTGCACTGGAAAGGGAACAGGCTCCCATTTGGAATGTTAGGAAGGCATCCTATGTACAGTACATGATATGACCGTGATTCCAAACCATTTAAGTGGTAGACACTCATACTCCATATGAGTTGGACTTTTTGGCCCTCTTTCTGGATGGTCCACTTTAGCCTTCTTCAACCCACTTCAACCTACTTGGAGCCTTGACGTTATGTCCATCTGTTAGCCTTGTTAATCCATTCATGATCATGATGCTGTGGTTCTCATTTAAATATACTGAACACAAATATAAATGCAACATGCAACAATTTCAAGATTTTACAGTTAGTTTATATAAGGAAATTAGTCAATTGAAATTAATTCATGAGGCCCTAATCTATGGATTTCACATGATTGGGCAGGGGCGCAGTGGGGAGCCAGGCCCAGCCAATCAGAAGGATGTTTCCCCACAAAAGGCTTTATTACGGACATAAATACGCCTGTTTCATCAGCTGTCCGGGTGGACGGTCTCAGACAATCCCGCAGGTGAAGATGGCGGATGTGGAGGTCCTGGGCTGGCGTGGTTACACTTGGCCTACGGTTTTTAGTTTGGTTGGACGTACTGCCAAATTCTCTAAAACGACGTTGGAGGTGGCTTATGGTAGAGAAATTAACATTTAAATTCTCTGGCAACAGCTCTGGTGGACTTTCCTGCAGTCAGCATGCCAATTGCACGCTCCTTCAAAACTGCTATGTGACAAAACTGCACATTTTAGTGGCCTTTTGTCCCCAGCACAAGGTGCACCTGTGTCATGATCATACTGTTTAATCAGCTTCTTGATATGTGCATATAGAACATTTCAGGCCCCTTTTATTTCAGCTCATGAATGATGGGACCAATGCGTTACATGTTGCGTTTTATATTTTTGTTCAGTTATAGATTTTTGAAACCTGATCATCTCTGAAGGTTGAGCCTACCTTTTTTTTATTTTCCATTACTGGTTTATTCCTTGGCATGTCACCCAATACCACTCTCCTCATCCTCCTCTTCTTTAATAAAGGGTTCATCTCTCCATCCTGTTCCACCTAGACTGGATCTGCTTTCCTCTGGAGCCAGCTCCCCCTCTCTCTCACCATATCTTCCTCTCTCCCCACCCCGTTTCTCTCACCCTCTCCTACCTTTTTACTTGCTTTCTGTCCATCCCTTCTCTCCTCTCTACAGGCATAGTTTCCATGTAGTGTTGTATTTTTAATGTGTTTAGATGATGAATGAATGATGCATACCTTGCCCTGTATTGGCCCTATCGCTGAGGTCTGAGGACAGCAGGCTGAACCTAAGGGCCTCTGTTCCAGACAGGGTAAATAATCCTGCAGCACTGACACCATGTCCCAGAGAGGGAGCGAGAGTGGGCAGGTAGAGGAGAGGGAAAGGTACACGCACGAGAGGTGGGAACACTGGTGAGATGTAGACAGGCAGAGATGATCACGTCGAGGTGTATTTCACTGAGGGCCTAAAAACAGAACTAACGTGGTAAGGTGCTGTAACTTGTAATGTGATTGTGTCTGCCTGCTTACCGTCCCCATCACATGCCAAGAGCGTCTTACACTGCTATTTTAAGCGTCTTCTTTTGTACCTCGTGGAACCTAAGTGTATTAATGCAGTCTTGAGTTTCTCTGATTTTAACGTCTGTAAAATGAATTAAATGTAATTTGGTGTGTTTAGTCTCATACAGAACTTTTGTCCTTGGTATCAATCTCAAGATATCTGTTACATGTCTGTCTCCTATATCAGCAGGGTAGATACCACTTCTAGGAGATTCAGGCAATTTTTTTTACTCTTTCCTTTTCCTGGTTTTCCTGGAATGGGGCGGGAGGGCAGAATAACTCTCTCTGCCGTTTACCAATGCAGCTAGCCCAAGGGATTCGGGGGTGGACGTGTGTGTTTAGCGCAAGGGAGTAGGACATGCAGTCGCTAACACACACTTGGGTGTACAGAGCTCACCTGACAAACACACACACTATTCACTAAGCAGTTTCTAAGCATTACAATTAGAGGCATCATTTAAGCCCCCCTGACCCAGTATTTCATATGGCCTTGCTGACGGCTATACTACACACCTAGGGGCTGAGTCTTACATTGAGACTGCAAAGTGCACTCACTCACTTACTGACACACACTGTAACTAGATTTCTGAAAACACACACATTTTCAGTAAACACTCGCCGGGCTATAAAACCTGTAGTGTATCTTCCCCTCATTTGAGAGGCTTTATTGATCAAGACCTTTATAATAACCCAGTGATCCCTGAGGAGCAGAAGGAGACATATTTATAACCTGATCAATGGGCCCTAAATCAGATGGAAAGATCTGAAGTAGCCAGGAGACACCTGACCTGGATACCTCTACAGGCTCACATCATATCCCTGTTTGTGTGTGTGTGAATGTTACTTGTGTGTGTATTTTCTGGAAACCCTACCCTACTCCAAACCCCTTGGGATGTTGAGGACCCATCATTTACCATAACCAGTGGCAGGGGTTCTACCACAAACATCCGCGTTGTGACTGAAATAACCTAAGAGGTGTGTGTGTTTGCATACCTACAGGTATGCCCGGTAGACCCCTGTGTTCGCCCGACTGCCCCACATTAGAAATGTAACCCTGAAACACAACTCTCTTTTTCCCATAACCACATCTCACTTTTCTCCTCTCTCTTCCTGGTGTATCCGGACACAATTCCCACTTCAATCCCCCAACACACACCGGAAGTCCCCAAGCCTTTTACAGACTCGGTCTTTAGTAATGGACTCTGGCGTTGCTGCCACTCCAATCCCTCCTCAATCAATTCTGGCTGGAGATTGGAATCGGAGGTGATTTAGAGGAGAACGAGAGAAAAGTGGTGGATTGGGCAGCTGACAGCTGAGCCCGTAGGAAGAGCGAGCTTCACTGGACCTCTGTACTGAAGCTGTTCCCTAGAGCTATGTACCAAAACTCTAGAATGGCTTCCTGGTCCAACTAGCTGTGTTTTAGACTGGAGCTGGCTATGGTAGAATGATGGGTTATTTGTGTCCTAGTGTCTGAGGTAGAGTTATGTGATGCCAAAGGGCTTAGCTGTAGCGTCATGGTCCTGAGGCACTAGCTTTATAGCATACAATGGTGACGGAAGAGAGAGATATGGTAGCGTCTAGCTGTATTTAGCCCAGTGGCCATGGTAGAGTTATGTGATGCTGGCCTACACGGCAAAACAGCAGAGTTATGGTGCTTTTGGGGCGAGCTGCATAGTATACACTGCAAACAGAGTTATGTGGCGATTACATGGTGGCCTGTGGCACCTGTGGCTGACACCACTGGGGACGGAGGTTTCCACAACTCAGCTCATTCTGCAGCTCCCGATCCTCCCAGTCTGTAAAAGCACAAGCAGCGTGCATTAAGTGGCCCTGCGATCTAAGGCACTGCATCGCAGTACTAGCTGTGCCACTAGAGAGCCTGGTTCGAGTCCAGCCGGTGGCTGCGCACAATTGGCTTAGCGTCGTCCGGGTTAGGGGAGGGTTTGGCCGGCAGGGATATCCTTGTCCCATCGCGCTCTAGCGACTCCTGTGGCGTGGCGGACCGGGCGCATGCACGCGGACACGGTCACCAGGTGTACGGTGTTTCCTCCGACACATTGGTTTGGCTGGCTTCCGGGTTAAGCGGGCATTGTGTCAAGAAGCAGTGCGGCTTGGCTGGGTCGTGTTTCGGAGGACGTACGGCTCTCGACCTTCGCCTCTCCCAAGTCCGTACGGGAGTCGCAGTGATACCAATTGGATTCCCTGAAATTGGGGAGAGAAAGGGGTAAAAGATAAGAAAAACCCAAATGTTTGACTGGTACTGTAGATGGATGGATGATTTATAAAAGTTAAACTATTGATTATAGACCTAATTAAGTTGGGGTTTTCTCTCCTCGCTTTTCTTAGACAATTAAGGCAAGGGCTGTTTGCTCGTCCCTGACTGCCGCAATATCCTGGTTAACTTTGCTATAATGCACATCGCAACATGGTCTAGGAGAAGGCGCCGATTCAACAGCGCACTGTGTTTCTGAACCGCAGACGGCGACTGCTATCTAACGCGGGAGAAAGCGGATTTGTTATAAAATAATATTATTTTTATTAGTGTTCCACCATTGCTCTTACATAATACATCCATATACAATTTCAGTAGCACATGTCTTGGTGATGGGCCGTGCCATTCCCACGGCCTCTGCAATGGATCAGTGTGTTTAGACAGGTGCCAATCAGACTGGTGTCTTCTACACCACCATTATAAAAATGTGTTTTTTTTGCAGCTGCTCGGCTAAAGAAATCTCAGTCGACCACCAGCCTGTTGACCAAACAATCGACCAGTCGACTAAATGGGGTCAGCCCTAGTGTATTCGCACACGTGCACACACGATCCGCTGATATTAGACCAAAACAAGTTATCCCACACCCACCCACCCACCCACCCACCCACACAAACAACAAAATTAATTATTTTCGAGCCAACACACTATACAAATTTGAACTATCTGCCCCCACTACATATTGCAACTGACACAGAAATGGAACCTCACAAATTGCCTGTGTGTCTGTTTACTCTAGGGAGTTAGGCTCTATGTCTGAAATGCATTACAGGCAAGCCCAGTGTTTGCTCACTAGATTGACTTGAGTTCAAAGGGCTGCAGGGCATATCCTAGCGACCTGTTATCTTTCCATTTCCTCCGGAGTGGACGTGCGCACACACACACACACACACACTGGACTGTGCAGCTGCAGAGCTTATTTTGAGTGTTAACTGTGTTGTGTGTGCGCACATCAGGCAGTGTGTGCCAGCTAATCCCCAGTCTATTAAAAGAGAGTTGGCTACGTTGTACTGCGGCAGTAAAAGTACCAACACTGCCCCTCTCACACACTCAAGTGTGTTGAGCCGTCAGTCCACGTCAGTTACTGGTTTAGCTGTGGCCTTGTGGGGCCATTGTGGAGAGTCTCCTAGAATAGGAGCAGCACATGTTTGTTAAAGACATGATGAGGGGATTGATTTCTCCATTCTTCTCAATGAACAAGCTCACACAGAGCATTATATCTACTGAAAGGGAAGAAGGTAGTATGGTATCATATCACATATCAGCCATTCACTGTTTAACCAATGACTTTATTTGACGTCACAGTAGCAATCTCTTGGCAACTATTGCTTAGATGTGGTTTCATGGTCATTTCCAAGATGGTTTGAATTTGGAGGAGTGGGAGGGGAGCGAGAGCATGGGGGGCTAGTCTCACCCACTTCACATGGCCTCCCAGTCAATCAGAGACGATTACACCCTACAGGACGTCTGACAGCCGGGGGATAAAAGGTGACGCCAGGTCAACTATCATCTGTCCACTTACCCTTACTAACCAGGAAGTGACGTGTCGTCTGTGTCATACTAAACCTGTCAGTACTCAGTGCTGGTTCATGAACAGTTTGTGAATGATTTATTTTTTTGTTATACGTTATAGACTAGCACAGGGGTTCCCAAACGTCTTCACTCAGGCCCCCCTTCCAGTATTGGGGAACATCCAGGGATCCACGCCTATTCAATGGGCACAAGTACTGTTCACGACACACTGTTCACATCCTTCTTGTTGGTGGAGAGAGAATTCTGCATGTTTAAAGCTTATTTTCTTGCAATTCTATATATTTTGCCAAAAAAAAACTTAGTAAAAACATTATTAAACAACCTTACTAAACAACCAGCTGACATGGGCTGGTTGATCTGAACATTTCTTACAAGTTATAAATAGCTCTCTAAAGGGAAGCAATGACTGATACGATGGGGAAAACTGATTCCTTTAATAACGTAAAAATGCATTTCTAGTCCCCCAGCTCAGTCTGGATTAAAGATGTGATCTGGAACTTTGGTGACTAGTAAGTATTTTTATACCTCTCACAATGGGCTGGATGTGCCAATGTGTAGTTCATTCATGCATTATCTATGAACAGAATTATTGTCTTACCTCAATTAGACACAAAATCCCTAGTTTGAAAGCGACTGTTTACTGAAAGCTGTGCAGTGCCATTCCCCCCCGAGTTCCAGACAATGGGGTTCAGACCCTTCACTATTTGAGTGACAGCTAGCAATATGCACAGACAGCAGAGAGGGAGAGCGAGCAAAAAGTTGTGCACATACTCTATCTGCACGTATGATGCAAATTTCGGGGACCACTTTTGGCTCGTGAGCACTAATTTCAGACCTACTGTCAAAAAAAGTATACAAAAGTACCGGAGAATCTTTTACAAGGTGATAAGATTCTGTCGTGACACTTGCATCATGCTATGCAATTTCAGTCTGGCTTGGACAGTACCCTTCATAGAAATAGAATGGCTTTTATATGGTTACCTATAACCTTTACTGTGACTAGAATATGTCTGTCTGTGAGACTGAGTGTCTATTAACAGGAGTAACATAAGGGTCTCTTCAATTTCCAGAAGTGTGAATTGGAAGAATACATATGAAGGAGCCCCTGACTGACTTCTTACTAACACGTCATCACTGACAGATCTATGGAAGTGTGTTTGTTTTTGAACATGCAATGACAGTGAACAGAAGTACAGGCTTGCTCATTGTGTGTGTGTGTGTGTGTGTGTGTGTGTGTGTGTGTGTGCGCACCATCAAACCATTGGCATCATTTCTCCTCAGCAGTATTGATCTGGGCAGCTGAAAGCAGGAAGATGATACAGTGCTTGAGAAATGACTGTGTCTATTTCTCTTACTTGCTCTCTCTTCCTCCCTCCCTCGCTCTCTCTTCCTCCCTCTCTCTGCCTTTTAGATTTGTGGTTCTCGTTCTCAGCCAAACAATCCAAGTATTTGTGCTGAAATGTTAACAGCTCTTTCCATTGACAGGAAAAGGCACAGTGCTCAACAGATTTCCGTTTATTGACAACAAGTGGGGGTGCCACAGCCACTGCTCGTGTCATCTATTCAAAGTGTCTTCAGACATTGTCTATCCTTGCTTGTTCTTTTCCGCTTTTAGCTCTAGGTTGCTGTTGTACCTTGCAACAAATGTATCTGTAAAAAGTAAGTAAGTACAATTTGATTTTGCAACTTGTTTTATTTTGCGTACATGCTTTTGGTCAGTATGTTAGTTTTTTACCAGAAAGACTGAAAGCTGATAATCTATCAGACTGGTGACAAGCTTACAATTTGCCTGTAGTAGTATCTCCTCATTCTCAATCTTTCTCTGTGTCACGTGTTTTTGTTACACAAGATTTACGCAAGGCTGGTAATACCATCCATCTTTTCCTTTGTATTAAAAGTGAGTTTAGTCTCTAATGTCCCTGTGGGCTTGCCGTCCTGTGCCCCTCAGTGTTGAGAATGGCTTTAGGAAAGGTTTAGTGTGTTAATGATCACTGGTTCCGTCCCAAATGACACCCTATTCCGTGTGTTGTGTACTACTTTGGAGCTCGCTCTCGTCAAAAGTAGTGCACCACGTAGGGAATAGGGTGCCAATTGGGACTTAGGCTCTTATTGTTATGGAGCAGATCAGAGATGAGAGGTTGGTTACGCTCTGTGCTTTTCCTTGTTCTAGTACAGGGATTATCCCCAGTCCCACAGGTCCACCATCAATGGGAAATGTTTCTGTGTGTGTGTGCCCGTGTAGGCTAAGCCCGTATATATATGTGTGTGGGAGAGAGAGTATTTGAGTAGCTTACGGTATCAGTATGTCTGAGATTGTAAGAGTCTGTCTTTTTGTGTTCTTGGTTATCTGTATCCTTCCCTGGTACCTGTTCCTTGAAGCAGACAGGGCAGGGTTTAGCTCGGCTCAGGCTGACGTGCGCCAGGCACCATATCGGTTCTGACATTGACAGAAACAACAGAACCACTTCATGCACCAATGGAGTCAGTCAGTTTTAGAAGGAGTGATGGATCAATACATGGAAACCACAATAGAGTCAACTAAACAGAGACGTACAGAGACTGAAAGGGCAGACGGACCTCAAATTCCCAGCTCAGTGCCAATGGGACTGCTCAGACACTGCTGGGCATTGGGAGGTAGCTGCAGAGATGGAGGATAGAAGATAGATGGGAGGAGGACTTCCTGGGAGCATTGACTTACCTGCAAGGAGAGTCCCTGTGGGGTACAAGGGCTTCCCCTTCAGGTCAAGATGGGAACAGCAGTTGAGTGTATGATGGACACATGTACACAAACGCACTTTCACTCTCTCACTTTCTCTCCTTTTTTCCTTTCTCTCTCTCCTTCTCTACATCTTCCTCTTTTTCTGTCCCTACATCGAACACACTCAAAGAAAGTTTAGTCAGCCTAAACTGATCATGTTACCGCCCCATCTCTCCCCACTCACGTTTCAGTGTACATTCGATTGTGAAATCCCAACTCTAACACAATTAGCAGCTGCTGATAACACTTGATTTCATAAGGACTAACATTGGATCGTTGAGAGCGTCTATCCGCCAGGCAGTGTTCAGACTGCGGTCCTATCTGATTGCACCAAACTCAATCAGCAACTTTAGCTTTCAAGGCGGGCTCACTGTGTTTGAAGCCGGGTGGGGAGACTGAATGACGTCTTTGAATACAAATACATATTGGACTGTTTGGTTTGTTGCTAATTAGCTTGGTGTTTCTTATGATTGTGTGGGTTAAATGCTGAAGTCCTTGAATGGGAACTGATGGAGTAAAACAGTTAGTTGGTTAATACTAGGCTGAATGGGCACTGGTTAATACTAGATCGAATGGAACTGGTTAAAATCTAGGTTGAATGGGAACTAGTTAATACTAGGTCGAATGGGAACTGGTTAATACTAGGTCGAATGGGAACTGGTTAATACTAGGTCGAATGGGAACTGGTTAATACTAGGTCGAATGGGAACTGGTTAATACTAGGTCGAATGGGAACTGGTTAATACTAGGTCGAATGGGAACTGGTTAATACTAGGTCGAATGGGAACGGGTTCGTACTAGGTCGAATGGGAACGGGTTCGCACTAGGTCGAATGGGAACGGGTTCGCACTAGGTCGAATGGGAACGGGTTCGCACTAGGTCGAATGGGAACGGGTTCGTACTAGGTCGAATGGGAACGGGTTCGCACTAGGTCGAATGGGAACGGGTTCGCACTAGGTCGAATGGGAACGGGTTCGCACTAGGTCGAATGGGAACGGGTTCGCACTAGGTCGAATGGGAACGGGTTCGCACTAGGTCGAATGGGGATTCTGATGTAATATTGTGCGTGAGAAGGGCTTACCAAGAATGAGAAGGGCTTACCAAGAAAAACTTCCTAATGGACTGTATGTAGTTGGATGTAGTTGGAGCACTCAAAAAATAAAAATAAACATTGATTTCTTATTGCTCACTTCAATCTATTGTACCGGATGCGGACAGGTGACGGACGTTGTGTGCCTTGTTTGAGAGCGAGAGAGAACCTGTGTTTGACTGTTTGTATGATTCCCATGTGCGTACTATGTACACCGTTCATAATTGTACGACGACGTGTACACACACACAGCAGGCCATTGTCCCGCTCTGCTCTCATTGCTAGTTGACCATGAGGCCTGTTTCCCTAATTAAAAGCAGCAGGAGCATTATTTAAATATGCCACTGAAGCCTATTACAGCAAACACAATAGTCTATTCTATTCTCCCCAGGTAGGATAACAATGACGCAAATACACCTCCTTTCTCATAGAAAAATAGTATTAAAATAGAACAACAAAAAAGACATCTCCCGTAGCCCTAACCTACTTTCAGCACCGCTATTCAGTTGTATCTAGTTATTTCTAGTCCTCTAGGCTTTGGCTTGGAAGGACGGTCAATCTACTTGCTTTGTTTCTCCAAAGTTGTATAATGATGAAAGAGGAGAGGGAGTTGAATTGAAAAGACCTGCCGCCCTTTGATTTCAGAGTATCAGCGTGAGGGAGCTGTGTGTGTTTGGCCTGCTTCTCGTTTCACCCCTTTTTCATATTTCTACACTCGCGTCCGTTTATTAATCGATAGACTTTAAACTATGGTGTATGTGTCTGTCCACACTCAAACTGAGATGCATCTCTTTCCTTCTCTCACTTCTCTCTTTAATCAAAACAATGTTGTCAGATCAAATGTAGCAACGGGATAACACAACACACAATCATATCAAATCATATTAACGCTCTCTCCCACTCTTTCTCTCGCTCTCTTTCTCTCGGTCTCTCTCTCTCTCACTCAGGCACGTTACAAGCAGAGTCTGGACCCCACCGTAGACGAGGTGAAGAAGCTGTGTACGTCCCTGAGACGCAACGCCAAGGAGGAGCGTGTCCTCTTCCACTACAATGGTCACGGGGTCCCCCGACCCACCGTCAACGGAGAGATCTGGGTCTTCAACAAAGTGAGAGAAACATACACATGCAGAAATATATACACACACACACACGTGTCCAATGATGACTTCTACTTTTGCCTCTACAGTCACACTAGGACTAAAGTCCAGTGGTTGAATACACACACGAACACACACAGCAGGTTGATTGAAACAACTGATATTAGACTTAAACAAGTTATCCCACAGACACACCCACACCAACAACAAAAATAGTTATTACAGAAATACATAATTTTTTGGACAACTCACACCTGTCTTGGTTTGGGCGCTGCCTCTCCCCAGTACACCCCAGAGCCTCTCCTCCTCTTCTCTTCCTCTCTTTATTCCCCTTTAATGATGAGTCCTATAAAGCCAGCCCTGCTGCCTACTGTCTGCTACGGTGTGTCTAGGCCCCATTGACCCCCCCCTGGTCCACCTCCTTAAAACATTCCCACAGAGTATCTCCCAGCACCAGGACTTTCATTGCTTCCCCTCGTCCAATCCAATAAGCGAATTGGGACGCAGCCGTACAGTTTACCATATCTACCCCTCTTTCTTTCATCATTAGTGATGAAAGAGGATGGAAGGATTTGGCAACATCTTAAACTCATTTTGGACAAGGATGAACAAATAATTGCTAGTAGTACAGTAAATACTGGATTGTAGGTGGCTATGACAAGTCATCTAATTTTGTCTACCAAAATGTTTAATAACCCCCATCCTGTCTGTCTGTCCTGTAGAACTACACCCAGTACATCCCTCTGTCTGTGTACGACCTCCAGACGTGGATGGGCAGCCCCTCCATCTTCGTCTACGACTGCTCCAACGCAGGCATCATCGTCAAGTCTTTCAAACAGTTCGCCCTGCAGAGAGAGCAGGAGCTGGAGGTGGGTGGCAGAGAGAGATACACTGCATTAAGAGGCCTGTTCCTAATGAATCTACACACAATGCCCCATAATGACAAAGTGAAAACAGGTTTAAAGAAATCTTTGCAAATGTATAAAACATGATTTACATAAATTGCTATGAGACTCGAAATTGAGCTCCGGTGCATCCTGTTTCCATAGATCATCTTTGAAATGTTCCTACAACTTGATTGGAGTCCACCTGTAGTAAATTCAATTGATTGGACATGATTTGGAAAGGCACACACCTGTCTATATAAGGTCCCACAGTTGACAGTGCATGTCAGAGCAAAAACCAAGCCATGAGATCGAAGGAATTGTCCGTAGAGCTCAGACAGGATTGTGTCGAGGCACAGATCTGGGGAAGTGTACCAACAAATTTCTGCAGCATTGAAGGTTTCCAAGAACACAGTGGCCTCCATCATTCTTAAATGATAGAAGTTTGGAACCACCAAGACTCTTCCTAGAGCTGGACATCCGGCCAAACTGAGCAATCGGGGGAGAAGGGCCTTAGTCAGGGAGGTGACCAAGAAATCGATGGTCACTGAGAGTTCCAGAGTGGAGATGGAAGAACCTTCCAGAAGAACAACCATCTCTGCAGCACTCCACCAATCAGGCCTTTATGATAGTGGACAGACGGAAGCCACTCCTTAGTAAAAGGCACATGACAGCCCGCTTGGAGTTTGCCAAAAGGCACCTAAAGGATTCAGTCCATGAGAAACAAGATTCTCTGGTGTGATGAAACCAAGATTGAACTCTTTGGCATGAATGCCAAGCGTGACATCTGGAGGAAACCTGGCACCTTCCCTACCTTGAAGCATGGTGGTGGCAGCATCATGCTGTGGGGACGTTTTTCAATGGCAGGGACTGGGACTAGTCAGGATCGAGGGATTTAAGTACAGAGATCCTTGATGAAAATCTGCTCCAGAGCTCTCAGGACTTACGACTGGGGCTAAGGTTCACCTTTCAACAGGACAACGACCCTAAGCACACAGCAAAGACAATGCAGGAGTGGCTTTGTGACAAGTCTCTGAATGTCGTTAAGTGGCCCAGCCAGAGCCCGGACTTGAACCTGATCGAACATCTCTGGAGAGACCTGAAAAGGTGTGCAGCGACACCTCTCCATCCAACCTGACAGAGCTTGAGAGGATCTGCAGAGAAGAATGGGAGAAACTTCCCAAATACAGGTGTGCCGAGCTTGTAGCGTCATACCCAAGAAAACTTGAGGCTGTAATCACTGCTAAAGGTGCTTCAACAAAGTACTGAGTAAAAGGTCTGAATACTTATGTAAATGTGTTATTTCATTTATACATACAAAAATTAATCAGTTTTAGAATAAGGCTGTAATGTAACAAAATATGGGAAAAGTCAAGGTGTCTGAATACTTTATGAATGCACTGTACACACACACACAGAGTTCCCCCATACACACACAACCACTCCCGCAGCAAGACCAAGGTATGTGTGTGTATAATGTGCGTTGAATTCCGACTGGCAAGCCAGCTACATCTTTTGAATGGAAGAAGCGTTTCACAATCTCCTCTCTGTGATCCCAGCCAGCGAATAGGCAGCTGGAGCTAAATGAATTAATGATAGTGTTTTGGTTTGGTCAGGATCTCCACTCCCCCTCCCTACCATCCCTCTATCCCCTTTATTCCACTGTTTTCTTCTTACCGGCCGTGGCATCTCAAGTGAATTTACAACACGCAGTTCAATTATTCATGGAGGAGTTTGAACGCACTTCAGATTGTATGGAATACAGCAGAAAGAAAGAGGGTGAGCGAGAGAAGGACAAGGAGGGATGATGAGATGTAGAGAAAGGGGGAAGAGCGGGGGAGAAGAGGGCGAGCAATACAAAGGGGGAGGACGTGGGGAAAAGAGAAGTGGGAGAGGAAGGGATGGCAGAGAGAGGCGAAGGACGAAAAAGTGTTACAATGCAGTCTAGAGAGACTAAGAAAAAGACAGAATGATTGTGAGAGGAGACTCATCCTTCACTATGCAGTCACGCTAAGTTCAATACCTGCAACACAGCTTCTCTCCTATCACCATCTGTCCATTCAGGCTCCCTCTGCCCTGCTCCCTCTAAACCTTCTATCTACTCTAAGTTTTAGAACACCTACTCATTCTAGGGTTTTTTCTTTATTTACTATTTTCTACATTGTAGAATAATAGTGAAGACATCAAAACTATGAAATAACACATATGGAATCATGTAGTAACCAAAAAAGTGTTAAACAAATCAAAATCTATTTTATATTTGAGATTCTTCAAATAGCCACCCTTTGCCTAGATAACAGCTTTGCACGTGCTTGGCATTCTCTCAACCAGCTTCACCTGGAATGCTTTTCCAACAGTCTTGAAGGAGTTTCCACATATGCTGAGCACTTGTTGGCTGCTTTTCCTTCACTCTGCGGTCCAACTCATCCCAAACCATCTCAATTTGGTTGAGGTCTGGGGATTGCGGAGGCCAGGTCATCTGATGCAGCACTCCATCACTCTCCTTCTTGGTAAAATAGCCCTTACACAGCCTGGAGGTGTGTTGGGTCAACAAATGATAATCCCTCTAAGCCCAAACCAGACGGGATGGTGTATTGCTGCAGAGTGCTGTGGTAGCTATGCTACTTAAGTGCGCCTTGAATTCTAAATAAATCACAGTGTCACCAGCAAAGCACCCCCACACCATAACACCACCTCCTCCATGCTTTATGGTGGAGAAATCATCCGTTCACCCACACCGCTTCTCACAAAGACACGGCGGTTGTAACCAAAAATCTCCCATTTGGACTCTAGACCAAAGGACAAATTTCCACCGGTCTAATGTCCATTGCTCGTGTTTCTTGGCACATGCAAGTCCCTTCTTCTTATTGGTGTCCATTAGTATGGTGACCAGTGAGCTGAGATAAGGCGGAGCTTTACCTAGCGAAGACTAATAGATGACCTGGAGCCAGTGGGTCTGACGACGAATATGTAGCAAGGGCCAGCCGACGAGAGCATACAGGTCGCAGTGGTGGGTGGTATATGGGGCTTTGGTGACAAAACGGATGGCACTGTGATAGACTGCATCCAGTTTGCATCCAGTTTGCGGAGTAGAGTATTGGAAGCTGTTTTGTAAATGACATCGCCGGAGTTGAGGATCGGTAGGATAGTCAGTTTTACGAGGGTATGTTAGGGAGCATGAGTGAAGGAGGCTTTGTTGCAAAATAGGAAGCCGATTCTGGATTTCATTTTGGATTTGAGATGTTTAATATGAGTCTGGAAGGAGAGTTTACAGTCTAGCCAGAGTCCTAGGTATTTGTAGTTGTCTACATATTCTAAGTCAGAACCAAATCAGAAATATATTGAAATATATACAAAGAAAAACTGGGTTCTCTTTGGGTCACTATGGGCTAAAACTCTTAGCTCTAGCCAGCTGGAACTGTTGCGAAATCAAATTGTATTTGTCGCATACATGTGTTTATCAGATGTTATTGTGGGTGTAGCGAAATGCTTGTGTTTCTAGCTCCAACAGTGCAGTAATATCTAACATCTAAAAGAATGGAATTAAGAATATATAAATATTTGGGCTTGCAATGTCAGAGCGGCATTAACTAAGATACAGTAGAATAGGATAGAATGCAGTATATACATATGAGAAGAGTAATGAAAAATTTGTAAACATTATCAAAGTGACCAGTGATTCCTAGTCTATATAGGGCAGCAGCCTCTAAGGTGCTAGTGATGGCTATTTAACAGTCTGATGGCCTTGAGATAGAAGCTGTTTTTCAGTCTCTCTGTCCCAGCTTTGATGCATCTGTACTGACCTCGCCTTCTGGATGATATATTGCAATATGGGCCATATGATGGGATGGAATTTAATGTGCCATAACGGAACTGTGTCTTGGGCCTCCCGAGTGGCGCAGTGGTCTAAGGCAGTGCTAGCTGTGCCACTAGAGATTTTGCGTTCGAGTCCAGGCTCTGTCGCAGCTGTCCCATCGCGCACTAGCGACTCCTGTGGCGGGCCGGGCGCACTGCACGCTTACACGGTCGCCAGGTGTACGGTGTCTCCTCCGACACATTGGTGCGGCTGGCTTCCGGGCATTGTGTTAAGAAGTAGTGCGGCTTGGTTGGGTTGTGTTTCGGAGAACGCACGGCTCTCGACCTGCGCCTCTCCCGAGTCCGTACGGGAGTCGCAGTGATGAGACAAGACTAACTACCAATTGGATTCCACGAAATTGGGGAGCAATAGGGGTTTAAAAATAAAAAGTGACATTTTGAACAAACCTTATTCAACAACAAATATCAGCTGACAAAATGGCTCCACTTTACAAGAGGAAGAGCGGGATGGTGGAGTGATGGAGATCGAGAGAGAGTTGGAGGAGAGGGATGGAAAGATGGATGGTAGTTGGGAGGGAGAGGAAAGCGAAAAGAGGAATATTGAAACGGGATGAGGGATGTAGAGAAAGAGAGGAAGGAGAGAGGTAGGTGGAGAGACAGGGAGGGAGGTAGTTCCGGAAGACTATTAAAGATGCATGATAGTACCCAGGCAGGGAGTCCCTCTCCATCCCTGTTTCTGCTACAGCATAACGCTCTACAGCAGTGTGCACAAAGAGGGTGGCCCTAGAACACACACACACACACACACACACAGGGACAGACTTGATCCCACCAGGGGCCTTTTTTTTACCGGAAAATAGGGGGAGTGGTGCGGAAGGGTGGGGAGGTCCATCTCTCTCTCTCTCTCTTTAACAGACATGCAACCTTTAGTCAAGGGTGTGGTGTCTGAGTGCTCTGTTATGAGCAGTCCTCTTCCTGCTAAATATTTCAGAACTTACTGTATGGAGTCAGCAATGTGATGCTCACTGCATTATCTGTTGTGTGGAAATGACGTTGTGTTTGTGTGTCCGTGCTCTTTCTTTTTGGCGGAAGGAGTCTGATTGTCAATGCACACTTTCGTGTGTGTTTGTTGTCTCCTTGCTCTCTGTGTGTGTGTGTGCACGTGTATACACCCCCCCACGATTAATTCTGTGAATTAGTCTCAGTAAAAAAATTCACATACCCTAGTGTGATGAAAATAAAATCATTCCATGCTGATTGTAATGCTAATTTATGACATTACGATATGCTAATATGTTAATTACCGAAAAGCAGACAGTTTAGGCAGTAATGTGGTATTTACCATAAGGTGTATTGTTTACCCGTATCACAATATCCCAAATGATTTGTGTGACAATATTGTTCCACCGTCGTTGATCCATCATCATGCATTATAGAGTAGTTAAAATATCCATGTTGCATTCGTTTGTGTAACGTTCCCCATTTCATCATTAAGAAGTGACAGAGAAGATGTAATCGTACGAGACACTGACATGCACAGTGTACATACGCAAAGACACACACACACACGTCCCTATTAATCCAGACAGGTCTGAGCAGAGTGTGTACCTAAAAGCAATGAAGACACACGTGGACATCATACTGAGATGTTGGCTAGCTGCAGGTCCTACATTTAGTTTCCTTTCTCTTGAGTCTCCTCGAGAGGAAGGCTCTTCTGCCCATAGCTCTGTTGCACCCTGAACGGAGATGTATAATCATACTACACACACACACATATATACTTTTCACGCCTCTGTTCATTTCAATGGAAAGTTTTGGAATGTTGTATTTGCACATCACCAAGGGGAAAAATCTGGAGAAAATGTTGGTCTGTCTGTCTGTCTGTCTGGTTGCGTTTCAGTGTGTGGGTGTCTGTTTACCAGCTATCCCTTAGGAAAACATGACCAGCCTTCCATCATCTGCACTCTGGCCTAACATGTGTTAATAAGCCTAGGTTTACCATGCCTTGCATCAGATGTTGAGGAGTTGACTGTGAGGAGAATTTAGCTATTTTCCCCTCACGTTTTCCAGATTGTGTGTGCTGTGTGTGGCGTTTCTCTTTGAGTGCATTGCGTGTGTGTGTGTGTGTGTGTGTGTCGCACATTCCCTTTTCTCCCTATAGACTAAGGAGATGTGAGGACAGTCTGATCGACTGGGCATGTGTCCCTGGTCTACTGCACTGTATGTAAGTGTTTAGGTTGACACTTTGGAGAAGACCTTTCACTTCCTCCCTGCGCAGCAATTATAGCCAGCTGTGGCACAGTGCTGTTTTTAAAACCAGGAAGTGTTTTTAGCACTTAAAGCAGAATTTCCCTGTTCTCTCACGGAAGGGATGGTACTAGGAGTGGCAGGTAAATCTCAATCTCCTGGGTGCAATGAAGAGTCCCACTCTTCAGCACGCGGTACCATCCATCTACCGTGACGCTAGCTATCGTAAAGCTAGACGGACAAAGTGCTTTAAATTGTATTGCAGCCTTCAATCATATGCATCAGCTATGCCATCAGTACAAAATGATCCCCGAGGGCCGGGTCAAATCTCCAGATCCTTGCCTGAAACTCGGCCGCACGTCACGTATTGTTAGTCATTGGGAGATTTAGGCTGCGGCAGAATTGTAGAATTATGGCAGAACTCACACATTTAAAGCTGGAAAGTTCAAGCGCTTCAGTCTTAAGTCTGTGAAGTATTTATGAGCCCTGGGTGGGGAGGGGAGCGCTCCGAGGTCGTCAAATGAAAAATGGTGCTCACCTCCACAAGCTGCCTAGAGGCAGACTGACATCAAACCAGGTCTGGGTGGATCTATACACCCATACAGGAGTAGACACACACACATACACTCCGGCACAAACGTACACACACACCTGTCCATCCCACACACACACTGTCTCTCACACCTTTGTATTCATGGCATTGTACAGGCGGTCTAGTCCCCCAGAATGAGAATATCACTTTTTCCAATATCTGCTCCAGAGACTGTTTGTGCAGAATACACTACGCTTTCGAACACCGCCGCCACCCTGAACTTCAAAAAGCTCTCTTCCACATCTCATTACCGGATGATAGCAGAGGTTTAGAGCAGTGAGAGGATCCAATGACCTAAACGTGTTCACTCCCTTTCTCTGACCTGCACATCCCTTGGTTCTGTTCTTGTTCTTTTATCTGTTCCTCTTTCTCTTGCTCGGTGTTACCATCTCTGGTTGATTGTTCTTTGTCTACTGTTATTTCTCTTTCCTTTTAGTCATTTAGCAGATGCTCTTATCCAGAGCGACTTAAGTTAGTGCATTCATCCTAAGATCGCTAGGTGGGACAACCACATTTCACAGTCATAGTAAATACATTTCTCCTCAAAGTAGCTACCAGCAAAGTCAAAGCCAGTAAGAGGGGAGAAAAAGTCAAGTGCGAGAGTTCAGTATTACATAATTTCTCTATGCCCTCGTGTTCTGTTTGTCTGTACCTTTTCTATTTTCTTTTTGAATAAAAACAATTAGCGTTTTTTTCAGACTGGGTATAGCATGAAATTGGTGTGTCCGTCTGTGCAGCTTATTTGTTTGACCTGTGTGTCAGTATAGTCTATCCCTCTATTAGCCTCATCTCCAATCCAAGTCTCCTGTGTCTCTGTATAGCCTATCCCTCTATTAGCCTCATCTCCAATCCAAGTCTCCTGTGTCTCTGTATAGCCTATCCCTCTATTAGCCTCATCTCCAATCCAAGTCTCCTGTGTCTCTGTATAGCCTATCCCTCTATTAGCCTCATCTCTAATCCAAGTCTTCTGTCCTCTTCCAGGTGGCAGCCATTAACCCCAACCACCCCCTGGCCCAGATGCCTCTCCCCCCCTCCATGAAGAACTGTATCCAGCTGGCCGCCTGCGAGGCCTCGGAGCTACTGCCCATGAACACTGACCTCCCCGCTGACCTCTTCACCTCCTGCCTCACCACGCCCATCAAGATCGCCCTGCGCTGGTAAGAGCCACAGTGGACCAGCCAAAAGATGGATCACTCCAACTTAACTCCTTATTCTCAGACACCCTGTCTAAGTGGTGTACTTTGCTTGTTCAGTGATATCCAATGATATTGATATTAGTATGCCAAATAAACTATTTAGATATATTTTCCACATAAGTATGATCATCAGTAGACATCCCTGCTCTCTAAAGCATTGAAGCGTCATTAGTTTTAAACACATTTGAACATACTGTACTTCGGGGGAATATATCGGTATAGCCTTCATTTGACAAATCTAATATTGGATATGATTCCATATTCGGTGGTGTTGTATTTTCTGCCTCTAGTGCTGTCTGTCTGTGTGGTACAGCTGATTCAGCATGTAGGTCACACCTCTAAAGATCCCCTGTCACTTCACCACGCCCCCACACACGCCCATCTGTAGGATGGGTTATTTATGTAATGATTGGGTGATGGTTAGGGTCGTAGGGCACAACAATATAGTATGGCGTTTACCAGCTTTACTGGGTTGATGTCTGGCAGAGAGGGGATTCAACTGGGACGCTAGCACAGGAATCCTCTGGGAAAAGGGTCACGGTCAGTTTGTGGAAAGGGGAGAAAATGGATATTGAATTAGGCTGTCACCAATGTTCATGTTCATGGCGTGTGTTTTTGCTCTTATTTTTGCCTAATGAACATGACTCTGGCATTGCGGTGTTCTCTGTAGTGTGTTTCTCCTCTGTTGCTCATGGGTGGAGACCTCAGAATTCTCTGTCTATCCAACCATCAGTGTATTTTCTTTGCCTGTGTGTGAGAGTGTGTGTCATTGCCGAGATGGCAGTAACTGAGTTCATGAAATTAGTTTCATATTCACAATGGGATTAGGCCACGGGCCCAAATCTATCCAGTCTGGGCATATTAAACGTGAACATCTCCTCTATCCTCCCTTTCACGGTCTATCAATTCAATTCGAAGGGCTTTATTGGCATGGGAAACATATGTTTACATTGCCAAAGCCAGTGAAATGGCTCATAAACAAAAGTGAAAAAAACAATAAATGAACAGTAAACATTACACTCACAAAATTTCCAAAGGAATAGAGACATTTCAAATGTCATGGCTATATACAGTGTTGTAACGATGTGCAAATAGTTAAAGGGTTGTATTTACAATAGTGTTTGTTCTTCACTTGTTGCCTTTTTCTTGTGGCAATAGATATGGGAGTTTATCAAAGTTGGATTTGTTTTCAAATTCTTTGTGGGTCTGTGTAAACTGAGGGAAATATGTGTCTCTAATATGATCATACTTTTGGTATAGGAAGGGGTAAGGAAGTGCAGCTCAGTTTCCACCTCATTTTGTGAGCAGTGTGCATAAAGCCTGTCTTCTCTTGAGAGCCAGGTCTGCCTACGGCGGCCTCTCTCAATAGCAAGGCTATGCTCACGGAGTCTGTACATAGTCAAAGCTTTCCTTAAAGTTGGGTCAGTCAGTGGTCAAGTATTCTGCCACTGTGTACTCTGTTTAGGGCCAAATAGCATTCTAGTTTGCTCTTTCCAATGTGTCATGTAATTATCTTTTTGTTTTCTCATGATTTGGTTGGGTCTAATTGTGTTGCTGCCTGGGGCCTTTGTTTGTGTTTGTGAACAGAGCCCCAGGATCAGCTTGCTTAGGGGACTCTTCTCCAGGTTCAGCTCTCTGTAGGTGGTGGCTTTGTTATGGAAGGTTTGAGAATCGCTTCCTTTTAGGTGGTTGTAGAATGTCTTAATATTATGCAGTTCCTTTCCTTTGATGCCTCATGATTGAGTATTGCTCTGTTCAAGTAGACTGTGATTTTCCTGTGATCTGATAGGGCTGTCAGTGGGCTGACTGGGTGGGTGGGGTGTCCGTTTCTCTGTTGCTCCTGTGTGAGGTGCTGGGGCTGCGGTTGAGGGTGACGTCCTTCAGGGTCCTGGCAAAGGTGGGGACTGCTGCCATGTGGAGGTGGACCTGGCCATAAAGGCTGTTCAAGTCCAAGGTGGAGTGGTGGGCCAGGTAAACATTTGGTTTTGCGGCACAGTCCTGGGAATGCTTGCGTTCTACCGCTGTATGGTGGTAGTGTTTTCCTGGTAGCAGGGTGGAGATAACCACTTGTGCGTTGGGGAAAGTGGAAAAGGCTTTTTCAATCACTCCCTTTGGTGCTGTTGCCACCCTTTCCTGCTGGGCTCTCAGGTCGTTTGTGCCTGTGTGTATTATGATGTGGCTGGGGGACCCTAGTCGGTCCTCTGACGGCAGCTCCAGGTTACGCCGAGTGTTCGGACACCAGAGTTTAGCCACTTGGTGTTTTGGACAAAGTTTCCTCTCATCAATGCATTTCCCTTTTGAGTCAATGAGGAGCACAATCTCTGGGTTCTGTGTGTCCTCAGTGGTGTTATTGTCAGGAAAGCTATCTGGTGGGGGGTACCAGGAGGGGGAGTCAGCTGGGTTGGTGGATCCTGCCCTGTCTGTCCTGCTGTGGTGTTAAGGCTGGTCTGAAGTAGGTTGTTCTGTTGGCTTCTCTGGGGGGATGGCTAGCTCTCTCATGAGTGGTTCATTGTCACACCTCTGCTTTCCCACCTCCTCCTGCAGTGCTGTGAGCTGTGCCATGTGTTCCTCGCTGTCCTCCAAGTTCTCTCACCTCAGACCGGAGTGCAGCCAGCTCTCTCTGACAGCAGTCTATCTCCACTGTGTGTGTGTGTGTGTGTGTGTGTGGGGTGTCTGTGCTGTCTGGAGAGTGTGGACTAGCTCTCTGAACTTCACCATGTCTCTCTCAAGCTCAGTGACTTTATGGAGGAGCAGTGCAGTTGTGGGACCCGGGTGTGTTTAGTGCTGTGGGGGTGACTATCCTCGTCTACAGGACAGTATGAAGAGGTGTGATCAGACTCGCTCGAGGTGGGGGAGTCGTCACCAAGAGAGCTTCTCCTGCTGTACTCTCGCTGTGATTCTGTGGAAGTCCTTTTGGAAATGTATGAAGCTGCCCTGCAGCACTACTGTTCCATTCTTGTACAGGTTGACAGAGGGTGTCTCAGGGTCCTCATTTTCCACTATTCTGATTTTAACCACCCTCTTCCAATACCCTCTTAAAAGAGGGGTAGTGTGCTGTTATAGCTGTGTGCCATGCCCAGGGATGGTCTGTGTGGAAGATTAGGTTGCTTACGTTACCATTTTTGTAGCAGTCAGCAAATAGTGTCTCTGGATTGTCCATGAGAAGCTTTTCTTTGTACTCTTTTCGTGCCTTGTCATTTTTAATATCCAAGGGGTACTGGACTGTGGTGACCTCTGCACAGGGGGGGAAAGAGGCCTCAGCATTTGGGTTGGGGACCGACACTGCTGGGTGGAAGCTCTAGCAGTGGCAACATGTAGGCCAGGCCCTTTCATGTTAGGTTGAATGTCTGAATACCATACAACTTCAGTTAATAGCCCAGGCGTTTATTTGCTTCCATCACTGAACATAACCAGCGCCTCTCCTCACCTTGCTGTCTCCCCCTCTTCTGATCCACCTTGCAGTCTCGCCCTCGTCTGATCCACAGACGAACACTGAACTTCGCCATTCGCCAATCTCTCACTCGTTTTGGATCAATTCCAAAATGCCTGGCTGTTGCCTTGCAGGAATTTTGCTCTGAGTTTGGTTGTGCCATGGCTAGCGACGACGAATAATAATGAAGTTTAATGCACATGACCATGGGAATATCAGAGCTGTGTCCATTGTAACCTCGTAAACAATTGAATTTAGACCCAGTGTTTATTTGCTGAAAAGGGACAGGCGGCTATTTGAGACTGGGTTTAATTGAAGTTTTACGGTATATATAGACATTAATATATCATATACAGGGCTGGTCTGCTGGTTCGGGCAAGTAAAAAAAAAAAAGTCAGACAAGAAGAATATAGATTTACGTTTCTTCAATAATCACAAAAATCACTATCAAACAATGAGACTACTCCGATCAGAATTTGATCAGTGTCCTCCGAATCTACAGAACACATCAGAGTATAATTATTGTAGGCCTGCGTAGACAGTCTTTCAATCATGCAGTCGTGAAATGCGTTTTTGAGATCAAAGCACATTTGTTGATATTTGTTAGTGAGTTATTTGCCTAGTTATAGCAAGTTCTTTGATCAGCAATGAAAATCCTGGAATGGTCATGGTGTGTGCATCACCTGTGTTTGTCAGTGGGCTGTTGCCGGGGGAGGGATCGATTTGCGCAGCAAGTAAGACAATGATATACAACAGACTAACTACATAACCAGCCAAACTACACTGTTTTACATTGGCTATCTCGCTAGTTAACTATTTAGGTATCAGGGTGCGTTAATGTCATTGTCATGTCCTAAAATAACTTTCCACAGGCACTCGTGTATTACGCAAATGGCCGACATGCAGGTCATACAGAGGCACAGTTGATGAAACCAGGGCTGCATGCTCTGGTTGTAAACCCGTACGTCTCTCAAGCGCTCAAAATTGTTTAGGATTGTCCTCTATTCAATGTAATTGTCCATGTAATTCTGAAAAAGGTCACAAATGTCTTAGAAGAGCCTAATTGACAAATAACTCATAACTCAATAACAAATAACTGTCAAGATCTCCCCTGAACACTGAATATTTCAACCTTCCAAATAGATCAACATCTTAGTTAGCTACCTCGCTTGCCTTAGCCATTTCATCCCTGGTTCATTGAATGAGGGAATTATTTTATAAAGACATAAGAAGTATTTGGTTGTAATTAATGTTGCAGGGTGGCCAACCATCCTCCCAGGAGATTCCAGGAGAGCTTCTGAGTGTGCAGGCTTTTGATCAAGCCCTGCTCGAACATAACGCATATGTAAAAGAATCAGCTGCTCGACAGGACTTTGGTAGGCTGACTCTGGCACAAGTTATTTGACCTTTCTGTCCAACTTGTCCGAAAGATAAATGGCAAAAAATGTTGATGTCAAGCCCTCATATGGAACTGGAGTTCCTCGATCCAAAATGGCTGTCACAATATTCGATAGATAGAATAAATTGTTCTTCTGTTGCTGTTCTCCATTTGACTCCTTTAGAAATGACAAGGTCATGCCAGTTTGTGAAGCATTTCAGAGTAGACAATGTATTTGCAAAACAATGTTTGCCAGATTCTAACATCATAAATGCTTTTGCAGGTTGTGAGCCCTTTGTAAATATCATTGACAGATGACGCTGAGACATGTGGGTGAGGAGGACGGGCAAACATCAAAATGGACTCATAGGACATTTAAAAAGCAATTATTTTTGTCATAAACACAATGGATTCTACTGAAGGTTAACATAAGACTTAAGCTGGGTCCCAAAAGGCACCTTATTCCCTATATAGTGGAGTACTTCAGACCAGAGACCTATGGGGGCCATATTTTGACCTTCAGTTTAATGAGGTCTCTGTAGTGTCATTAATATTAATGACTTTAAAAACGGCAATTTCTGGACTTCGTTGGATTAACAATCAGGAATAGATTGGTCTCAGATGGTCTCAGGTGTGCACACATGACGTACAGACACACGTCACTCATGGTTTTTCTATCAAAGGATGACATATAGGCTAATGGGTACTTCAATTGGCAGTTTCTGAGGAAAGTGAAAGACTGGTGTAACCATTTCCTCTTCTGTATCAACTATTTTCATGCTCAAGGATCCGTTATAGTGAGATGCATTGGCGTACAATATTACCATTTGGGGAAATACATTTTATAGGCATATAATTCCCAGTGTCAACTTTCATTCTTTTGGTTGAGACATTAAACTGGTCTGGTAAATATAAAGGTTAGTGATATGTATATAGCCATGTCTCATTGCTTAAGGATTTGATAGTCTTAGAGTAAACATCATTGGATTGGTCATAACAGATGTTTTCCAATTCTAGAAATGTCTATTATCAGCCCTCGAGACTGCAGTGAAATCTGCCTCTCTCGCACTCTTTCTCTCCCTCACTCTCGCCCTGTCTCCCTTCTATGCTGAAAGAGACGTGCTTCTCTCCATAGCTAATTGCGAAAGAGGGAATGGAGATGAGAGGGAGATAGGGAATGAACATAGGAAGAGTGAGAGATGCAAAGAGAGGGCTTCCTTGCTTACCAGAGCAAGAAAATCATTACTGATTTCCCTGATGGGGGGTGGAGGCTGGCTGGCTATGTTAATGGATGGGGGGAAGAGAAGAGTGGAAAATTGGGGACGAGGGGATAAAAAGAAAGGGTAAGGTATGAGGCAGGACAGGGGAGAGGAGAGGAGAGGCGGGAGAGGGGAGAGGAGAGGCGGAGGGGAGAGGGGAGAGGAGAGGCGGGAGAGGGGAGAGGAGAGGGGAGAGGAGAGGCGGGAGAGGGGAGAGGAGAGGGGAGAGGAGAGGCGGGAGAGGGGAGAGGAGAGGCGGGAGAGGAGAGGCGGGAGAGGAGAGGCGGGAGAGGAGAGGAGAGAGAGCGGGAGAGGGGAGGGGAGAGAGAGAGGCGGAGAGAGGGAGGGGAGAGAGAGGGGAGAGGGGAGAGGGAGTGGAGGGAGAGGAGAGGCGGGAGAGGGAGGGAGAGGAGAGAGGCGGAGAGGGGAGAGGCGGGAGAGGGGAAAGGAAAGGCGGGAGAGGGGAAAGGCGGGAGAGGAGAGGAGAGGGGAGAGGAAAGGCGGGAGAGGAAAGGCGGGAGAGGAGAGGAGAGGGGAGAGGAAAGGCAGGGAGAGGGAAGGGGAAAGCGGACAAGAAGGAAGGTTGAGAAAGTTCTGAGGTAGGAAAGGAGGGGAGAAGAGAGGAGGGTTAAATAAGGAAAGGGGAAGGAGGATTGTTATGCTTGAGGGACTCCGCGTGCTTATCAATAGCCGCTGGAAGTAGAGGTGCTGAGGGTGCTGCAGAACCCTTTGATCAATCACAATGAAACAAATAACAAAATGGATACTTTTATTTTAACCAACTTGGTGCACTAAGCCTCCTCCTGTATGAGCGGAGAGCGGGGGAAAAATACTTGTCAGCAGAACGGGGTGAAAAATCTTCCCCTAGCCATTTGCTTATCAGAAGGTTGGGAGCATCATATGGCCTCGTGTGACTGTAGCTGAGTAGCTGCTTCTTCCTGCTGAATCTTTAAAGAACACTCCTGTTCTGCTGCTCCTTGGCAGGTGGAACGTTGGCACTTCCGACCACACTCCTCATGCCTACCCTGCCACCTGGGCATCGTGTGTTTTCACTAAGGAAGGTCTGACATACTCACGCAAGCAAGCAAGCGTGCACACACACAGGCAGGCACACAAACGTGCACATTTACACCGGCATGCACATTTGTGTGTTTGTGTGTGTAGGGTTTAACGTAAAAAAAAATGCTTTCTCTCTACATTCAGCTATTTATAGGCTATATTTGGTTATTATAATATACAACAAACAGGCTCATTCTGTTCAGGACAACCCAGGGTAAAACACGTCATCCTTGTAACTGTGAATCAATTATTGCGATCATAAATGTTGATACTGTAAATGACAAGTTTTCACTTATAGAAATATGCAGTGCACGTTTGGACTCACGGGTGTGTGGTTTGCTTGTATGACATCTAGGGATGTGACAAACTGATTTGAGATCCTTTTTTTAATCAGTTCCATTAAAACAGTAAGAGAAAAATAATCAAATTCTACTTCAATTCACAATGCAGAATAATAATAGCCATTAGGTATTAATGATTGCTAGGGCTGTGCACAAAGAGGTCCATACAGAAATGGTTTGTTGAGATTGGTGTGGAAGAACTTAGGTGGCCTGACCAGAGCCATGACCTCAACATCATCGAACACCTTTGGGATGAATTGGAACGCGTACTGCGAGCCTGGTCTAATCACCCAACATCAGTGACCAACCTCACTAGAAGTCCCCGTAGCCATGTTCCAACATCTAGTGGAAAGCCTTCCCAGTAGAGTGGAGGCTGTTATAGCAGCAAAGGGGGGACCAACTCCATATTAATGCCCATGATTTTGGAATGAGATGTTTGATGAGCAGGTGTCCATATACTTTTGGTCATGTAGTGTAGGCTCTATCCTCTTTGCAAAACGTAGCAAGTGTTGATGTCATCATTCTTGCTGCTTCCAGTTCAATAGCCATCCCTGCGAGGTCAGGTGTGTGTGTGTGTGTGTGTGTGGTCCCAATGAAATAGAGTAGGCAATAGCCAATGCATGGGCGGAGAAGCACGGGGCAGTTATCTTTCCAAGGAAATGTACTTCCTAAATATGATTAGGCTATAGTTTACAACATTGCGTAGAAATAAATATTAATCATTCATATTTCTGTCTGAAAATCTTCTCATTGCTAAAAGGTAGGCTATAAACATTTCTCAAGAGAAAGTGGGGTACCTTAGAATACTTTGGAACTACCTCGGAATGCCTTGAAGCCCCTGGGCTAAAACGCACTGCCGTTTTGAATACAACTCTGCGTTTTATCAATTATATTGCTGTTGTCACCAACCGATCGACTAGTCGATCTTCAAGGAATTCCTAGTCGATCACCAAACATTTCTGTAGAAAAGCCAACGATAAACCCTTGTCACAGAGTTTCGAAACCTAGAGGCGCAACATTGAGACTTGCGAAACAGACTTTGTGAAACTTGGGAACGCTTGCGAAACAGACCAAGCAGGGGTTTGGCGTTTTGAAAAGTCAACGATAGAAGTGAAAGATTTTCTAGAAATCTAAAGGCACAACCTAGATTGGAGCCAATGTCTTAAGTAGTTGAACATGTTATTACTACAACCTCGTGAAAGTGACAAACTGACACGTTTCCATTTTCGTCAAAAACAACTTCATATGGAAGGAGTGCCTTTGATTTGACTGCCTGCACATGTGCAGTTCAGCACAAGACGACCGTTAGACCCAATGAGGTGTTTCTGTGTTTACCTAGCCAACGTCACCATGACATCAGAGAAGCAGTTTCTGCTAAATACATTTGATTGAACATGTGAGGTTTACACATTCTTTGCTTCCCCACTGTGAAATCTCCACAGAGAAGGACAACAGCTACATTTACATTATATGTTGTGTGTGTTACACCCTCCTCCCATGTTTCCTCCTTCCCCCCCCCCTATTGACTAAGGAGATGTGAGGACCGAGAGAATGAGTTTGTTTGCTGATGCATTTTCATTCAGAATTGATCAGTGTGGTGCCTTTTGAAGGTGTACTGTCACTCACAACATCATAGATAATGAAAAGAAGCTACTTGAGGTGACAGGAAAGGCTGTACGTCTTCAGGAGGGAAGCTAAGGTCGCGCGCTCACCAATGCACGAAAGCGTGCACACACACGTGTGCTTTTCTTTTTCTGTTATGGGTGTGTGTTTGCATGAGTGTGAGAACTTAGCTTCCTTAGCGAAAACACACACAATCCCCAGATGGCATGACATTGAGGCAGTCACCTGTCAAGGAGTTGGCAGTAGAACGGGAGTCTTGTTTAAAGATTCAGCAGGAAGATGGTGCTTCTCAGCTCCTCACAGTCACACCATGACTGGCTCCTAACTATCTGAGTCCCTCAAGAATCACTATCCTCATTTTCTTTCCTTATTTAACCCTCCTCTTCTCCCCTTCTTTCCAACCTCCTCAGATCTTTCTCACCCTTCTTTCTTCTCCCCCTCATTTCTCCACTCCTTCCTCTTTTCCTCTCTCCTTCCCTCCTTCCCTCCCTCATACCTTTCCCTTTCTTTTTATCCCCTCTTGTTCCATCCTTTCCTGTCTTCTCACCATCTGTGCTCTTCTCCTTTCCCCCCATTATCATAGCCACCCTCTATCTCAACATCGAGGAAATCCCTTGAAGATAGTGCTCTATCAGTAATGATTTTCTGCTCTGGTGAGCAAGGAATCTCTCTCCCTCTCTATATTCGTACTCACTATCTCATCCCCATCTTTCATTCTCTTCCCTTTGTGCGTTTTATGCAGGTTTGGAAGCCGAGGTAAGCCTGTCTTATTGAGCTTCCTCGTCTGTTTTTCTCACTGCGGCGCTGAATGCAATTAGCTAAGGAGAGAAGCACATGCCTCTTTCAGCATGAAAGGGAGAGAGAGGCCGAGTTCCCTGCTGTCTCGAGACAGGGCTGATAATGGATATTTCTGGTATTGGAAATCATTCTTTATGACCAATCCAATCGCTTTACTCTAAGACGATCAAATCCTTAAGCAATTTCGTACTTGGCTATATAAATTATCTACATTTTTTATTTTACTACTTAAGTTGTGGCCAAATGAGCCAATTGGGAAATAAGGATTAGGTGGCCATGATAATATACGATGTTGTGTTTGAAATTTAGCCAAGACACAATATACTTGCAACAAATACCAAGAGCTGTATAGTGATGACTGAGACCTCAGTTTAATGTCTCAACCAAAGAGTATTGCTACTTTTTTGGTATGATATGCCTATTAATGTCCTCCTTCCCCAATGGTATTATTGTACGCCAATGCATCCCACTATAATGGATCCTAAGAGCATGAAAAGATAGTTGAAATGGTTACTCCAGGCTTGCACTTTTGATCAGAAACTGCAATTTGAAGTAACCATTAGCCTATACGTCATCCTTAGAAAAAACATATGCGAGCGACAAATGCCTGTCTGTGTGCCTTTGTGAGACCTTGCCAATACTTTCGATTGGTACTAGAAATGCTAAAACACATACCGTAAACTTCAATTAATAGCCTGGGCGTTTGTTTGCTTAAAACACTGAACAAAACAGGCGCTTATTAGAGAGAGGATTCTATTTGAGCCAGGAGTCTATTTCCTTAATGCACACAGCTTTTCCTCATTTCCATAGTTAATTGTTTAATTCCGGCATTTACTTCCATCAATTTCATAATTTCCTGCACTAATGTGTTTTCATTTACACACTGTCACATTTCTTATGCCTCTAAAAATAAATTATAAACTTTTCCTTGACAGAATATTTATTATTCTATTTTTTTTGCTGTTCTTACCTTCTCCACTAGAGGAGAAGGTAATTGTCAGAGCAATTTCTTATTTTTTTTTATACATGTCCAAAATATCTAACTATTTTTGCTTTGTCATAATGGGGTAGTGTGTAGATTTTATTAAAACATTTTCCCTGATAAATGTAATTAATTCGAAAATAAGGCTGCAACGTAACAATGTGGAAAAAGTCAAGAGGTCTGAATAATTTCCGGATGCACTGTAAAATGGCAGAAAAGTCCCTGGAGAGGAGTTGATTTGTTCTGAAAGATGAGACGTTGAGGACAATAATAAATCCGCTTTGATGTCATTAGGGGTGTGATCTTTTAAACATTAAAACCTTTACATGAAATTGGGATCCTTTAAAAAAAAAAAAAAAAAAAAAAAAGATATATATATATATATATATATATATATTTAACAACTCAGCAAAAAAAGGAAATGTCCTCTCACTGTCAACTGTGTTTATTTTCAGCAAACTTAACATGTGTAAATATTTGAATGAACACAAGATTCAACAACTGCGACATAAACTGAACAAGTTCCACAGACATGTGACTAACAGAAATGGAATGATGTGTCCCTGAACAAAGGGGGGGTCTATATCAAAAGTAACAGTCAGTATCTGGTGTGGCCACCAGCTGCATTAAGTACTGCAGTGCATCTCCTCATGGACTGCACCAGATTTGCCAGTTCTTGCTGTGAGATGTTACCCCACTCTTACACCAAGGCACCAGCAAGTTCCTGGACATTTCTGGGGGGGAATGGCCCTAGCCCTCACCCTCCGATCCTACAGGTCCCAGACGTGCTCAATGGGATTGAGATCCGGGCTCTTCGCTGGCCATGGCAGAACACTGACATTCCCGTCTTGCAAGAAATCACGCACAGAACGAGCAGTATGGCTGGTGGCATTGTCATGCTGGAGGGTCATGTCAGGATGAGCCTGCAGGAAGGGTACCACATGAGGGAGGAGGATGTCTTCCCTGTAACGCACAGCATTGAGATTGCCTGCAATGACATCAAGCTCAGTCCGATGATGCTGTGACACACCGCCCCAGACCATGACGGACCCTCCACCTCCAAATCAATCCCGCTCCAGAGTACAGGCCTCTGTGTAACGCTCATTCCTTCGACGATGAACGCAAATCCGACCATCAACCAATGTGAGACAAAACCGTGACTTGTCAGTGAAGAGCACTTTTTTGCCAGTCTTGTCTTGTCCATCGACGGTGGGTTTGTGCCCACAGGCGACATTGTGGCCGGTAATGTCTGGTGTGGACATGCCTTACAACAGGCCTACAAGCCCTCAGTTCAGCCTCTCTCAGCCTATTGCGGACAGTCTGAGCACTGACGGAGGGATTGTGCATTCCTGGTGTAACTCGGGCAGTTGTTGTTGCCATCCTGTACCAATCCCGCAGGTGTGATGTTCGGATGTACTGATCCTGTGCAGGTGTTGTTACACGAGCACTGCGAGGACGATCAGCTGTCCGTCCTGTAGCACTGTCTTAGGCGTCTCACATTACGGACATTGCAATTTATTGGCCTTGCCACATCTGCAGTCCTCATGCCTCCTTGAAGCATGCCTAAGGCACATTCAGGCAGACAAGCAGGGACCCTGGGCATCTTTCTTTTGGTGCTTTTCAAAGTCAGTAGAAAGGCCTCTTTAGTGTCCTAAGTTTTCATAACTGTGACCTTAATTTCCTACCATCTGTAAGCTGTTAGTGTCTTAACGACCGTTCCACAGGTGCATGTTCATTAATTGTTTATGGTTCAATGAACAAGCATGAGAAACAGTGTTTAAACCCTTTACAATGAAGATCTGTGAAGATATTTGGATTTTTACGAATGATCTTTGAAAGACAGGGTCCTGAAAAAGGTCAGTTTATGTTTTTTGCTGAGTTTATATGGGCCAAAGACGTGTACGTTTTTCAAAGTAGCAAAAAAAGAAAACAGGAATTACAATTCCCTTCAAGGCTTTTTTATGTTCATTGGAGTGTCACCTATGCCCTTATATTAGTTATATTCAAGAATAAAGCCAATTATTCATTTTTGTGATTCATATGAATGTACCTTAGTAAAATGTAATTTAGTATAACACTAAGTACATGAAAAATAGGCATAACATATTTTTTTTATAATCACAAGGTTGTATATCCATACATAGACTGGCAGAAAAACAGTTGAAGTCGGAAGTTTACATACGCTTAGGTCATTAAAACTCGTTTTTCAACCACTCCACAAATTTCGTGTTAACAAACTATAGTTTTGGCAAGTCTGTTAGGACATCTACTTCGGGCATGACTCAAGTAATTTTTCCAACAATTTCCAGATTTCACTTATAATGCACTGTATCACAATTCCAGTGGGTCAGAAGTTTACAGCTTGGGAAATTCCAGAAAATGGTGTCATGGCTTTAGAAGCTTCTGATAGGCTAATTGACATAATTTGAGTCAATTGGAGGTGTACCTGTGGATGTATTTCAAGGCCTACCTTCAAACTCTGTGCCTCTTTTTTTGACATCATGGGAAAATCAAAATAAATCAGTCAAGACTTCAGAAAAAAAATTGTAGACCTGGTTCATCCTTGGGAGCAATTTCCAAACGCCTGAAGGTACTACGTTCATCTGTACAAACAATAGCACGCAAGTATAAACACCATGGGACAACGCAGCCGTCATACCGCTCAGGAAGGAGCCGCGTTCTGTCTCCTAGAGATGAACGTACTTTGGTGCGAAACGTGCAAATCAATCCCAGAACAACAGCAAAGGACCTTGTGAAGATGCTGGAGGAAACAGGTACAAAAGTATCTATATCCACAGTAAAACGATTCTTATATCGACATAACCTGAAAGGCCGCTCAGCAAGGAAGAAGCCACTGCTCCAAAACCGCCATAAAAAAAGCCAGTCTACAGTTCGCAACTGCACATAGGGACAAAGATCGTACTTTTTGGAGAAATGTCCTCTAGTCTGATGAAACAAAAACAGAACTGTTTGGCCATAATGACAATTGTTATGTTTGGAGGACAAAGGGGGAGGCTTGCAAGCCGAAGAACACCATCCCAACCGTGAAGCACGGGGGTGGCAGCATCATGTTGTGGGGGTGCTTTGCTGCAAGAGGGACTGGTGCACTTCACAAAATAGATGGCATCATGAGGAAGCAAAATTATGTGGATATATTGAAGCAACATCTCAAGACATCAGTCAGGAAGTTGAAGCTTGGTCGCAAAAGGGTCTTCCAAATGGACAATGACCCCAAGCATACTTACAAAGTTGTGGCAAAATGGCTTATGGACAACAAAGTCAAGGTATTGGAGTGGCCATCACAAAGCCCTGCCCTCAATCCTATAGAAACTGAAAAAGCGTGTGCGAGCAAGGTGGCCTACAAACCTGACTCCGTTACACCAGCTCTGTCAGGAGGAATGGGCCAAAATTCACCCAACTTATTGTGGGAAGCTTGTGGAAGGCTACCCGAACCGTTTGACCCAAGTTAATCAATTTAAGGCAATGCTACCAAGTACTAATTGAGTGAATGTAAACTTCTGACCCACAGGGAATGTGATGAAAGAAATAAAAGCTGAAATAAATAATTCTCTCTACTATTATTCTGACATTTTACATTCTTAAAATAAAGTGGTGATCCTTCAACTGTATAACTACTCAGAAAGAATTACATAATTTTATTTTGCATACCACATATTTGATGTGTCACGGGTACAACTCAATTTGTTGAAGGTTTTTTACAAAAACGTCCTGCCTTACACTGAAAATAACCCAAAATATATTTTACTTCATCCTTTGAGATTTGTTTTTGTATCTGAGTCAACAAAAAAAGTTATTGTATTTTAATATAAAATACTGGTGTTATACTGTATGACAATATTTTGTTACCCTGAATGACACATCACTACAGCCCACAAATTTTTATTAAATGTGATTCCTTCTGCAATAATGATCCCATGAACTATTATTAGTAGCAGCAATAGTATTTTTTTTTTAAATATTTTTTTAAGTTATAAACCTGTGTAAATAAACAGTATAAGATGTTTAAAATGTGCAGGCTAGCTGAACTTAGATCTCTTCCATACTAGAGAGAGCGAGAAATGACCCATACGCCACACACTTGAAGAACATGGGTTTTACTATGCAACATAGGTTAACTGACACATGAGGTACAATTTAATTCACGTAGGATTAAATCAGCATTGAACATTTCCAACAAAGTATTTAAATAAAAACATTCCATAAACATTGTGCAAAAAAACTACAGTTTTGCTTAGTCAGCACGATACACTGGATATCTTTCTCAAAGTAATATCATGACATCACATCGTTTTTCCTTTTGCAGGCGCTTGCAACGCTTTTTTCACTTTTTCTGGAGTGGAGGAAGCAAGTGGTTGCTCCAGTGTTTGAGATTGAGGCTCAAGTGATTGCTCTAGTTCTGGAGTCAATGACTCAGATGGTTGCTCCAGCTCTGGAGGTGCAGGTTCATGTTGTACTTGTACACATTATTCAGGGGGCTGCTCAAAAGAGTTTCCTTCAGTTGATACTGGAGTTAAGTTCATCACCACATTCATTTGTTAGATTTTTTCACGGTGGCGCCTCTGATTTAATCAACATTTTTCCCTACTTTTTTCAGCATCGGATTGTATGGCTATATACAGGGGGGTGCCTGTTAGTTGAGGTAGTATGTACATGTAGGTAGAGTTAATTAAAGTGACTGTGCATAGATGACAATAGAGAGGAGAGGAGGGGAAGGGGCAATGCAAATAGTCTGGGTAGCCTTTTGACTAGATGTTCAGGAGTCTTTTGGCTTGGGGGTAGAAGCTGTTTAGAAGCCTCTTGGACCTAAACTTGGCGCTCCAGGACTGCTTGCCATGTGGTAGTAGAGAGAACAGTCTGACTAGGGTGGCTGGAGTCTTTTTGACAATTTTTTGGCCTTCCTCTGAAACCAGTAAGGATGCAACCAGTCTGGATGCTCTCAATGGTGCAGCTGTAGAACCTTTTGAGGATCTGAGGACCCATGCCAAATCTTTTCAGTTTCCTGAGGAGGAATAGGTTTTGTCGTGCCCGCTTCACGACTGTCTTGGTGTGCTTGGACCATGTTAGTTTGTTGGTGATGTGGACACCAAGGAACTTAAAGCTCTCAACCTGCTCCGCTGCTGCCCCGTCGAATGGGAGCATGCTCGAACCTCTTTTTCCTGTAGTCCACAATCGTCTCCTTTGTCTTGATCACGTTGAGGGAGAGGTTGTTCTGGCACCACACGGCCAGGTCTCTGACGACCTCCCTATAGGCTGTCTCGTTGTTGTCGGTGATCAGGCCTACCACTGTTGTGTCATCGGCAAATTTAATGATGGTGTTGGAGTCGTGCCTGGCCGTGCAGTCATGAATGAACATGGAGTAATCACTTTACTATAATTTGAGCCTGCGGAAAACACTTTGTTGCATTTAGTTGCATTACACTTATATTACATGATAGTTAATGTTGTAATTATGCATTGTTACACTGTAACTGGTACATTTCTGTTCAATGCAGGTACACAAATGCAATTTCAAGATACCTACACAAAATAGCTACATAAAATACCCATCAAACTACTTCAATTCAAACTTGTACTGTCTCGATTTTTCATAAAGTGCCCCAGCTATTAACTAATATAATTCATAATCAATTTTTAATCCATAATTGTGTGTAATTATTTTAATGTAATCCATCAGTTATACCTTAACTGCAGTGCAATAAAATATTAACTACAGTGTAATAGTACAACTTAATGTTGTGTTATCCACCCAGCTTTATATTCTATTATATCCTATTCTGTTGCTGACAGTAGCATGAAACCATGAAAACAATACCTTGCTTTTCTTCTGGTTAGTCTTTCCTCCCTAGCAACTGGATCTGTGTTCATCTTTTGTCTGTGTCGTGCAGCCCTCCTTATTAGACAACGGCATCTACGGTATGAAGATAATGTGCCTTGAAATACCTTAAAATGCCATAAAATAGTTTAAAATGATAATATTCAGTATTCATACAACAAGTAAATATAAATTGCATATGTTGTAAACTAGTGAAAACATGGGATAACAAAGCTACTGTCATTCAGCATAACGGGTGACGTTGTGGTATAACATGAAACATTTGTTGTGCTGAAGGACAAAAGCGTGATAGTGAAGGACGGATTTCATACATAAACATATTTAACAGGCAGTTCCTTGGCCACCTAAATAAAGTAATGACCTTGACCTATAAAGATGATCCTTTTCATATTTAATATAGCTTTTATAAAAAATAATATTAAAAGTATATTTTCTGTGTTGTACTGAAGGACATGCGTTTTTGTTACAAAGGTTACTAGTGGGTGAAAAGGTGAAATCATCAAATATTTCAGAGATTTACTCACCTCATCACATTGATACATAATCCAAGATGACGTGCCAGTCGGACGTCTGTTTTGTCTTGTCCCGTGTATGTATCGTTTTCTTCGTATAAATTCTGTATATATTTTTTATCTAAATTTTCATCTATGGACTGAACATACTCTCCTGCAACCCGCCTCAGCCAATTTGGTACAGGTCTGCTATTTTTTACACTTTAGAACCGGAACCCCATCAGACACTAACCAGCTAACCTCTTTCTGACTAGCTAGTAGTCAGTTAGCCACTGCTACTGGTCATGACCGTTAACTCGGACATCAGCCAGCCTCAGCCCAGTCAATTCCTGACAGTCTGCACAGTGCGATCTCAACCCGGAGCATATCGGACTGCTTTTTCTATACCACATCTCCGGATTCCTTCCGCAAGCTCTGAACCTTTACACCAGATCATTGCAGCTAGCTAGCTGCTATCAAAGTGGCTACTCCTGGCTAACGTCTCTGTCCCGAAGCAAGCACCAGTTAGCCTGGAGCTAGCCTCGAGCTAGGCCCATCTCCCGGCAAGCCAAAGAGGTCCATCAGCCAATTCTTGGGCTGCAATACCTATTTTGCCAATTGGCCTGGACCCTTTTACTGCCGACATGGAGCCCCGCCGATCCTTCACGACTGGTCTGCCCATCTGCTAGCCCCGGCCCGCTAGCTGTCTGAATCGCCGTGTCTCCAGCTCGCCTAGCTACTCACTGGATCCTATGATCACTCGGCTATACATGCCTCTCCCTAATGTCAATATGCCTTTTCTATTGCTGTTTTGGTTAGTGATTATTGTATTATTTCACTGTAGAGCCTCCAACCCTGCTCAATATGCCTTAGCTAGCCCTTTTGTTCCACCCCCCCACACATGCGATTACCTCACCTGGCTTAACTGGTGCCTCCAGAGACAAAACCTCTCTCATCGTCACTCAATGCCTAGGTTTACTTCCATTGTACTCACATCCTACCATACCCTTGTCTGTATATTATTCCTTGAATCTATTCTTCCACGCTCAGAAATCTGCTCCTTTTACTCTCTGTTCTGAACGCACTAGACAACCAGTTCTTATAGCCTTTAGCCGTACCCTTATCCTATAGAGGAGGGTCTTCAATGGGTCCTCTTTGTGATGTCACATGTTTACCATGTGATATGCTTTAAAATGACTTTTTACCTTTGTTATACTGAATGATATTGAAGCGCAAAAGTCCGGACAAAAGTTATTCACGTTTTTAAATGTTTTTTAGATACAGTATGTCGCCCATTATTCTACATATTGTTGCAAACACTAACACATTTATGCCATGGGTGTTCATTTATATTTTTAGGATGAATTTCTACATTTTAAAACACTTGTCATTAGAATTTTAACCCGGACAGTTACACTGAAGGACATTTTGACACTTTAGAGCCCAATAACTCCCTTAATTTAATAGTTTGCAACAGAAATATTTCTGGGTCAAAAGAAGAGTAAGAGTAAGAGTTGAGTGATTTTAATTTCATATTTAAACATATTTATCTTTTTATGTTAAATGAATGGCCTTCGTACACCAAATTTACACGTCTCGTCTTTGACCCATATATAAAATACATTGTCTGGATGGAAAAATGCTTTCAGTGTAAACCGTAATGACTAAAACCCAGATATAAAGTATGTAGAAAAGATAATGAACCTATATATTTTAAAATAATATATTTGAGAACTAACAATTACCAAAAAAAAGCTAGACAGTTAGGGAGAATAGAAAATTCACAGCATTAGCCATGGGAAAATGCATAGTATTGCAGGAAATTTGCTTGGTAGAGAGGTGCAATATGTAGCTTTGGGCGACCCAACCAAATGTACAAAGAAATGTTATAGATCTGTCATTCTAATTGAAAGCAAGTCTAAGAGAGGTAGATCTATGCGCTATTTCTATGCTTCCCATTCTTAAGTAAAAAAATGTGTCTCTTACTTTCAGTTTTGTACACCAGCTGAAAATAAATACTATATTTCTGGTTATGGAAAATATATTTCAGTGGTTTATAGATAGTACAAGGATTTTCTACACTACACATACTTGTTTTGTCACGTAAACTGAAATTAGGTGAACCATTTGAAGTTTTGCAACCAGGAAATGGTGGCGCAATTCCTGCATAGTTTCTAACAGCTGTCATTCGAATACCATACAGCGCTGTGAAGCGGAGAACCTGAGCTCTGACGTCATGTATAGTATGTTACAGTACAGCCACTGCGTTCCAATTTAGGCGCTTATCAATTACAAAATCTGCCAATTTTTTTTACACACATACGGGAAAGGGCTACCAATCAGGAAGAGATCGGTACTGAAAGACCACTGCATTATCTGATCTCTTATTCTGTTAACTACAATTCCCAGCTTACCCTTTTTCATCTCCTGCTAAAGTAGTAGTGTTGTAGTTTGAGAGGATATTTGGGTGTGTGTTTTTTCTCTTAGTGTTTGGTGACAATTCTAGTACAAAATAAATATTGGCAAGAACTCTGCTAGGTCTCTCACCCGCACACATGACGTACAGCCACTCGTTACTCTCACATATGTTTTTTCTATCAATGGTGTAATATAGCTAATGGGTAAGTCAAATCACAGTTTCAGAGAAGGTCTCAGTGGTAGCTTTTCCATTTCCCTTTCATTATACATCTCTCTTTGTATTTGTATTGTATCTTGGTTAAATTTCAACCCCAACATCTAATATTATCATGGCCACCTAATCCTTTGTTCCCAATTGTCTCGTTTGACTACTCAACTTATCTGGTAAAAATAAAGGTCAGTGATGAAGTAATAACGGTAGATAATATTTATATAGCCAAGTACCACATTTCTTAATGATTTGATAATCTTAGAGTAAAGCTATTGGATTGGTCATGACAAAGAATGATTTCCAATGCTAGAAATATCCATTATCAGCCCTGTCTCGAGTCTGCAGTGAAATCTGCCTCTCTTTTTCTGTAGATCTGTCTATCGATCGATCTCTCTCCCTTCCATGCTGAAAGAGACATGTGCTTCTCTCCTTAGCTAATTGCATTCGGCACTGCAGTGAGAAAAACAGACAAAGGCTCACTAAGACGTGATGGCTCACCTCGGCTTCCAAACCTGCAAAAAAGAAAAAGAAAAGCAGAGGGAAGAGAACGAAAGAGGGAGGTGGAATGAGAGAGAAAAAAATGAATATAGGAAGAGTGAGAGGGCAGAAAGAGGGTTTCCTTGCTCACCAGAGCAGAAAATCATTACTGATAGAGCACTATCTTCAAGGGATTTCCTCGATGTTGAGATAGAGGGTGGCTATGATAATGGGGGGAAAGGAGAAGAGCACAGATGGTGAGAAGACAGGAAAGGATGGAACAAGAGGGGATAAAAAGAAAGGGAAAGGTATGAGGGAGGAAAGGAGGGAAGGAGAGAGGAAAAGAGGAAGGAGTGGAGAAATGAGGGGGAGAAGAAAGAAGGGTGAGAAAGATCTGAGGAGGTTGGAAAGAAGGGGAGAAGAGGAGGGTTAAATAAGGAAAGAAAATGAGGATAGTGATTCTTGAGGGACTCAGATAGTTAGGAGCCAGTCATGGTGTGACTGTGAGGAGCTGAGAAGCACCATCTTCCTGCTGAATCTTTAAACAGGACTCCCGTTCTACTGCCAAATCCTTGACAGGTGACTGCCTCAATATCCTGGAACTCTCCTCATGCCAACCACAACACCTGGGCATTGTGTGTGTTTTAGCTAAGGAAGCCGAGGTCTCTCACACATGCAAGCACATAAAACACATGCTAGCACCCACCGACATACTCACACACACACACACATAACAGAAAAATAAAGCACACAAATGTGTGTATGTGCGTGCTTGTGTGTGTGCACGCAAACACTTAGATTCCCTCTTGAAAACCTGGACAGCCTTTCCAGTAACCTCAAGTATCTTCTTCTCATTATCTATGATGCTTTGCATGACGGTACACCTTCAAAAGGCAAAACGCTGATCGATTCTGAATGAAAATGCGTCAGCATGGAGCTGCATTATCAGGTCTTATATTCCTTTCATTTGCCTAGATATCCCTTGACACACACCAATGTTTTGCACTCGTTTAAAACAAACACAACTCATTCTCGGTCCTCACATCTCCTTAGCCTATAGGGGGAAAGAGGAAACAAGTGAGGAGGGTGTAACACACACACTTCCTGTACTATCTCTGGAGCGTGGACTCAATATGGGAAAAGTTCATGGAACTGTACTCTATGCTCTTTGCCCTTGTCTGTGGTGACATCACAATGTGGAAGCAAAGCATTGCTTAACCTCATGTTCTATGACCCTATGGTACTACTATATGTGTATATATATATGTATATATGTGTAATAATGACAATTACAACAATACTGAATGAACACTTATTTTAACTTAATGTAATACATAAATAAAATCTATTTAGTCTCAAATAAATAATGAAACCAATTTGGTTTAAATCATGCAAAAACACAGTGTTGGAGAAGAAAGTAAAAGTGCAATATGTGCCATGTAAAAAAGCGAACCTTTAAATTCCTTGCTCAGAACATATGAAAGCTGGTGGTTCCTTTTAACACGAGTCTTCAATATTCCCAGTTAAGAAGTTTTAGGTTGTAGTTATTATAGGAGTTATAGGACTATTTCTCTATACCATTTGTATTTCATATACCTTTGACGATTGGATGTTCTAATAGGCAGTTTAGTATTGCCAGCCTAATCTTGGGAGTTGTAGTCATAAACAGCGCTGTGTTTCAAGCATTGCTAAGAGCTGCTGGCAAACGCAGGAAAGTGCTGTTTGAATGAACGCTTACGAGCCTGCTGCTGCCTACCACCGCTCAGTCAGACTGCTCTATCAAATATCAAATCATAGACTTAGTTATAATATAATAAACACACAGGAATACGAGCCTTAGGTCATTAATATGGTCAAATCTGTAAACTATCATTTCGAAAACAAAACGTTTATTCTTTCAGTGAAATACAGAACCGTTCCGTATTTTATCGAACGGGTGGCAACCCTAAGTCTAAATATTGCTGTTACATTGCACAACCTTCAATGTTATGTCATAATTATGTAAAATTCGGGCAAATTGATTGGTCTTTGTTAGGAAGAAATGGTCTTCACACAGTTCGCAACAAGCCAGGTGGCCCAAACTGCTGCATATACCCGGACTCTGATTGCACTTGATTGATTGATTTTAAGAAAGGCATTGATGTTTATGGTTAGGTACATTCGTGCAACGATTGTGTTTTTTTAGCTTCATCACCCGTTTGGAGAAGTAGGCTGTGATTCGATGATAAATTAACAGGCACAGCATTGATTATATGCAACGCAGGTCAAGCTAGTTAACCTAGTAATATCATCAACAATGTGTAGTTAACTAGTGATTATGTGAAGATTGATAGTTATTTATAAGATAAGTTTAATGCTAGCTAGCAATTTACCTTGGCTCCTTGCTGCACTCGCGTAACAGGTGGTCAGCCTGCCACACAGTTTCCTCGTGGATTGCAATGTAATCGGCCATAATCGGCGTCCAAAAATGCTGATTGTTCTGAAAACTTGAAATCGGCCCTAAATAATCGGCCGACAACTAGATCTCATACATTAAGAGGAATCCACAGCTTAGGGCAGCAGAGCAGAACATTACCTGTGTATTATACAGCAATAGCAAGGAGCGGACAGTCAGTTATTTACTGTTTTGTTAATTATTACTGCTAAAGTTAGTGTATCAACGAGGGAAAACAAGGGAAAGAATGGAGCGGGAGGCCAGAGGAGGGAAAGGATGGAGCGGGAGGCCAGAGGAGGGAAAGGATGGAGCGGGAAGCCAGAGGAGGGAAAGGATGGAGCGGGAGGAGGGAAAGGATGGAGCGGGAAGCCAGAGGAGGGAAAGGATGGAGCGGGAGGCCAGAGGAGGGAAAGGATGGAGCGGGAAGCCGGAGGAGGGAAAGGATGGAGCGGGAAGCCGGAGGAGGGAAAGGATGGAGCGGGAAGCCGGAGGAGGGAAAGGATGGAGCGGGAAGCCGGAGGAGGGAAAGGATGGAGCGGGAGGCCAGAGGAGGGAAAGGATGGAGCGGGAAGCCAGAGGAGGGAAAGGATGGAGCGGGAGGCCAGAGGAGGGAAAGGATGGAGCGGGAAGCCGGAGGAGGGAAAGGATGGAGCGGGAAGCCGGAGGAGGGAAAGGATGGAGCGGGAAGCCGGAGGAGGGAAAGGATGGAGCGGGAAGCCGGAGGAGGGAAAGGATGGAGCGGGAGGCCAGAGGAGGGAAAGGATGGAGCGGAAGCCAGAGGAGGGAAAGGATGGAGCGGGAAGCCGGAGGAGGGAAAGGATGGAGCGGGAAGCGGAGGAGGGAAAGGATGGAGCGGGAAGCCGGAGGAGGGAAAGGATGGAAGCGGGAGGCCGGAGGAGGGAAAGGATGGAGCGGGAGGCCAGAGGAGGGAAAGGATGGAGCGGGAGGCCAGAGGAGGGAAAGGATGGAGCGGGAGGCCAGAGGAGGGAAAGGATGGAGCGGGAGGCCAGAGGAGGGAAAGGATGGAGCGGAGGCCAGAGGAGGGAAAGGATGGAGCGGGAAGCGGAGGAGGGAAAGGATGGAAGCGGGAAGCGGAGGAGGGAAAGGATGGAGCGGGAGGCCGGAGGAGGGAAAGGATGGAGCGGGAAGCCGGAGGAGGGAAAGGATGGAGCGGGAAGCCGGAGGAGGGAAAGGATGGAGCGGGAAGCCGGAGGAGGGAAAGGATGGAGCGGGAAGCCAGAGGAGGGAAAGTACAGTGAGGGGAAAAAGGTATTTGATCCCCTACTGATTTTGTACGTTTGCCCATTGACAAAGAAATGATCAGTCAAAAGTTTCATGGTAGGTTGATTTGAACAGTGAGAGAAAGAATAACAACCAGAAAAACGCATGTGAAAATGTTTATAAATTGATTTGCATTTTAATGAGGGAAATAAGTATTTGACCCCTCTGCAAAACATGACTTAGTACTTTGTGGCAAAACCCTTGCTGGCAATCACAGAGGTCAGACGTTTCTTGTAGTTGGCTACCAGGTTTGCACACATCTCAGGAGGGATTTTGTCCCACTCCTCTTTGCAGATCTTCTCCAAGTCATTAAGGTTTCGAGGCTGACGTATGGCAACTCGAACCTTCAGCTCCCTCCACAGATTTTCTATGGGATTAAGGTCTGGAGACTGGCTAGGCCACTCCAGAACCTTAATGTGCTTCTTCTTGAGCCACTCCTTTGTTGCCTTGGCCGTGTGTTTTGGGTCATTGTCATGCTGGAATACCCATCCATGACCCATTTTCAATGCCCTGGCTGAGGGAAGGAGGTTCTCACCCAAGATTTGATGGTACATGGCCCCGTCCATCATCCCTTTGATGCGGTGAAGTTGTCCTGTCCCCTTAGCAGAAAAACTTCCGAAAGCATAATGTTTCCACCTCCGTGTTTGACGGTGGGGATAGTGTTCTTGGGGTCATAGGCAGCATTCCTCCTCCTCCAAACACGGCGAGTTGAGTTGATACCAAAGAGCTCCATTTTGGTCTCATCTGACCACAACACTTTCACCCAGTTGTCCTCTGAATCATTCAGATGTTCATTGGCAAACTTCAGACGGGCATGTATATGTGCTTTCTTGAGCAGGGGGACCTTGCGGCGCTGCAGGATTTCAGTCCTTCACGGCGTAGTGTGTTACCAATTGTTTTCTTGGTGACTATGGTCCCAGCTGCCTTGAGATCATTGACAAGATCCTCCCGTGTAGTTCTGGGCTGATTCCTCACCGTTCTCATGATCATTGCAAGTCCACGAGGTGAGATCTTGCATGGAGCCCCAGGCCGAGGGAGATTGACAGTTCTTTTGTGTTTCTTCCATTTGCAAATAATCGCACCAACTGTTGTCACCTTCTCACCAAGCTGCTTGGCGATGGTCTTGTAGCCCATTCCAGCCGTGTGTATGTCTACAATCTTGTCCCTGACATCCTTGGAGAGCTCTTTGGTCTTGGCCATGGTGGAGAGTTTGGAATCTGATTGATTGATTGCTTCTGTGGACAGGTGTCTTTTATACAGGTAACAAACTGAGATTAGGAGCACTCCCTTTAAGAGAGTGCTCCTAATCTCAGCTCGTTACCTGTATAAAGGACCGCTGGGAGCTAGAAATCTTTCTGATTTGAGAGGGGGTCAAATACTTATTTCCCTCATTAAAATACAATTCTATTCATAACATTTTTCACGTGTTCTGGATTTTTTTGTTCTGTCTCTCACTGTTCAAATAAACCTACCATTAAAATTATAGACTGATCATTTTTTGGTCAGTGGGCAAACGTACAAAATCAGCAGGGGATCAAATACTTTTTTCCCTCTTTGTATGGAGCGGGAAGCCGGAGGAGGGAAAGGATGGAGCGGGAGGCCAGAGGAGGGAAAGGATGGAGCGGGAGGCCAGAGGAGGGAAAGGATGGAGCGGGAGGCCAGAGGAGGGAAAGGATGAAGCGGGAGGCCAGAGGAGGGAAAGGATGAAGCGGGAGGCCAGAGGAGAGAAAGGATGAAGCGGGAGGCCAGAGGAGGGAAAGGATGGAGCGGGAGGCCAGAGGAGGGAAGCAGACGGTGAAGGAGAGACAACAAATTGTGGCAAATAGAGAGCTGGAAACTTGGTAGACGATAAGGACTTGGGGTTGGGAGATGTGTAAAATGGAGAGGGGGAGTGGAGGACAGACTGAAGGAGTTGGGGTTGGGAGACATGAACACATTCAGAAGGAGAATGAGAGGGAGAGGGAGCGAGAGACCGAAGGACGGAGAAGGGAATTGAAGTAGAGCCGCATAAGGAAAGATGGAGACAGAGGGAGTCTGGGGAGAGCTGATTGGGGGATGTAATGAGCTGTAGCAGACTGTCGGCTCCAAGGGGACCAACAGAGACGCTCCGCTCCTCCCTCTACGACCTAGTTTGGGATCCCACCGAGAGGTAGCTGTTGAGCACGCGAGCACACAGGACCCCACACACACTCTTCCTCGCTCTCTCGTTCTCTCTCTCTCTCTCCCAAGCACGTACACACAGACAAGCTCACACGGACCCCCAGTACCACTCCACAAGTTCTCTCTGCTCCACTCCGCTTCTCTCTCTAGTACAGTATGTCCTCTGACACCCTTCTCCATCTCTTCTCTCTGTTTGTTTTGGCTGTGGATCAAAGTCTCATCTCCTCATGTGTGGTTTGGGAACACTCTCTCCTGCTTCGGGGAGAAGTCCCTTCTCGAACTCCGTCTTTGTCTCTCATTCTGTCTATATGGCCTTGTCTCTTCATGTTCCATGTCCTATTTGAGGAGACTCTCGTGTGCCACTTTGACCTCTGTCCTAAAAGTTCATTACCACAACACACACAGTGGGAGACCTGTGTAGCGAGCTCACCATCTGAATGTAATGGCCACCTGAGGTTTGTTGTGGGGAGTTGTTACACGGTGTTAGTTTGAACTTTGCCTGTGTACGTGCTTGAATGTCCAGATGAGAACACGTGTGCTGGACACCTGCTGGCGGGTTTCTGCATAATTGTTGGATTTGTGTAACACGCGCGCAGGAGTGCACACTCACACAACACACACACACAATTCCCACCTCAGACACACATGTGTTCCCCTTGATAATAATGCCTAAGCCCCATCTGAGATCCCAACCCAGCTGCTATATTTGCTGCCTCAGCAGTGCTATATCGTGCCTCTCCTCTCCTCTACCTTTTAAACATCATCCTGCTGTGAGCGAACTGGACCTGCTACCAGCCAGGCCTGTCCAAGCAGGATCATACCCTCATCACTGTGATCTAAATGGACCTGGATGTACCCTGCGTGTATCCCTTTGTGACCTGACCCTCACCTAAACCTCTACTTCAAAGACCTTATGCTATGTCATTGAAAGTTACTTATTGTTTCTGTGATATCAAGCTTTTTTCGCTGTGAAAACAAAAACCTATTTCTTTGTGGTTGACACGGCAATGCTTCCACACATACTGTATTCAAACGTTCAGTGGTTTCCAGATGAATTAAGACCTGAAACATTTTCATAGCACTTTCATTGTTTGCTTTCTAGCTGCCCTGATTGGACTGAATCTCTGTTTCTGCCCCCAGGTTTTGCATGCAGAAAAGTGCCAAGCTGGTGCCAGGGGTGACGTTGGACCTCATTGAGAAGTAAGTACCACTGTGGCAACTCTCCCACTTTCATTTCTGCTTTCTTTAGCTTACAGTGCTTTTCTTCTTTTGATCTTTCAGCAAGTAGTGTAGTTTGGACTGATTTAAAGCCCTACTTTTTCTTTTGTGAAGATCTGTCGTCTTTTTTATGGATGGATTTGAGTGTTCTTGTTGTGAGTGATGCACATATGCCAGATAAAAGGACGTACAGATGCAATTACATGGAAGGCAGCTTACAGCACCTAGAGCTCTCTCGCTACCCCAACTACACAGAGAGACTGTTCACGCGCTCACGTGACAGGAAAACAAGAGACGGAGAGACAAACTTTTCACTACTTCAGATTTTACCCTCTTGCCGACTCTTTATCTGACTCAGACACACGTTCTCGCTTTCCTTCCGAACACTGATGCTGGCGTGTAAACGCGCGCATGACTTTGCCTCCAGCTAATCGTGTGACTCAGTCAGCACATGGCCATGATTCCCTCGGTGTGCTCAGTGTTAACCAGGCCAAAATGGAAACACACACACACACACGAGTCTAGTCCTCCTCTAGAGGTTAATTAGTGTGTTTGGCAAAGGGCTAGTAGAGGCTGAGGGTGTCATGATGCAGACTCACTGAACGCGTGCGTGCGTGCGTGTGTGTGTGTGCTCGCGTCGGGGGCTCAAAGTTAATCTAGTAGAACTCTTTTCCCAGTTCCCAGTGTGACGCTGATAGTCACGTTTCACTCCTCTCTCTGCCTACTCTACCCCTCTCCAGGTAGTCACGTTTCACTCCTCTCTCTGCCTACTCTACCCCTCTCCAGGTAGTCACGTTTCACTCCTCTCTCTGCCTACTCTACCCCTCTCCAGGTAGTCACGTTTCACTCCTCTCTCTGCCTAGTCTACCCCTCTCCAGGTAGTCACATTTCACTCCTCTCTCTGCCTACTCTACCCCTCTCCAGGTAGTCACATTTCACTCCTCTCTCTGCCTACTCTACCCCTCTCCAGGTAGTCACGTTTCACTCCTCTCTCTGCCTACTCTACACTTCTCCAAGACTGGAAGTGAGTTTAGGATTGGATCCAAACTCCAGAGTTGCCTCCCCTGTGCCCCATAACTCCTCAGGTACCTCAGCCGAACCACAGCCTGTTCCTCTTTCAAACAATCCCCTGTTTTGAAGGAGAGGATACAAGAAGTGTCTCTCTCTTCAGGTGGATACGGTACTCCCTTCCTTCTCTCTTGCTCACTATCTGTCTCTCTCTCTCTCCCTTTGGCATCATGTCTAACTCTCTCGCTCTCTTCCCACCTTCTCAGTAGCTTTCTCTATTTTCTTCTTTTCCTCTCGCTCTCTCTCTGCCGTGTGGAGATGCCCCTGTGGAGGATAAAAGCTGGTTGAGAAATAACCAGGTGGAAGACAGAGCCTTTCAACTAACAATCAGAGAGATCTCACTCTTACCTTGCTTCTCTTTCTCTCTCTCCCCTTTTATTCGCCGTATCAGTACATCTTGGGCCGATTTTGACAGCTTTGACACCTCTCCCTCCTTACATCTCTCACTGGACTGGAGTGAGGGCTGCGGCGAGAACACATCTAAAGGCACGTCAGAAGGCTCAGACAGATGAGCGTCAGTCTTATCGTGGGTTTGCGTCGGCGTTGAGGTCTTGCTGGGAAAAGGCTCCCCTCTAAAACAGGTAGCTCTGTTTACAAAGTGACGGCATTCCGACTTGACCCAGATGCAGACCCAGAATAAATCAAAATGTGGGTCACGTTTGAGAGCTTTTCAAGTTTGAGGATGTTTTTGGAGTCCTCGTCTCAAGTGAATGTGTAGAGTGTATTCCATAGTGTACTCGTTCAGTATCACCTCAGAGTTGGACACCATCCGACCCAGTGTAATCAGTTTGCGCCAAAAGTACTGGAGTCCAGTGCAGCAACAGAAGTGCTAATTCCTCATGTACTGTAGCCATTCCTCTCTAAAGAATCACCCAACACCTTACCATGTGTGCTTGCCAAGTTGCTGCAATGGCAAAAACACCCCTTTCAGTGAGACAGATGATTTTAGACCAGTTACTCTGTCCTCTGACAGGCCTGTTCTGTTTCGTTCAAACCTAGTCACAACACTTGTTTAAAGGACCTTCTCATTTACCTCTGTCTGGAACTTTAAACACAGCTGGTTTTGGTGGCAGTCTCTAAAATGGTTACTGGTTACTGGAGAAAAAAAGAATAATCTGAACACTATAACGTTGCATCCTCCTGAACAGGCCCCAGGTGTATTAGTGCCGAGTTGGATCAAAACCCTGGACACCCTGTGTGACTCTCCAGGACCGGGGTTTTAGACAGCTACAGTAAGGAGTGGTGCTGAAGCGTTAGCTTCCGGAAGGCTGAGCTGTGTCAGTGTGTGTTTCAGCGCTGGGCCCCAGGAGATGGTGACATGTACCTCCCAGCTGAGTTTGTGACTCAGTCAGCACATGGCCATGACTCCCTCCGTGTGTTCAGTGTTAACCGGCCATAATGGAGACACACACACACACACTTTCTGCTCAGAGGGCCAAAATGTTACATATCGACAGCCGACCCCCATTACATAAGACTAAGTCACTGCAAAGAACTTGGACCAACCAATAATTATTTACTTCTTCTCTCCCTCCTACACACACACACACACACACACACACACACACACACACACTTCTACATACACACTTATTGCAAAAGGATCTTAGATAAGAGATTGAGTCACGATTCTAAACCATGTCAGTTTTCATGACTAATACTCTACTTCAGTCAGATATAATGTAATATAATGTATGTTGTTTATTTTCTTTGACTCCTACAACAGCCAAGCCGCCTCCTGATCAAGGATAGTCGTTTCTTAACAAGAAACACCGGCCTTTTCTTTTCATCACCCCATGGGAATGACGGGAATAACATGGAAACCCTATGAGCTTTGAGCGTGGATTCTAATCCCGCTACCCTATTGATACTGTGTCTCCCAGACCCCCTGGAGGGGTGCAGTGCTAGTCTAGCCCCCCCCGCTGGGTCTCTTTAGGGGTCTCTTAGTAGGGCAGGGTTGTGCTCATCATGCATAGTCACTTGGCTTATGTGTCATTATTTCACGTGACTTAGTCACCTGAGAGACTTGAACTCAGCAGTGACACTGGCACACTACCTTTAGGAAAATAATAGTAATTAGTCAATTAAAATGAATAAATGGAAAACACGTTCTATGCTGTAGCTGGTATGACGGGTAACAATTAGGGTTGAAAACGGATATTATACTTTGACCAGGATATCCATCCATCCATTAATTCCTTCATTACCTCTGTGTCCCCTTGAACAAAGAGGAAAACCAATTTACCTCTACTTTTCTGCTACACAGGTTGTCCTGTCCGGAATGCTAAATGTTTCCTCTTTGGTGCTTCACGGTGTTGCCAATCATTGTTGGCAGGAACACCCAGTACTCAGTGCTTTTACTCCACAGGGCCACCAGCCTTTCATCTAAACGGTAATGGGATGTTATAGGTTGTATCGTTTGTCCTTCAGAGGTCTCTCAACTAGCCAAACAAGCGTTGGAAATCCTGTCGAGGTGTTAGTAAATAATACTGGGAGGGTAGGTTTTACGGAATTATTGATAATAAATTGTTTACCTCAAGCAGGAACCCTGAGAAAACATGTCTTCACATGTCGCTGCTCACCAGTGCCCCCAGTCGAACGGAGTCAAGGTTATGGCAGAACCATGTAGTCTTCCTTTTCCTCCGTTCTAATACATTTAGCTGAGTGAGTGTGTGTTGTCAGTACTGACTGCTCATGTGTGTTAGGCCAGATGAATGGGGGCAGTGGGTGAGCTCTTGTGGGGTTTAGCAGGTCTGAATGGGAAAGAGAAATGGTGTCTCTTTGATGCTCTGACACGCTTTCACATGAGCGATGCCTTGTTGGTGCAGTGCAGCTCCTCAGCGGCATCTCTGGGCACTGTGTGTGTCTCAGGATATACCCAGGGAGATGGTGGAAGCCATTCCTTCCACTCAGTGAATCCCCCTTCCTCCTTGTACTCCTCTCCCCCACTGAGGGGGTCATAAGGCATCATGGGGGACCGGCGGCCCGGTCAACACATCACCATCAACACAGCCAGGCCTCTATTGATCTACACTACACACACTGGGGCTGTCAGGAGTCATCATTAGACCACACACACCACATGCTGTACATTGTTTTACATTTTGTTCATTTAGAAGACGCTCTTTTCCAGAGCGACTTACAGGAGCAATTAGGGTTAAGTGCCTTGCTCAAGGGCATTTTTCACGTAGTCGGCTCAGGGTTTCGAAGCAGCAACCTTTCAGTTACTGGTCCAACGCTCTTAACCGCTAGGCTACCTGTCGACACGCACGGACGGACGGACGGATGGAGCAGGAGATCAATGTGGGGACCCAAGAGGAAACTCCTTATTTGGCATCAACAGGAAGTCCCATCTGGGGACCAAGTTCCGACCAACTAGTGCCATCAGGGGACCAACTAGAGTAGGCTATTGGCTATTGTTTAGGGCTCAAGGGGAAGATGGATTCTAATCTAGATATCTGGCAAAGTTTGTATTGGTAGAACCGCCTGGCCTTTCAGCCTATCAGTACCCGCTAGAGAACGTTGCCGGGCATCCTCTTTAGCATATGCATCAGATGCATATTAACCTGCAAGGTGCACAAACATGCTTGATAAATACATGCTTGAGAAATAGTGCATAAACTATTGTAAATGATTAGTTACATGAAGAAATATTCATGGAAATATATAATTTAAAATAACAATAGTTATTTGTTTAGAGTCATGGATATGTTTTGTATAATTCTACCAAGTCCAAGAAAAAATGTAGGCCTATAGCCTATTTTCGTTTCCCTTCCAATAAAAACACTACAGTGTAATCCATTTGATCACCTTAATTTGTAGATTTGATTAGTAGTTGATTAGTCCAGTTACATCTTCTTACAGAAACCCAAAATATAATAATAAAACCAACCAGGTGACAGGTGAATTTATTTGCTGTATTCTTAAACAAAGTCACCAGTGCATGAAAAATTGTAAAGCACGAATTGCATGAATAAATATTAGTGGGAATATGTATTCATGACAAGATATAAAAACAGTCATTTGTTGATTGTATCGGACACTGTATTGTGCCCTTATGCGAGTGCCTTTTACGTAGTAATCAATCTCCTCTTTTTTTTATGCTTTGGGTCACAGTCAGCGCACAGCTTCGGGGCTTTGTGTGAGCAAACCCCACAAACAAATCGGTTCTGCTGCACACAGTTTTCATGGGCCTGGCTTCGTGTGCACCTGCCGCAGTATCACCTCAGAGTTCCACCCAGTGTAATCAGTTTGCGTCATCCAACCCAGTGTAATCAGTTTGCGTCATCCAACCCAGTGTAATCAGTTTGCGTCATCCAACCCAGTGTAATCAGTTTGCGTCATCCAACCCAGTGTAATCAGTTTGCGTCATCTAACCCAGTGTAATCAGTTTGCGTCATCCAACCCAGTGTAATCAGTTTGCGTCATCCAACCCAGTGTAATCAGTTTGCGTCATCTAACCCAGTGTAATCAGTTTGCGTCATTCCAACCCAGTGTAATCAGTTTGCGTCATTCCAACCCAGTGTAATCAGTTTGCGTCATTCCAACCCAGTGTAATCAGTTTGCGTCATTCCAACCCAGTGTAATCAGTTTGCGTCATTCCAACCCAGTGTAATCAGTTTGCGTCATTCCAACCCAGTGTAATCAGTTTGCGTCATTGCTTGGGTTGGATGACGCAAACTGATTACACTGGGTTGGATGACGCAAACTGATTACACTGGGTTGGATGACGCAATCTGACTTAATTACTATAACTCTATTACTAATCAAATCTACAAATTAAGGTGATCAAATGGATTACACTGTAGTGTTTTTATTGGAAGGGAAATGAAAATAGGCTATAGGCCTACATTTTTTCTTGGACTTAGTAGAATTATACAAAACATATCCATGACTCTAAACAAATAACTATTGTTATTTTAAATAGTATATTTCCATGAATATTTCTTCATGTAACTAATCATTTACAATAGTTTATGCACTATTTATCAAGCATGTATTTATCAAACCCAGTGTAATCAGACCCAGTGTAATCAGTTTGAAAAAGTCCACCCCGTACCTATCAGACCACAAGGACTCTTTCCGCCGTACGCCCCGCGGACATACAAGAGTTCATCTATAGACATGTCCCACCTACTGTTTCCTTTTCTATGCACATGAGCAACAGTACCAACTCTGTGCTGCAACATCTGCATGTCCTCCCTCTTTTCTACCCAAACCGTGCCATCCCTCCCAGACTCCTGTCTCACCGTGCCATCCCTCTCAGACCCCTGTCTCACCGTGCCATCCCTCCCAGACCCCTGTCTCACTGTTCCATTCCTCCCAGACCCCTGTCTCACCGTTCCATCCCTCCCAGACCCCTGTCTCACCGTTCCATCCCTCCCAGACCCCTGTCTCACCGTGCCATCCCTCCCAGACTCCTGTCTCACCGTGCCATCCCTCCCAGACTCCTGTCTCACCGTGCCATCCCTCCCAGACTCCTGTCTCACCGTGCCATCCCTCCCAGACTCCTGTCTCACCGTGCCATCCCTCCCAGACTCCTGTCTCACCGTGCCATCCCTCCCAGACCCCTGTCTCACCGTGCCATCCCTCCCAGACCCCTGTCTCACCTTGGCAGTTGGGATCATCATCTACATTTCTTGAATGGGGCATGCTTATTTAAGATGGTGAGGAGGGCACTTTTAAAGAATAACCAGGCATCCTCAGCAAAGTCGATTTCAAGCTCAATATATGATCCTCTATCCGACTCGAACTCACCTAAGTTCTGTCAGTGCTTCTATTCATTTGGTTCGGCTTGCCATTGTGAACTACACACTGTATGTTGTACTCAGTGTCTATTTTGACTCTCACAGAGGGGAAATTATATACCATTTCCAGCCTTTCATAATAAAATAGACTGCCCACAATTCTTCATCAAAATTATAATATAGTTCTAAATTCAATCATCCTCTTCACCCTCATCATTCAGATCAATCAAATTCAATCACCCTCATCAACCAGTTCATTGAAGTCACACGCACCGTTATCAGTTTCTATCTGGTTTCTATTGCCCATTCATCCATTGACGACAAAAATGCATATTTTAATTGTATTATGTCGTTTTTGCGTAGTAGGCAGAGCAATGCTGCCGCGTAAGTGGTCATGTGCTAAATATATGGACAGCAGGGATATTCTTGGAAAAAGTGACATTTGGAAATAGAGCTGCACCTCTTGAATTCTGAGTTATTTGACAAAGGGAAGTGTCATAGAAACTGCAGAATATGCTCTTTCTGATACTATTTAGAAATGAAAATGTTTTACCTGCATGTAACTCTGAAGGAGGATATGAGAAAGTGATGCTCCTTTCCCTGAATCTGTAAATTCATGTACAGTTTGACAACGGATAGGCCTAATATTGTCACTGATCAGATTATTGTCAATTTAATATTGTCTATAGTCTAACTCTCTTAATCTGTGTGAAATTAGTTTGGGTATAGTTTAGGTGTGGTTTCCGTGGGCCAGCTGTGCAGGCTGACTGGCATCGTTGTTTCCCGCTCATCAACTTGAATAGAGTCAAGGATATGTTTTGCATTATTCTAAAGGCCTGTTGCAACATGTAGCATGGTTCAGTTTCTCTTACAATAAAGTTTATTAGTAATAGAGTTATAGTAAGTAAAACAGCTTATTTTTACAAAGTCCAACTTTTAAGAGAATGGTATCAACCACCAAGGCATGCGGTCAAATGATTTGCTGCTGATAAATAGGCATAACACAAACTCATCATTACGCCATTGTCTTTCTAAATTAAATCACCCTCCTTATCATAAGTTAGGCCTCATTTGAATTCAATTGTGGAGTAAGGTGCACAATTATCACCCATTCATCCATTTGTCATTAACTCCATGAGGAGAGAGTTTCATTAGCACCTGGCTGGGTACCAACGTCCTGTCTTGGCGGGTTAAATTGGGAATAGGTGTGAAAAGAACAGGTAAAACGGCTCCAGTCCAGTAGCCATTAGCCTCTCTCCCTTTAGTTCAGTACTACACTCTCTGCTAGCTAGTCTTTAGCCTCTCTCTCTCTCTCTCTCTCTCTCTCTCTCTCTCTCTCTCTCTCTGGTCCAGTAGCCTTTAGCCTCTCTCCCTTTAGTTCAGTGCTACACTCTCTGCTAGCTAGTCTTTAGCCTTCTCTCTCTCTCTCTCTCTCTCTGGTCCAGTAGCCTTTAGCCTCTCTCCCTTTAGTTCAGTACTACACTCTCTGCTAGCTAGTCTTTAGCCTTCTCTCTCTCTCTCTGGTCCAGTAGCCTTTAGTCTTAGCCTCCTCTCCCTCCACTTCTAGCCTCACTGACTGCTCATTATAAGACAGGGAGCTGGGAGAGGGGCTGAGGTGATTTTCCTCTGTCGCCGTGTTGATTACCATGGTGCCGGGCACCGTGGATACAGCTCCCGTCTGGGACAACCAATCCCCACGCTCATTTCCATGGCGATCTCAGAATACTGAGTGATCCCAGACACAGGATAGGCTAGTGCTAAAGGAGAGGTTTCCTATTAGGTCTTTGTGGAGGACTTTGATTCAGATGAAGATTGTGTACGTCTGAGGCAGAGTCCCAAATTGCACCCTATTCTCTATGGTGCAATTTGGTCGGTTCGATTATAAAAAAAAATCTAGTTTTTTTGGTTTCAATTTCTTTCTTTTTTAGACATGAAATGCATTAAGTGGGTTGAATGCTGTTTCACATAATACAACTATAAATAAGTCCCATGGTGACCATGGTGACTGCCCATTACTGTTTATCACTTATTAACCATTTATTCACATTACTTTAATAAAATATTAGATTTATTAAAACTTTATTTCATTCCAAGTCGTTGTCTCATCTCTATAAAGCTGCTGCCTATGCTGTCAGACAAAAATACATTTTTTAGTAGTTCTTCAAAGTAAATAAGCCTGAATAACAACTATCAATCAATCATGTATTTTCAGGCTCGCGAAGCAACTGCTTTGTCACTCTAGATCACGCCTCGATCAGACCGTCAACGTCATAGCAGTCAAACTTCTTTCCTTTCAACCCAACATGTTTACTAGATGTGTGCAACAACAGTTCAACATTCACCTTCTGCTACTATTTCTGTCAAGTCTATGCATACAATTTGATTCATACATTAGACAAATCCAACATATGCACAACACAAAACACAGAACGCACTGCAACTACCTCTGCAACACAATTCTGCAAGCCAATTCTATTGGAAATTAATATACTTCTGGTGTAGCAAAACGCAATGACGCTGTCCTTCTGAGCAAGGCTTCAGTCTCCATGTCTTACTCCGCACAGACCACACAAGTTTAGGCGGGCGCGTAATGGATTATGGTCATTGTAGTTAATTACCACGTTTTCTGTGCTAAACTATGTACACTGAATACAAATATAAACGCAACATGTAAAGTGTTGGTCCCATGTTTCATGAGCTGAAATGAAAGATCCCAGAAGTGTTCCATACGCACAACAAGCTTATTTCTCTCAATTTGTGCTAAATTTCGTTTACATCCCTGTTAGTGAGCATTTCTCCATTGCCAAGATAATCCATCCATGTGACAGTTGTGGCATATCAAGAAGCTGATTTAAACAGCATGATCATTACATAGGTGCACCTTGTGCTGGAGACAAAAGCCCACTAAAATGTTTTGTCACAACACAATGCCATAGATGTGTCAAGTTTTGAGGGAGTGGGCAATTGGCATGCTGACTGCAGGAATGTCCACCAGAGCTGTTGCCAGAAAATGTTATGTACATTTCTCTAAGCTGCCTCCAACTCGTTTTAGAGAATTTGGCAGTACGTCCAACCGGCCTCAAAACCGCAGATCACGTGTATGGCGTTGTGTGGGTTTGCTGATGTCAATGTTGTGATCTGAGCGCCCCATGGTGGCGGTGGAGTTATGGTATGGGCAGGCATAAGCTACGGACAACAAACACAATTTCATTTTATCGATGGTTATTTGTAAGCGCAGACATATTTTGAATGCACAGAGATACCGTGATGAGATCCTGAGGCCAATTGTCGTGCCATTCGTCCGCAGTGATCACCTCATGTTTCAGCATGATAATGCATGGCCCCATGTCGCAAGCATCTATACTCAATTCCTGGAAGCTGAAATTAACCCAGTTTTTCCATGGCCTGCATACTCACCAGACATGTTACCCATTGAGCTTGTTTGGGATGCTCTGGATTGACGTGTACAACAGCGTATTCCAGTTCCCGCCAATATCCAGTAACTTTGCACGGCCATTAAAGAGGATTGGGACTACGTTCCACAGGTCACAATCAACAGCCTGATCAACTCTATGTGAAGGAGATGTTGCGCTGCATGAGGCAAATAGTGGTCACACCAGATACTGACTGGTTTTCTGATGCCACGCCCCTACCTTTTTCTAAGGTATCTGTGACCCACAGCATCTGTAGTCCCAGTCATATAAAATCCATTGATTAGGGCCTAAGTTATTTATTTTAATTGATTAATATCCTTATATGAACTGTAACTCTTTGAAATTGAAATCTTTGAAATTGTTTCATGTTACTCTTATATTGCTGTTCAGTATAGAAGATTGGCCTGTTGGAAACTACAACTCCATACTACATCACACAGTTCAGACTTGATGTGATTAATCTCTACAAACTGCACATCGAGCTCAGAAAAGAAACACAACAAAATGGAATTCAAATAATAAAACAGACGTCAGTCAATTAGTTGTTAAAAAAAAAAAAAAAAAGCCACAATTTGCGTTAATCGCTTAGCACTACTAAATAGTGCACCATTTCAGTGCTTTATATGTGCATGCTTTTTGCAGTGCTTTCCCATCAAGTCTAATGACAGACAGTTTTAAAGTGTTAATACAGTCTGATGTCATTGACATGAATAGCTCTATGTTAATTAGACGGATGAAATGGACGTATTAAAGATATAGAACACTGATATACACTGAGTGTACAAAATATTAGGAACACCTGCTCCTTCCATGACAGACTGACCAGGTGAATCCAGGTGAAAGCTATGATCCCTTATTGATGTAACTTGTTAAGTCCACTTCAATCAGTGTAAATGAAGGGGAGGAGACCAGTTAAAGAAGGATTTTTAAGCCTTGAGACAATTGTGACATGTATTGTGTGTGTGCCATTCAGAGGGTGAATGGCCAAGACAAAATATTTAAGTGACTTTGAACTGGGTATGGTAGTAGGTGCCAGGTGCACCCCGGTTTGTCAAAAACTGCAACGCTGCTGGGTTTTTCACGCTCAACAGTTTCCCATGTGTATCAAGAATGGTCCACCACCCAAAGGACATCCAGCCAACTTGACACAACTGTCAACATGGGCCATCATCCCTGTGGAACGCTTTCAACACCTTGTAGAGTCCATTCCCCAACAAATTGAGTCTGTTCTGAATGCAAAACAGGGGGGTGCAACTCAATATTAGGAAGGTGTTCTTAATGTTTTGTGCACTCAGTGTATTTTATATGGAATATACAGGTAACTGCCCAAATAATGGAAACGCTTGATTAAATGAGGGATACAAAGTATATTGAAAACAGGTGCTTCCACACAGGTTTGGTTCCTGACTTAAGTAATTTACAAATGTATAAAAATGCTGGGCAGACTATTATTCAGGCCAATATGTTGGTTACCATGGCTATGCCTCCATAGGATGACAATGCCCCCTTCCGCAGGGCACGAGTGTTCCCTGAATGGTTTGATGAGCATGAAAACGATGTATGACGCCATGGCTGTCTCAGTCACCAGATCTCAACCCAGTTGAACACTTATGGGAGATTCTTGAGCGACGTCTCAGACAGCGTTTTCCATCAACAAAACACCAAATGATTTTTTGGCAGTTACCTGTATCTTAATGTTACTGACAAACCTATGGTGTTGTGTAGGATACCTGGGAGACTGAATGACAGACGCACCCCACTGGGAGAGCTCAACTGGATCTTCACTGCTATCACTGACACTATCGCCTGGAACGTGCTGCCCAGAGGTACACACACACACACACACGAGCTTGGGCGCATATATGCATGCATACACACTCCTACCCCTGTGTCTACCTGGGCTGCCCAGACAAGTAGAAAGTATCTCTCGCTCTCTCACACACAAACACTCATGTGAGTCGTGATGTGAGAAGAGAACAGTGATGATGGGCTGATAAGCCCCAGAAGCCATACGGCACTGCAATTCATTAAACACAGAGAATCTTCTTCAGGAAGGCACGGCACATCTAATCCACCACACACACACCACACGAAACACTCACTATCTCATCAACAAAAGCACGCGAACACGCACTCAAATCACACCACAATCAAAACACTTATACACAGACTCTCTCTCTCTCTCTCACACACACACCAATTATTATCATTAGTTGGGGATTAACACTGGAGCAACCTGGCCCCATTAAACTAAATGAGATAATGCATGAATTAATAATAAGAGTTGAAAATGTCACTACCGCCCCCTGCCTTGATCTATCTGGCGCTGCTACGGCACTCTGCCTGTCTGTCCACATTCAATAGACTACATACACAAAAAATACATACACAAACAATACATACACACCTAAAGTGCATTCAGATGGTATTGATCCCTTGATTTTTCCACATTTTATGTTACAGCCTTATTCTAAAATTGATTAAATAATTTTTTAATCATCAATCTACACACAATACCCCATAATGACCAAACAAAAACAGGGAGGTGACCAAGAACTCGATGGTCACTCTGACTGAGCTCCAGAGTTCCTCTGTGGAGATGGGAGAACCTTCCAGAAAGACAACAGTCTCTGCAGCACTCCATCAGGCCCGTATGGTAGAGTGGCCAGACGGAAGCCACTCCTCAGTAAAAGGCACCTAAAGGACTCTAACCATGAGAACCAAGATTGAACTCTTTGGACTGAATGCCAAGCGTCACATCTGGAGGAAACCTGGCACCATCCCTATGGTGAAGCATGGTGGGGGCAACATCATGCTGTGGGGATGTTTTTGAGCGGCAGGGACTGGGAGACTAGTCAGGATTGAGGGAAAGATGAACAGAGCAAAGTACAGCGAGATCCTTGAGGAAAACCTGCTCCAGAGTGCTCAGGACCTCAGACTGGGGCGAAGGGTCACCTTCCAACAGGACAATGACCCTAAGCACACAGCCAAGACAACGCAGGAGTGGCTTCGGGACTAGTCTCTGAATGACCTTGAGTGGCCCAGTCAGAGCCCGGACTTGAACCCAATCTCTGAAGAGACCTGAAAATAGCTGTGCAGCAACCTGACAGCTTGAGAGGATCTGCAGAGAGGAATGGGAGAAACTCCTCAAATACAGGTGTGCCAAGCTCGTAGCGTCATACTCAAGAAGACTGTAATCACTGCCAAAAATGATTCAACAAACTACTGAGTAAAGGGTCTGAATACTTATGTAAATGTGATATTTAAGTGTTTCTTTTATTTGTAGTAAATTTGCAAAATTCGAAAACCCTCATCCTCTCTCTCTCTAGATCTGTTCCAGAAGCTCTTTCGTCAGGACCTGTTGGTGGCCAGTTTATTCCGCAACTTCCTGTTGGCCGAGAGGATAATGAGGTCATACAACTGCACCCCTGTTAGCAGTCCGCGCCTGCCACCTACATACATGCACGCCATGTGGTAAGACGCGCGGGTGCACACACACTTTCTCTGTTGGCTTTTCCCTTTAAATCTTATGTCTGTCCATTCATTAGATCCATGTTGAAAACTGTCTGCAAAATCCTTGTGTGTTTTTCCACCATCAGTCGCTAAAAGCATTAGTTGGGGAGTGTTGTTGCTGAAAGCCTCTTGAGTGAGCGATCGCCTGTTTTCATCTCTTATTGCCTCCATTATCTCTTCTTGAGAAGACATTAAATAGCACTGAATAATCTGGGTTTTTCCTTTGTGTTACTACACCCCATCACAGCTCCATAGAGATGCTTGAGCCAGCAAGAAAGGAAGCACAGAGAGAGGATGTGGAGGGAGGGGAAGGAAGAAGGGAGAGGTGAAAGGAGAACAAGGGGTGATAAGAAAGAGTGGAAGAGAGGCTGATAGGAAGTGTTGAGGTAGCTAGATAGCAGTAAAGAAGGAAGGAAGGAAGAGTGGAAGAGAGAGGCTGATAGGAAATGTTGAGGTAGCTAGATAGCAGTAAAGAAGGAAGGAAGGAAGAGTGGAAGAGAGAGACTGATAGGAAGTGTTGAGGTAGCTAGATAACAGTAAAGAAGGAAGGAAGGAAGAGTGGAAGAGAGCGACTGATAGCGACTGATAGGAAGTGTGTAGGGGACAGAGTAAGAGACACAGAAAAGGAGAAAAACACAAAGTGTGGAGGTGGTGAGAAATAGTGAGGGTTTGGGGAAATATGTTGATTGATGATATTGTCCATACACAACCAGCAAGTGTTATTAAAATGCTCTTGTTGTGTCTTTATTAGTGGGCCATTATTAGGATATAAATTGGCTGGGGACAGGTGTGCACGACTGTGTGTGACGGGGGTGTATGGCGCTATGGCTGCACCAAGCTCTGCTGCAGGTAGAAGCTGTAGCAGTGTCAGCAACTAGATACAAATTCCCTCATACACACTTAAAGGTCCCAGGGTCCCGAACTGTCATTCTGATTTCCATGTAAAATAGCCTTTTGAGTGACTAAAATATCACCTATAATATTTGTTTTTGATAGAAATGTGTGTGTGTGTGTGTGTGTGCATCGTTCCTCTACAGGCAGGCATGGGACCTGGCTGTGGACATCTGTCTCTCTCAGCTGCCCACCATCATTGAGGAGGGCACCGCCTTCAGGGTGAGTGTGTGTGTGTTTTTTCCATTTATCAGTGTGGGTTCCTCTGTAACTTTTGGACTTAGTCATGGCGTGTGTTTGTCTATGTCAGGGGTCTCAAACTCATTTTGCCTGGTGTCCAAATTCTGTCTTCACCAAGGTCCTGCGGGGCCACACTGCAAAGGGATTTTTCCCCTTCATTTGAATAGCCCTCAGGCGTTAAGATAAATTGCCCTGTATGCTGTGGATACAATTTCTGTGTGTTTGACACCTCACTGATAAATAACCCCACTAGCTGATGGATGGCTGTCTGTCACTTCAGGTTGACTAGTCTGACTTTATTTACTTTGGTAACTTTGGCACTTCTATGAGTTAAAATACAATTTTATTTCCACTGATTCATCACAAACACTCTCCCCGCTCCCAGTCAGTGTGTCACCCGATCACCCCTCTGACCCAGTGGATGCAGGGGTGAAATGTCTGGCCTGATATCCCACGTCACTGAGTCAATAATGGTGATAGTAGCTGTGGTCAACATATCACTCCATTCTGTTAAACCCGTCTGGGGCTACTTGTCCAGTCAATGCAACTCAATCATTCATTCGAAGATATTTTTCAACACAAGTGCTTGAAAGTTTCCCACTGTGATAGTGAGTGCTAACGCATCATCTTTGGGGTCAGTTTGGGTGGTATGAATGGTATAGTACAATACATGCTGCCCTGCCATATACCGCCTTCCTTTGTGCTTTTCTACAAAAATATAGAATCAAATACAAATGTATTATATACCCAGAGATTGAAATTGAGATGGTCATAAAAGATGCGTTGTTGTAGCTCCCTGTAGAAATAGCAGAGTCGGTCCGTCCAGACGAGCTACAAAAGTTTAGCATCCTGTTATGGTGTAATAATCCACTGCAATTGTAATATTTATTTCCCAATCTCTCTGGGGAAAAAGCCTGGGCCAGGCAGGGATAGAACAGCTGATTGTGATAACACAAGATTATTACCAGGGGTTGTGTAAGGACTCCTTACGCCGTCTACTCCCTCCCTCTATCTATTTTCTACTCTCCCTCGAACTCTTACTCCAGGGGTGTCAAACATACGGCCCATGGCTAGAAAATATAACATTTCAGTGCAGCCCTCCGGACCCCGGTGAAGACCGAATGCGGCCCGCAGGCTAAATTAGTTTGCCACTCCTGTCTTTCTCTCTCCCTCCTTCTCTTATTCCCTCTTTCACTTCTCTCTCTTCCTCCATCTCCTCAAAATCATAGCTATGAAATTAATTTCAGACACCATATCAAGCAGAGAGCAATGCACTCCCATTGCAAAAGTTTGTATGGAAAAAGTTGAATGAATCTCTACAGATCGTGACTCCCTCCCTCCGAGTCTGCAGTCCTATCAGTTCTCCACCTGGCCTGTTGAGATGTGCCTCTTCTCCACCACTTCTGAGAGAACATCCCTCCTCTTCCCTCTCTCTCTCCATTCTCTTTCTTCGCCCCCGCATGCTTAATGGCACTATAATTGACCCACCTGGGTCCGCTACAAATGTTCCCCCCTCTCTCCGTCTGCCTTTTGAGAGATAAGAGACTCGTTCACCCTCTCTCTCGTCAGAGTTCATTCAGAGAAACCCTCTGAACTCTGTTAGTTTGTGTGTGTGTGCTCGCTCCTCGTGTGTGTGTGTGTGTGTGTGTGTGTGTGTGTGCGCGCGCGTGTTTACTCCTCGTGCGTGTAAGTATGTGAGAGAGCATAGCGGTGGTGCTTTGATCATTCACCAGTTAATTTCCCTGTACTCTCGGCAGCGAGAGAGTCTCTGTTGTAATGTCCTCTGCTATATTAAGGGGACGATGAGGATGAAACTGGTCATGGCGCAGTTAATAGCGGCAGGCACATTGTCATGACAGCACTGCTCTATGTGGGGCTGAAGGGGAAGCAGGGAACAGAAGGCTGGTACATAATGAAGTGGCACACGTTCACACACACTACTGCAGCTGGTAGGAGTCAAGGCTACAATAGAGGCTTCCTTATGTAAGGGTGTTGTGTAATAGACAGATGGGTTTAAGAATTGGCTCTGTTCAGTTGGTCGGGGTGTGTGTGTCATAGAGAGGAGGTGTGATGCATTAGTTTCATGACTAGTGTCTGCATGTTGCGTTGTACAGTCGTGGCCAAAAGTTTTGAGAATGACACAAATATTACTTTCCACAAAGTTTGCTGCTTCAGTGTCTTTAGATATTTTTGCCAGATGTCACTAATACTGAAGTATAATTACAAGCATTTCATAAGTGTCAAAGGCTTTTATTGACAATTACATGAAGTTGATGCAAAGAGTCAATATTTGCAGTGTTGACCCTTCTTTTTCCAAGACCTCTGTAATCCACCCTGGCATGCTGTCAATTAACTTCTGGGCCACATCCTGACTGATGGCAGCCCATTCTTGCATAATCAATGCTTGGAGTTTGCCCGCCTCTTGAGGATTGACCACAAGTTCTCACTTTTGCCTTATGGCAAGGTGCTCCATCATGCTGGAAAAGGCATTGTTCATCACCAAACGGTTCCTGGATGGTTGGGAGAAGTTGCTCTCGGAGGATGTGTTGGTCCCATTCTTTATTCATGGCTGTGTTCTTAGGCAAAATTGTGAGTGAGCCCACTCCCTTGGCTGAGAAGCAACCCCACACATGAATGGTCTTAGGATGCTTTACTGTTGGCATGACACAGGACTGATGGTAGCGCTCACCTTGTCTTCTCCGGACTTTTTTCCGTATGCCCCAAACAATCGGAAAGGGGATTCATCAAAGAAAATGTCTTTACCCCAGTCCTCAGCAGTCCAATCCCTGTACCTTTTGCAGAATATCAGTCTGTCCCTGATGTTTTTCCTGGAGAGAAGTGACTGCTTTGCTGCCCTTCTTGACACCAGGCCATCCTCCAAAAGTCTTCGCCTCACTGTGCGTGCAGATGCACTCACACCTGCCTGCTGCTATTCTTGAGCAAGCTCTGTACTGGTGGTGCCTCGATCCCGCAGCTAAATCAACTTTAGGAGACGGTCCTGGCGCTTGCTGGACTTTCTTGAGCGCCCTGAAGCCTTCTTCACAACAATTGAACCGCTCTCTTTGAATTTCTTGATGATCCGATAAATGGTTGATTTAGGCGAAATCTTACGGGCAGCAATATCCTTGCCTGTGAAGCCGTTTTTGTGCAAAGCAATGATGATGGCACGTGTTTCCTTGCAGGTAACCATGGTTGACAGAGAAAGAACAATGATTCCAAGCACCACCCTCCTTTTGAAGCTTCCAGTCTGTTATTCAAACTCAATCAGCATGACAGTGATCTCCAGCCTTGTCCTCGTCAACACTCACACCTGTGTTAACGAGAGAATCACTGACATGATGTCAGCTGGTCCTTTTGTGGCAGGGCTGAAATGTAGTGGAAATGTTTTTTGGGGATTCAGTTCATTTGCATGGCAAAGAGGGACTTTGCAATTAATTGCAATTCATCTGATCACTCTTCATGACATTCTGGAGTATATGCAAATTGCCATCATACAAACTGAGGCAGCAGACTTTGTGAAAATTAATATTTGTGTCATAGAATGTAATTGTATGCAGTAGCGTTAAGATTTCCCTTCACTGGAACTAAGGGGGCCTAGCCCAAACCATGAAATACAGCCCCAGACCATTATTCCTCCTCCACTAAACTTTACAGTTGGCACTATGCATTGGGGCAGGTATCATTCTCTAGGCATCCGCCAAAACCAGATTTTCCGTTGGAGTGCCAGATGGTGAAGCGTGATTTATCACTCCAGAGAACGCATTTCCACTGCTCCAGAGTCCAATGGCGGCAAGCTTTACACCATTCCAGCCGTCGCTTGGTATTGCGCATTGTGGTCTTAGGCTTGTGTGCGGCTGATCGGCCATGGAAACCCATTTCATGAAGCTCCTGACGAACAGTTCTTGTGCTGACGTTGCTTCCAGAGGCAGTTTGGAACTCTGTAGTCAGTGTTGCAACCAAGGACGGCTTGTGTGGCCTACCACTTTGCGGCTGAGCTGTTGTTGCGCCTAGACGTTTCCACTTCACAATAACAGCACTTACAGTTGATCTGGGCAGCTCTAGCAGGACAGAAATGTGACGAACTGACTTGTTAGAAAGGTGGCATCATATGACAGTGCCACATTGAAAGTCACTGAGCTCTTCAGTAAGTCCATTCTACTGCCACTGTTTGTCTATGGAGATTGCGTTGCTGTGTGCTCGATTTTATATACCTATCAGCAACGGGTGTGGCTGAAATAGCCGAATTCACTAATATGAAGGGGTGTCCACATACTTTTGTATGTACTCTGTGTCAGTGAACTCAGTATCAATGTACTGTATGTATATTCATCATAGATTTATTAAAACGATTGTGTTTGTGTTTCATCCCAATAGCACAGTCCGTTCTTTGCAGAGCAGCTGACAGCGTTCCAAGTGTGGCTGACCATGGGAGTGGAGAACAGGAACCCCCCCGAACAGCTCCCCATCGTACTGCAGGTACACAAACATACATACATACACACCAACGGGCGTAAAATATCTACCCTCCCCGAAAAATATATTTCTGTTTTCTGAGTCTTTCCCTTTAAATCGCCATGGAAACGACACCTTTCAATGTTGATTGCCCAGGTTTAGAGGAATAGAAAGTCACTGATCTGGAGAACAAAATAACAAGGGTATAAAGTTGAATTTGATTGGTCTGAAGTGTGGAAACGCCTCCTAATCTTACCACCTCCCAATGCCGAAATATGGAAGATCTAAACTAGCAACGGTTCCAACAAACTAACGTTCTTATTTAATCAGTAAGAATATTAAGGTTATAATTTTGTAGAGAACAATCTGATTAATGTTATGTGATTCGAAATGACATAGGCTAAAGAGAACTAGGTTTCGACAAGGGCTGTCAAACGATTAAAATAATGAATTGCAATTAATCACATAAAATTTGCAAATGTTATATTTGCTGAAATTTGTTGCTAAATAAAGATTTTTCCATTTATAAACAAAAGCTGTGTATTGAGTTGTGTGTAGGGACTGAAACACAAAAAACATTATGTATCAGTTTTCTTAATGGCATATTCACCATAAACAAGTTAAGAAATACAACATTTCTGTAACTTACTAATGCTCCCAGTAGGCCGCACACACACACAGTTAACGCTTTAGCCGTTCCATATTATTGTCCTCCCAATTGCTGATTGGAGGGTTGGCTATAATAAAAAATAACTTGCTCTATGGATACCAAGAACAAACAGCATAAACCTGTCCAACAATGTCATGAGTTCCACAGAACATAAACCTGTGACCATACACTTCAGTCGTCCTTATTTCTTTTCACTGAGCCAGTTGCTTAGACAAACAAGCCTGTTGACATTTTGAGTTGATAAGGCTACTCTCTTCTTCTGTACGATATGCCCAGAGAGTGAAAACAACCTCTATCACAGTTCTGATGTGGCAGGCGTTGCCAGGTACCTTCGTACAATGCAGGTCAGCCTGTTGTGTGGCCCTGCATTCTGTGACCACCACTGTAGTGGACAGTCCTCCATGCTCTGCTTTGTAGCGCTCCACACTTCATCAGACTCAGAAGAACTGAACAAGAGGGCAGCTTTCTTTGGTGGCTTGATCAGGTTGCTTTGCAGGCCTCTCTTCCTTCAGCAAGTTGCTGACCAAAGCCCACACCTCACCCCTCTCAGGTCTGGAAAGGCTCTTCAGGTCCTTAAACCTTGGGTTAGTGCTGTGGCCATGTGAGGTTGGTGTTTTTCTTCGTCTTTTTTCCGTTTCTCCAGGTCTGTAATGAATGTCATCTTGAATCTTACCACGTAGGCTGGGTCATCATCGGAGCGCTCCATCACCCAAAGGAGATGACACAAAGCAGGCAACACCACTGAGCAGGACATTTACTTATCTCCTAACAGAAATTCAGTCATGTACCTGCAGTGGAAGATAATTCAAAATCACTTCAATCATTTGAGAGACTTGTTATACACAGACACATTGTTATACACAGACACATAACCAATGAGGAGATGGCACGTGGGTGTCTGCTTCTATAAACCAATGAGGAGATGGGAGAGGCAGGACTTGCACTGCGATCTGCATCACAAATAGAACAGACTTCTATTCCGCAGCAACCAGTGATCCGGGTCACGGCACCAATGTAACAGTTTTGCTTCCGTCCCTCTCCTCGCCCCTACCTGGGCTCAAACCAGGGACCCTCTGCACACATCGACAACAGCCACGCTCGAAACATCGTTACTTTGCAGTCGACTGATTATGATTTTTTTCTCGTGGAATGCAATGTAATCGGACAGAATCGGCATCCAAAAATGCCGATTACCGATTGTTACCGGCTGATTAATCGGTCGACCTCTAATCGTTACCCAAGGGGAACAACTACTTCAAGGTCTCAGAGCGAGTGACGTCACCGATTGAAACGCTATTAGTGCGCACCCCGCTAACTAGCTAGCCATTTCACATCGGTTACACCCTTAATGTCAAGCGGTTGCCGTGCTCTCTGTAAGCCTGGCTCAGTTAAATCATGGCCTGCTCTCTATCTGCACAAATAATGCATTTATCTGCCTCGCTAGCTACTTGTACTCCCTCTCTCTTTCGCTCTCTCTCTCTCTGGTTCTCGCTGCTCTTTCTCTCCTTCCGTCACCCTCTCCCTTAACCCCCCTTTATGTCAGGCTATGTTTTCTTTAAAGTGGCACTTCACAGCAGTAGCCCCATGTGTTGTTGTGCTGGCCTAGCCCCTATGCTGCACGGCTCCGTGCTGCACTCAGCGCGATCATTTCCCTCTGACTCAGCAGTGCAGTGAGCTGCAGCCTTCCCTCACACGTCCACTGGGGAAAGAAAGGCAGATAAAAACCAGGAGACTGTCTGGGAGAACCATAGGGGAGGGATAGTGTGGAGGGGTTTTCTTTTTTGATGGGTGGGAGCGGAGCGGGTGGGATTTGTGTGTGTTAGTGGGTGTGCGCATTGAGATCATTGTACACACCCACGTAAGCTCTTACACACACACACACACACACACACGTAAGAACAGACAATCTTACGTTGATCTCTAATATATAAAGCTTTGACATTGCGTTCTCAGAGATATAGCGTGTGATTGGGTGTAATCTATTGATGAGGAGCTTTGGGGAAAATGAGTAAAAGAGAGGAGGGGTCAGAAAGAGAATGCCTCTTGATGTCGTCATAGTAACAGACTTCCCATCCTGACTTCCCATTGAAACAAAAGGATTGGGAAAGATGACGATGTCATTGAATTGTGATGTCCTACGACTGCTAGCTCAGAAGGGTTGGAGTTCTAGGAGAGACAATGTCACAAAGCCCATTCAGTCATCATGACAGTATAGTGAATCAGTGGGTGGCTGCAGATTGAACATCTGTACCGGTTGATTGACTGCCTGATGACCTGTAACACGTGTTACTGATGATCACCCGCACGCTATGACAGGACAATGACAGAGCATGTTACTCTGTCATTAGAGCTGGTCTTGGTCTGTTCGCTTCAGTTGTGTGTGTGGGGGGGGTGCGTGCGCACCCACTGATGCTGATTAGTCACTGTCACTTGTCTCAGCAGTTGGGACAAGATTGAGTGACTTTGCTATTCTGTGTGTGTGTCATTAGTGACTGTTTATATAATACCTTCATTCAGAAGTATACTTTTTCAACCCTCCGATTCAAACCACTCTTAAATCGCTGAATATTCCTCCTCTTGTATAACACAGACAGACCACAAATTCCCAGGTTCTCCTTTCCCAGGCGTTCCCCTGGAGGGTTGAGGGGTAGCCCTGGCACGGTCCAACCCCGGTCTCCTCCTGCGTTCGCTCACGGTCATTGGGTTGAGGTCACACTGCTCTAATAATACACAAAACTATGATAGAAATAGCAGTTCGTATGGGTTGGTTGGGGCGGGCGGGCCGTGAGGTATCCGCTCCCCGTGCACATGTCCTCTCGCCCACAACACGGTCGCATGGGGACACGCCAACGTCCGGTCCTGGTGGCGCTGGCGTGCCAAAAACACACACAATCTGTTACCATAACACCCCACCCACATGCACACAAATGCAATGTCATATACCGCAGGGAACCAGTGGAGGCTGGTGGGAGGAGCCATAGGAGGACGGGCTCATTGTAATGGCTGGAATGGAATAAAAATGAATGGAGTCAAACGTGTGGTTTCTATATGTTTGATCTATTTGATACCGTTCCATTGATTACATTCTAGCCATTACAATGAGCCCGTCCTCCTATAGCTTCTCCCACCAGCCTCCACTGGTGGGAACACACCCATACACATGTATTCATATTCACCTCATTACACACAGACCTACTATGCTCTCTCTCTCTCACACACACACACACACACACACACACACACACACACACACACACACACACACACACACACACACACAGAGAGACAAACAACCGCCAGTGGCAACATATTGGCTAGTGGTGTGAGCCACCTGTTCCACCTCTCCCACTCTCCTTTTGCTCGTGATGCCACTAAACACGTTGAACACACCACAGTATTGACCTCTGCCCCTTCCCTGGTCTCTTTCAGGTCCTCTTGAGTCAGGTTCACAGGCTGAGAGCGCTGGACCTGCTCGGCCGCTTCCTGGACCTGGGGCCCTGGGCCGTCAGTCTGGTGAGAAACTGTACAGCATTCTTGTCTACCAATACACAGACACATAGCCAAAATACAAGGTTACCTATCACAGAGAGATTATTATTGTAGATATACAAGCACTCATCTACTGTCTGCTGAGAAACAATCTGTATCAACTAATAGACACTAAAAATAACAAGATAACTCATGTAAAATATACTGTGTCTGTAAAATGTATATAGGTTCAGAGCTTTTGTCAAACATCACAGCACAGTAAAAAAAAGAAAAGAAGTCAAATAGAAATCAGAACTGGATGGTCTTCAGAGATAGATGGGAGGGGTTGAGGGTAGCTGATGGATGGGACTAAAAACAATCAGAAGATAATGTCAAATATACTGTGTCCGTAAAATGTATATAGTACTGTATGTATAAGCTGGAAGTTGAAGCCTAAGTGTTGTCGTCCATTAGTTTACTCCAATTAGGAAAGGGGTGGTATATTTATTTTAAAATAAATAGACAGAGATTTATTTAGGGCCTTAGGTGCTTCTTAGTCTTTTCATTATTATACAGGTGTTGCTAGAAGCACACAATACTTAAAGCCAGTTCTGATTTCTTTGTGTATGAACTTTAAAGTGAATGATATCTCTTGTGTGTGTTCAGGCCCTCTCAGTAGGGATCTTCCCCTACGTGTTGAAGCTGCTACAGAGCTCTGCGCGGGAGCTCCGACCCCTGCTGGTCTTCATCTGGGCTAAGATCCTGGCTGTGGACAGCGTGAGTAGTAACACACACACACACTAGCACATATCTACACATGCATCCCCCCACACACACACACACACACACTCACTGTACACAAATACAATAACCAACCCATACCAGACTCCTACCATCATAGCAAGCTACATTTGAATTGTTGCACTTTATTTTAAACCAATTTCACTCTCCCTACAGAATAGTTGATATGTGTCTATATACGGACAGTCAAGTTGTATCTACCAAACGTAGCAGCTCTGTGTAGCTGTACAGAGACGTGATTGCCATAAAGTCAATAACAGTCCCAGATAAAAGCAGAAAATATGTCTATCTGAACCCATTCAGTCAGTTAATGTCAGTCAATCAGTTTAACATCCGTTGACGTTAATGTAGAGTGATCATCAGGAGATTGATGATCAGGAGATTGAGTTGTGAGAGGCTGCAGCCTATATACACAGACTTGAAATCATTGGCCGCTTTAATAAATGGAACACTAGTCACTTTAATAATGTTTGCATATCTTGCATTTTCTCATCGCATATGTAAATACTGCATTCTATACTTTTCTACTGTATCTTAGTTTATGCTGCTCTGATATTGCTCATCCCAATGTTTATATATTCTTAATTCCATTCCTTTATTTAGATGTGTGTGTGTTGGGTATATGTTATGAAATTGTTAGATAATGCTGCACTGTCGGAACTAGAAGCACAAGCATTTCTCTACACCCGCAATAACATCTGATAAACACATGTATGTGACCAATAAGATTTGATTTGATTTGTGCTACTTATTTTAGTGAATCCTCAACCAACTTAGGTATGTAGCTAGCGATTGGATATCAATATGGGGTAATGTTCATAGAGGCCATGCCGTAAGTATGTGATAGGCATGTTTATAGCACACACTCACTTACTAGGTTATCCGTAACACAAAGAACATTGTCCTTTTGGCACATTTTAGCTGTTGAATAAAAGGGCCGCCCTAAAACTCACTTCCACAAAGCATATTGCCATTTTTACTTACATGGTAGAACTAACCGTATAACCCTAAGGTAGTAGGACAGTCTGTAGTATTCTAGTGATTCTATCTGTTTGATCTATTTGATACCGTTCCATTGATTACATTCCAGCCATTACAATCCAGACACTCGAGTTGTCATCAGTGTTAGTCAACGGTTAAGAATAATCAAAGGACTTTGAGATGAAAGAACAGGAAGAGAAGTCATTTTTTTCCTCTGTCCGTTTAGTAGTGCGAGTTGCGTTATTCAATAATGTCTAGGCTATGTTTTTAACCTTGGTTAATAAATATTATATTGAGTAGTTGCGTATTTGTAGCGCTGCAACATATGACATTTCCTCAAGGAGCATGATAAAGTAATCTACCTAAATAGAAGAAATGAGAGTTATTTAGCCGGAGTTGATTCTACTGTAAGTATGGCAGGAGACTGTTGTCAGTGAAGTGTCTGAGTCGGGTTTTGTTCTCCACTCGTGTAACAACAGCAGATGAATGGCAAGATGACTAGACTGACTGACTGGATTGTTTCTCTCTCTCCTCCTCTCTCTCTCTCGCTCCCTAGTCGTGTCAGGCAGACCTGGTAAAGGACAACGGACACAAGTACTTCCTGTCTGTCCTGGCCGACCCCTACATGCCTGTGAGTATCACCCAATCAGAGCAGGAGAAAACCGAAAGCGCCACAAGGCACCCGTAGGGTGCGACACAGATGTTACCCTTAACCATAGCTCTAGAATCAGATTGCCCTTACCTCCAATCATAACCTTTTCCATTTATAGCTGAGAATATATCTGACCCTTTAAGTGGTTAGTGACAACTTCTACCTACTCAACATGTTGTGTGCTATGATCCATAGCTCCCAGTTATGAAGGAGGTGTTGCTGAACTGAGTTGGTACATGGCAGTTGACTGTGTTTCTTGTGTTTTTTGTTTCAGGCTGAGCACCGCACCATGGCTGTCTTTATCCTGGCTGTGATTGTCAACAGCTACACCACAGGCCAGGTGTGTGTGTGTGTGTCTGCGTACATACTGTGTGGGTGTCTTGAGAGAGGAAGGGGACACAGGAGAGCTGTTAGGGGAGAATGTGGTAAATTATTCGATGAAGAAATCACTTTAAAGATGACGCTATTATAAAGCAAGCCCCATATTGATTAAAAGCCCTTCAACAGACACACTCATTAATTCTCCCCAACTCTCAGTAGAGTAGATAAGTCATATTTTCAACATTTCCTCCCATTCTGTGTTCTCTCTCTGTCTCTCTCTCTCTCTGTCTCTCTCTCTCTCTGTCTCTCTCTCTCTCTGTCTCTCTCTCTCTCTGTCTGTCGCTCTGTCTGTCGCTCTGTCTGTCGCTCTGTCTGTCGCTCTGTCTGTCGCTCTGTCTGTCGCTCTGTCTGTCGCTCTGTCTGTCGCTCTGTCTGTCGCTCTGTCTGTCTGTCTCTCGCTCTGTCGCTCTGTCTGTCTGTCTCTCGCTCTGTCTGTCTGTCTCTCGCTCGCTCTGTCTGTCTGTCTCTCTGTCTGTCTCTCTGTCTGTCTGTCTGTCTCTCTCTCTCTCTCCTATCAACACTTTATCATGGCAACTGTCACCGTGTACCGTATACTCCTCATTTATTCCCAGAAACCGCTCCATACCTCTTCAAGTGGTTTTTGGTGTTTATTGAGTCTATCATAGATCCACATAGATGTACAAACTCCCCTCTTTCTGTCTGTCGCTCTCTCTCCTCCCTCCTCTCTCTCTCTCTCTCTCTCCCCCTTCCCCCCACCCCCTCCTCTCTCTCTGTTTACTTAATGTTCTCCGTCTCCCATTGGCTCTGTGTTAATAATAGATGAGCTCCAACATTACAGAGACGTGCCGCTCGTGGATTGGTTGGAACATGTGGTCTAAGCTTCAGGGGTTAGGAGTGATGGTACTCCTACTGGTAGGGTTCAGCTACGGTGTGATCAAGTTAAAACATTGTTACAACTTGTACACAAATCCCTGAAGTAGCCTGATGGAGGATGGTGTGACTCTGCCCAAATAGGCTTTCAGATGGTGGCTTTTCATAGCCACAGGAACCAATACAACCCCACATAAAAGGTTACGAACTCTTAACTGTCACGCATTGGACGTCGACCCTTCAGGTTCACAGGTAGAGGTTAGTTCCCTGCTGGGTTTGCCCATAGACTTACAGACGTGAAGCTCAGCTGAAAGCCAAGTCATACAAACCTACAGGGTCTCATCAAAGGAAATTGTGTGGACGTGTGTGTGAATTACTGACATGGCCTCCCAACTCTTTCTCTCCTCCCTGCCCGCCTTCCAATTATTTTCTCGTCCTCTTCCTCTACCCCCAAGGAGGCCTGTCTGCAGGGGAACCTGATAGCCATCTGCCTGGAGCAGCTCTCTGACCCTCATCCCCTGCTCCGTCAGTGGGTGGCCATCTGCCTGGGACGCATCTGGCAGAACTTTGACTCGGCCCGCTGGTGTGGGGTCAGGGACAGCGCCCACGAGAAGCTCTACAGCCTGCTGTCCGACCCCATACCTGAGGTGAGAGGGAAGAAATACACACCTTTCAGACGTACACACACACACACACCTTTCAGACGTACACACACACACACACACACACACACACCTTTGGGATGTACACACATACACACCCACACACCTTTCAGACGTACACACACACCTTTGGGACTTACACTCGGTGGCTGTGTGTGTGTAACACCTAGCAGATTGAGGGTTCAGTGGCTCCTTTAGGATTTTGAGGACCTGAGGGACAGTGAATAGTCAGTTTGCACTGTATTTCACCCACCTCACATGGGTGAAATACAGGGCACACATACACATTGGGACAGGGAACATCTGTTGCTAGCAGGGCAACCTCCCTCTCTAGAGGCCTGGCAGCTGCTGTGGCTGAGTGGTGAGACCAGGGTCTGCATCCACTCTGGCGTACACACACACATTGCTCTCACACAACCTTGTGTGTGTGAGTGTACCCATACATACACTTACAATGCCTGAAGAGAATTGGTTATTTGAGCGCATCACCAGGAACTTTGGAGAACACAGACACACACACAAACTACAATTTAAAAAGGTATATTTATTACTCGATTAGTTTGATCAGCTCCCTCCTTTTCAGGGACCAGATTCACAAAACCTTCTTAAGAATACATTTCTTAACTGCCATTTTTTCCCTTGACTATAGACCTAAGAAGAAAATTAAGCAAGGATCTTGGAAATGTTCTTGTGCTATTTATTATGTTTCTCCTTAAGCAAAAAGTTAAGAAGAAATGTGATTCTTTAAAATGAAGTTATTGGATATGTTCTTAATTCCAAGATAAACTCAGGGCAGTGAGAGAAAAAGCTCATGAAAGAAATTGAAATGTTAATCTGGAAGTTTCAGTATTGACTGTTTTAAACCCAAGAACATGTTTTAGAACAGTGATCTCACAAAGAAATATGCTAACATGATTGCCATTGCTAGCTAGATAGCTAGCTAAAGTGGTTGCCTAGCAACACATCTTATTAAGAAGATGTGTTAGAAGATATTTGAGAAGCTAGTAAGAAAATCCTAAAATCTTGTTGAGGAAAAAAAATGTTGAGGAATTGCACTTAAGAACTATCTTATTGATAGTTCTTAAGTTGTTCTTATTGTTTTCTTATTGTTTTCTTAAGAAGCTTTAAGTTTTTGCACAAGAAGTGTTTTGTGATTCTGGGTCCAGTTCCTCTCTTTAAAATGTGTGTCAAGTATCCCATATAATGCAGAGAGTAAGTGAGAGAGATGGACAGAGTGAGATAGAGATGAGAGAGAGGGGAGAGATGAGAGAGAGGGGACAGAGAGAGAGAGGGGACAGAGAGAGAGAGGGGACAGAGAGAGAGAGGGGACAGAGAGAGAGAGGGGACAGAGAGAGAGAGGGGACAGAGAGAGAGAGGGGACAGAGAGAGAGAGGGGACAGAGAGAGAGAGAGAGGGACAGAGAGAGAGAGAGGGGACAGAGAGAGAGAGAGGGGACAGAGAGAGAGAGAGAGGGGACAGAGAGAGAGAGAGAGAGGGGACAGAGAGAGAGAGAGAGAGGGGACAGAGAGAGAGAGAGAGAGGGGACAGAGAGAGAGAGAGAGGGGACAGAGAGAGAGAGAGGGACAGAGAGAGAGGGACAGAGAGAGGGGACAGAGAGAGAGGGGACAGAGAGAGAGAGAGAGGGGACAGTGAGAGAGAGAGAGAGAGGGGACAGAGAGAGAGAGAGAGAGGGGACAGAGAGAGAGAGAGAGGGGACAGAGAGAGAGAGAGGGGACAGAGAGAGAGAGGGGACAGAGAGAGAGAGAGGGGACAGAGAGAGAGAGAGGGGACAGAGAGAGAGAGAGGGGACAGAGAGAGAGAGAGGGGACAGAGAGAGAGAGAGAGAGAGAGGGGACAGAGAGAGAGAGAGAGAGGGGACAGAGAGAGAGAGAGAGAGGGGACAGAGAGAGAGAGAGAGGGACACAGAGAGAGAGAGAGAGAGGGACACAGAGAGAGAGAGAGAGAGGGGACACAGAGAGAGAGAGAGAGAGAGGGGACAGAGAGAGAGAGAGAGAGAGAGGGGACAGAGAGAGAGAGAGAGAGAGGGGACAGAGAGAGAGAGAGAGAGAGAGTGGTGAGAGAGAGAGAGAGAGAGAGAGGGGACAGAGAGAGAGAGAGAGGGACAGAGAGAGAGAGAGAGAGGGGACAGAGAGAGAGAGAGAGGGGACAGAGAGAGAGAGAGAGGGGACGGAGAGAGAGAGAGAGAGAGAGGGACAGAGAGAGAGAGAGGGACGGAGAGAGAGAGAGGGAGAGAGAGAGAGAGAGAGAGAGGGGACAGAGAGAGAGAGAGAGAGAGGGGACAGAGATAACGGGGAGAGGCGGAGAGAGGCGGAGATAACGGGGAGAGGCGGAGAGAGACGGAGATAACGGAGAGAGACGGAGATAACGGGGAGAGGCGGAGATAACGGGGAGAGGCGGAGAGATGGCGATAAAGGAGAGAGAGATGGAGACAACGGCGTGAGAACGGAGAGAGGAATGCAGATCAGTGACTAAGCAGAGAGTTTTTAATTAATTTTTTCAGCTGAGGCCTGTTGGGGGGATTTCTCAAGAGAAGGGGGTATATTTACTCTCCCACACACACACTGGGCCAGGTTTGAGTTAGTTTTGCATATGACAGGCACTGCACTGAGGGATATACTTAGAGAATAAACAATGGATTATGTTGGACCTGCACTGTCTTTGTGGCTTCTTGGGGTGATTATTGAGAACAATTTAGAAGTTATTGTTATTTAGCTTCTGCAGTTAATTAGTGTGATGGGGGGGTATTGCGTGACTAATGGTATTATTTTCAGCCACCATTGATCTTCTCAGTAAATATGGCTGCATTAGAAATGAGAGGATTAAGGAGTGAGTATTAGTATTGCTTCCCCTTTTGAAAAGCAGCACCAACGCAATCTAACCATGACTGACCAATGACTTGGTCTGGATCCAACCAGGAAGTGACTAAAACTATCCCGGTCTCCTCAGGTGCGCTGTGCAGCGGTGTTTGCCCTGGGGACGTTTGTGGGGAACTCAGCCGAGCGGACGGACCACTCTACGACCATCGACCACAACGTGGCCATGATGCTGGCACAGCTCATCAACGACGGCAGCCCTGTGGTCCGCAAGGTGGGTCGTCTCACCTTACTATCTGCAATGTTCTTGCTGAGGTCGTTGACAGATTTTTACTGTGGGCGATGGACTGTGGTACGTCTTCTGCTGTGGTTGATTAGGTTTTGACCGTGTGTGTTGGATTCTGGTTGACTCTGTGGTGGCGGTGTGTTCTTCAGGAGCTGGTGGTGGCTCTGAGTCACCTGGTGGTTCAGTATGAGAGTAACTTCTGCACCGTGGCCCTGCAGTTCATGGAGGAGGAGAAGAACTACGCTGTACCCTCACCTGCCAACACCTTAGGTACACACGTGCACACAGACTTCAAACCTCTGTCATAATCATTACAATAGGAAGCCATTGACGTATATTGTTGTAAAGCACACGGGTCCACTTAGACTTGTCCCGGAGACTAACTGCTATACATGTGAAATGGGGTTCAGGGATCTGAGGGGAGTTTGAATGAAATATGCAGCATGTTTTGATAGAGCACATCAATATTTAATATGACCTTTATTACCTATTCTCATATTGATTGTCATGTCGCTACTGTATTCCATTTAGTGCCAAATGAATCGGTTAATTGACCTTCCCCTGTGTGTGTCTGTGTACAGAGCCCGGTAACCTGACTCCAGTGCGCGACAACCCGGCCATCCCTCGGCTGCGTTCAGTCAACTCCTACACCAACATCAGAGCTGCCACCACCGCACGTAACCTCAACAAGAGCCTGCAGAACCTCAACCTCAACGAAGAGGGTAGGAGAGAGAGATGGAGAGGATGGCATTGAGGCGGGCGAGAGAGAGAACTGAAAAAAAGAGAGAACTGTGGTTATATACTGTAAAGGAGGGAGAAGGAGACAATGAAGGAGAGAAAGAAAGCGACTTAACGGTAGACTCTTCTCTCTGACTGCCTCTCTTCTTTCCCAAAGAATTACTTGAGGTGATTTGAAGCATCGTCATCGTAGTCACGATGGCAAAGTCACAACAGAGAATATAATCCTCCTTGGGTTTACCACGCTTACGCTAGGGCTTAGTGTGTGTGTGTGGGTGGTGAGGGAGGTGGCGCTGTCTTGCTCTGCTTGCACACACACACAGTTTTGAGAGCCTATGTCCATCAAACACCCACAGCATTATTGGAGGATTACACTCTTGACCCTCTCTCAGCCCCCGCTGTGCTGACTGACTCAGCCCCTGTCAACACAGCCACATATATAGCCATGCTGAGTAATACTAGCCGCTAGCACGTTAGCTTACCGCTTACAGCCTCTCTGAATCCACATCGTCCACTCATTCTAACTGGCAGCAGTGCTTGTCACCAACAACCATGACAAACCGTTTAGCCAGCCTTGCCTACTCCCAATCCCCATCTCAATATGCACTCCGTCCCAGGAATATATGGCGGCCATTTTGTGTGAGTCAGGCGACGAGAATGTGGAGTTGTGTAGAGTTATAGTGTGTGATGACTCGGGCGGACAGTTAGAATAGTCTGGGGAGATTGAATGGAAAGTCCAGTCAATAGCTTGTAGTTTCTAGTTTTCTAGCTAGTTAATTTCTTGAGCTAGTAAAAAGTTGACACTTGACTTTACCTGCAGACACACACACACAGACACATAGACACAGACACACACACACACACACACAGACACATAGACACAGACACAGACACATAGACACACACACAGACACATAGACACACACACACACACACACACACACACACACACACACACACACACACACAGACACATAGACACAGACACAGACACATAGACACACACACAGACACATAGACACAGACACAGACACATAGACACACACACAGACACATAGACACAGACATAGACACACACACAGACACATAGACACACACACACACACACACACACACAGACACACACACACACAGACACATAGACACAGACACAGACACATAGACACACACACACACACACAGACACACACACACACAGACACATAGACACAGACACATAGACACACAAAATCAAACAATCAAAGCAGAACAAGTACTTTATTTTCACTCTCCATTTCATACTGTTCCATATGCATTACTTCAGGGTATTCTGGTATAATATGGTATATTTCAGGGTATAGTTATTCTGGTATAATATGGTATATTTCAGGGTGTAGTTATTCTGGTATAATATGGTATATTTAAAGGTATAGTTATTCTGGTATAATATGGTATATTTTAGGGTATAGTGGTTCTGGTATGATATGGTGTAGTGATTCTGGTATAATATGGTATAGTTATCCTGGTATAATATGGTATATTTCAGGGTATAGTTATCCTTGTATAATATGGTATATTTCAAGGTATATTTATTCTGATATCAGATAGTATATTTATTCTGGTATAATATGGTATAGTTATCCTGGTATAATATGGTATATTTCAGGGTATAGTTATCCTTGTATAATATGGTATATTTCAAGGTATATTTATTCTGATATCAGATAGTATATTTATTCTGGTATAATATGGTATATTTCAGGGTATATTTATTTTGGTGTCAGATAGTATATTTCAGGTAATAGTTATTCTGGGGTCAGATAGTATATTTCAGGTTATAGTTATTCTGGTATCAGATAGTATATTTCAGGTTATAGTTATTCTGGTATCAGATAGTATATTTCAGGTTATAGTTATTCTGGTATCAGATAGTATATTTCAGGTTATAGTTATTCTGGTATCAGATAGTATATTTCAGGTTATAGTTATTCTGGTATCAGATAGTATATTTCAACGTATAGTTATTCTGGTATCAGATAGTATATTTCAACGTATAGTTATTCTGGTATCAGATAGTATATTTCAGGTTATAGTTATTCTGATATCCGATTGTATATTTCAGGTTATAGTTATTCTGGGGTCAGATAGTATATTTCAGGTAATATTTATTCTGGGGTCAGATAGTATATTTCAGGTTATAGTTATTCTGGGGTCAGATAGTATATTTCAACGTATAGTTATTCTGGCGTCATATGGTATATTTCAGGGTATATTTGTTCTGGAGTCATATGGTATATTTCAGGGTATATTTGTTCTGGTATCAGATAGTATATTTCAGGGTATAATTATTCTGGTATAATATGGTATATTTATTCTGATATAATATGGAATTACGGGGTATAGGGATTCTGGTATAATATGGTATATTTCAGGGTATAGTTATTCTGGTATAATATGGTATATTTCAGGGTATAGTTATTCTGGTATAATATGGTATATTTCAGGGTATAGTTATTCTGGTATAATATGGTATATTTAAAGGTATAGTTATTCTGGTATAATATGGTATTTTAGGGTATAGTGGTTCTGGTATGATATGGTGTAGTGATTCTGGTATAATATGGTATATTTCAGGGTATAGTTATCCTGGTATAATATGGTATATTTCAGGGTATAGTTATTCTGGTATAATATGGTATATTTCAGGGTATAGTTATTCTGGTATAATATGGTATATTTCAGGGTATAGTTATTCTGGTATAATATGGTATATTTAAAGGTATAGTTATTCTGGTATAATATGGTATATTTCAGGGTATAGTTATTCTGGTATAATATGGTATAGTTATGCTGGTATAATATGGTATGTTTTAGGGTATAGTGGTTCTGGTATGATATGGTGTAGTGATTCTGGTATAATATGGTATATTTCAGGGTATAGTTATCCTGGTATAATATGGTATATTTCAGGGTATAGTTATCCTTGTATAATATGGTATATTTCAAGGTATATTTATTCTGATATCAGATAGTATATTTCAAGGTATCAGATAGTATATTTATTCTGGTATAATATGGTATATTTCAGGGTATATTTATTTTGGTGTCAGATAGTATATTTCAGGTTATAGTTATTCTGGGGTCAGATAGTATATTTCAGCGTATAGTTATTCTGGTATAATATGGTATATTTCAGGGTATAGTGATCCTGGTGTAATATGGTATTGTCACGAGAATTTCATTCTCAATTGTTGACATAAACTATCAATCAGGCTTTGAATAATTCCCAGAGGTTGGAAAGCTCTAGTTAATGAAAAATTAGACAAAGTCCCATATCTGCAATTTGGTCAGGTATTGTTTATTCATGAGAATTCTGAACTTCAAATGTGAACACCGTCTTTTTATATTGTACAAGCTTTAATCTGAACACAAATGATACAAATGCTCCACCCTCTCTAGGAAATAGTACTTTCCCATAGTACACATTCATTGGCTTATCACAATCTTGCAACATAAGTCAATCTGGACAGGTCTTAGCCGTCCCTCCCGTCCCGAGGACGAGAAGGCCTCTCTCCTGTAGTCTGGTTTCACAAAGAATTCTTTGTTCTCTGAGATACCCTATCCCTATTGCATACATTTTCAGAATGGAATATTCTTAGTCATTACTTAAACATACAAACATCCCTATCAGGTAAATTTCATGGTTTAGTTATCCTGATATAATATGGTATATTTCAAGGTATATTTATTCTGGTATAATATGGTATATTTTAGCGTATAAATATTCTGGGAAAATATGGTATATTTCAGGGTATAGTTATTCTGGTATAATATGGTATATTTCAGCGTATAGTTATTCTGGTATAATATGGTATATTTCAGGGTATAGTTATTCTGGTATAATATGGTATATTTCAAGGTATAGTTATTCTGGTATAATATGGTATATTTCAGGGTGTAGTTATTCTGGTATAATATGGTATATTTCAGGGTTTAGTTATTCTGGTGTCATATAGTATATTTCAGGGTATATTTATTATGGTATAATATGGTATATTTCAGGGTATATTTATTCTGGTATAGTTCAGCGTATAATTATTCTGGTGTAATATGATATGTTTCAGGGTATAGTGATTCTGTTGTGTAACTACTGTTCTGTAATTTGTATGTCTAGGTGGTCCGGTGGCGTTCTCTCCAGGTAACTTGAGCACCAGCAGCAGTGCCAGCAGCACCCTGGGTAGCCCTGACAACGACGAGTACATCCTCTCCTTTGAGACCATCGACAAGATGAGACGAGTCTCTTCCTACTCCTCCCTCAACTCCCTCATAGGTAGGAAAACTACTAACCTACACTACCCTTACTATTGACTTACGCTACCCTTACTATTGACCTACGCTACCCTTACTACTGGCCTACGCTATCCTTACTACTGGCCTACGCTACCCTTACTACTGACCCTACGCTACCCTTACTACTGACCCTACGCTACCCTTACTACTGACCCTACGCTACCCTTACTACTGACCCACGCTACCCTTATTACTGACCCTACGCTACCCTTACTACTGACCCTACGCTACCCTTACTACTGAACCTACGCTACCCTTACTACTGACCCTACGCTACCCTTACTACTGACCCTACGCTACCCTTACTACTGACCCCTCGCTACCCTTACTACTGACCCCTCGCTACCCTTACTACTGACCCCTCGCTACCCTTACTACTGACCCTACGCTACCCTTACTACTGACCCTACGCTACCCTTATTACTGACCCTACGCTACCCTTACTACTGACCCTACGCTACCCTTATTACTGACCCTACGCTACCCTTACTACTGACCCCTCGCTACCCTTACTACTGACCCTACGCTACCCTTACTACTGACCCTACGCTACCCTTACTACTGACCCTACGCTACCCTTACTACTGACCCACGCTACCCTTACTACTGACCCTACGCTACCCTTACTACTGACCCTACGCTACCCTTACTACTGACCCTACGCTACCCTTACTACTGACTTTAAAATAGGGCTCCAGAATGTTCTGAATTGTGTTGTTCAATAGAGATGAATTTGCCTACATCTTTTTTTGCATTAATATCATAGGCCAAATTATTTGGGGCTGAAACTCAAAACACATTAGCTAGATCGCTAACACTAAATATAATACCCACTGCTAGTTGTCATGTATTAATCTGAATGTAATGTCCTTAGGAAACGTTGCAGTTATAGCCTACTACCCTATGCACTAGCAATGGCCGATGCGCATTTCAAGCACTCTGTATATCTCAAAGCCATATATACTGAACAAAAAGATACTCAACTATTTTACTTAGTTACAGTTCATATAAGGAAATCATTCAATTGAAAGAAATTAATCAGGCCCTAATCTATGGATTTCACATGACAGGGAAAGGGCAGCCAATCAGAATGAGTTTTTCCCCACAAAAGGGCTTTATTGCAGACAGAAATACTCCTCAGTATCATCAGCTGTCTGGGTGGCTGGTCTCAGACAATCCCGCAGGTGAAGAAGCTGGATGTGGAGGTCCTGGGATGGCGTGGTTACACTTGTTCTGCGGTTGTGAGGCTGGTTGGACGTACTGCCAAATTCTCTTAAAACGACATTTGGAGGCAGCTAATGGTAGAGAAACAAATGAAATTCTCTGGCAACAGCTATGGTGGACATTCCCCAGCACAAGGCGCACTTGTGATCGTGTTGTTTAATCAGCTTCTTGATATGCCTCACCTGTCAGGTGGATGGATTATCTTGGCAAAGGAGAAATGCTCACTAACAGGGATGTAATCAAATTTTAGAGAAAGAAGCTTTTTGTGCATATGAAAAATGTCTGTTTTATTTCAGCTCATGAAACAACTCTTTACTTTACCAACACTTTACATGTTGCGTTGGTATTTTTGTTCAGTATAAAGTATCTTGGTTGTAAAATATTTGCTATTAAGCTCAATATATAGAGTTGAGAAGAAAGTATAGCCACAGAAAACTGAGAACATCCTCTCTCCAACAGTTTCAATTGTTGTTGCTTCAAACTCTGAGTTTTTCCCACAATTAGATTTTTAAATGTTATACAATCAGAACCTTTTTTTTTCGGGGGAGAGTGTGTTGCTCGCCAGGTCACAACAGGCACCAGCGAAACATTTACAGGGGCTGGGCAGACACTTTCATTACAGGAATCTTGAGGATAATGCACTCTGTTTGACCAAATCATGGTTTTAGCCGCCAGAAAAATAGGACGTTTTGAAACTTTTGAGTGAGTTGACCTTGTAATGAATTCTCAGCTCGCACCGATGCAACAATACCTTTTTCAACTTGCACAGCCTTGTCAAAATGGGACTAAATGGTCGCAGTCTGGAGCCCTGCCTTCCTATACGTTACCTTTTCTCCTGCTTCAATTCCCTCATACCCGTAGGTAAGACTCTTGTTCTCACCCTACCATCCTCTACTGTTCAACTCACAAGGGTGCCCCTGGCTCCAAAAAGACTGAGTGCTTTTCCTGGTTTCTCCTATGCTGTGGTGATTGGCAGAGGCCTTGATGCGTCCTGACACCCAGTTTGTGTGTGTGGAGAAAAAGCATTAACTCACCAACAACACGAGGGAGGGAGGGAGGGAGGGAGGGGGAGAGATGGGGATTCCTGACCTTCTGTTGCCATTTTGAGAAATGCCCACTTCACACACCAACTGTCCTTGTATTTGCCAATGTACTCCAAAACAGTGGTTCCCAACTCCAGCCCCCCCAAAAGTACATGTTTCTGTTGTAGCACTGGACAAACTCACCTGATTCAACTCAATGAGGGCCTGATGATTAGTTGACAAGTTGAGTCAGGTGTGTTGTCTGGGCTACAATGAAAATGTGTACTTTTGGGGTACTGGAGGACTAAAGCTGGGAACCACTGCTCCAAAAGACGAGGACACGGCTACACACATATGCATGCGTGCACGCACACACACATCCCCACTTCCATAAATCCCTCAAGTGCACCACTGACCCATGGGAACACACCGCTTCGTTAACTCAGATTAATCCAGTATTAATCAACTCCCACAGGAAGCCGGATTGGCCAAGTCCATCACAGCCACATCTATGGGTCTTTTCAGGACACAGTGGCATGCGCTTTACAATTGAAGTCGGACGAATAAATTACCAGGAAATGGATAGAAAATATATCCATCCCCCAACAAATCACATTCTGGTAGCCGTTTCTGTCGCTGCCCTTTTAACCGGTGTGTTTAGCATTCATTCAGCCTTTGTCTAAACCCTTCCCAAGCTGCACTGGGGTCCCTAACACCATCATGGGGTCTGATTCATTCTAAACAGGTTGAGTATGAAGTTGGCCCCTCGCACGCTAGGTTGTGTCCAGTTTATAGAATATGGACTTACAACTTTTAATTTGGGGAGAACTACCTCTTTAAGGCCCTGAGAGAGCCTAGCGTTCTGTTCAGGGAGTGTACTTGTACAGCAAGCTGCCTCACGCTACAGAAACAGGAGATTCTTTTCCCTCCTGAAAATAACAGTTTGAAACGCTTAGTGAATCTGGCCTTTTTAAGATAAAAAGTAAAATGTCTTGCACAGCAAAATACCACCCAGAGCACACCTACCTACTCTAAGGCATTCTGATATCCTCCCTGATGTTTCTGTTTGGCCACAGCGAGGACTTGGCTCAGCTTCTCCCTGTGTCAGTGCATTTAAGATGCTCATGTTTGAATGAAGGGAATGGGTAATATACCGTAGCTTACAGAGGCTGACCAAGACTTATATTGGGTTGGGTGTTAAATATGCATTAACAGATGACCTTTGAGACATGTGTTTCTGTCTTGTTGGAATACTGCAGGGGAAGCTCCAAATGTAGCTGTTGTAATGAGAAATATCGTTCAGGATTTAACATGGTTGTAAAATTGTGCAGATGGTGCAAGGGTCCTCATACCAGACCTTGCTGAACACAATTCATCCTGGAAATGATCTGTAGTCAGTCTCTCATGTTGAACTGTGTAGCGGGATAATGTGTCTATGCCAGTGAAAACTGGCAGTATTTCTCTGTTTAAATGGAGGGGAAAGAGTATTTCACATTCATCACCAGGGCTGTTTACCGCAGCACCTAATCACATTCATGCCCCTGGGCTAGAACCTAATCACCTCTTTACCTCGCTCACCCGCTCTCGCTTACACACACTCGCTTTTTCCCTTGCTCTCTCTTGCTTGATTACTTGATTGCTTTCTCGCTCCCTCTTTCCCCGTGCTCTCTTTCTCTCTCTCCTTCTCATTCTTCTGCTCTTGCTTACCCCCCTTGCTATCTTTCGCTCTCTCGCATGTACTCTTTCCTGTCTCTCCTCGCTCTCACCCTCCTCGCTCTCACCCCGACCCACACTACAATCTGCTGCAGTACTATTAACCAGAGCTTCCGATTTTGCTGCGACGTGTGCCTTCACACACTGTGTCTCTATGAAAGGCACTGGTTAGCCACAACAGTTCATGATAGCCTGCCACGCATCCCCTCACACGTCACTCATTCTACAGCCTCTGGAGGAGGAAGAGAGTGTGTCCTGTCTAGGGGTTAAGACAGTGTCCTCTCTTACCCTCCGCATAAAGTGACTCAACTCCCTAAGGACACTTTTCATTCTGTTCGCCATCTACAAGTATGAAGTGCGGGAGGGAGGGAGGGAGAGCCTTAACAGCTGGATACCTTCACTGCCGGGCGTGAGACGAACAGAAGATTGCATCAGACAGAGGGAGAGAGATCGTGTGTGTTTGAGCGAGGACGGGCACAGCAAAGAAACTAGAGAGAGAGGGAGTGCTGTGTTCCTTGCAAATTGAGAGTCAATGTGCCATAATAATGAACTAGAAGAAGAGAGGGGACACTCCTCATACAAAGAGAACGGTGACAGGCAGGTTTAGGCCCGGAGCAAAACACACTGATGTTGACAGCGCCTTCGTGGCCAAACCCGGTGAGTGACCGTCTCTCTCGAACGCAGCTCAGCGGCACTGCAGTCTTCTGTCAGGTTGAGTGGCAGCTTGGAATGAGGGATGACACCGCAGAGAGGACGACAGGAGAGAGAGAAAATAGATAAATTAAAGATGGAGGGGGGAGGTAGTCCTGGGTGGAAAGGGAGGGAATAATCGTCAAAGTGAACGCACACTTCCTCACAAACACACTGTCGCCCTCGGTAGGTAAAAAAGACAATAGCAAGAGCACTTGCTCATTCATATTCCGCATAATGATGACAGTTGGCAGTCATGTTCCTCTCCCAATCAGCAGTGGTGCAGAAGCCAGCTGCCTTCGTTGTGTGTATGTTGATTAATGAGTTGCATTACCTGACACGGCGGCCATGTTGGCTCCAGCACCTCAGCAGATGACTGAGTGAAGGAGAAGCGAGACAATGGCCAGTCAGTGTGGATGTGAATGTTTTGGGATGTTAGATGACAGGTGATTAGCATCCATTGGATGTTAGCGTTTGTATGCTATGATGATTATGGGGAATTCAGTGGTTGAGTGTGATCGCTAAGCATGTTGTGTTTGTGTGAGAGAGATTGTTGAGTGTTTATGGAAATCATGCTGTGTGCGTACGTGGGAAAATGAGATGGTGAGAAGGTTGGCTCTTATTGATGGGCGCTAATCAAATATTGATGCTAATCATGCTGTGTTTACGTGCTTGTTGAGAAAGAATGGGAGACAGAATGTCGATGTTCACTAATGTATATTGATGGTTTTCACACTGTGTTGGGTCATTGGGTGAATGGTAATTCAATGTGTGTGTGTGTGTCGATGGTAACTGATGCTGTGTGCCTGTGTGTATTAATGGTAAGTCACATTGTCTGTGAATGTTGGATCGTTATGTATATGGTTAATCATGCTGTGTGTGTCATTGCAGGGGTGTCGTTCAACAGCGTTTACACACAGATCTGGAGGGTTCTCCTACACCTGGCTGCCGACCCATTCCCAGAGGTGTCTGACCTGGCCATGAAGGTCCTCAACAGCATCGCCTACAAGGTACTAAACATGAACATTGTTCTCTCTCCCTCTGGTGTGTGTTGGTTTTCTTTAGGTGTGTTTTATGCGTTGAAAAGGTCATGTGGTTTCATACACGCACCCACACACTCGCGTTCTCACACTTACACACACTCTCACTCTCCCTCTTTCCCTGACATTTTCCCCACCTCGAGACCATTACTTTTGTGCAAATGCAATTAAGGCGAATCGACTCCCCCAGGCCAGCCACTGCAGAGAGGAGAAGCCTGCTGTTACTTAAGGAGGTGTAATAACCACTGTTGGACCCTCGCGCTGGAGAGCCTCCTTTCCTGCTGCTGACACCATCAGTTCCTCGCAGTCCCCCAGAGCTGTTCATCTCAGCTTTAGGGCTCCCCACTGAAGCCCCGTAAAAAACAAGACTTATTAGATATTACACTGCAATAGACTCAAATGTATGAAACACTGCAACAGACTCTAATGAATGAAACACTGCAACAGACTCTAATGTATGAAACACTGCAACAGACTCTAATGAATGAAACACTGCAACAGACTCTAATGTATGAAACACTGCAACAGACTCTAATGTATGAAACACTGCAACAGACTCTAATGAATGAAACACTGCAACAGACTCTAATGTATGAAACACTGCAACAGACTAATGTATGAAACACTGCAACAGACTCTAATGAATGAAACACTGCAACAGACTCTAATGAATGAAACACTGCAACAGACTCTAATGAATGAAACACTGCAACAGACTCTAATGTATGAAACACTGCAACAGACTCTAATGAATGAAACACTGCAACAGACTCTAATGAATGAAACACTGCAACAGACTCTAATGAATGAAACACTGCAACAGACTAATGTATGAAACACTGCAACAGTTTCTCATGTATGAAACACTGCAACAGACTCTAATGTATGAAACATTGCAATAGACTCTACTGTATGATGCCGCAGTATTTTTTTAAATATACAATATGGGCCACTGCTGCATTCTCAGTTCCTCACAGTCCCCCAGAGCTGTTCATCTCATCTTTAGGGCTTCCCACTGAAGCCCCGTAAAAAACAACAGGACTTATTAGATATTACATATCAATAGACTATAATGTATGAGGCACTGCAACAGACTCTAATGAATGAAACATTGCAATAGACTCGAATGTATGATGCCGCAGTATTTTTTAAATATACAATGTGGGCCACTGCTGCAGTCTCAGGAAAGTGCATTTCACCATGAGTCTCTAACATCATGGCTTGTAAACTTATCGTCTCCAGTATACTCACTCTTTCTCCTCAACACAATCGACAGTCATGTGCAACTCTTCACTGAGACCGAAACGGGGGAAGCCCAGGTGGAAATCCCTGTGCATCTCTGTACCTGTCCCAAAGTGCCATCATATTCAAGTAGTGCACTACATAGGGAATAGGGTGTCATTTGGGACGCACCTCTCTTTGTTGTTTCCTGCTCTTTTGATCCGTCTGTAGATGAGCATGGGAGGAACTATCATCTCTCTTATTGCAGTGGTGTTTCATCTCCCAAAGGTTTTCCTTCCTAAGATGATTTTAGGAGGATTTTCTTTTGTCAGCCCTCCCACCATCACTCCCTCGCAATACGTTCTACCCCGGGTTCCAATTGACTGATTTAACCTGTAAATGGTCGTTGCCGTAGAGACTCTATTCTCTAACAACTTACCTGGTGAAATGAAAGTTAATGAACAAGCAATGCGATGGAGACGACTTAAACTGTGTCTGTGATGTGACATACAGACACACACAAACAAATATTGCACTGTAAATTGTGCCTTCCGGTATTATGCTTATGCAACCCATTCTATACTACTGAGCCGTTGACTTTGTTTCAATTCTTATCGTCGTTTTTTCTTACTGTGGCATTGTCGCTAAAGAACCTGCGTTTAAGCATTCCATTGGACGTTGTATACCATGTGTATCCTGTTCATGAGACTAAAACTCAGCTTTACTCCCATCAACAAGAAAACCCCATCCTACATGGATGCAGTGATTCTCTACTTCCCACTTACCTAGTCCTCACACACTCTTCAGCCTGGCAGCACTTCAAAGGAAAGAACAAAGCGGGTCTACCCACACCTTCACACACACTCTTAAAAACAAGTGTCAATCCAGGTATTGTGTCCCGAGCTAAACGCAATATTGACTGGAGTGCGTAACAGTTTGGTGCAGCCCACATCCGTTAAAGCCAGAGCTCTCCACAGCCTTCCCTTGACAAGCAGAGAGATTCTCTCATTGGTTTAAGTATCCAAACGAGCAAATCCAATTCTGTTTTAATTAGGATTTTTAGCGCCTAGTTGCCAGGTGCCAAGGAGGATGGAAGTGTGAAACACATGCAGGCTCTATGTTCTCCAAATGAACATTTAGTGCATTTTTTTAGGAGGGGAGAGGGGGGTAGTCAGTTATGAATAAATTCATATGATTTATGTTTAATGACAAAATTATTATATGTTTAAGTAATTACTAAGAATATTACTTTCCTGAAAATATATGTAATAGGTGTTAGAGGAATAGGTCTAGAACTTTTTAAAAGACTAAGACATCGTGTTACTATTTTGCAACCTAAGCAGGATGGAGTTGAGATAACAGGAAAACTGTCGACAGACGATTTATAACGGGACCCTATAACAGGAAAAACGGTTTCTTCACCCAGGAGGGAGAGAAACGGTTAGAAAGCTGTTAGAAGTGATAAGATGTAAGTTGTAAAACGCAGCCCATCTAAAGTGGGGTGGAGTTAAATTGTATGTACATATAAAGGACTGTGTTCTTATTGTGATTTAGAATTCTCGGTGAATAAACATTTGACATAATGATCTCTGCAGCTGGGTCTCTGTCTGTTTCATCTTAACCAAAGCTTTACGACTTTTGGGTTACAGACAGAGTAGGTCAATTAAAGTTCAGTTTGTGAACATTGAGAACAAAATTTCTATAACAGTTGTCCAACTGAATGCATTCAACTGAAATGTGTCTTCCACATTTAACCTAGCCCCTTTGAATTAGAGAGGTGCGGGGGGGCTGCCTTAATTGTCATCCACATCTTCGGCGCCCTGGGAACAGTGGGTTAACTGCCTTGCTCAGGGGCAGAATGACATATTTTTACCTTGTCAGCTCGGGGATTCGATCCAGCAACCTTTCGGTTACTGGCCCAACGCTCTAACCACTAGGCTACCTGCCGCCCCTTAAGAGGTTTAAGCCTAAAGGTTAATTGGTCATTTTTTTGTATGTGGTCCATACTTGATGATAAGATTTGAAGTAGAATTTTGATGCCAGTCTGCTATTCTCTCACACTCTAACATCAGTCGTCCCGGTGCGTTGTGGGTAATTGTTAGCCTGCAACAGGGTTTCTTATTGCACAAGGTCAGGTAGGTCCCTTCCCATTCCAGCCTGTTTGCTTCTGTTTGGTTCCTAGTGAATACCCTTTTTTTTCTCTTGTGCTGACTCCTACAGACCACCAGTAGGAGTTAGCAAGAGAGCACAAACTGATCTAGGACCAGGCTTGTTGAATGTCACTTGCACATTCGGCAAACACTGGTAGAAAAAGCTCTAAAACCCACTGCATGAGATCATGACCTACCCACTCTTCTCAACCCACAATCTCTGGCGCTTACTGCCTTACTCAGCAGAAAATCACCACTCTCACTTCCACAATCCCCCCCCCTCGGTACTGCCTCCATCAATCAGATTGCTCCTTGCATCAGACCACATCCCCTTCCAACCAATCACACCTCAGTTTGAGACCACTTCACGGGGCGATTATCAAATCAAATTTTATTGGTCACATACACATGGTTAGCAGATGTTAATGCGAGTGTAGCAAAATGCTTGTGCTTCTAGTTCCGACCATGCAGTAATATCTAACAAGTAATCTAACAATTTCACAACAACTACCTTATACACGTGTAAAGGAATGAATCAGAATATGTACATATAAATATATGGATGAGCGATGGTTGAACGGCATGGTATAGAGTACAGTATATACATATGAGATGAGTAATGTAGGGTATGTAAACATTATATAAAGTGGCATTGTTTAAAGTGGCTAGTGATTTATTACATCCAATTTTTTATTATTAAAGTGGTTTGCCCCCGGTGATGCGTTGTGCAGACCTCACTACCCCCTGGAGAGCCTTACTGTTGTGGGCGGAGCAGTTGCCGTACCAGGCGGTGATACAGCCAGACAGGATTCTCTCGATTGTGCATATGTAAAAGTTTAAGGGTTTTTGGTGACAAGACAAATCTCGTTGATCAGGGAGGTGTTCTGTACTTTTGTGCGCCCGCAGAACATTTAAATCCCCCTTTTGAATAATTCAACACTCACAAGTATAGAAATACTGGCTGACTGCGTCCCAAATGGCACCCTATTCCCTACGCAGTGCACTACTTTTCACCAGGGCCCAGTAGTGCACCAAATAGGGAATAGGATGCCATTTGGGACCTAGATGCCGTTAACGTTGTCTGCTGCAGAAGCAGTTGTGATAACAGGATATACTCTACAGTATCTCTCTAGCTGTGTGTATTTTGTTAGCTTGCCTTTTGGAAGTGATGAATAAGTAAGGGAAGTAAGTAGGGGGATTAAGGGGGGGACAGGATGTTCCACAGTGCCGCGTTGGCGTCTCCGTTAAGTGCACCGGTGGCGGAACTGGACGCGTCTGTTTGAACGAAGAACTCGGCAGCGTACAATTATGCAACAATATGTCATGTTTTGCATGCATTACGTTAGGAAGCGTTGTCTGTGGGGAAACCATGCACCTATGTGGCGAAGATGACTATGTACGCACTGGTGGTGGAACGAGTTGGTTTGAACCAGCCGGTGCAATTATGGGACACAATTACGCAACGATTGTATGTAATGTTTTGCGTACATTATGCTGGGAAGTGTTGCCTATTGGGGAACGATATGCATGTTGTTGTCCATGCGTCGATTACTATGTACCAATGGTGGAATGCATCGGTTTGAACCAAGCACTTTATACCATACAATTATGGGACACAATTACTCAACAATTGTATGTTTTGCATACAGGAAGCTTAGTCTGTGGGGTAACGATACCTATTGTCTTCCATGCAATAATCATTATGACTGCGTATGTCACATGGGAAATGACATCCCGGTAATTGAATTTCTTACGCTGTCAGACTGACTTCATCGCCAGCTCTTACTGGTTGTGATAAAATAGCAAGTTTCACATCTTCCATCTTTTGCTATTGTCTCTCCTCCTTTTCTCTCGCTTGCTGTGACTATTGTTTAATAATGATAGCTTTCCCTCTGTGCAAAGAGAATCTAGGTATCTTCATTGTTCCTTAGTTGATATGAGCATCTCAATTAACACTTAGCAAAGACTCCCAGTGGGAGATGAGATTCATTTTACCCTTTGATGATTTCTGTCTATAAAATAATACTGCTTCTCAGCTCTCTCTCGCTATGATGGTGTCTGTTTGTGCGTGTGTGTATGTTAAGAGATTTTTGCCCAAATGCAGTCTGAGTTTGTGTGGCATTACAATGTTTTATTTGTTGTGGTGGTGTGTGATAAATACTTGGTTTCTCCCACCTAGTTCATATTTTACTACTGCAGTTTGTGAAGCCTCTCAGATTAGTTGGCAGCCCATCCATAACGACTGTCATTTCTATGCTTCTTTTTAATGAAGCGCTCGCCTGCAAACACAAGTAATTGATGCTGCCGCAACCTACACACACACGTATCCTAGTAACAAACTCTTCAACCCAAAACACACACAATACACACGCTACTACCGGTAATTAGCATAGAAATCAAATCAAAAGGCAATTCCAGATGGTAGAATGTGTTTGTTTGCTGGTGTTAACTGGATCTCCTAAAGCCAACCAGGTTTGTTTCTCTCTGCTCTGGCTTTTGTAAACAACTCACTGTTATTCATCAGGTTTCCCTTATTGAGTTTTACTCTCCTCTGGTGAATAGCTGTTACAGTGTATACTGGCGTTGATTCTGTTATTGATGGCTGCAGTACGGGAGGATTTCAAGGTGTCTGGCTGTTGCTGGTGTTGTTGTATAGATCATTTGTTAAAGGGTAATATGTTGAAATACAGTAGAAGTTCACCCAACTGTTCAAGTTACGGAACATAGTACAGTAAGTTTCCTCACACAGTATGGTTTAGCCTATCTGTTTGTTTTATGTCACATTGAGCTCTTCGTGGCTGTTATCATTCCTCACTTTTTGTACTCCTGCTCTCCTCCTGTCTCTCCATCTCTCTTCTCCTCCTGTCGCCGGTCTCTCCATCTCTCTTCTCCTCCTGTCGCCGGTCTCTCCATCTCTCTTCTCCTCCTGTCGCCGGTCTCTCCATCTCTCTTCTCCTCCTGTCGCCGGTCTCTCCATCTCTCTTCTCCTCCTGTCGCCGGTCTCTCCATCTCTCTTCTCCTCCTGTCGCCGGTCTCTCCATCTCTCTTCTCCTCCTGTCGCCGGTCTCTCAGGCCCTGTCTCTGTCTCTGTCTCCCCAGGCCACTATGAACGCTCGGCCCCAGAGGATCCTGGACTCTGGCTCTCTCACCCAGTCGGCCCCCGCCAGCCCCACCAGCAAAGGGGCACACATCCACCAGGCAGGGTGAGTGACATGCCTGCACTCACACACACAAGATGCACGCTCAACTCATATTACACACAGTCTTCATATTCTTAACCCTACCAGGAATATTGGCGTAGCAGACACACACACACACACACACACACACACTACTTTACGTCCACCGTCCTCATTTTCTCACCAGTGCCCTCCTTCCACCTACACTAACCTCCCTCTCCCTCCCAAATCTGCCTATCCTCCAGTGGTTCTCCCCCCATGCCCAGTGCCAGCAGCTCCAGTCTGACCAACGAGGTGCCCAAACCCCCGATACGCTGGAGGAGAACAGCCCCCACGCGACCCCCTACACCCCCACGCTGGGCGGACAGGCCCCCCACTCCCACCAGTTCCCCCGCACGCGCAAGATGTTCGACAAGGGGCCCTCCGGCTCTGAACAGGTACCCTGACATCTTTATTTTCTAGAATCTCATTTCTTTTTCTTAAGGAGAAACATTTTGAGGGATAGCAACTTTTAACTTCCCAAGTCTATAGTAAAGGAAGAAGTGGCCGTTGAGAAGAAATGCTGTCTCTGGACTCCACTAGCATACCCATTTAATCTAGAATGTTATGCTAATTACTGAATTGCTCAATTAAGGCTTCTGGAGAATTTATTTTGCTTAAAATGCTTAATTTGAGTCAATTTAGTCTGTTTGATTCATTATGAAAGAGAACTCCCAGACACTTATTTTTGGATTATCTTTTACAATAAATTCGAAGAGTGTGGTAGTGTGTTAAAATGTGATTATTTTTAATTGTCTGCGTGTGTGTGCGTGTGTGTGCGTGTGTGTGCGTGTGCGTGTGTGTGTGTCAGGCCGGGGATGATGCAGATGACCCAGGAGGTCACAAGGCCTACATGAATGCCAACCTGTCTACAGGGCTGTGTGACTGGAGCGCCAAGTACTTTGCTCAGCCTGTTATGAAGGTACTGTACTACACCTCTCCCTCTCTCTCTCTCGCCGTCTCTCTTGCACACACACACACATATAAAACTGGAGTGTGTCTCAGTACCTGTTCAAGGAAGCTGTTAAGCCTGTTACAGAACCTGACCTTCCTTTGATGGCCAGAGGAAGCAGCTGAGTCTTGTGTATGGCTGTTTCCACACACACACTCCCTCACTCACTCACTCACTCACTCACACTCACTCCAACAGACAAACTTGCTCATACGCACACGCGTGCCTTGGCAATGCAGTTAGGAGAGCCGCTCCACCCTCCAACGCTTTCTCAAACCCGCCTTTCATCTTTCCATCCTCTGAAAGAAGAGAAAAATAAATGTTGTCAGCTCGTCTTGACTTTGCCAAACTGACTCTGGTCTGGAGGTGAGAGAGAGAAAGAGAAAAGGATGGAGAGAGACTGTAGGTGGAAAGGAGAGAAGGGGCTTCTCTCCCCCTTCTACCCTCTCTCTCTCCCCCTTCTAGCCTCTCTCTCTCCCCCTTCTACCCTCTCTCTCCCCCTTCTACCCTCTCTCTCTCCCCCTTCTACTCTCTCTCTCCCCTTCTACCCTCTCTCTCTCCCCTTCTACTCTCTCTCTCTCCCCTTCTGCCTCTCTCTCTCCCCTTCTACCCTCTCTCTCTCCCTTCTACCCTCTCTCTCTCCCCCTTCTACCCTCTCTCTCTCCCCCTTCTACTCTCTCTCTCTCCCCCTTCTACCCTCTCTCTCTCCCCCTTCTACTCTCTCTCTCTCCCCCTTCTACCCTCTCTCTCTCTCTCTCCCTCTCTCTCTCTCCCCTTCTCTACCCTCTCTCTCTCCCCTTCTACCCTCTCTCTCTCCCCTTCTACTCTCTCTCTCCCCCTTCTACCCTCTCTCTCTCCCCTTCTACTCTCTCTCTCCCCTTCTACTCTCTCTCTCTCCCCTTCTACCCTCTCTCTCTCCCCTTCTACCCTCTCTCTCTCTCCCCTTCTCTCTCTCTCTCTCTCTCTCTCCCCTTCTACCCTCTCTCTCTCCCCCTTCTACTCTCTCTCTCCCCTTCTACCCTCTCTCTCTCCCCTTCTACCCTCTCTCTCTCCCCCTTCTACTCTCTCTCTCTCCCCCTTCTACTCTCTCTCTCCCCTTCTCTCTCTCTCTCCCCTTCTCTCTCTCTCTCTCTCTCTCTCTCTCTCTCTCTCCCCTCTCTCTCTCTCCCCTCTCTCTCTCTCTCTCTCTCCCCTCTACTCTCTCTCTCTCTCTCTCTCTCTCTCTCTCTCTCTCCCTCTACTCTCTCTCTCTCTCCCCTTCTCTCTCTCTCTCTCCCCTCTCTCTCTCTCTCTCTCTCCCCCTTCTCTCTCTCTCTCTCTCTCTCTCTCTCTCTCTCTCTCTCTCTCTCTCTCTCTCTCCCCTTCTCTCTCTCTCTCTCTCTCTCTCTCTCTCTCTCCTTCTCTCTCTCTCTCTCCCCTTCTCTCTCTCTCTCTCTCCCTTCTACTCTCTCTCTCTCCCCCTTCTACTCTCTCTCTCTCCCCCCTTCTCTCTCTCTCTCCCCTTCTACTCTCTCTCTCTCCCCTTCTCTCTCTCTCTCTCCCCTTCTCTACTCTCTCTCTCTCTCCCCTTCTACTCTCTCTCTCTCTCCCCTTCTACTCTCTCTCTCTCTCCCCCTTCTCTCTCTCTCTCTCCCCTTCTACTCTCTCTCTCTCTCCCCTTCTACTCTCTCTCTCTCCCCTTCTACTCTCTCTCTCTCTCCTTCTACTCTCTCTCTCTCCCCTTCTACTCTCTCTCTCTCCCCTTCTACTCTCTCTCTCCCCTTCTACTCTCTCTCTCTCTCTCCCCTTCTCTCTCTCTCTCTCTCCCCCTTCTACTCTCTCTCTCTCTCTCTCTCTCTCTCCCCTTCTACTCTGTCTCTCTCTCCCCTTCTACTCTCTCTCTCTCTCTCTCTCTCTCTCTCTCTCTCTCTCTCTCTCTCTCTCTCTCTCTCTCTCTCCCCTTCTACTCTCTCTCTCTCTCTCTCTCTCTCTCTCTCTCTCTCTCTCTCTCTCTCTTTCCCTTCTACTCTCTCCCTGTTTCTCTCCCTGTCTCGGTCCACCCCCCCTCCATCTGTCCCTCCCTCCACCCCTCTCCATGTTATGTCACTGTGAGTGCTTGGTGGTGATTACCAGAGCATATGAATCCACATGCGGTTGCAGCTGCATTAGCAGTCAGTGGCTGTGTCCGAAATGGCTCCCTATTCCCTATAAAACGCACTATGGTCCCTGGTCAAAAGTACATAGGGAATAGGGTGCCATTTGGGATGCAGTCAGTGTGCGGCTGCTCTGTTAGTGTTTAGTATTCAGAGGGCAGAGCAGGGAGCCTGGTGGGGCATGTACTTATTAAGCAGCAACAGTCTGGCCTCACAACACTCCACCATTACACTCCATTACAGTCTTTCTCTGTACATTACCAGACCTGTCCATAATGCTAATGGTTACAGCTATACCCACAGGGACACGTATGCACACATATCTACATAGAAATGTGTGCGCGCACAGAAACACACTTGCACACACATCCACTTAGAAACACACATATCTACACAGAAATGCAGGCATGCACAGACACACACAGAAACACTCAAACTCAATCCCTTCCTTGCCCTCTGCAATTACACCAGAGGACCTCCATTGATGTTCACGAATGATTGTCTCCCTGGCAGGGACGGAGGGATGGAGAAAACCATCAACACTGCCTGAGAGGCAGCCTTCAGAAAGAGAGGGATGAATGGATGGATAGAAAGAGGGGGGTATGGGAGTGTGAGGGAGGAGAAAATCCCTCAACACAGCCTGAGAGGCAGCCCTCGGAGAGGTGATGGATAGATGGATGGATGGATAGGGAGGGAGGAGGAGAAGGGGATAATGAATGGATAGAGAGAGGGGGAGGAGAGATGAGAGGACAAGCAAGAGTAGAGCTTTTAACACTCTTCATTTAGCTCATTAACCCATTATTCCAGAGAATGGGATGACAGAGAGGAGGAGGACAGGAGAGGGTGAGATAAGAGAGCGTTAGATGGGCAGGAAGAGGATGAGGGAGGGTTGAAACGTGGGAGAGAACACGTATCAGCCTGAGAGGAAACCCTCTTCATTTAGCCCAGTCGCAAGACGCTCTTGTCTTTATGATTGGAGGAGAGCGAGAGGAAGGGAAGCAAGTGTGTCTTCCTCTTTTAGCTCTGTGACCACCTCCAGTTGAGACATGCTTCAATCTAATAGAAATAAAACGTGTGTCTCTCTCTCTAGATTCCAGAGGAGCATGATGTGGAGAGCCAGGTGAGGAAAGAGAGGGAGTGGAGGTTCCTGAGGAACGCCCGCGTTCGGAAACAGAGCCAGCGCATCACGCAGAGAGGTGACGCACACAAACACTATGCATAGCTACACACACACACACACACTTGTGTAGATTTGCTGTCACTGTTGTATGGACACTCACCCACAGTATAGAAAACAACTGTGCTCATGCACTCACACATATCGTGGCAGAGGGATAGCGAGATATTTGAAGAGTGAAACACACCAGTGAGGGGAACCTGAGTATGCATATGAGGCTAGAGTGGGAGCTAGGATCTATTGGAAACCCCCCCTTGTTCCTAAAGCTCTGCTTGACGGGTCTCTCTGTGTCAGAGACCCCCACACACACACACACACACACACACACACACACACACACACACACACACACACTACACACACACATTAAAGACCCCAGGCTTCAGTGCAGCTCCCCCTTTGAAGTCAGAGCCTGCTCAAACAGAATGGCTTACACTCCCACGTCACTGCCAGCTCCTACAACACACATGCTCGCACGCACTCACACACACACACTCACACACAGGACATACACACAAGGACACACACACACACACGCTCACAAGTCCATTGGCGTCAGAAGCTGAGGCTCACATACGCATGTATCGCTCTCTCCCCTTTTAACCATCCCTTTCTCCCATCCTCTAAAGTTGACAGACTAAAAGATCAGGGCTGCCCTCTTTCATTCTCCTGCCTCTGGGGAGATGGACGGGCAGAGAAAAGACAGGGGGGAGGAGGGGGTACATTACAAAGAAAGCGAGAGGGACCGATAGGGGGAGTTAGAGGGTGACAAAGAATAGAGAGGGAGGAGTAGAGACTGAGGGAGTGAGAAAGGAGAGGAGTAAAGAAACAAAGGAGTAAAACATGATAGAGGGTCGAGAGTGGGGAAGACAACAGACAGGAAAGAAGAGAGCCGGGGAACAGAGACGGGAAAGAAGAGAGTCGGGGAACAGAGACGGGAAAGAAGAGAGCCGGGGAACAGAGACGGGAAAGAAGAGAGTCGGGGAACAGAGACGGGAAAGAAGAGAGTCGGGGAACAGAGACGGGAAAGAAGAGAGTCGGGGAACAGAGACGGGAAAGAAGAGAGCCGGGGAACAGAGACGGGAAAGAAGAGAGCCGGGGAACAGAGACGGGAAAGAAGAGAGTCGGGGAACAGAGACGGGAAAGAAGAGAGCCGGGGAACAGAGACGGGAAAGAAGAGAGCCGGGGAACAGAGACGGGAAAGAAGAGAGTCGGGAAAGAAGAGAGTCGGGGAACAGAGACGGGAAAGAAGAGAGCCGGGGAACAGAGACGGGAAAGAAGAGAGTCGGGGAACAGAGACGGGAAAGAAGAGAGTCGGGGAACAGAGACGGGAAAGAAGAGAGTCGGGGAACAGAGACGGGAAAGAAGAGAGTCGGGGAACAGAGACGGGAAAGAAGAGAGTCGGGGAACAGAGACGGGAAAGAAGAGAGTCGGGGAACAGAGACGGGAAAGAAGAGAGTCGGGAAAGAAGAGAGCCGGGGAACAGAGACGGGAAAGAAGAGAGCCGGGGAACAGAGACGGGAAAGAAGAGAGTCGGGAAAGAAGAGAGTCGGGGAACAGAGACGGGAAAGAAGAGAGTCGGGGAACAGAGACGGGAAAGAAGAGATTCGGGGAATCAACCTTAAAGGCTTCTAAAAAATGTATTAAAGTCTGTTTTTTTCATTTTTTTTTTGGTGATGAAAAACGTGATGAGTTTGCTGAAAGCAACAATACAATGTTTCCCGCTCGCAGTATTGAATTTTGCATGGTAGAGAAAACGACACAGACAAGACTAGCTTTTAATGAACACCTTTTCAGCTTTTCATCACCAAGTACAGAGGCGAAGGCCTTGCCAAGGTCTTGCTAGACTAGATTAAAAACATTTTCCTCCGGTATTTATTTTGTTCCCGACTTTATGAAATATTTTTTCAATTAGTATTTCTTCTCCGAAATTCCTGACAGTCCACTTAGAGACATTCCAGATAGCCGAAGGACACCTTGACGACACAAGCGATGGTTGTCGTGGCAGCGTAGCTAGACCTTTAGACAAGGATTGTAATGCGACTGTAGGACTATTGAATAGGACTCTCACTAGCAAATGTTACAAGAGTGTTTTCATCCAAACATATCTTTACTATCGTGATACCACAGTCACACACCCATATAAATATTGACCTTTCGACTTATTTTCATGAATTGATGAAGCCAAATAATATATATGGATTGTTTTTTTTGACCATTTACATTTTTTTTTTTTTATCTATGACTGACTGACTTGTTTGATTCTTGCTTGGTGTCAGGTGACTGATAGTGCTCCGTGTCTCCTCCCCCTCTAGGCGTGACGCGTCTGGATGACCAGATCTTCATCAACCGTAACCCTGGCGTTCCCTCCGTGGTCAAGTTCCACCCCTTCAACCCCTGCATCGCCGTGGCAGACAAAGACAGCATCTGGTGAGAGACTGCGGGTTTCTGCGCAACGCCTCGGCTATATTTGAAACACATTATTGACTGTCTCATATGAGTCTGTTCCTGTTCATAATGCGCTGCTTTGGCCAGAGACAAGCAGTGTCTTAAGAAACTACTCACACAAGGAGCACTACAGTATATGAGAAATAGGAAGCTGTTTGAGATGTGGCCATTGACTGCGTTTGTTTGCTGTTCTGAGAGGATGTGGAAACAAGCCATATGGAATGGGTTATTTGTGTTCTTCTCTGTGAAAAGAGTTGAAAGTCATCAGAACCAGGTCATTCAGACACATGCTGTAGTGGCAGCCCTGAGAAAGTCTGTCCCCTATCAGGGCCATGACACAGTCCAGTGACGCACATAGAGACATAGCTGGCAGTGCTACAGACACTTGGTTTGATGTATAGTGCTGGAGGTGACTAAAGTGTGTATGTGTGTTGTGTAGTTTCTGGGACTGGGAGAAAGCGGAGAGGCTGGACTATTTCTACAACGGGAACCCTCGCTACACCCGCATCACAGCTATGGAGTACCTCAACGGACATGACTACTCTCTGCTGCTCACTGCTACAGGTCAGACACACACACACACCAATACACTGTACACACCTATTCACTGTACACACAGGCAGGTAGCCTAGCGGTTAAAGAGCGGTGGGCCAGTAACCGAAAAAGTCGCTGGTTCGAATCACCGAGACGACTAGGTGAAAAATCTGCCGCCGTGCCCTTGAGCCAGGCACTTAACCCAAATTGCTCCTTTAAGTTGCAGTGGATAAAGTAGAATATAAATACACACACGCGATCATCTCACGAACACGCACATACACTCAGACTCAATTATCTTGTGCACACACAAACATATGCAAGCACACACACGTAATTTTTTTTTAACGAACTCCCAAACAGTCGATCACTTCAGCATCACCCAATCGATCTGAATGCAGACATCTTGAACACTGCAGAAACTAAATGGACCCTAGTTGCCTCAATTCAAGGACCATCATTTTGCAGCAAATAAATGTGCATATATTCTCCCTCCTAGACCTTGAAGTCTTAATAAGCAAGCCTCAAACGCCTGACTCACATCCTCAGACAGGAACACGCACACAGTCTTAAGTAAATATAAAATAAATGAAGTCGGCAGTATTATATTGAATTGATGGAGAGCACCATTCTGTTCACTTTATTTCTCTCATTTGAAACCAATTATCGCAGGGCTGTATTAAAATGCTTTGAGGCTCCAAAGTCATATACAGTAATGTGATTTTGTCTTTAATTTTAAACAAAGTCATTCATTCACGGTGGTTTGCAACCCTGTCTGAATACTTTCAAAATACATCTGTATTTGAAGTTCTTCCCTACCTTGACGTGAAGGATCGAGCACGATGAGTCATTGCTTCTAGGAAGAAAAGAGTGTAGATTGAAGCATGGCCTGGGCTTAAGCTAAGTGGCTCAAAACTGAACGTACTGGGATTCTTTGGCAATCTGTTCAGGAGGACTAGAGAAACAAGACCCTGTTAACACGGCCTTGAACTTAGTTTCAGTTTAGTCTGCGGTGCCTTTGTACAATGGGTGGCATGGAGCATGGTATTTGTGTGTGTAGGCTTGAAAGCAGTGGGAAGGTGCCAGGCTTGAAGGAGAGGCACGAGCGCATTGTATTGTACATATGAGTTTGTAAAGTTGAAGGAGGCTAGAGGCTGAAGAAACTAGGTCAAATTGCTTGAAAGTTGGGTTCAGATTTGTTCCGAGATTTGTTCAGAGATGCATGTTAAGGGATAGGATGGCTATATTAACTTCCGCGACGCATATAAAGCCCTCCCTCACCCTCCTTTCGGCAAATCTGACCACGACTCCATTTTGTTGCTCTCAGCCTATAGACAGAAACTAAAACAGGAAACGCCCGTGCTCAGGTCTGTTCAACGCTGGTCCGACCAATCTGATTCCACGTTTCAAGATTGCTTCGATGACGTGGACTGGGACATGTTCCCGGATAGCATCAGACAATAACATTGATGTATACATTGATGTATTGGTGAGTGAGTTTATTAACAAGTGCATCGGTGATGTTGTACCCACGGTTAACCTATCCCAATCAGAAACCATGGATTGATGACAGCATTCGCGCAAAACTGAAAGCGCGAACCACTGCTTTTAATCATGGCAAGGCGACCCGAAACATGACCGAATACAAACAGTGTAGCTATTCCCTCCGCAAGGCAATCAAACAAGCTAAGTGTCAGTATAGAGACAAAGTAGAGTCGCAATTCAACGGCTCAGACACGAGAGGAATGTGGCAGGGTCTACAGTCAATCACAGACTACTAAAAGAAAACCAGCCCCGTCGCAGACACCAATGTTTTGCTCCCAGACAGACTAAACTTTGCTCACTTTGAGGACAATACAGTGCCACTAACACGGCCTGCTACCAAAACCTGCGGGCTCTCCTTCACCGCAGCCAATGTGAGTAAAACATTTAAACGTGTTAACCCTCGCAAGGCTGCCGGCCCAGATGGCATCCCTGGCCGTGTCCTCAGAGAATGCGCAGACCAGCTGGCTGGTGTGTTTATGGACATATTCAATCCATCCTATCCCAGTCTGCTGTTCCCACATGCTTCAAGAGGGCCACCATTGTTCTTGTTCCCTAGAAAGCTAAAGTAACTGAGCTAAACGACTATCGCCCTGTAGCACTCACTTCCGTCATCATGAATTGCTTTGAGAGACTAGTCAAGGATCATATCACCTCCACCCTACCTGACACCCTAGACCCACTCCAATTTGCTTACCGCCCCAATAGGTCCACAGATGATGCAATCGCAGTCACGCTGCACTCTGCCCTAACCCATGTGGACAAGAGGAATACCTATGTAAGAATGCTGTTCATCGACTACAGCTCAGCATTTAACACCATAGTACCCTCCAAACTCGTCATTAAGCTTGAGACCCTGGGTCTCGACCCCGCCTTGTGCAACTGGGTCCTGGACTTTCTGACGGGATGACCCCCAGGTGGTGAGGGTAGGAAACAACATCTCCAGCCCGCTGATCCTCAACACAAGGGTGCGTTCTCAGCCCTCTCCTCTCATCAAGTTTGCAGACGACACTACAGTGGTAGGCTTGATTACCAACATAGACGAGACGGCCTACAGGGAGGAGGTGAGGGCCCTCGGAGTGTGGTGTCAGGAAAATAACCTCACACTCAATGTCAACAAAACAAAGGAGATGATCGTGGACTTCAGGAAACAGCAGAGGGAGCAACCCCCTATCCACATCGAGGGGACAGTAGTGGAGAAGGTGGAAAGTTTTAAGTTCCTTGGCGTACACATCACGGACAAACTGAAATGGTCCACCCACACAGACAGCGTGGTGAAGAAGGCACAACAGCGCCTCTTCAACCTCAGGAGGCTGAAGAAATTTGTCTTGTCACCAAAAACACTCACAAACTTTTACAGATGCACAATCGAGAGCATCCTGTCGGGCTGTATCACTGCCTGGTACGGCAACTGCTCCGCCCACAACCGCAAGGCTCTCCAGGGGGTAGTGAGGTCTGCACAACGCATCACCGGGGGCAAACTACCTGCCCTCCAGGACACCTACACCACCCGATGTCACAGGAAGGCCAAAAAGATCATCAAGGACAACAACCACCCGAGCAACTGCCTGTTCACCCCGCTATCATCCAGAAGGCGAGGTCAGTACAGGTGCATCAAAGCTGGGACCGAGAGACTGAAAAACAGCTTCTACCTCAAGGCCATCAGACTGTTAAACAGCCATCACTAACATTGAGTGGCTGCTGCCAACATACTGACTCAAATCTCTAGCCACTTGAATAATAAAAATTGGATGTAACAAATGTATCACTAGTCACTTTAAACAATGCCACATTATATAATGTTTACATACCCTACTGCTCATCTCATATGTATACAGTCATGGCCAAAAGTTTTTAAAATGACACAAATATACATTTTCATAAAGTCTGCTTCAGTTTGTATGATGGCAATTTGCAGATACTCCAGAATGTCATGAAGAGGGATCAGATGAATTGCAATTAATTGCAAAGTCTCTCTTTGCCATGCAAATGAACTGATTCCCCAAAAAACATTTCCACTGCATTTCAGCCCTGCCACAAAAGGACTAGCTGACATCATGTCAATGATTCTCTCGTTAACACAGGTGTGAGTGTTGACGAGGACAAGGCTGGAGATCACTCTGTCATGCTGATTGAGTTCGAATAACAGACTGGAAGCTTCAAAAGGAGGGTGGTGCTTGGAATCATTGTTCTTCCTCTGTCAACCATGTGCCGTCATCATTGCTTTGCACAAAAATGGCTTCACAGGCAAGGATATTGCTACCAGTAAGATTGCACCTAAATCAACCATTTATCTGATCATCAAGAACTTCAAGGAGAGCGGTTCAATTGTTGTGAAGAAGGCTTCAGGGCGCCCAAGAAAGTCCAGCAAGCGTCTCCTAAAGTTGATTCAGCTGCGGGATTGGGGCACCACCAGTACAGAGCTTGCTCAGGAATGGCAGCAGGCAGGTGTGAGTGCATCTGCACGCACTGTGAGGCGAAGACTTTTGGAGGATGGCCTGGTGTCAAGAAGGGCAGCAAAGAAGCCACTTCTCTCCAGGAAAAACATCAGGGACAGACTGATATTCTGCAAAAGGCTCACTCACAAGTTTGCCTAAGAACACAGCCATGAATAAAGAATGGTACCAACACATCCTCCGAGAGCAACTTCTCCCAACCATCCAGGAACAGTTTGGTGACGAACAATGCTTTTTCCAGCATGATGGAGCACCTTGCCATAAGGCAAACGTGATAACTAAGTGGCTCGGGGAACAAAACATTGATATTTTGGGTCAATGACCAGGAAACTCCCCAGACCTTAATCCCATTGAGAACTTGTGGTCAATCCTCAAGAGGTGGTTGGACAAACAAAAACCCACAAATTCGGACAAACTCCAAGCATTGATTATGCAAGAATGTGCTGCCATCAGTCAGGATGTGGCTCAGAAGTTAATTGACAGCATGCCAGGGCGGATTGCAGTGGTCTTGAAAAAGAAGGGTCAGCACTGCAAATATTGACTCTTTGCATCAACTTCATGTAATTGTCAATAAAAGCCATTGACACTTATGAAATGCTTGTAATTATACTTCAGTATTCCATAGTAACATCTGACAAAAATATCTAAAGACACTGAAGCAGCAAACCTTGTGGAAATTAATATTTGTCATTCTCAAAACTTTTGGCCACGACTGTATACTGTACTCTATACCATCTACTGCATCTTGCCTACGCCGTTCGGCCATCGCTCATCCATATATTTATATGTATATATTCTTATTCATTCCTTTACACTTGTGTGTGTAAGGTAGTTGTTGTGAAATTGTTAGATATTGCTTGTTAGATATTACTGCACGGTTGGAACTAGAAGCACAAGCATTTCGCTACACTCGCAATAACATCTGCTAACCATGTGTATGTGACCAATACAATTTTATTTTATGCCTCCCAAACAGCTCCCTATTCCCTATATAGTGCACCCATAGGGCTCTGGTCAAAAGTAGGGCACTATGTAGGGAATAGGGTGCTATGTGGGATACTACCATAGACTGCTCCTGTTGTGTTCTTTCGGCACTCTTAGGTCATGGACGCGCTCGAGGCCGTAGTGATTAATGCAAATCCATGTACACATGCTTCGTCTCTCATGGGCACAAAGGGAGGAATTGTTTGTGCAAATGTAAATATGGAAGTTGTTAGCCTTGTATGATATCTAACATGTTTTTATTTTTTTCTCTTTACTTTTCCTTCTTTCTCTCGGTCACCCCCCCTTCCTCTCTTTCTCCAACCATCCTCTCTCTCTTTCTCTCTCCCCCCTTCCACTAGATGACGGGGCGTTGCGTATCTGGAAGAACTTTGCGGACCAGCGGAACCCCGAGATGGTGACGGCGTGGCAGGGCCTGTCCGACATGCTCCCCACCACCCGAGGTCAGCCCTCCTCCAGCGCCCACAGTAAAGACCACGCTATTTACCCCCCTAGACCCCCTCTGTTTATTAGCCTAGACCATCAGTGTACCTCCCCATCGACCTCAGTTTTACCCCCCTCAATCCACTTAGTCCTAGTGTCCACAATCATTCAAGTACCCCCTCCTCCCCACCCGCTCAGAATTCAGACCCACATCTCCCCACATCCCCTTTCCACCAACTCTCCAACCCCCTCATATTTCCCACTCTACATCTGCCAATCGCTTGTCTATGTTCCTCTCTGTATTTCTCCGACATGTGGCCTTTCAGAGAATTATAGGCAATGCTTATGGATGGCAGGTGCAGGAAATTGGCTACTTCCATTCTGCATTCATTCATTTATTCATTTGTCAGGGACAATGTTAAGTGTTTCATACAAATATAGGCATTTCTTTTGATGCAGATCACCAGTTTTGGTGCAATATAGGCTTAGGTAAGAATTGATTGGTTTATTGGTCGCATACACAGTTTAGCAGATGGTATAGCGGGTGCTGTGAAATGCTTATGGTTACTAGCTCCTAACAATGCAGTAAAATGTAAAGAAATAAAGAAAAGACACATCGGTATGAATCTAATTAACAACCCAAAAAGAGCTGGAACCGTAATCCATATGCGATCTATGCGTATGTACACCAGATGAATTTCCTCAAGATATACTAAACATGCTATGTACAGCAGTAGATATATTAAGAGTGAGCTATGTCAGGAATCCAGTATATGAATAGATATGCGGTGAGTATAAACAGTGTAACTAAAATGTACGGTAGTAGAAATATACGAAGTGTGTGAGTACATACAGGTCAAGGATGAGCTTTTGTATGACATTCAATACATAGCTGAATCACATTAAATGATCTGTGGTGGGTGTGTAGGAGGACAGGCGAGCGCGCTAGCAAGCAGGACGTTAGCTCTGACAGCTCTGTGTAGAATCATAGAATGAGACACACTCTGGGGCGGCAGGTAGCCTAGTGGTTAGAGCATTGGACTAGTAACCAAAAGGTGGCAAGATCGAATCCCCGAGCTGACAAGGTACAAATCTGTCGCCCCTGAACAAGGCAGTTAAACCCACTGCTCCCAGGCCGTCATTGTAAATAAGAATTTGTTCTTAACTGACTTGCCTAGTTAAATAAAGGTTAAATAAAAAATACATGATATTCTAATGAGTGTGTGTGTGTTCTGACTGACAGTACAGCGGACCACCAGCTGTGTGTATCCCCTTAACAAAGATGAGCAGCGTCCCTGCTCAGGGTACCTGCTGAGAGGCGACACCGTTAACTAGCGTCACAGGGAGAGCCGTCATACACACACAAACACATCCCTGAAGAGTTGGGCACATATCTTAGTCGACAACAAGGTATTCCACAATCGGTATTTAGCAGGGTAACCACAACTTCACCTTGGAGATAGAGAAGGGTAGGGAGGGTCTGCACAGCTCAAGCTTGCGTTGATACAGCTAGCGCAGTTCAAATGAACAGATGCCATCGTGAGATCATCGTTGGCACCGATTGTAACTGCTCCGTTCCAAATCTCCCCCATCTCCATAACACATGCTTTTCCTCTTCATTTTGCCTCGTTTCATTGAGATCCTCTTAACTCTGGCTTGCTACTTCCCTGCTACGTTGACTTGGTTTTATGTTTCATCTTCCTCTAGCAGAACAAGGCTGCAAGCTCCCCCACAATGTAATAGTTGTACTGGTGTTAATTGTGTCACTATGCTATATGCAGTTAGTCCTGTTGTATTGCAGCACACCCATGGACACACACACACATTCATGTGCAAAACATGCTCTTTCCATGACATAGACTGACCAGGTGAATCCAGGTGACAGCTATGATCCCTTACTGATGTCACTTATTAAATCCTCGTCAATCAGTGTACATAAAGTGGAGGAGACGGGTTAAAGAATAATTTTTAAACCTTGAGACAATTGAGACATGGGTTGTGTATGTGTGCCATTCAGAGGGTGAATGGGCAAGACAAAATACATAAGTGCCTTTGAACGGGGTATGGTAGTAGGTGCCAGGCGCACCGGTTTGAGTTTGTCAAGAACTGCAACGCTGCTGGGTTTTTCACGCTCAACTGTTTCCCGTGTGTCTCAAGAATGGTCCACCACCCAAAGGACATCCAGCCAACTTGATACAGCTGTGGAAAGCATTGGAGTCAACATGGGCCAGCATCCCTGTGGAACGCTTTCGACACCTTGTAGAGTCCATGCCCTGACAAATTGAGGCTATTCTGAGGGCAAAAGGGAGTGAAACTCAATATTAAGAAGCTGTTCCTAATGTTTTGTACACTCAGTGTACTTACATACACACTCATTCACACTCACATACGTGAACACCAACCACACATGCATTCAGCACACACACACACAGTCGTCTTCCCTGTGGTACAGGGGATTTAGACTCTTCTGCCCTCCAGGCTTTTAGATGAGATATAATCTGCATCCCAAATAGCACCCTGTTCCCTATATAGTGCACCACTTTTGGCCAAGGCCGTAGGGTGCATATATGATTTAAGATGGAGTGTAGCTATCTGGAGCCTGTTTTAAATGCACAGCCAGTAGTTGAATATCTCTCTCTTAGTTTTTGTTCTGTGCGTATCAGCGGTATTCATTTGGAAGATGTCATGGGAAACTGTGGCCTTGTTCTTCTGCTGCTCATTGTGTGCGTCTGTCTGTCTGTCTCGCACAAACTAATACACAGAGAGACTGCGTGTATGCGTCCGTGCATGTGGGGGTCCTGGCTAACGGTGTGACGTGCTGATGTGCTTCTGACTCTCCTTCCCCCCTCCCTGACTCCTCCCCATCTCCCTCCTCCTTTCTGCTCCTCCCCTCGCAGGTCTGGCCAGGCGGGTCTCCATCTATCTTGACAGGAGTAAGGGACAGGGAGGTGAGTGCTGCCGTCGTCTTTTCCTCTCGTCTGACTCCGTGTGCTGCACAAACTCCAGCAGTCTGCCCCTGCACTACTTCTTCCTCCTGTTACCTGACCCGTCCATCCCAAGCTTTCACACAGATATAGCGTGATTTGTCATTTTAGCTTTTATGAGTTGTTTACTTGTTTTACCCTTATGAATAAATAATCATAAAAACAGTTTGTGTAGACGTAGTTAGAGCAATGCTTCAACTCCAGCGTGAATGCCGTTTCTGGTTCTATCGGGCCAATATCGTTGCAGGGTTGGAATTCCAGGAGTGGGAGGAGTGCACTAATCAGGGAACCCCCCATTAGTCTTAGAACTGTCAACACGGCACCTCCATATGTGTTATAACATATTATTTTTAGGGCATCCTCAATCATCTAAAGTGCATAATTAGAGGCCTGCTGGTAATGTGGGATGTTGATAGGTGAACTAATGGACCTCCTTCCTCTAGCCCTGAGGCCAGAGGAAGGAGGTCCTCTGGCCTCAGGGCTAGAGTACCCTGAGGTCAGTACCCATGATTAGTTCCCTCCACAGCCAAGCAAGGGGCCTTAAAACTGTCTTCATCCAGAATTGGGTTTTTCCCCTGCAGCTGAATTGGCATGCAAAGTGTGTCAGAGAGAAGACTATAGAGACTCGGAAGGAGGGTAGAGGTGGAGAGAAAGAGAGGAGAGAGTGAGGGAGAGAGAGATGAGAGAGGGAGAGCCTGCCTGCCTGTTTGGGTGCTGTTTATTTTCTATCTGTTGTGGAGCAACGCCGTCTCCCTCTCAGCCCTCATTACACCCTATGGAGTTATCATTAGTGTTTGTTTAGCATTCCGGAGAGGGAGACCCACATCGACTTCCCGTCCACACAGACAGAGCGCAGACCTAATTAAGTTCTCATGCAGATGTCGTTTATAACATCTTGCGCACTCCCCCCTCTCTCATTCTCTCTCTCGTCTATCGCTCCTCTCATTCTCCTGCAGCAGCTTGAGTAAGTTTTTCATTTATTTTCTTTTTTTTTCTGACTAGACTGGGCGAAGTTTGAGTGAAAGTAGGGCAGTCCTACTCCACACACACTGGATAGCTGGAGGCTTGTTAAAAAGGCCTCTGGGAGGTACTGGCTGAGAGATGCAAGACTAAAAGAGGATAAGTACACAGAGGTAGCAACAGAGGGGGGCGGACGGACAGACGAAGAGAGGGACTAGGAGAGGGACAGACAGAAACCTAAACAGAGACTGAATATGAGAGAAGGCTTAGATGGCTCAGCGACTCTGGACCCAACCCAAATAACTGTGCCAAAGTTTTTAGTCATCACTGCTCTAATACTCAGACTCCCTTAGCCTGTAATACAGGTTAAATACAGGACCCGCTCCACTCTAGAGCTTTATATCTCTTGTCAGCTCAAAGGTTAACTAGCCTAGCGCCAGAAGCGTCATAAACTACCGGTGTCAGTGTCCATCAAATCAACCCCCATCCATGGCGACGCCCTCATCGTTAATTACAGGCTTGTACAGCGTAGTCCTAGTTAATTCCATCACCTGGGTCCTGGAGGACACTTTCAAAGCAAACACAATTAAGGGAATAAAAGAGAGAGTGGAGGGAAGTGTGAAGTCGGCGCACAGTCTTCAATAAACTGCGGTGTGTGTGAGAGCCAGTCCATCAACAGGTGATTAATGGTGAGGAATGGGAATGCCGAGGCAGTGCTAGTCCCCTAGAGTGAAAGAACGAGTGATGGAAATATAACGTGACACTGAGGGATATATAAGGAGAGCTATAGAGAGAAGGGGATTAGGGAAGAGAGCCAGGGGCAGAATGAGGAGTGGAGTGGGGCTATCGTAGCCACTGGAGACCGCTAACGCTTGCTTATGCAAACGCTAGCTATAGGGCTAACCTCAGCTAGCACCTATACGCACCAGCAACACCCACGCACAGGCAACCCCGAATATCCATTCAGTTATACAGTATGCTAATGCTAACTAAATCATTAGCCGCCTTTGTAGTCGTTATTAAGGAGAACAATGGGCGTACAGTTGGGAGGGAATTTGAGATGGAGGGAGAGAGGGATAGATCGTGTGAGAATGAGGGAGAGAAGTAGAGTATATATTCGAGGAGGTATTCCCCTGTGTATAAGGAGAACCCTGAGAATCCGATTGTGACGAGGCAGCAATGCCTCACATCCACTCCCTCAGTCACGCATCTCTATACATAATGTAAGCTATTGATTTCTGTGTGGACTTCTCAAATCCCTGCCTCACTGGTTAGGTTGCCATAGGGAACTCGGATTGATTCTCTCATTTTAGGGACGGTGACTAGTAGCATATAGAGTCTGTGTATGAACTCAATGCATTGACCCTGATGTGACCTAAAGCCAGGGAGATCTTTCAACGCCTGAGAAATGTTTTTGAGTAGAGTTGGATAGGGATGAACTGTATGGAGGGAGTGAAGAAAAAGAGAGGTGATGGAGTGATTGGAGGAAAACCTGAGGTGGTGAAGGAGTGGGAGTACAAAAAAGATGGGATGGAAAGAGAAAGCAAGCGAGATGGGGTGAACCATTTTGTTCTCTTATTGTCCTGACATTGGGTTCGGTCAGTGTGTTGACTTGTAAGCAGGGTTGGAACCGGTTCAGAGAACAAAACCGAAATGGGAAAGAATTACGTTTTTTGAGGAACGGAAACAGAACCGGGAATGAAAGTGATCTCTAGTGTTCAGGAACAGAAGCATGGGAACCGGTTATTATAGTTCTCTTTTTTGTCCCACAAAAAGCGCCATCAAAGCACTCACTCTGTCACACAGACACTTCTCTTTCCAGTGTCTGCCTGCCAGCTAGTTTTCTAGGTTAGGTTGTGAGGCCAATTGGATGTACTGCAAAATTCTCTGAAATTACGTTTGGAGGTGGCTTATGGTAGAGAAATTAACATAAAATTCTCTGGCAACAGCTCTGGTGGACATTCCTGCAGTCAGCATGCCAATTGAATGCTCCCTCAAAACTTGACACATCTGTGGCGTTGTGTGACAAAACTGCACATTTTAAAGTGGCCTTTTATTGTCTCCAGGACAAGGTGCACCTGTGTAATGATCATTCTGTTTAATCAGCTGCTTGGTATGCCACACCTGTCAGGTGGATGGATGGATTATCTTGGCAAAAGAGAAATGCTCATTAACATGGATTTAAATTAATTTGTGCACAAAACTTGAGAGAAATAAGCTTTTTTGTGCATATGGAAAATTAATGGGGTAGTTTATTTCAGCTGATGAAACATGGGACCAAAACTACATGTTGAGTTTATATTTTTATTCAGTGTATATATAAAATGGTACTTATTTCTGGTTAGAACCGGTTCATAACTTTATTATGCTGGTCGGAACATTGGAATGGAGCTAAAAAGAATTGTGCTTCTGTTCAGAACAAAATTATTGGAAGTGTTTGGGGTTTCCAACCCTTGCTTGCAAGCATTGACTTTAGTAATATCTGCCTGGAATAGTAAGAATAAGCAAGATTAGGGTTTTTGTGCTGCACTCTCTTCCTCTCCCTCTCTCCTCATCAACCAGAGATGGGAATTTCTCTCTAACACAGAGCTCCGGACTTCAAAGGAATGCCTCCTCTTCTCCCTCAGTCTCTGGTCTCTGAATGGGGCCAGTCGTGCTTGTGTGTGTGTGTGTGTGTGTGCAGGCGTGTGTTTGTGTGTTGTTTTTGTGTGTGTGTGCACGCACACGTGTGTTTAACGGGGGAATCACAGAAGTTTGTGTGTGTGAAGGTCCCAGCTCTGTGGGTGGCTGAGTACACTGTGAAGTGTTCCCCCACGCGTCTGCATGTGAGCCTGAGCTAGCTAACAGCCCGCGTAGCTGTGACGCCAGAGCCTGCCACACTGGGGCTTTGAAACAGGGCTGTGAGGGATTTGGACCAGACTTCTAGAACCGGGTTGGGATTGTTGACGATGGGGAAGAGGAAGGAGATCATGATATGTAGGAGGAGGGAAAGTAGGAAGAGAAGCTGTGTGCGATTCACTTAGAGAAAGTGTGTGTGTTGCAAAGCCCATAGCCGCTTTCAGAGTTATCCCCAGTTCCTCTCCACACCTGTCAATCACACAGCACAGGTACAACACTCTGGGAAGCAGTCTCCCTCTGCCAGTCTTTGCCTGTTTGTCAAGGTTAGGCTACGCCCCCGGCCCTCTGCCGGGTGTCACACACTCAGTAGCAGCATATGGAGGTGCTGAGGGCTCCTCTCTTTCTCCTCTCTCTCTCTCTGGATGTGAAAACCTGTCACCACTGTCTGCCAGTAGTAACATCTGGCAGAGGAGTTAGTATTTTCCACTTCCCAATTTCCATCTTGTCTCATCGCTGCAACTCCCCAAAGGGCTCGGGAGGCGAAGGTGGAGTCATGCGTCCTCCGAAACATGACCCGCCAAACTGCGCTTCTTAACACCCGCCCGCTTAACCCGAAAGTCTGCCGCACCAGTGTGTCGGAGGAAACATCGTTCACCTGACGACTGAGGTCAGCCTGCAGGTGCCCGGCCCGCCACAAGGAGACGGTAGAGTGCAATGAGCCAAGTAAAGCCCCCTCCCATAATCTGGTGCTGGGCCAATTGTGCACCGCCCTAGAGGAGTGGGTCTTTTAACCTCAGCCTGTTGTGAGTCACAGGGTTGGCAACTGTCTCAAAGGCCTTTTGTCCACTTCCAAATCGACCCCTAGCCCCTTAACCTTAGGGTTGGATTGGTATTCGTGATATCCTGATGGCTGGTGTCAGACAGTGACCTTTCATTTGACCCACAGTTGACTCAGATATTGTGTTTCCTGTTTACATCCGCCAGTCTGAGTGTGTCTGAGAACTTTTGGGAGATGCCATCAGAACCCGTGCTCAGCTGGTAGATCATGCATCCATCTCCCAGGCATTGACAGCTGGGTCTTTGTCAATGGTAACCATGGGTTTCCGCCAGTGTGTTCCCTTGTATCTTTCTATCTGTGTGCGTTACTAACCAGTGTCCTCTCTTAGGTGCAGGCATGGTGGTGGACTGGGAGCAGGAGACGGGGCTGCTGATGACATCTGGAGACGTGAGGGTCATCAGGATCTGGGACACGGAGAGGGAGATGAAGGTCCAGGTATAGAGAAACACACTGATCATAACTAATCTGTTTATCAATGACAATGCTTTGAAATGTCACAGTTGCCTATGCACATCCATGATTTCTCAGGTGACAAATCCCAAATCCAATAGGTCCATTGGGAGCATTATGACCATCTGTGGTACTGTGGATACTTTCCCCTTCTTTCTTTCATATGGGTATTCACACCCCTAGAATTTGTTTCTGCGTTTTGTTGTGTTACAGCCTGAATTTAAAATTTATTAAATTGAGATTTTGTGTCACTGGCCAATCTCAAAGTGGAATTGTGTTTTTAGAATTTGCTTCAAATGTATAAAAAATGTAAAGTTGAAATGTCTTGAGTCTAATTATTTAACCCCTTTGTTATGGCAAGCCTAAATAAGTTCAGGACTCAGGACTTACTCCGTGCACAATAATATCATCTTTGTACCCCACACATACAATTATCAGTCGTGAATTTCAAACACAGATTCAACCACAAAGACCAGGGAAGTTTTCCAATGCCTCGCAAAGAAGGGCACCTATTGGTGGGTAAAAAAAACAAAGCAGACCTTGAATATTCCTTTGAGTATGGTGAAATAATTAATTACACTTTGGATGGTGTATCAATACACCCAGTCATTACAAAGATACAGGCTTTCTTCCTAATGCAGCTGCTGGAGTGGAAGGAAACCATTCAGGGATTTCACCATGAGGTCAATGGTGACTTTAAAACAGTTCCAGAGTTTAATGGCTGTGACAGGAGAACACTGAGGATGGATCAATAACATTGTAGTTACTCCACAATACTAACCTAAGTGACAGAGTGAAAAGAAGGAAGCCTGTACAGAATAATGGGTGAGGAAAAAAATCTATTTAATCCGTTTTCAATTCATGCTGTAACGTAACAAAATGTGGATTAAGTTCAGGGGTATGAATACTTTCTGAAGGCACTGTATGCATCCTGGTATTCAGCACCTGGCTCAACATTATCGGTTGGATTTCCATTCAACCTGTTAACCCTTTATTTGACAGACAGTAGTAGTAGTATGTGAAGTATGCGAGCCCTGCCCTGTCTCTGGCTGTATTGACGGCAGAGCCCAGACGACATTCTCCATCAGTCAGCTGTAGACGTGATTGATCGAGTTGTTAGCCAGTTACTCAAAGTTTAATGAGCGCCGTGACAACCACAACGTTCGTTATGTCACGGCAACGACTGTAATTACGTTCTTTTTTTTTTTCAACATTGCTTGAACTAATTGTGTGTGTGTGTCTACCAGGACATCCCAACGGGGGCAGATAGCTGTGTGACTAGCCTATCATGTGACTCCCAGCGGTCTCTCATCGCAGCGGGGCTGGGCGACGGCTCGGTCCGCCTCTATGACAGGAGGATGGGCGCCAACGAGTGGTGAGTGGTCTCGCACGCACACACGCTCACACACACGCAGACACACACTTTTAATGCTGCCTCCACACCTTGCCTTTTCAGAAAGGCTTCAACAATGACAATCATCCCTGCATGTACCTCATCACATTATTCTGTCTAAAATGTGACTGGAGGGAAACGTGGGCTTCTAATCTTCCTAATTCATTACTAATCATAGGGTTGCTTATTCCCAGTAGCACAACGAGAAGCTGTGTGTCTTCATGTTTTATGGAACGCTCATTAGAATTGGATATATTTTATGCAGGAGTGCTTTTTTAAAATCCTTTAATTATCATCTGACACTATGTAAAATCGTATGAGCAATGCAAAATAGGTAAAGCTGTTAATCATTTTTTTCTTATTTTCATCTTATCTCATATATACTTACCGGACAGTTTTAGGTACACCAATCTAGTACCGGGTCGGACTCCACTTTGCCTCCAAAACAACCTAAATTATTCGGGGCCATCTCCAAGGTGTCGGAAACCGAGATGCCGTTCTGCGCACAGCTGTTGTACCGCGCCATTATTTGTCTTTGTGGTCCGCCTGTTAGCTTGTCATTCTCCTTCCACCTCTCTCATCAACCAGCTGTTTTCGCCCACAGGACTGCCGCTGACTGGATGTTTTTGTTTGTCGCTCCATTGTCGGTAAACCCTAGACACTGTTGTGTGTGCAAAACCCAGGAGGGTGGCCAGTCTGAGATACTGAATCCGGCAAGCCTGGCACCACGACCATACCACGCTCAAAGTCGCTTAGGTCACTCGTTTTGCCCGTTCTAACGTTCAACCGACCAGTAACTGAATGCCTCTACCTGTCTGCCTGCTTTATATAGCAAGCCACGGCCACGTGACTGACTGTAGGAGCCATCCATTTTTGTGAACGGGGTGGTGTACCTAAAACTGGCTGTTTATTTGATGACTCATATCACTGTACATCATTTCATTGATGAGTTGTTCATGAAGTGAGTTTTTCTGTATTCTCACCTGTGGAGCTCCCAGCTCTCCTGCCACATCCTGTGTCCACACTGTCGTGTGCGTATTCAAATGCCCCCCCACAGCCAAACATTACTTTAGTTCCCCCCCCAAAAAAATTAAACAGGGCAATTAAGCCATAGAGTCCCATAAATCTTTAACGAATGTTAATTTAAGAGCTTCCGCTCAGGCACTGAGACTGTAGAACCCGTTCCCTATGTGCTCTCCTTTAAAACCAGTAGGGGGCTAAGCAAACACACGCATCGCATACACACTCAGGCACACACACAATCATGCACACTCTTACACAGAGTTTGTCACTATTTTCGCTAAGTGAACAGGGATAGGTTTTGGTCCTCACTTTGGCTTTCTGTTTGTTTCTTACTGCTGTCCCAGGGTCAGATTTTGTTTTCTACTTATTTTTTTTTTACCTTTTATTTTACTAGGCAAGTCAGTTAATAACAAATATGTATTTTCAATGAACAGGCAGATAACCACTGTTCCTAAAGCTAGGATTTGGGGTTAGGTCATCTAGAGCATATATCTGTGCTTAGGGGCAACTTTCCTCCTCAATCATCAATCACAGTGCCTCAGTCACTCAAGGATGCTGTTACCATGGAGATGGGCTGTCCAATAGTGCTTATACCCATGTACTTAGGGCGACACCCAATGGCCATATACACACACTACAGCCTTGCTTACTGTTTGGGGTTTTAGGCTGGGTGACATCTGATGTAAAAAGGGCTTCATAAATATATTTGATTGATTGATAACATAGACTGCTTTAAATTCTTTAACACCGGTCACTTTTACGCTGTGGCGTCTTGCATGTTGATAACTGTGTGGGACTCCGTCTACCATCGCTGCTTACTTTTCACATCTCCTTCGGTCTCTCCTGTGAATAGCAACATGGTTGTAGGTGGACTAATGTTGATGATGCTTTTCCTCTGTGTCTCCCCACAGTCGTGTGATGACGTAGCGGGAGCACTCGTCCTGGGTGGTCAAGGCCCACCTGCAGAAGCAGACGGATGGCAAAATCATTAGCGTCAGGTGAGTGCTCGTTGATGAGTGATTGAATGGTTGATTGATTGGATCATTTCTGTGACCGTCAGGTGTCCAGATATGGTCATACTACTATTCTTGACTTTCACACTCTCTAGTTCTCTCACTGTCTGTGGCCCGGTCCAAGACCAGCGGCCTACTTCCTGTAGATCTAAATGGATGTGATGACATGTCATGTACTGTTTGGACTCCTTCATCCATCAGTGTCGATGGAGACGTGCGGTTCTTCGAGCTGCGGTCGCCGGACTCTGTGAACGTGCTGCAGACGGTGAAGGGGTTAACAGCGCTGGACATCCATCCACAGGCCAACCTGTTCGCCTGGTGAGTTCACAGGTTTATGGCACGCGGCAGGAAGGCCCTTTTATAATTGGTCTAAACCATAGAGTTCGATAGAGGACTCTAGATGGATTTGACCCGTTTTAGCCCTCAAACTCTATGGTCTAAACTCACTTTGAGGAATTAAATGTGGTCAATACTATATCAACGGGTGAAAGGGGGGGGCCGGTCGGACCATTTCAACGTTTGCTACATTTGGTACAGCAGCTATGAAACTAATTTCTCACTCTTTCCTTCATTCTCTCGTTCTCTCCATCCTCTCCCAGTGGATCGATGAACCAGTTCATAGCAGTGTACAACTCCAGCGGTGACGTGATCAGCAACATCAAGTATTATGACGGTTTCATGGGCCAAAGGATCGGGGCTATCAGCTGTTTGGCCTTCCATCCCTACTGGGTACTATGGCATTCTTACTCTCGTCACAGTAGTCTGAATCCCAACTAGATAACGTAACATGGGAACTACGATTTGGGTGAATAATGCATTCAAGTGAATAAGTTGGAATTGCGTGGGTACAAGGAGTTACCCCTATGTCTCTTAAACTATACTCTGCAAAACCTGCTATACTGTACATGTCGTTTCATCACACCTAATTACACAAAGTGGTTTGGAAAATGAATGTTTTTACACCTGTCTTTGAGTTCGTTATATTCTTTCTCTGTCTCTCTCCCAACAGCCCCACCTGGCGGTGGGCAGCAACGACTACTACATGTCCATCTACTCAGCGGAGAAGAGGCTCAGATAACCCACTCCCTCCCCCTCCTTCGAACTTTACCTTTGACCCCTGATCTCTCTCCCCTCGGAGCCAGGATGTAAATGACTTCTAATGTACATATGCAATTGTTCCCACCCCTGAATGTTCTATAGTGATGGCTGCTGACAAACTCGTGTTATGATGTTGACTTATATTATTATTCTTGATCGTTTTATTCCTATTCTTTATTATGAAGCTATTGATTGTAGACTTGGCAGTGCTGAGGAGCGTGTATATTTAATTGCGTGTATACAGAGATGAATATTAGGTCTATTTTAAAGGGAGATGGGCGGTGTCGCTACCTGAATGAACTCGGAATGACCTCTACATTACCTTTCTATGACCTCTGCATTGGGGTCAAGAGGTTACCGAGAGATAGACAATTCCCCCTCTCACACACGACTCTGGACCTGAAGGCGTGGCTCACGGACGCCTGCACGACCCTTATTGAAGCCCCACCCACCATGCCCCTCCCCCCTGCTGTAGCTAGTAGACTTTCACTCACTGTTCGCTCACAAGATGGTGGACTACGGGGCGCATCTGGTGTGTGAGAAGTGAAATGTAGAACAGAGCACAGATGAGCCCAAAGTTGGTCCACAGCCTTGGACACAAACCGATGCCCATACAGATGTCCACTACCATGCTATACTGTAGTACTAACCAGAACACCTTGCATCCATGCGCCCTCACCCAATTGTGCTAAACTCACCAACCTTTGCCATTCATCTCCATTGTCTTTTGCCCAAGGGCTTACCCCATGTCGTTAGCGCAATGGGTGACTACTGCTCAGCTCTAATCTCAAGACTGATGCTACTTGTCTGCCCTACCTGCAAAGCAATAATGAATTAGCTAGGAGCTCTCTACAGCCTCCAAGCTTCTGCTGCTCCAGCTCCAGACCCCCCCCACTCATCGGCTAACCCATATCCGCCTGAGGAGCCCCAGCACTGGGAGACACGGAGCAGTTTGCTGGGGTCTTGAAGTATTAGTTCCAAAGCTCTGGCTGAGGCCTGCTTGACCCATCCCCAGTCTTTTCTACAGACCTAACCCCAGCCAGAAACAAGAAGAAACACAGCGCCCACTGCATCCCCGGGGGTGGGGTTCTGCTGCTACTTTGCTGCATCCTCGCACACTTGCTTATGAGGACTGTATGAACTGTGTGTGGACTGTCCCCAGAAACATACACACCAGCCCTAGGCAGCCCTTTCCCCTGTGTGCCAACCTCCACCCTGCTATCCGCTACACTTTTTGGAGAAAGGTCTGCGGCAATTTTCTTCTATCTTTGTTTTTTTTTCTTTTATCCTTGATTTTATTTGCCAGCCGAGGTTTGGTTTCTTTAGCAAAAAGGGAGTTTCAAGAAGATTGTGTTAGAGAAGTCGGGTCAAAAAACAGGAGTGACTTCAGACCTTACTTGGTGTAATACAGTGCTCACCACTGGTAAATACACAGTAACGCTCCATAGCACTTCTTTCAGTTCAGTGTCCACAGCTCTCCTGTCAACCTCCAACGCTAGCTCAGGTACCTCATGAGCCACAATATATCACGTAATACCACAACGTCTCTGCATGGTAGACACAGAGGTCTGACTGCCACAAGGTCTGGTGTTACTCTTAATGTGACGACCTAAGATGGTCAAAATCAGTTCAGTGAGTCCTGAGGTGCCTTTTTTTTAACAAGGGTTACCTCTCTGGTCCATACTCGCTCCAAGTACGGTATCGCCATTAATGTGCCTCTATTAGGGGTCGCTTTTTTGGTTTGCTCTGTATCGCCTTCCTGTTTTTCTTTGAAACATTATTTTTTTGCTCACTTTTGTAATTTAATATTTTTTAATTTGCTGGTGTTTGTTTGTCTTGGACCTCAGTGGGATGGAGAGATGGGAGAGGACTGTTTCTCCCCCTTTCACAGACGCTCTCGCCCACACGGTGTCTCTCCTCATGCAGTACTCCCCCATGGACGCTACCCTCACCTTTTGCCTCTAAAGTCTTCAGCTTGGCTATCACCCTAGAAAGGAATGGACAATAACGCTTTGCCTATGGACTGAACCGGGCACGGTAACCGGTAACACATGCCATGCATTCAGTATAAGCGGCTGCACTCGCTGTCATAACCAAGCCCCACTACGCTCAGTAGCTCCCCCTCTATGGTACGGAGGAGGTACTGCAGCCTTCACTGCTATCACTGACACCTACAGCAAAACCCCACTACGCTGTCTGTCAGCCATGCTCAGAATCACATCTCTAGATATCTTGCTTTGAGTTTTAACATTTTAGATATGAAAACAAAATAAACTTTGAAGATGTAGAAGGAGAAATGAAAGCAATCAGGTGTTTCTCTGTGACGGTAGACTGCTTTGCTGACTGGTTTATAAAACAGGAGATGGAGTCAGTAAAATAAACCAAATACACAACAACACTAGTTTTCCTGGTGTTTTGTTTTGTTGGTGTGTGTTTTCAAGTTCGTGTTAATGTTCATGCTCTCATTATAAAGTTCTACGCGTATTGTGTAAAACAAGTGTATCTGCTATTGCGTCACAATATTCGTCATCATTACTATATCGGTGATCTGGAATGTTTTATTTAAATAAATATAACATTTTATCAGGCATATTATCCTTCTCACTAGACCCCTTCAAAAAAATTCCCTGAGGAGTGAGTGTCTGTGTGATGTGAAAATCCGTCCTGATATGAATTTCATAGATTTTTCATGGACTTAATTAAGCCTGAGATTCCAGGTGCTGCTTGCTATCATTTTGTTTTAGTTTTTCATTCTGAATCCTTGTATTTATTCTTTGTTTGGTATTTCATGAATATTCTGAATAAAATCAGATCCAGGGCTGTATTCAATCCGTATCGCGGAAGTTCAGCGGGTGGCAGGCAGGCAAAGGTTAGCTCCTGCTTACTGCACCCTAAGCATGCTGAGCAGTGTCTATGACTATGCGCACAGCCCAGAAAGAGAACATTCCAAAACAGAAAAACACATCCTGAGGAAACAACAGTCACTTCCAGGCAAATTAAGCCAAGTCGAGGGATCTGCTCGCTGTGATAACCAGCGGCCAGGGGAGGTAGAGCACCTCCCCTGTCCTCTCCCTCCTCCCCTCACACCACTGCCCTCCAGTCAGTCCTCAGCCTCCTAACCTCCAGTCGCATCAGCCCAGGACAGCCACCACCAATGTGGGAGCCCCAGCAGCCCTCAGTCAGGATGGCCACCCTACTACTACTGTTAACCTCCGTACTCCTCTCCACCTGTAAGGAAGCTTGACAATAATCTACCTCTGGGAGGGTTTTGGGTTGGGTGGGGAAATCGGGAAGTATGGATCTTCTTTACATTGATGTACTTTTTTTTTCCCCCCTCCTGTTCCGTCCAGGCCAAGTGGCGGAATCGCAGGCATGTAAGTATTCGTGTTCTTGAGGAGATTCTTAAAATAGGATAATCAAGTGCAGTGAATGCAGTTTTCAAAACAGGGGAACTCTGAGTGTTTCAGGTTTTTCTTTTGGAGTGGTATGTATTCAGCTATTGTTTTGTTTCTCCTTTCTGTGAAAGTTTGTGTATTTGTAGATGGTGTGCTTTGGGAATGGACATTCTTGCTTATCTACTTTTTTCTAACACTATGGACCTGTTTTACTAAGACATATCTTCTACTGCGAGGTGACTAATATAACCTAATTGTAGTATTAACACAGGTAAAACTGTATTGACACACCGGAAATACCATAACTGGGAATCCTATGAGAACGGTGCCTGGATCTTGTTGTCTTATCAGTGTTTTCACTCTTTTAGAGTCCGAGGTTGTGGAAGGCTTTGGGAACTCATTTGTTAGCAGTGTCACACGCCTCCTCCTGTTAGGATAAGGGAAAAAACCAAGCACTGGGCAGATAAATTAGTTCAGCTAGCCAATGGTAGAGATGGACGCCTTATCCTGACCATGCCAAGATTAGCAATTATGTGCTTGGAATAGCAGAATACCCCTATTTTAGCTTGGCTCTGCCAAGACTGGTCAGTGGTCACACAGCCTTTCCATGGGGTTCCGCTATGGCTCGTGCCCTGGTTGGCATTGCCCACTACCCTCTGCCTTCCTACCAGTGGTTTTCCCCTCGGTCGCGCCGGGCCCTGCTGAGTGACATTGGGTGTGGACGGCGGTGTCTAAAATAGCGATGGGTCCCCTGGGAGGGTGTCTGTTAGTCTGTTTGTTTAACAAAATGCCTTTCCTTCCTCTGGTTGGCGGGGGCCTGTTTACTGGGACGTCCCCCTCGGGGCCGGAGCCACCCGGACTGTGGGTCTCAACCTGACAGACTGTCCGCTCCGTGCTAGACCCCACTGGGAGGCCCCTTATCTAGAGAAGCACTCTGTGGAGGACAAACGTGGGAAACAGTTCGCTATCAGCATGCACTGAATCAAAATCGTACTGTGTTTTTGTTGAGGGTCTGTGTTTATGTCCAGTTCATTGGTGTGCGTGATTTCATCTCCTGAGTATCTTGGAGCTGGAAGATGACTAGCTATATAGAACTGTGATTTATTGCATTGTTCTCTTACTATGGAGATGTATTTTTTGGCCTCAGTGAACAGATTCATGCCACTACCAAGTGTGTGAATTCACTAAATAATGTGCTTTGGTACACGATCACACAGGCTTGTTTTCTAGGACTTTTGTTATACAGAACAGTTGATCAGTCAGAGCATTGACGTTGAGGTCTTTCTCCAGTGTTCACAGGTGTCACCCTGACTCTCGAGCCCAGCAACGCTGTCTCCCAGGGTACCAACGTGACGGTACGCTGCCAGGCCTTAGTCAGCAGCTCTGGGTTCCTGAACCGTGAATACACCATCTACAAGGACAACACCATGGTGTACACGAAGAACATCACCACCACAGAGGACCTAATCTACTCTCTGCGCATGGCCAGAGTGGCCAACACTGGGAAGTACAAATGCAAGGTGAAAATACAGGGCAAGGTGCGAAGCAGCAACTCTGAGAAACTGACTGTGACAGGTTAGTACTCTGTCAACTCCTCTCTGTTGTGGACTGAAAAGCTTGCAAGTTAAGCATTTCACTGTACTGTTTTACACCTGCTGTGTCCTGCGCATGTGACAATAAAAATGCTTTGTATCCTGCATGAATGTAGTCTCTTGTAACTCCGTGTCTATGGCATGTGATTTTTATCTTTGTGTGTCCTGCGTGCTTCCACTCGTACTCGTGTCCATCCAGGCCTGCAGACGCCAGTCCTCAGCGTGGACAAGCGTGTGTTCAGCGAGGGAGAGGAGGTGACCGTTTGGTGTAAGGCCCCTGAGGAGTCCGGCTCTATCGTCTTCTACTTCTACAAGGACTCCAAGGACCTCTATGAGGAGATGGTCAACGCCAACCATGTGTGTTAATATTGAGTGTGCTTGCTAGGTTTTCCTTACCCCCACTACAACTTACTTCACGAACAACAATACTTTAAGTAGCAAGCACACACGTTTACTTTAGGAAATATCCTTTTCTAGTTAACATTGTTGTGTTATGACCAACTAGGTGGAGACTAAGCTGCAATTCAACAAAGCTGGCAACTACAGGCTACACTGTGACTACAGGGTCATACTGCAGCCAGACTCGATCCAATCCAATGCCAGCAACAATGTGGTGGTCACTGTAAAAGGTGAGTGGAGCCCAAAAACCGAACATAGCGGTGAACATTTAGGGCCGGTTTCCAAGACACGGGTTAGACCTAGTCTTGGACTGAAACACACATTCAGTGGAGATTCTCAGTTGAAATACCTTTTTAGTCAAGGACCCTACTGTTGTTCTCAATCTCAATTAATCTCTAATCATTTTAACCATGTCCGAAACTTAATAGAATGTGTCTGGGAAAAGTCTCTTGGTTTCAACCTTCAGCTTCCAGACCAATTTTCCTCATTTTGTCCTCCAGAGCTGTTCATCACACCTGTAATCTCTGTCCGACCACACGGATCAATGATCATCGAAGGGGACAATCTGGACATCTCCTGCAGTGTCAGTGGTGACCTCCAGAACAGCTCTGGGCTCAAAGTCCACCTGAGCAAGGGACCGGATCTCCTGAGTACTGGTCAAAGTAAAGTCAGCCGCAGCATGATAGCCCGGGCCGAGAACTCTGGGGAGTTTAAGTGCAGTTTGGAGATGGGAGATGTATTCAAGCGAGCAACGGAAAACGTGACGATTACAGGTGAGCGAATGGAATCTAAAATGTAGAATGTGGTGTTATCTGTTGAAAAAAGCTATTATCTGTTCTATCAGTTTATAACTAAGCTAGGGTTAAAAAATTCTGGTGAATTGTCCTTAGATTCCTAGGTTTTCCAGAAATCCTGGTTGGAAGACTCCTGGAATCAGGAGCGAATAAACAGGTCATCCAGAATCCTCCAACCATGATTTCTGAAAAACCTGGGCAACCCAATTTACAGCTACAACTTTTTTTATCAACCTATGATGCTTATCAATGTTCATCACAACATTTCTGGTGAATGTTCTTACATGTACTCAGCCTCCAAGACTGTTGAGTAATCAATGGGTTTTTTTTATCCACCCAACAGAACTGTTTTCCCAGCCAGTTCTGACCATGTATCCGACAGAGGTGTTTGAAAGGGAGAATATCACGTTCACCTGCAAGAGTAGCAACTACTCCTCTGACAGAATCAGCGCTTCGGATGTGAAATACACCATTTACAAGGACAATCACACACTGACGCAGAGCAGCTTCAATGGCATATATTTTGTCCCCGAGGAGGTACGGAACCCGAGTGGGATTTATTCATGTAGAGCAGATGCCAGGGGGATCTCCAAGTCCAGTGCAAAGCTGCCTGTCCAAGCAAAAGGTACTACTACAGCCCCTAAGGCTTTTATGTGTGACCCAAAGTAAGTCAATCTCATTTCTCTTTGGTCGGTCCCTGGATGGGAGACCAGATGCTGCTGGAAGTGTTGTTGGAAAGCCAGTAGGAGGCACCCTTTCCTCTGGTCTAAAAAAAAAAATATCCCAATGACCCAGGGCAGTGATTGGGGACATTGCCCTGTGTAGGATGCCATCTTTTGGATGGGATGTTAAACTGGTGTCCTGACTCTCTGTGGTCACTAAAGATCCCATGGCACTTATTGTAAGAGTAGGGGTGTTAACCTGGTTAAATTACCAATCTGACCCTCATACTATCATGGTCACCTAATCATCCCCAGCTTCCAATTGGCTCATTCACCCCCTCTCCTATGTAACTATTTCCCAGGTCGTTGCTGTAAATGAGAATGTGTGCTCAGTCAACTTACCTGGTAAAATAAGGATATGCATAAGGATATACTGATAACATGTATGGCTGCAGTATACAGTGGGGAAAAAAAGTATTTAGTCAGCCACCAATTGTGCAAGTTCTCTCACTTAAAAAGATGAGAGGCCTGTAATTTTCATCATAGGTACACTTCAACTATGACAGACAAAATGAGGAAACAAAATCCAGAAAATCACATTGTAGGATTTTTTATGAATTTATTTGCATATTATGGTGGAAAAATAAGTATTTGGTCAATAACAAAAGTTATCTCAATACTTTGTTATATACCCTTTGTTGGCAATGACAGAGGTCAAACGTTTTCTGTAAGTCTTCACAAGGTTTTCACACACTGTTGCTGGTATTTTGGCCCATTCCTCCATGCAGATCTCCTCTAGAGCAGTGATGTTTTGGGGCTGTCGCTGGGCAACACGGACTTTCAACTCCCTCCAAAGATTTTCTATGGGGTTGAGATCTGAGACTGGCTAGGCCACTCCAGGACCTTGAAATGCTTCTTCTAAGCCACTCCTTCGTTCGGGTGGTGTGTTTGGGATCATTGTCATGCTGAAAGACCCAGCCACGCTTTCATCTTCAATGCCCTTGCTGATGGAAGGAGGTTTTCACTCAAAATCTCACGATACATGGCCCCATTCATTCTTTCCATTACACGGATCAGTCGTCCTGGTCCCTTTGCAGAAAAACAGCCCCAAAGCAGGATGTTTCCACCCCATGCTTCACAGTAGGTATGGTGTTCTTTGGATGCAACTCAGCATTCTTTGTCCTCCAAACACGACGAGTTGAGTTTTTACCAAAAGTTCTATTTTGGTTTCATCTGACATTCTCCCAATCCTCATCTGGATCATCCAAATGCTCTCTAGCAAACTTTAGACTTGCCTGAACATGTACTGGCTTAAGCAGGGGGACACGCCTGGCACTGCAGGATTTGAGTCCCTGGCGGCGTAGTGTGTTACTGATGGTAGGCTTTGTTACTTTGGTCCCAGCTCTCTGCAGGTCATTCACTAGGTCCCCCGTGTGGTTCTGGGATTTTTGCTCACCGTTCTTGTGATCATTTTGACTCCCACGGGTGAGATCTTGCGTGGAGCCCCAGATCGAGGAAGATTATCAGTGGTCTTGTATGTCTTCCATTTCCTAATAATTGCTCCCACAGTTGATTTCTTCAAACCAAGCTGCTTACCTATTGCAGATTCAGTCTTCCCAACCTGGTGCAGGTCTACAATTTTGTTTCTGGTGTCCTTTGACAGCTCTTTGGTCTTGGCCATAGTGGCGTTTGGAGTGTGACTGTTTGAGGTTGTGGACAGGTGTCTTTATACTGATAACAAGTTCAAACAGGTGCCATTAATACAGGTAATGAGTGGAGGACAGAGGAGCCTCTTAAAGAAGTTGTTACAGGTCTGTGAGAGCCAGAAATCTTGCTTGTTTGTATGTGACCAAATACTTATTTTCCACCATAATTTGCAAATAAATTCATAAAAATCCTACAATGTGATTTTCTGGATTTTTTCCTCATTTTGTCTGTCATAGTTGAAGTGTACCTATGATGAAAATTACAGGCCTCTCTCATCTTTTTAAGTGAGAGAACTTGCACAATTGGTGGCTGACTAAATACTTTTTTTCCCCACTGTATGTCACAACAATATGATATTAAAGGGGAACTCCAATCAAAAATGTCAATGTGGAAAATTGTTCTTTAGGTGAAATTTCAATCGTTCAATCTTGACTCAGATACAACCTTTGAGTCGAAGTTTAGTCATACGTGTAGCTGCTAAGTATTGTTGTTGATGTCATTGGAAGGTAACCTCCCCACATTAACAGTCCATTTTGTAATTTCAGTCACTTTCCTTGTTCTATTCATCCCAGTTCTTGTCAGTAAACCGGAGATAACGGTCATTGGCAGAGTGATCGTGGGACAGCCCTTCCAGGTGCGCTGTCACTCAGACCGAGGCAGCCTACCCATCGAGTACATCCTGTTGAAGAAGTATTCTGAGGTGAACTCGATCACCGTGCAGCAGCCGCACCATCAGGCCATCTTCCCTATCACCATCCAGCACTACAGCGACATGCAGGACTATAAATGCAAGGCGCAGAACAACCCCAAACTCTACGCGTGTTGGTCAGCAACAAACTCAACACCACAGTCATAGGTGAGCCTGTTAAAGTGTGGAATGGTATACAACATTATGCACGTTCATGCTTCATTGGATTGCACCATTATTGAACACTTATTATTTAATAATCAGAAATACCTTGAAGTGCCATAACACCATCCAACACTATCCACTCCCTCTCCCAGTGCCTCTGTCCAATCCAGGACTCACCGTCCTCCCAGACCTGTTAGAGGTCGTGGAGGGAATTGAGATGTACCTGATCTGTGGGGTGGAAGGTTCCCCGCCCGTCACCTTTAAGTGGTACCGACGTGGGAACGTCCAGCCGCTGTTCACCACCACCACATCCAAATCCAGCGCGTCCCACCAGATCAAGGAAGTGGGGAATGAGCACAGTGGCACCTACTACTGCGAGGCCATCAACAACGCTAACATGGTCCAGAGTCAGCCAGTCACCATAGATGGTGAGAGTTACGCATACACACACACACATGTACAGTGATGTGCAAGGCCCGGCTGTACTTATCACATGAGGTTGAGAGACCGACAAACACCACACACAGCGGGAGTCCACACACTCCACCATAGAGACACACATTTATTTACTACTCTTACTGGATGCAGCAGTCTAGATTCATTTGCTTTCACAGTACCACTTGTGTCAAATCTAAAGTCCCTCTGCTTTGGACCAGTAGTGACAGTTTGGCTCTTCTCACAACACTCTTCAGGGGCTGCTTCAGTGACAACTGACAAGTTTACTTCCATCTGACCTGATCCCTGCACCCCAGTGCCTGCCAGCAGGGTTATCTGACCCCACTATTAACAAACTCCAATGAGCTCCTCTGCTGTGGCGTTGATGAGCATGAGCCACGCTAAATACCCCGCCGCTGAGCTAACCTTGGCCCGTAGCCGCTCTGCCCTCTGTCCTGTGATGTGGTTAGCGCCGACGGCTAACATGAGAGCACAGTCAATCCGGATGCTAGTGGCGACGCGCTAGGCTCCCATGGGTTTTGACTCCTCAGCAAGACGTGGCTAGCACTCATTAGTCAGAGCAATTAGACCCAGCCTGCTTCCCCCCATAGTGGCACTACGACAGCTACAGTGGCAGAGGATGGGGAGGAGAGGGGGAATGAAGGGAACACTTAAGTACAGACCCCAAGAGGAGGAAGCAGATTACTCTGAACTTTAAGATTGACTTTGTCTCTCTTTCAACCATCCTTCTCTGTCCCCTCTCTCCACTCTGTCCTCATCTCCACCCACCCTAACTTTCTTTCAACCTTTACCCTTTTCCTCTCACTAACACCCTGCCTTCCCCTCTCCCTGCATCTCTCTCCCCTCTCCCTGCATCTCTCTCCCCTCTCCCTGCATCTCTCTCCCCTCTCCCTGCATCTCTCTCCCCTCTCCCTGCATCTCTCTCCCCTCCCCCTGCATCTCTCTCCCCTCCCCCTGCATCTCTCCCTCTCCCTGCATCTCTCTCCCTCCCCTGCATCTCTCTCCCTCCCCTGCATCTCTCTCCCTCCCCTGCATCTCTCTCCTCCCCCCTGCATCTCTCTCCTCTCCCTGCATCTCTCTCCCTCTCCCTGCATCTCTCTCCCTCCCCTGCATCTCTCTCTCCCTGCATCTCTCTCCCTGCATCTCTCTCCTCTCCTGCATCTCTCTCCTCTCCCTGCATCTCTCTCTCTCTCTCCCTGCATCTCTCTCTCCCTGCATCTCTCTCCCTCTCCCTGCATCTCTCTCTCTCCCTGCATCTCTCTCTCCCTCCCCTGCATCTCTCTCTCCCTCCCCTGCATCTCTCTCTCTCCCCTCCCCTGCATCTCTCTCCCTCCTCCTGCATCTCTCCCCCTCCCCTGCATCTCTCTCTCTCCCTGCATCTCTCTCCTCCCTGCATCTCTCTCCCCTGCATCTCTCTCCTGCATCTCTCTCCTCCTCTCTCCTGCATCTCTCTCCTCCCCTGCATCACTCCCTCTCCCTGCATCTCTCCCTCTCCCTGCATCTCTCTCCCTCTCCCTGCATCACTCTCCCCTGCATCCTCTCCCCTCTCCCTGCATCTCTCTCCCCTCTCCCTGCATCTCTCTCCCTGCATCTCTCTCCCTCTCCCTGCATCTCTCTCCCTGCATCTCTCTCCCTGCATCTCTCTCCCTGCATCTCTCTCCCTGCATCTCTCTCCCTGCATCTCTCTCCCTGCATCTCTCTCCCTGCATCTCTCTCCCCTCCTGCATCTCTCTCCCCCTCTCTCCCTGCATCTCTCTCCCTGCATCTCTCTCCCCTCTCCCTGCATCTCTCTCCCTGCATCTCTCTCCCTGCATCTCTCTCCCTGCATCTCTCTCCCTGCATCTCTCTCCCTGCATCTCTCTCCCCTCTCCCTGCATCTCTCTCCCTGCATCTCTCTCCTGCATCTCTCTCCTGCATCTCTCTCTCATCTCTCCTGCATCTCTCTCTCTCCCTGCATCTCTCTCCCTGCATCTCTCTCCCTGCATCTCTCTCCCTGCATCTCTCTCCCTGCATCTCTCTCCCTGCATCTCTCTCCCTGCATCTCTCTCCCTGCATCTCTCTCCCTGCATCTCTCTCCCCTCTCCCTGCATCTCTCTCCCTGCATCTCTCTCCCCCTCTCCCTGCATCTCTCTCCCCTCTCCCTCTCTCTCTCTACAGTGAAGATGGCAATGTGGAAGAAAGGTTTGATCGTGGCCTGCTGTCTGCTGGTGGTGGCTGTCCTAGTCCTCGCCTGCGTGCTGTGCTACAATTCCAAGAGAGGTAGAGAGACCTACAGTCCCCCAGCAACACAGGCCTTTGCTGGTGTCTGACTATGTATGAACAGCCTCTTATCTCTCTCATCCCCTTCTCTTTATTGTATAGGTAAAAGAGAGAACGCAGCTGAACTGTCAGTGTGAGTTGGCTTGCCTATTTCCTAAGTAGTTTTCTGTGATAGTGGCTATCTAGGATGATAGCATTAGCTGGCACCAATGATTTTTGGTTAGGGCTTAGCACATACAGCACAGCCAATGGGCCTTAAAGGGATAGTTCACTCCAAAATGAAAAGTTTGTCAGATGTTTTATCTTGAAAGTGGTCTATTGACGAGATTCATCCATGTCCCATGGTATCTGTTATGTAGATCCGGCCATATGCCTCAATCCCAAATAAATGTGAACAATAAGCACCATTTCATTTTAGGTGTGACCTAAAAACATTTAACGACCTTTGATTTCATAATGCATTAACTGTCCCTTTAGTAAGCTTTAAGGGTCCTAGAATTAAGAAATGATCTCTTGTCGTGTCACTGCCAACGTTGACTTTATGTTCACCATTTCTCAGAAAGCCTTCGAGCCCTAAATCAGATGACTCTCTAACAGTGAGTCTTACCCACAGCACTATGGAGGTTTATAACCCGCCTGAAGGTAGCCCGTTTTCCTACTCTCTCCTGTGTGTTCCGTCTTGACCTATCGTCATGCTTCGAACCATAACCGACATTCAACTGCCCACGTCCGTCTCACCCCCCATTCCTGTGTTCCATTTCATGCTAGCCGTTAGCATGCCAGCTGCTTGTAGCATGTTGGTGCCAGAAGTTGTCATCCTAACTTTAGTCCATACCATGACACCCATACTGTGTGCATGTAAGGGTCTCTGAGGTGACCTTAGGTGACTTCTTAACTCTCTGCACCTCCTCTCCTCATATTTTCCTGTCAGAGGAACAAACATTCATCGTCTTACCGTCCAGCTCTAGACAACATGTGCAACTTAGGATGCATGAGAGAGGACATGGCAGAGAACTTGCTGTGTGCTTAGACAGGAAAAGTAGATTAGTCCCTTATATACAAATCGATACAGGTCTTAACAATTGATGTTTTACTTCAGCGAACATGCCTCGTTAGATGTGCAGATTCTGCAGGCTGTAGCTAGCTACAGGGCAGCTGTGTTCAGTCGTGATTGTGTCAGGTGTTGAGTGTTTGTTGAGAGTGGCCGTATCATCTTATTACAGACGCAGCGCCACCCTTTGACGGCATGGAGGGGAGAGCGACCAATGGGACGCGAGATAGTGTGGCATCACTTCCTGCTGGCATCAGCAACAGGAGCAGCTACAGTCTCCCAGCAACAGTGTAGAGAAACCCCACAGAGGGAGGGACTTTTTTGGTTTGAACAAAATAAAGAACAAACATTTTGCACCACTTGGTTGAATATTGGGATATATGGGATGGAAACCAAGGATAACAACAATTGGAACAATGGCTCAAACAAACAAAATCCCCACAGACATTTTAGAGAGGGAAGAATGGCCAAAAATGTCTTCCTTTGAGAAAATCTGACTTATTTGTTATGTGTTGTAGATGTAATATCAGAGGGTACAGGTGTAGTGGACACAAGATGGCTGACACCAAGGGGCTTGTTGCCAACATCCGTCCCAGTGACAGACAGTTGAACTGGCCCTATTGCTCCCTCTCCTCTCCTGCTGCTGTCTGGAAGAGCTGTACTTTCCTGTCATTATCAACATACTGTCGTTGTCCTGTGTTCTCACCTCACTGTGTCTGTCTGCCTGTCTGACTGCATGTCTATCGAATGATGGAACTAGCCCATTTGTCTAATAGTCTGTTTGCCCTAAAACAATGTGTGCGTGTCTAAATGCGTAGATCTGATGCTGTATATACAGTACACTAGACAATCATCAATAGAAATGTGTGTATATATTTTTGGTTTGGTTCATTGATTGATTTTGAAGAAGCACATCTAGAATAAAAACGTTTTCTTTTTTTAGCAATGTGTCAATACCGTGCATTTTGTTTTCAGAGATACCATGAGCTACCAATGAATGTCTATAATGTGTAGCCACACTGAGTATACCAAATATTACCACCTGCTCTTTCCATGACATAGACTGACCAGGTGAATCATGGTAAAAGCTATGATCCACTTCACATCAGTGTAGATGAAGGGGAGGAGACGGGTTAAAGAAGGATTTCTAAGCCTTGAGACAATTGAGACATGGGTTGTGTATGCGTGCCCTTCAGAGGGTGAATGGGCAAGATGAAAGATTGAAGCGCCTTTGAGCGGGGTATGGTAGTAGGAGCCAAGCGCACCGGTTTGAGTCAAGAACTGCAACGTTGCTGGGTCTTTCACGCTCAACAGTTCCCTGTGTGTATCAAGAATGGTCCACCTTCCGAAGGACATCCCACCAACTTGACACAACTGTGGGAAGTATTGGAGTCAACGTGGGCCGCGCATCCCAGTGGAACGCTTTCGACACCTTGTAGAGTTAATGCCCGGATGAGTTGAGGATGTTCTGAGGGCAAAAGGGGGGAATGCAACCCAATATTAGGAAGCTGTTCTTAATGTTTTGTGCACTCAGCCACCTAGCCAGTATATGTATGCCATATCTGGTGCTTTATCAACTCCTTTAAGGGTGTTGTGTCTTAAAGTACTTTAGCCAACATATTAATGTTGGCTAAAGTACTTTAAGACACAACACCCTTAAAGGAGTTTCCTAGCTAATGCTGCCTTGAAGGAATACTGAAACAATAGCGTCTGTGTGGAATTTCCTAGATTGGCACCAATCATTTATAAGATTGTGTTTGTTAAACAGACTGTTTGTTTCAGGCCAGTCGAGTTTGAATGCAGGCAGCAGGTGGAGGAAATGAATCGCTTAGGCCCACTCTGAGGTTCAATAGAATCTGGGATTGCATTAACAGATGGGAAGTTGTTTTTGCAGGGAGCTATTGTGTTCCTGTTGTTTACCAAACAGTAGCCAGTGTGCATAAGGCACCGGAACAGCTCTGTGGAAATCAAAATGGAGGCCTGATATCCACTCCTCGTTTGTTACAGTAGGTTCTCTTGAGGTGTTCTAATCGCTCAGCAGCCTGTTAAAATGTCACAACTAAAGGCTCCAATCAATATCTTTAAAACATTTGTGGGGGAATTCTAATTCATTCAAGCGTTGTAATAATATTCAACTTGTGAAACATTAGACTTAACTGTTTACTAAATGTTTTACCTCGCCTCAGAACTTTCTGGTTGGCGGTTTTCATTTAATAGCACCCTAAGTCTCAATTTCCTGTTACACCTAACAGTCATTTAACTTCTCTGGGCAGTAACTTCACTGGGAATCTTGGATCATTAGATCTCCGAGCTTGTGTCAGGGAGCATTGCTTTATGTCTGTGTGTATCTATGTGTTTGTGTTTTGTAGTTGGAGTGGATGCTGCTGTAAGTGTCTGGAGCGAGAGGCCGGTAGACCCAGGTGAGACCAACAGAGTACATTCATAGAGGGTTCATAAAGAGGGTTATAACCTAAGTTGCATATAGAGTTCAAGCTGTGTTGTCTAAAGTCTGCCTCGGTCTTCTTGGGCTGTTTTGTGTGATGGAATGTATGTGTATCTTGTCCTGGTGCAGGCAGTGACGGGGAGAGCAGTGCAGCGTCTAATAATGAGCCTGATGTGGAGTACACTGAAGTGGTACACCGTCAACCTGTGGACCCTGCCAGAGGTGACCACACACACTCCCTCTCTCTCTTTCACACACACACACCAGTTTTTCACTCCGGCTACCTCTCCCCCTTATTCCCTTTATCTTGCTCCCCTTTTCTACAACAGCTCTCCCTCTCCCAGCTCTCCCTCTCACAGCTCTCCCTCTCACAGCTCTCCCTCTCCCAGCTCTCCCCCTCACAGCTCTCCCTCTCACAGCTCTCCCTCTCCCAGCTCTCCCTCTCCCAGCTCTCCCCCTCACAGCTCTCCCCCTCACAGCTCTCCCTCTCACAGCTCTCCCTCTCACAGCTCTCCCTCTCCCAGCTCTCCCCCTCACAGCTCTCCCCCTCACAGCTCTCCCTCTCACAGCTCTCCCTCTCACAGCTCTCCCTCTTCCAGTTCTCATTCTGTCCCTTTACTCATATCGAATCATCACGAGGGTTTGCTTTGCCGTCATTATTTCAGCTTATAAGACTCCTGGGGGGGTCTAATTGGCCACAATTAAGTTGTCTCCACAGTAACCTGTGTGATAACCATGGTGATCAGGCTTCCAGAAACATATTCTGGTGAATAAACAGGAAGGGCTGAAACTAATTGCCAGGCTACTCTCTATGGTACCAACCCCCCTTGATTAGTTTACTCTGTTGGCCCCCATGGGTTTGCTATGGCAGTTGGTTGGGCTTATCCTTAAGCAGGGGCGACTTTGGTTTTAGAACTGGGGGTGACATAATATTTATTTGATTATTATCTAGTTGGATAAACACTCAAAACAGCCAGCACGACTGCTCGGAGGTGTCCGCATGGCCCTAAAGCACACCGTTGTCTTGTTTTGTATCACATACCAATGATAAAACTGATGGGGGAAAAATGCAATTTCAGAATGTGGGGGGGACATGCCCCGTCCCCAGTGAAAGTTGCACCCCTGTCCTTAAGTATCAAGTACAATGATTTGCCAAGAGATGGAGCATCTGCTAAGAGACGAGAACAAGTAAATGTGTAACGGTTGTAATGCAGTGATATGTGATGATGGTTATCTAATGTGTATGTGCCCATGAGCAATGTTTAAGTGGTACAATTGTGAAACATTGTTACATTATTTTGTTTCTGTTTTGCAGTTCCCCTGAGAAAAGGCACAGAAACGGTGTACAGTGAAGTCCAGAACTCCCCAACAGGTGAGTGCATCACACCGTAAATATGGATTACATTTATAAAGTGCTTTGAACTAGGTCTCAAAACACTTGACATTTCATGGGGGTAACTCACCTCATCCACCACCAGTGAGTAAAAGGAGGTGGAAGGTGAGGTATTCAGTACTGTATCCAGAATTGCTGGAACAGCCGGGTCTGTATGAAGGTGACTCTTTCCTCATGCTGCTAGCAGGAAGTTCCTGTTTTTAGAACGCAATCCAAGCTGAATTTGTCAGTGAAGCAGTCCATGTGGAAATGTACCTTTATCAACCCAAATTGAACATTAAACACATAAAACATACCTTTGTTTGTAACTCTCATCTCTGGTGAATTGGTGAGTGTTTAGGATAAGGGTGGGTGTTTAGGACAAGGGTGAGTGTTTAGGACAAGGGTGGTTGTTTAGGATAAGGGTGAGTGTTTAGGACAAGTTTGAGTGTTTAGGAAGAGGGCAGGGACTGCGTTTGTTGCTTTTTGGCATAGTTATACCCCTGCTGTGATGAAACAATGGGCTCTGCTCTAAGGGAACCAATGAGTCAGCAACTAGGCCTGGTCGTCATAACTGTCAAATGAGTCATCATGATGAATACATTCAGAGAATGATGATTATTCAATGCCCTCAGAATGTGGTCTAATGAAAGAGGAAAGGGAGGGTGATATGCACGTCCTGAACTTGAGAATACTGGTGCTGGGCTAAGAAATAGTACACACAAAGGAAGGAGAGGCCCTCTAACACACTGGGGAGTAGTAGTCCCTCATTCCTTTATCAAATGAAAGAGTACAGAGGCACAGGTTATACACTATGTCATCTCTGTAATGGACTAGAGGTTGTCTTTTTTCCCTGATCCTGTGTCTTGTGTTCCCAGGTGCACCTGGTGACCATTATGACTCTGTAAGTACAGTTTGACTCAGTGTCTTCCATTTTACTGTCTGTGACTGTGAGGCACTGTGAAAACACACTCAGTAACCACAACTGACCGTTTCTCCAGCTGACAACAAAGGGTGAGGAGTGACAGAATCAAGGCCACAGGGCACACCTCCTCCTTCCCTCTCCCAACCAGCCCCAGTCACTCTGTGGGCTGAGCCTCTTGGGTAGTAGTAATTTCACTGTGCAGGAGAGGGAAGCTGCGGTCAGAGTTTCCAGGCAAGAACAAAGGGAATTTGGGCTGGGGCTTCCTTCCCTATCGCCCAGTGAGATCAGCAGCCAAAAGGCCCAGTCAAATTATACCTCATGCACAACTCAACCTCAACCACCACACTGTCCTCCTCTGGCTACTCACCAAGACCCATCAGTGATTTACAGACGGCCCATTACAGTCCACACTGCCCTTACTTGGAGCTGAGGATCTAAGGCCGGGTTATCTGTTTTGAAGGGGAATTTGACATAATGAGTCAGGATATGACATGATGGTCTAAACTTAAGACAGTTAATTCACTCCTTGATGGAAAAGGAGGAGCAGCCAAGATTGTTTTGAGGTGGTTTTTAGTGATAAAGGAATTTCATTGCGTGTTTTTGAATGTGTGCAGCTACCCCTGGAGAAATATTTTTTCCGTATTCTGTGAAGCCTTGGTGAAATCCAGTGTAGTATTCTGTGAAGCCTTGGTGAAATCCAGTGTAGTATTCTGTGAAGCCTTGGTGAAATCCAGTGTAGTATTCTGTGAAGCCTTGGTGAAATCCAGTGTAGTATTCTGTGAAGCCTTGGTGAAATATAGTGTAGTATTCTGTGAAGCCTTGGTGAAATCCAGTGTAGTATTCTGTGAAGCCTTGGTGAAATATAGTGTAGTATTCTGTGAAGCCTTGGTGAAATCCAGTGTAGTATTCTGTGAAGCCTTGGTGAAATATAGTGTAGTATTCTGTGAAGCCTTGGTGAAATCCAGTGTAGTATTCTGTGAAGCCTTGGTGAAAACAGTGTAGTATTCTGTGAGGACCGCTTTCAACAGTTGATGATGCCTTGAGAGAATCAGATTGTGTTCCAATGGGATGGTATAGAGTTGCGCTGTAACTGGTATGATTTGGGTTACGTTATGGTGTGGACTTTTCTGTGTGTGATGGTGTTGAGGTTAGTTACGGTGTTGACTTTCGTTGTGACAGTGTTTACATAATTGACACTGTTGAGCAGTGCAGTGTGTCAATATTCAGTAGGATCTCTGTTGTCTCAGCAGGGTTCAGTGGAGTACGCCGATCTCAACGGTGACCAACCGGAGGTCAACCAGGCCCTGCTGCAGGTCAATCACCAGGACCACCATGACCTCCCAGTGCCTGTGGAGTAAAGGTTACCTCTGATCCCTCGCGACCCCTCATACTAGGACCACAAACTCAATTATCTCCACCTCTGCCCCCGACCTTAACCACAGTCCTTATTTCCATATTGTTCTTGTATTCTGTACATTTTCCCAAAAAGGAAAATTGTTGACTCATGTAAGCTGTAGGTATTTTGCTTAATTTTATAGCCAAATAAAATCACAAATCCTAATTAGGATTTACTGTATAGTTCTGTCATACCTTGTAGACTCTTATCTTTGTTTACCTTTTCATCATGTCTCATAGCCACAGAGGGTGGTCCAGAGTTCAGTTAGCCTGGCCCCTCCCTCCAACGCAGTTCCCTTTGATCTCCTAAATGGACAGCATGACCGTTACGCTCTGTCATGATGGCTAAAAAAATTCCCCTTTCAAACTTCCGTTGCAGGGCAGTGTGAGTGGACTGATAACCTCCCTACTGTCATTAGACCACACCCAAACCAGGGCACACTCCAGTAGGGCCATCCCTGAATCACACTATGGAAATAACTATGGGAAAAAAAGAGTGAATTGTAAACAGAGGACCTGCCCGTCTCCAGCTGCTCAGCCTGATGATATATGGTGTTTGTGATGTCACATCCTGCCAGGCTGTGTCCAAGTGTGTCGAAAGTTGGAGGGAGAAAAGTGTCAGGCTTGAAGTGATTCAGACATGCAGTATTGTACATAGTTTTAAATGACCTTACTGCAGTTACTGTTTTTGTAAGATCACACACAAAATGATCCAAGTTAAGTCAAGGTAATGTTTTAAAAAAAAAAAATCGATCTTTCTAAACTGTGAGTATCGTATATTACGGTGGGTTAAGCAATATGTTATATTAATAGACAATGGTTACAATCGTCCAGTACATTACAACGCCATTGTAACCAATATCTAGTAAGTGGTCTATCATTATTGTAATATTCCGTCTGTCCAGTAGAGCGCAGCATCCTCTTAAAAATACAGTGACGTTTGTACAATAATATTTCTGCTGCCTTATACTTCAGAGACATTCACTGTGGGGAGTTATTGGTGTGTGCATTCTGCCATCTTGTGACTAAAAGTCGTATGTGTCAGATAGTTTCTAATCATAAGAGCAATAAGGGCCCATATTTCCAATTCTCAGCTTAGTATTGCTGATCTAGGGTGTCCATAATGTTATTCATTATGATTAAAAAAGGTAAAACTGATCCTAGATCAGCCAGCACTCCTACTCTGAGATGTGTTTTAAATACAGTCCCTGATTCTGTTTTTGCGTATTTTGGAGACGAGAATCCTATTCCTCTCATATAAAAAGGCTTAAAGTAACCCTAAAAGGTACAAAATACAAATAGTTTGGTGTTTTTTGTGAAACTATAATATATCAAATTTTATTTGTCACATACACATGGTAAGCAGATGTTAATGCGAGTGTAGCGAAATGCTTGTGCTTCTAGTTCTGACCATGCAGTAGTATCTAACAAGTAATCTAACAATTTCACAACAACTACCTTATACACACAAGAGTAAAGGAATGAATACGAGTATGTACATATAAATATATGGATGAGCGATGGCTGACCGGCATAGGCAAGATGCAGTAGATGGTATGGAGTACAGTATATACACATATATATATATGAGATGAGTAATGTAGGATATGTAAACATGATATAAATGGCATTGTTTAAAGTGGCTAGTGATACATTATTTCATCCAATTATTAAAGTGGCTAGAGATTTGGGTCGATGGCCGAACGGCATAGGCAAGATTAAGTAGATGGTTTAGAGTACAGTGTATACATTTGATATGAGTATGTCGGATACGTAAACATTATATGCAAAATTGTTTAAAGTCGCTAGTGATACATTGTTACATCCAATTCCTATGTTTAAAGTGGCTAGAGATTTAAGTCAGTATGTTGGCAGCAGCCACTCAATGTTAGTGATGGCTGTTTAACAGTCTGATGGCCTTGAGGTAGAAGCTGTTTTTCAGTCTCTCGGTCCCAGCTTTGATGCACCTGTACTGACCTCGCCTTCTGGATGATAGCAGGGTGAACAGGCAGTGGCTCGGGTGGTTGTTGTCCTTGATTATCTTTTTGGCCTTCCTGTGACATCAGGTGGTGTAGGTGTCCTGAAGGTCAGGTAGTTTACCCCCGGTGATGCGTTGTGCAGTCCTCACTACCCTCTGGAGAGCCTTACGGTTGTGGGCGGAGCAGTTGCCGTACCAGGCGGTGATACAGCCCGACAGGATGCTCTCGATTGTGCATCTGTAGAAGTTTGTGAGTGATTTTGGCGACAAGACGAATTTCTTCAGCCTCTTGAGGTTGAAGAGGCGCTGTTGCGCCGCCTTCACCACGCTGTCTGTGTGGGTGGACCAATTCAGTTTGTCCGTGATGTGTACGCCGAGGAACTTTCCACCTTCTCCACTACTGTCCCCTCGATGTGGATAGGGGGGTGCTCCCTCTCCTGTTTCCTGAAGTCCACGATCATCTCCTTTGTTTTGTTGACATTGAGTGAGAAGTTATTTTCCTGACACTCCGAGGGCCCTCACCTCCTCCCTGTAGGCCATCTCGTCGTTGTTGGTAATCAAGCCTACCACTGTAGTGTCGTCAGCAAACTTGATGATTGAGTTGGATGCGTGCTTGGCCACGCAGTCATGGGTAAACAGGGAGTACAGGAGAGGGCTGAGAACGCACCCTTGTGGGGCTCCATATGTAGGCCTATGTCATCTTAAATTTAGAGCACTTGCAGAGTAATTCTGTCTTTGAAACAAATAAACACAATTTTCACACCTTAAAAACACATTCATACAACTGTGACATCTTTGTTTTGCTTCCTCGAGTACGGTGCATAATGTCTTTCCGGCATTGTTTATGAACATGTCAGCTAACACCCAGACACTCTCGTAATCCTCTCTCGTAATCCTCTCTCGTAGTCTTGACAACAGGACCTACGTCAATTATCTATCTAAATTGTAATTTCCTCTCTTTGATAACCTCAAGGCCATTGGGAAACTGCAATGGCAGCATTGGCATGGCAACCACAAATATACTCTCTTCGTTCTAAGGTCCATTTACTTCATGTTCCCAGTTCTCTCTCTCTGTCGTTGTGGTCAGAAGTATTTAAAGACTAATTAAAGGACATAACATCGCTTGAGTGCTTCGATAGTTGACCTGTGTTAATGGAATCATGATGCTGCGATTTTGGATGAATACATTTGTACGCACCATTTTTCACATCTAGAATGGGAAGTAGAATAATATGTTTTGCTGGATCAGACAAGATGAGAGTAGCCTGTAATATGACAGTAATATAACTATGTAGCCAAATAGCAATGTTTTGTAGCTCAAACAATTAGCATTGTTTTGTAGCTCAAACAAATAGCATCATTGGGCTAATGAAATGGCAGGGGACAGGGTAACTGAGAACAGTTACAGTGCTCAAACACCCTTCTATTTGCGTATAATTTGCACATTGACTTACAGATAAAATAAAACAATAGATAAACATCCTGCCGCCCTTCACACCCAATGCTATTGTTCCTGCCCTGCAGGCACTGTGAGTGTTGCTAATACTGGCGTGTGGTGAATGGGTGTGGAGAGAACCCTGTATATTTGTCTTGTCTATCTGTCATTACAGAGTAGCCTACTTAGTACTTGCTGTGTGTTTGCATTAATGGAAGTAGATTGGACTGACTGTGAAAACAGGGCGGGAAAAAAATTAACTCCAATGACAGTAGTTGAGATGATGTGGACAAACCAAGTGTGAGCAGAGCAACTGTCAAATCAGTTTGTCAGCCAGTCATGTGACAGATTAGATGACTGAGAAGAGCTGGCACCCTTTAATGCGATGTCAGTCATTACACCTACTAGTGTTTGCACATAAGCAGAAAAGTTGTGAATTTGTGTTGAATCTGTTTTTTGTTTGGAAGGAAACACATCTATGTAAACGGCATTATGGTGCCAAACATTTAAGAATTCTATTATCTGAAATTAAGCAAGGGAATGCAATTAAACGGCCTATCGTGCACTGTAACTAATAGACAGGTGTGAATTACACCTCTTAGATCCATGCACGTTATTTCTTTGAAAAGTCGATGAAAAGTAAGTATTGTCATCTGGGATCAAAATAAAATTTGGGCAATAGCAATGAATACAAGAACTAAACATTGTCTGAAACCTGTCTGAAAGAAGTGCCCTGTCTCCCCTTGCCCATAGGGCAGAGCAAGAATACCAGTTTGTCAGCGGTATGCTGGCGGTTAGATTGTTGGCACGTCCTTATCTGGTCTATTTGCATTTATTCAGCTCAACTGTTAAAACGGACTTTGTTTAAGCTTTATTTGCCCTAAGCCATCTTTATTAAATATATACTGGAAATGCACAGTTTATGACTGACTCGGGTGTAGAGTATGTATGTCATCAGTGTTTCAGTATTGACCAATACTGTGACTAGCTTTTAGTGCACTCAAGGACAATACATAGCCAATGGCTGCAGAGGTTCTGTTTGTAATCACCAGCACACTGTTACAATCATGCCTAAAAGATCTCAAGACAATCCTTGTCTATTGGGAAATAGCCATGACAACTGGTTATTCAACTTATTCAGTGCAGCGTCAGCATAGTGATAACCCTGAATAGGAAAAAAGAATTATGTGTGCTGATGGCCTCTTATTTGGGATGAGCTAGCTCCTGTGACCTGATCATTGCAGACTTTGTACTTCCTGAACACGTCACACAACACTTACTCATACCAGGTTGTTATTATGGCCAGCAATGTTGTAATTAATTAAATTCAACTCAATACAATTTTCAAATTCATACATGGTGTTTCCATTCAGTAACCCTGTCATTTGATGTTATACAATAAAATATAAAATTGGGTAATAAATAATATAGTATTATATTGTTTACATTTACAGTGAGCTAGCATAAAACATTTTACACAATATTTGATACTGTCATTGTAAACATATTTCTTAGACTTCAAATCAAGGTTTATTTGTTGTCTATACAGATTTGCAGATGGTATAGCAGGTGAAGCGAAATGCTTGTGTTTGTAGCTCCAACTGTGCAGTAATACCTAGCAATAAAAATTATTTTGGGTTAAATTAAGAAACAAACAATGTCAGAGACCAGAATATAAATATACAGTATATAGAATGGTGTGTATAGACAATATGGACAGTATATGAATAGAAAACTGACCTTGGAATTGACCCTGCATAGCTTCTCACTTTCTTGTGTTCCTAGTGCTACATTATATTGATTACTGCATTGCTGGGTTTGGAGTTTGCAAGAAAGGCATTTCCCTGTACTTGTGCATGTGACATTCAAACTTGAAAAAGTGTGTACAGCAGTAGTTATATAGGTTGTGTGTTCCGAGATGTGTGTCCCTCGTCGGTAGTAGGCTATTAGAATTTAAATGGTTTTTTTAACTTATTTTTATTTTGGGGTGGCAGGTAGGGACACCTTTAATTTAATTCCTCACCTTTTGATTTTCTACAAATACACTACTCTACACTGAGCCTTTTTATTAAATGATTTATGGGATTGGAGAACACGTTGGGAGGGTTCTCAGACCTTTCCTCCATACAGAATCTTTCTAGATCCTCGATATCCTTTGTCTGTGTGTATCGACTGCCCTTTTCAATTCAGACCACAGGAGACTGAGATGGCCATTGCAAAATCTAGAATTTCTGGTAAATGTACCATATATTTGATGTGTGCTTGGAGTTATTGAGACCTCCACTCGTTCCTGCTCACCAATGGTCATCAATGGGGAGAACAGAATTAGGTAGGTTTAGAATGACCTGTTCAAACTTCAACATAGTATATGTTTGTGTGCCAGATATCACCTATCCCTAACTGCCATTGGTAATAGAACATTGACTGTGTGTACTGTATGTGTTCACAGAAACGTGTATGGAGCCAGCACATGGAGACTTGCAAGATGATGTGATGAGGTCCAGACTGACAGACGGGCTTGATACTGATGTCTCTGAATGGAGAGAGACCTGGCACTCGACATACATGTTTTACTAGACAAAACCTTTACTTGTATTGTCTTTTTTATTATAGAATGAAATGGGGAGGAAGAAACCTCTGATGTATAGGGGACACACCACACAGGAAGGTATGTTGGCCACAGTAGCCCCATTACCACCAGACAAAATGCCGATAGGCACATTATCTGTATTGGCTGGGAATGGCAATGAAAGGTACACATTGTTATATTAGCAGAGCACCGCTTCTACGGTATGATGTAAAGCAGGTGTCAAACTCATTCCATGGACGGCCCAGTGTCTGCGGGTTTTCGCTCCTCCCTTGTACTTGATTGATGAATTAAGGTCGCCAATTAGTAAGGAACTCCCCTCACCTGGTTGTCTAAGTCTTAATTGAAAGGAAACAACTAAAACCCACAGACAGTGGAATGAGTTTGACACCCCTGATGTAAAAGGTTGTTTATTTTACCTGTTACTATCTTCGAAGGTTATCAAAACACTGAGTTTAGAGTATCTACATTAAATTCCGCAATTGCTTTCTTCTCAGTTTACTCTGTAAGCTACTGACCTATTCAAAGCTTCTTCCGGCATCTCATCATACATCTGCCTGTAGTTAGTTATTGAATTCAACCTGCAGGAGGTTTGTTTGTTGTGACTGAGTGGGGGAAGAACAGCTGCGGGAACGGTTCTGACAGATGGGTGTGTCTTGGTGGTACACACCCATGAAACACCCACATCAAACCACACCCCCAAGCCAACTCATGTTTGGCTTCTGTCATGGCCAGGGATGTTGCTGGAAAATGTATTCTGATCAATTCTAAATAGATTATATTTAATTACCACAAATATTCCATGAAAATGGTAGAATGACAAACTAAATACATATAGCAGCCTCTAGGTAGGTAAATGGTGGTTTCTTCCTGGTCTTCTCTCTCTGGTGGTGGCGCAAATTATGAATAACTGTAGGCGTGTGTGCAGAGGTCCTTCAGTCGGAAGCTTGACCACTTAAAGCAGGCCAAATCCAACGCAAAAAGAACAGACATAAAAATATACCAAGGGTTGGTAGAATGGCTGTCCTCAAAACAGTTTGTTATGGACTTAGGAAACATATACGATTCTCTTTAACCCTACTGTCAGAGTACTACAGAAACAAACTGATACATCGCATGAACCTTATCACACCAACAAGATCTAGAATCCAAATCCACCGCGTGTGGGCCTCCCGAGTGTCCCTGGCTGTGTCACAGCCGGTGTCGTCCAGGTTAGGGGAGGGTTTGGCCGGGCCGGGCACCTGCAACCTGACTTCGGTCGCCACCTGGGCGGTGTTTCCTCCGACACATTGGTGCGGCTGGTGTGTCAAGAAGCAGTGCGGCTTTGCAGGGTCGTGTTTCGGAGGACGCATTGGCTCTCGCATGGCTCTCTACCGAGTCCATAGGGGAGTTGCAGTGATGGGACAAGACTGTAACTACCATTGGATATCACGAAATTGGGGAGAAAAAGGGGTAAAAGTACAACAACAAAAATATAATAAAATAAAATCACTGCGTGTCTTCCTTGATGTTCATAAACCTCCACGGACCCAAAGCCGCGGGAAGTAGTTTGGGGGTGCTGCGTCACCACTGCAGACGGCTATATCAGTCCACTAATACAGGAATATTGAACGCCCAGTGCACAACTTTTGTGAGGAAAAAAAAAATTCATATCGATTTTTTTCAGGGTGTGCTTCAGCACCCCTACTTCCCGCGGCTATGCATGGACCCCCTCTTGCCAGTGGAACCCAGAACAATATGTGACCACTTGGTTTGGGTGCTGTCCTTTCAGCACCGCAATTTGAAGGGCGCTCAAACCGCTTAAAATAACCCTCACCAAGATCTGTCTGTTGCCTACTCCTAATAGTCTACTCATCACTTATTATTATTATTATTAGAAATAGATTATCACTTCTCACAATGGTGCTCATTTAGTAAAGTTAGATCAAAGCTGAATCAATGTCTCGCAAGATCACATAATGAGTATTAAGTATTTGACATAACATAACTGAATATAATAGCATATACTGTAACATAGTAGGCCTATAATATGTTAGACCAAAAACATTTCTGCCATTTCTTATCTGAAGCTGAATTGTCAAAATTTTCCTTGTGGCCAAAACTCAACAGCGCTACTATGCAGGATAAATGCTTTGATTGAAACACAATAGACCTCCAAGAAAGGCTTATAGTTCAACACCATCTGCTTTAATTTGCTAATAAAACAGTAAATCAAATGCATATTCCCATTGAACTGATTGAGATCAAATGATTGACAGTAATGATGGCCTATTTTTAAATTAGGTATGCCTAACTTGGTGTTGGAGGGTATTAAAAAAAGAACATTTTCTTGAGATAATAGGCCTGTGTGTGGGCATAGGCAGACATTGCAATCGGAGGATGCACTTTATGCCTATTCTACAATGATATTCAATAGGCCACGTCTGTTGATACAAACTTTGAGGAATTATTGCTCTCATTCACCTAAAAGAAAATGCACTACACCACTGGTCATGGCCATCAGTATTTCTTGAATCAGCATGTTCAGTTCCCCTTTAACAAGGGTCCCAGGACCAGTGGAAGAAAAATAGCCCAATAACAATGATCCACCACCATATTTTACAGTAGGTATGAGGTACTTTTCTGAATATGCTTCCGTTTTTCGACCGCCAAACAGCAACCACTAGTGTGCGTGACCAAAGAGCTATATTTTATCGGACCATAGTACCGTCTGGAGTATGCTAAATGGCATGGGCACTTGAATTGGAACTGGTGCTATGGTCAGAAAAGTACCTCCTACCTACTGTAAAATATGGTGTGGATCTTTGATGTTATGGGGCTATTTTGTGTCCACTGGTCCTCGGGCCCTTGTTAATGTCAACGGCATCATGAACTTTGCCAAGTATCGGGAAATTTTAGCCAAAACAAAAACCTGGAGGCTGAAACAGAAGTGGATCTTCCAGCAAGAAAAGAACCCCATGCACACATCAAAATCCAGTAATATATGGTAAATTTAACACAAAATAAACATTTTGCAATGGCCATCTGTCTCCAGACTTGAACCTCATTGAAAACCTGTGGTTTGAATTTAAGCACAGATTAAGGATATCAAGGATATGAATGGAGGAATGGTCTATGGGTGTTTTTACACTTGGTCCCTTCAGGACATTTTTTTGTGTACTCTGTGGTTTGCATTAAAAAGAATGACAGCGTAAACACACGAAAGGAACTCAGAGTACCTGAAGCGAACCGTTCTGGTTTCCTTTTTTAGGACAACGTCAACACAAAGCTCCCCAGGTTCGCTTGTCATTCGCGCACCACACACACACGACTACTGCAACAACGTTTCCCCTGCCATAACCCAGGTTTGCCGAAAGAACGTGTGCTGTTTTTGGATATTGAGTAGCGATTGTTAAAGATGCGCAGAAATGTCAAAATATGTGTGTAGTTTTTAGATCCGATTATTTTGTTTGAAATATGTGATCTATAGGCTAAGAGCTTCATAAACGCTTTATTCGATGGTGGGGTTTCAAGTGTGAGAAGATGACAACATAGGGTACGGATTGGCTCTTAAAGGGCCAGTAGCCTACATTGGGTTTATTCTGTTACCGATAATATTTACTTTAATAGTATCTTCTGATTACAATTATGTCTCATCTTTTAACTAAATGCTTAAGTAGGCATATCTAGCTGTCCGATAACACGTTCTGATGGAATGGCTTGTCCACCACGTTGTAAAAACACAGAGTGCATTGATTGAATGTTGGAAAAAGATCTTGGTTCCTTTCTAAAGGTAGAAATGTGAATGCAAAGAGGACTCTGACCACAAAATAGGTGAACTGGCAAAAGTGTTGAGTCCTCGTTCAAAGGAAGGGCAGTGTGAATACAAAAACATTTGTTGTTAAGCTTTTTTTTTTTTACACTGAGTTCACTTTAAAGAGGACTGAGATCAGTTATTTTAAAAAGCACTATGTATGTGAAAACACTTCTCTCCCAACGTCTTCTCCAATCTCATAAAACCTTTTAGAAAAAGGCTCAGTGTCGTTATCCTCACAAGGGGAGTATTGAAAACAGGTGTGTCAATAACTGTGACACATTTGAGAATTTTGTTTGACTTGTTAAACAAAATCTCTCTCAGACCAATTATGTTAACATAAAATAATATAATTTCCCCCAATATTTTTAGCATACATACACTCAGTTTTAGGTACACCCCCCCGTTCACAAAAACGGATCCTTTCTACAGACAGTGAGTCACGTGGCCATAGCTTGATATATTAAACAGGCAGACAGGCATCAAGGCATTCGGTTACTGTTCAATTGAACATTAGAATGGGCAAAACAAGTGACCTAAGTGAATTTGAGCGTTCCAGTATCTCAGAAACAGCTGCCCTACTGTGCTTTTCTCGCACGACAGTGTCTAGGGTTTACCGAGAATGGTTTCACAAACCCCAAAAAACATCCAGTCATCAGCAGTCCTGTCGGCGAAAACAGTTTGTTGATGAGAGAGGTCGTAGGAGAATGGCAAGGATCGAGTAAGCTAACAGGCGGGCCGCAAACAGACATAACAGTGCAGTACAACAGTGGTGTGGCATCTCAGAATGCACAACTCGTTGATCTTTGTCACGGATGGGCTATTGCAGCAGACGACCACGCCGGGTTCCACTCCTGTCAGCTAAAAACAAGAAGGAAGCGTCTCCAGTGGGCACGCGATCACCAACACTGGACAATTGAGGAGTGGAAAAACATTGACTGGAACATGACAGCGCGTTCAGTTTACTTGAGTGTCCTGCAGTGCCCAGACCTCAACCAAATACAGCATCTTTGGGATGAGATGGAACGGGCTGTTCACAGAATGAATGTTCCGCTGTCCAATCTGCAGCAACTGCGTGATGCCATCGCTTCAGCATGAACCAACATCCCTGTGGAACGTTTCTGACACCTTGTAGAATCTCCTGAATAATTCAGGCTGTTCTGGTGGCAAAAGGGGGGGTCAGACCCAGTACTAGATGGGTGTACCTAATAAACAGGTGACTGTTAAATATGTACAATATTGGAAAGGGTAAGGGGATACCTAGTCAAGTTGTACAACTTGATGCATTCAACTGAAATGTGTCTTCCGCGTTTAACCCAACCCCTCTGAATCAGAGTATTTTCAGTGTTAGATTTCAAAACCATCTGGACATAAAGCCATAGAAAAGTAGACCTGTATGTGAATTAGTAACCAAAGCAGTAATCTGAAAAATATGTCCAATAGGACCAAGGGCAGGAATATTTTTTTTTAAGTGTACCATTGATAAGAAAGGCCAAGGAACCCACCGCACTTGTCTGTAGACCTGTAGCTCATATGGATAGGAAGGTACTGAAAATTTGACATCACAGGAAATATTCATGTCAAATGAGTTAAATTGCAATTCTAATGGGTGTACACTGAAGTAGGGAGGTCAGTGACCTAACATCAAGTGGTTAGATGTATATGTCATATGGATTGGAAGCTATTGAAAATGAAATCTTTATGTAACAGATGTATATCCTACTCTCCTTGCGTTGTGTTTTATCCAAAAAAATCACCCCAGCCAGTGGTCCCAGTCGAGCATTATTTATTACCTGTAGTTAAATAGGGAACAGCACGTTCGTTGTGCAGGGCTTAACAATGTAGATGGCTGTCGATGGCAAAATCTGTAGCATGAAAACAACTGTGTTAGCAGTGGGCTTATGTGACCATTACATCGGTGTATGCTAGCTAACACACTTATTTACAGCAATCATATGCCAAAGCACATCTCAGAAAGCCCCTCAATCCCTAACTGGTACCATATACCCCCACATGTATAAATCAGTAATGTACAGCAAATTTGTACACATTGTAAAATAGAAAACAGTATTCAGAACGTGACCTACCCCTTGCATCACATTTTCATACTGGGGACACCTGACGTTCGCCATCTCCCCCTATCTGCAAGCGGGGCCAATCACAACACGCCTTATTGTCATCAGAGTTGAATCAACCAATAAGAATGCTTGAACATTAAATACACTTTTCTTTACTTACTAGGCAAGTCAGTTAAGAACAAATTCTTATTTTCAATGACGGCCTTGGAACAGTGGGTTAACTGCCTTGTTCAGGGGCAGAACAACATATTTGTACCTTGTCAGGCCCGCATGTCTCTTCAGCTGTTTGGTTGCCGACACCTGTTCTGTCTCTATGGCCTCCCTCAGGTCTCACGTCAGGGACTTGATGTACTCGTCATAGTCTACAACCTCTGAGTCTTGCAGCACAGTACCAAACATCATGTCGACAGGCAGACGTGGGGTTCTCCCAAACATCAACTGGAAAGGGGCGTGCCCCGTGGTTTCATGGACTGTACAGTTGTAGGCGAAGGTCAACAACTTCAGCTTCTGGGGCCACCTGTGCTTTGCTCTCGTAGGTCAGGCCTTGATCATGTTTCCCAGTGTTCTATTGAACCTTTCGACTCCCCCTGTTCCCCATCGGATGGTAGGGAGTCGTGTGCGACTTATGGACTCCTGCAGCACTCAACAACTCAGCAATCAATTTACTTTCAAAGTTGGCCCCTTGGTCGGAGTGGATACGACGAGGAAAACCATACACACAGAAGATGTTGTTCCACAGCTGAAGGGCCACTGCTTTAGCTGATTGGTTCGGACACAAGAAGGCATGGGCCATCTTAGTAAAATGATCAGTGACGACCAGAACATCCAAGGACTTGTTGTTGGAGTCTTCAGCAGACCAGAAGTCCACACACACCAACTCGAGGGGCTCAGTCGTGATGTTCTCCAATGGAGCTCTGGCCTCTGGCTCGGGGGGCCTTACTGAACACACACCTCTTGGTTCAGTGGCACCTTGTATACATTGTGATATCCTACTTTGTAGTCAAATTAGCACACTTAGGGCTTGATTCAAGCAGTAGCGGAGAATATCTGCGTTGTAGTTCACGTCAAAAGACAATTTCTGATTGAGCCGACATATGCAGCAATTACCGTGAATGCAGTATCCGCCACTGCGGGAACATTGCCTTTGTCAATAGCCCTATAAAGCGGATCTTCAGCTGTACGGTTCGAATTAGAATTTTTGGTGGAATAAATCATGGAAACATACTTGAGTATGTAATCATTTGAGTGGGGAGATTTTAGAAAAGAAAGCCTCTATGTCTATGTCTTCAATATGTTTTGATGTGTGTGTACCACACATAGCCTAACCCAGTACAGCCTGGAGAGGATAGGCCACCCCTCTCTCTGAATTGAGCTCCAGGTTCCTTCATGGGAGTTTTTGTCACTGCCCTCACTTCTGCTTTGCTTGCACTTTGGGATCTAGGCTGGGTTACTGTAAAGCATTTTGTGATAACTACTGATGTATAAAGGTCTTTATAAATACATTTGACTGATTGATATCATAAGTACATTTGATTGATTGGTTGATCTCATCGGTTTACAAATTGGTGTCATCTGTGTGTCCGTTAGCAGAGCCATGCCAGCGAAGGTGCAGTTCAGCGGTTGGGAGGCTGTGGTTGAGAAGCAGATTGTCCTGAAACCTGGTCAGGCATCATGGGGCAGACACAACCCTGTTACATTTACATGAATTAAAAACCACAGCTGTAATATGATAAATATTTGTCGAAAAAGCAAAGGGGACGAACTTTGAAAAAATAAAAGGTGCCAAGGAACCCACCACACTTGTCTGTAGACCTATAGCTCATATGGACAGTGAGCTATTGAAATTTAGACCTATCACAAGAAATAATCATTTTAAAATCGAATTGTTGTGGGGGTAAAACTAAGTCTGTTTAAGATCTCTCGATCATTTGAGACAATTAAGTGTTTCTGGAAACACCAGGTTTGGCTGAATGCAGTTTTATGATGCCCCTTAAAGGCGCTGCATGGTCAACCTGACATCTGCATTGCGCGTGCAGCATTTAGGGGATACAGCCTCTGTAGAGTTCAGGGCGTTCTTAAAGCCAAGTTATGCTTGATCTGAAAAATGTGGTCGGAGACTCCATGTGGAGGGTGAGACGCAATTCGGAGCCTCCAGAGGCACGCAGACGCCAAATTGAGCTACACATTTCGCCTCCCAAATGTTTTAACAATGCCAATGGATCCATATAGCTCCGCTTTGACAAGATTGGTTGTCTGTAGGTGGGGGCGGGAGGTCCTGTATAAAGACAAGGCCATATCACCGTAAATGCTGCACGTCCAATGCAAATGTCGGATTGACCATTTAGCGCCTTTAATATAACCATTGAAGGGAAAAAAAAGTATGTACCTTGCTCTCTATCTTCATTTGAGTCTAGATATTACCCTAATTATCCTAGGACCTTATGTCGAAGTATTGACGAGCAAACTCCGATTATCAAACCATGCAAACAGAAAAGTAATTTACTGCAGTCTTTAATAACCGGCCAGGTATCATTCCATCTGCCATCTCCCTGCATATTATACTGTTACATCACCTTTTCGGCATAAAACCTAAGCCTTCATTCTAAGGAATGTTAGTTATTTGTGTCAACAATTCTCAAATATCAGCAAGAATGCGACTGCAAAGAATCTCAATCGATTCCAATACACATCCAGTGAAAGAATGGATTCACTTCCAGGTACGTTCAGCTGCGGTCCAGTCACAATTCAACACGAGCAGCTTTCACGCTGATAAATGCGCCTGCGCACTACGGCTGGCCCTTCTGGTTCCTGCACGTAATGCCACGACGTTGGTAGCGGTAGACACGAAAACACAAGCTTCACTTCGAACTGTAAGAAGAGAAAATCCACACATACACCACTTTCAGGCGGTAGCTCATTCGCTTGTCGCTGCGAACACGTATTCTGTTCGAAACCACCGTCGACGGCAACTATGTTTAAGTTGTTGCTACTCTGCACACTGGCGGTGGCAAGCCGGGCTGATATCAGCGAAGAAGATGAGGTTCTGGTGCTGAAGAAAAGTAATTTCGAGGAGGCGTTGAAAGCTCACCCAGACATCCTAGTTGAATTCTGTAAGTAAACCGCTTGGTCATATAAAGGCTTAGACAACAACTCGTCGGCTTGCCTGCTCATTTGTTCACGCTGCTGTACTAGCAGGCTAGCTAGCTGCGTTCGCTTGCGGCTGTGTTATCAGCTTCACTTCAGCCACCGCGAAGGTATGTGGAATGGCATACCAACGCCCGCTAGCTCGCTTTCTCGATAACGTGAGGTACACTTGTTAGTTAACTTGGCTACTATGGTTTTGCTTGGCCAACGTTAGTTATTCAAATTGGTCGCTAACTAGCTAACGTTTAGGCCTCTGTCATACTTTTAACTGCTGATTACACACACTGCTGGCCATTGTATTGCGAGTAGTACCGTTGTATGTTTTTTTTGAAGGAATCTAAGCCAATGTCCTTCCCAGCTAGCTTGCTAACTGTAACGTTAACTATGCAGCTAGTTACTGCAACACATTTGGATGAACCTTGCTAGTACAGGACTTAGTTAGCTAAATGCAACAATCTAGCTAGTATACCTGGAACACAGTCAACTTGAGCATTGCATCCCTATATAGCCGTCTCAGGACTGATAAGTAAACAACTGAATGACAGTCACGTTCGTCTGTGACCACTCTTGTTGGTGCAAGTGCCTGTTTCTTTACCAGCCTTGGTGGCTTCATGGATCTAGAAGTTGATAAACGTGACCAACGTATTCTTGTTTGTTTAGCTTACGAGGGATGGCTTGTGCTTCTGTGTAGCCTCGAAACAATACTTACTGCACGATTAGAATACTCTGTATATGTGCAACAGTCCTGGCAAAGCATCTCTTGAGTGATGATAACAACATTCAGTCGTGTGAATACATCAGGCAAACTCCATTATTTGCATGAGTGACGTCTGGTTTAGATTCATTCACCACTTGAGTTTCGATTGCTAGATATCGTTTCCTGGGCATGCACACTTTCTACCCCGGTTTCAGTCAGGAGCTGTTTTGATGGAAGTTTACTGAAATTCACATAAGTTGCTGCTGTGGTTTTGCAACACATTTGTTAAATGCTTATTAACTTTTTTCTTGGATGCAGTGGGTTTCTTTTATAAATAGTTTTGATGTAACCAGCAGGCCGGTCCCGCTACAGCTGTCAAGCTCTGAGGTATTCTGCACTTGTATCTGACAAACCTGCAGACCAATCGGAGAACTCCACGACTCTGACATTCCAATGAGTGAAGAGGGGGAGGGCTAAATACTGTTTGCTCAGGAACGGGAGGGACCTGGACAGTTGATTGAGACGCTTGGTTGACGTGTACTTCAAAGTTAAATAATCTGTTCAACTTTTGTTTAACTCTCCTGGCTGATGGAATTTGGGGGGTTTCTCCACTGAAACTAAGAAACATAGCAATGAAAACACACCAACTCATTTTTATTGAAGTTTTGAAAGAATGATAAACATATTTCGTTAAAAGGGAATTGCTGTAGGACTGTCTAATAATTTGAGGAAATATCCTTTGGACTTTGAACTTATCACCAAGCATATGGTGATATCTTAAGGCACATTAATTACACAATCAAAGGCAATCAATGGGTTAAGTTTGTTCAAAGTTTCATGGGGTTTTTCAGAGGGTTCATGCATTCAGAACCTTTGCAAGCCATTCTGTCTTCCATAAATCAGATTAGAAATCCACCTCTTTTCTCAGGCAACATTTTCACTATCTTAGTTATAGCCCTAGGCTGGTCTATTCAGTGAGCTCATTGAAAACTAACTTTCCAGAGGCAATTTCTTTTCCACGCTGTCTAAATAGGCAACTGTAAGTAAATGTTTTTCTCAGTTAACTGGCAATTCTAGTCTCCCTCCATACAAACATTGTACCAATATTAGTGTTTATTTAGTAATTAGAAATCATCCCTTTGGCCCAAACGTAGCAACACTCACATGTTAGTGTTAGTATATAAACAGTCACTACAGTATTTGCATCTACTTCACCCGTCAATGAAAATCTCTCAACTCTGAATCTGTGTGGTCTAATTTTATTTATACGTTTTCCTCCTTGTTCCAGATGCCCCGTGGTGCGGCCACTGCAAGGCCTTGGTCCCGGAGTATGCCAAAGCTGCCAGCATGTTGAAGGCAGAGGGCTCAGAGATCCGCCTGGCCAAGGTGGACGCCACAGAGGAGGCAGACCTGGCCCAAGAGTACGGTGTCCGGGGGTACCCTACCATCAAGTTCTTCAAGGGGGGAGACAAGGAGTCGCCTAAAGAGTACTCTGGTGAGTAGTGGAGTGATGTATGCTACCGCTAGGGCTGGCACAGCTATCCTATAACCGTCAAAAACTGTGAACTAAAGAAAGTACTAATCAGAATTGTCGTAACCAGTTAACTTCAAGAGAAGGGGTATTCAACTATATATTTAAGTAGATGTAGTTTACCCAATGGCAGTTAATTTTTACATGAAGTGGGTAAAGTTTTATAATTTTATGAGCATGTCACGGGCGGGATGAGAAGCTTTATTTCCAAAGGTTCCAAGTGGTCAAAACCATTTGTTTTTCGGACTGGTGGTGGTGCGGGGGGTGCCAAAGCCGTGTTTTCATTAGATATGTTCTAACTCATTTTCCTATAATGTATTGGTCGATAAGCTACATTTATTTAATTTTTTTTACAAAAATGTAAATTATGACAGCCGTGTCTTTGCATGACAATTAATCGTTACATTAAATTCCATAATCGTTACAACATAGACTGCGCTTGACATGATCGTGGACTGAGTCTATAGGCAGAACTGGGCTATTTTTTGGTGTACTTGGTTAGCCGTTACAAATTTATCCCAGTTTTTCACTTTCTCAAGTCAATTGGACAAGGCTCTACCCTGAATTCCTTCAGATTTTCAAATAACCAATTATATAAAACAAGGTTGTCAACTGCCAAATTATTCCACTGTGAGTTGTGGCGATCTCAATGACTAAATCTAGAACAATCTAATTACTCAATGCCTAAGTACCTCAGGGACTGGACAACTATTACCAACAAAGTGATAAGCTGTGTCGTGTAGTGCAGTAGTCCGGTTATGATCATTAGTCATATGTGTATGATCAGATAATTATTTTCTGAAGGATGGCTCAGACACTAAGCAATGCCTTTTCTTATGCTGGTAATGTGACTCCTATCAGCCAAGTGTGTGTTAGCCAATGGCCCATTCACTCTGCCCAATATAACTATGACTAAATTAAGGGGTCCCGCCCTTCTCCACACATTCTATCCATGCTTTCTCTCCCTCCCATCCCCCCAGCTGGGCAATGTGCAGTTCCTCACGTTTGCTCACTGTGACTGGCTGCGTGTTTTTTAATTTTTTATTTAAGCGGCATGTGTGGGACAGCCCTAACTTCCAGCACTCGCTCTGTCTGGGCTAAAAGCGGTGCAGCAGTATCCCTTCTCCAGCTGTCTCTGTCTGGCCTGGCTACAGCGTCGCTCAGTGGTGTTGCGCCGCTGTTGCGTCATTGGCTCTCTTTGTAATAACATGCAGGTTAATCATGAGTCAGTCCACTTAATTTGGACACGTCGGTTCTTAAGAGAGCTTAAGTCTTCTCTGTTGGGGCAAACGAATCACAGAGGAATGTAGAAACTTAGTTAGTCTGCCAGTAACAAGGCTGGTGTGACCAAATAAGACAAGAAATACTGTATTAAATGAGGTCTTTCACTGTCCTTTGTCCCTCATAACGACCATTCAAGTAGAGTAATGTCAGCAGTACTTGTAGCTGTGTTTACTCAAGTACACCACAGTTGTGGCAGAATAAATTAGCTTTTCCGCCTGTTCACCCTGAAGCATTGTTTGATCTGTCTGTGGCGGCCCATACCATTAGTCTCTATTCAGCCAGCCCTGGTCATGTGACCTGGGCCCTGTTCCAATACTTCAAAATGTGTCCTTGCGTCCGCCCTCGCCGGCATCTCTGCTCTGTACATGATTAGAGAACATGAAGGCCAACCTTGTCTACTCAGTGAATACTTTACAACAAACAAAGGAAGTAGGGAATCAGTCTCATACATTAATGTTTGAACGCGGCCAGAGTGACTTACCAGAACTGTTGTTCCCTTCCTGCAGCTGGCAGAACGGCTGATGACATCGTCAACTGGCTGAAGAAGCGCACTGGACCAGCTGCCACCACCCTGGGGGAGGTCGCCCAGGCAGAGTCCATGATCGCCGACAACGAGGTAGCAGTCATCGGCTTCTTCAAGGTGAGACGATGACCTCTGACCTACTACTCAGACCTAGCTGCGCGAGGTCACTGATTCTACAAAGCCAATCTGTAGTGATTCTTTGCAGGAAAGTTTAGTGCCTACTAAGCCCCATTTCCCACTAGACAGCTAGTTTGACACTTTCAGCACTGATCAATAGTTTTGGCTAATTTTCTATACAAATACATGCAAATCATTCTCTCACAGTTCAAATGAATTATCAAGGCATAGATGGGCATGTTTTAATCATTAATTTCCAACGATATTGAGTCTTATGGTTCATGTATGATGGCGTGCGTCTAAGCTAAGCGTCTCTTCGTCCTCCAGGATGCCGAGTCTGAGGGAGCCAAGGCTTTCCTGAAGGCTGCGGAGGCCGTCGATGATGTTCCATTTGGCATCACCTCCAACGACGGCATCTTCTCCAAGTTCGAGGTGTCCAAGGATGGAGTCGTCCTCTTCAAGAAGGTACGGAGCGAATTCTTTGATCCAGTATGACTTAAGCACCCCAAATGTTTTCATCTCGTTCAAAATTACTACCCTGATCATGGTGTAACCCCTTCATTCCATCTGACTCTGTAGACTGCTTGCTGCCTGGAAGCTATGTCTTAGCAGTGAATGCCCTACCGTATTTGCAGTCTCCCATTTGCTATCTAGCTGTGAATATTGGCAGGTTTTACCAGTTATTTGTATTTAACTGGATTATAGATATGTTATGGTCATCAGATTTGGTCATCAGATTGGTCATCAGATTTGATTATACCATGAGCGTAACCCATACATCAATCTGGACAACTTAAAGCAGGGTAGCTGCAGACAGGTTTGTTTCTTTTGGGGTGTCAGCTAGGTAACGGGATCCCACAACCCCATAGCTACAGCAGTATCCGGTCTTGCCCTGCTAATATTAGCCTGTAGACCTGCTCATTGCTGCATTCTGCCTTTGAGACGATGAGATCATCAAGCTAGACATGGCTAGATCACTGACTGGTTAGTGGCAGCCACTGTGTTAAGTCATAGGATTTCCATGCTAGTCTCATTGGCTGGTGTCTGTGATTGAAGAACAAGTACAGCGCAGCTCTTTACAGTTCAAGAGAAGGGGCAAGCTATCTTCTTTGATATAGCTCTCCTGAGATTCTTCCTTCATACTCAAGTCTCGACTCTGTCTGAGGAATTTGCTCATTTGAACCAGCATTTCCCCGGTAATGGCAAGATGAGGCATTCCTCTTCATTCAGGCCAACTGGTCATCAACTTTGGCTCTGACATGTAAGGGTCTTACCCTCTCCCCTCCCTCAAATGACAATGATCCTTAAAAGGACCAGATGTGATAATTGGATCTCCATATTTCAAAGCCACATCTTGTCAGCTTAGAGTAAACTGACCTGGGCTGAACTGGGTCACAGTCTACATGGACATTTCATTATATGTTATGCGAAATGTTATGGCCACATTCCTGCCTTTCCATAGATACCAGATGTTATGTCAAATACAGTCTTCCATCCACCTGTTAAGTCATCACTGGTCAACAAGGAAAGAAGCCAGCTGCTAGGGTTTGTGTTGAGTAGTTGTAAACATGGTCTGAAAGTCTTCCACTATGAGGCATAGGGCTGAATATCAAACTTCTGAGAGAATGCACTGATGTGGGTTACATCTCAAGTTAGGATTTGGCTCCTGTTCAGCAGAAGTAAGATTCCATCTGACATTTAAAAACAGATGCCACCCATAAACCTTTGGATTTTCATCGCTGGACAAGACTAGACCAGATTTGTCAGTCAACTTGTTTCCGTCTCTCTCAATCTGCTTTGAATTTTAAATCATTGCCCTTTAGTGGTCAGGGTAGGCACAGCTCAATGGCAGGCCTTTACATGTCGCAATTCAATCGATTTCTGCCTGTCATCTCTAATGAGACATAGATGGGATTCCTCCATCTTATCGCCCGGTAAGCCCCCCACTCATGTCATCATACTACCCCACTATTGTCTGCTTACTGTGTGTGTGATCCAACCCTGACACACTCATGTGGTCTCCCAACTTTCCCTTTGTGTACCAGTAAGGGCTGCTGTTCTTAACTCAATAAAACCCCATTTAGCCTAATGTTGATTTCTTCAGCTGGGGTATAAATGAGCTTGTTTGATACATCTATGTTTGGGTTGTGGGGATTTCACAGGCAGAATATAATAAAATGGGACTAAACTGGGAAGTTGGTGGTGTATTAACGGGTTTGGCTACCGACTGTTACCATCGGTTTTCTCCTCTACAGTTCGATGAGGGTCGTAACACCTTTGACGGAGAGCTGAACAAGGCTGACCTTCTGGCCTTCATCAAGGCCAACCAGCTGCCCCTGGTCATCGAGTTCACCGAGCAGGTAATGGCCGTTCTTTATATCCCGCTGATACTCGAACAGGTGTGCCGTCTCAAATATGCACACACTCACACAGAAAATACACCTTTTTCCAGATGAACTCTTTCTCCTCTGTTGTCACACTAAGCTACAAAATCTATCGACATCCTCATCCCCACCAAGGCCCTATGACGGCTGTCACGAGGCCCTTCAGTGCCGTTCCCACAACTTCAATACAAGCGTTTTATATCCTGAGCTCTGTTTCCCGTGTATGACATTCGTGCTTCATAACGTCGTGTTTTCTCCGCAGACCGCCCCCAAGATCTTCGGAGGAGAAATCAAGTCTCACATCCTCATGTTCGTGCCCAAGGCTGCCGACGACTTCGACGACAAAATGGCAGAGTTCAAGAAAGCATCAGAGGGATTCAAGGGCAAGGTGGGTGGACCAGACCGTGAACAGATTCAAAGTGACGGCCTTCATTCATTGTACCCCCATCTCTAGTAAAGGCTTGTTCTTCCTGATCTATTTGTTATGAAAAAGGCAGTTATTTTTCATCCAGCGCCTTGAATGTAATTTACTGCATGTGCGGTACTGCGTCTCGGTATGTACCACTGAGACTGTGCTGGAGTGTACATTGCATACCTACCTAGACTAAAAGCCAGATACTTGAGCCTCGTATTTAATCCTCTTCCTCTCCTCCCCAGATCCTGTTCATCTTCATCGACAGCGAGGTGGACGACAACCAGCGCATTCTGGAATTCTTTGGGCTGAAGAAAGAGGAGTGTCCTGCCATCCGCCTCATCACGCTGGAGGACGAGATGACAAAGTACAGGCCCGAGAGCGAGGCCATCACCACCGACAACATCGTCGCCTTCTGCACACTCTTCACCGAAGGAAAACTCAAGGTGTGTTGGCCTAATAACGTCTACAGACAGTCCAAGTGTACGTGCTCCATGTGTGGTGATGTTAAAACATAGTCTTACTCAGATTACAGGGTTAAGCTGTTACTACGGTTTCTAGGACATTGGGGTGCCCCTCACTGCTATGTTCAGTACAGTAGGCCACAGCCCAGCCTAGATGGCGAGAACAGCCGTGCCCTACTGTAGACATTGATGAACCAGTCTCTATTACTGTCATGGCACTGCAGTGCAGTCATCATGCCTCGATGGCTGGGCGTCAATGGCAGTGGATTGAAAGTGCAGATGTAGGCTTAACATGCTGTGCCTGAACGTGTTGCAAATTTCAATTCTTATGTCATAAGGTGTAGTGCAATGTGGGCCTGCATCAGGGACGTGAACTAGCGAGTATTGGTTATATTTATTTTAGTGGTGTGAGGGAGTATCTGCACTGTGCAGGTTTGGCATCATTCCCATTCTGTAGGAGATTGCCTCATGACTTGGGAATCATGTTTCTGTACCATTCAGCAGAGAAACGACCCATAAGTCAAGTGTTGCTTAGTTTGGAACTAGCATAATTCAGCTCGTTCTTGGTTTTGCAAAAGTCATGTAATCCATCGTAAATCTCTCCTCTTCGTGTGTCCCCTCCCACACACAGCCCCACCTCATGAGCCAGGACATCCCTGAAGACTGGGACAAGAACCCCGTCAGAGTCCTGGTCGGCAAGAACTTTGAGGAGGTCGTCTTCGACCCCAAAAAGAACGTCTTCGTTGAATTTTGTAAGTACTACCCCTCTCGTCAATACCATATGTACGCCCCAGGTGGTCAACAGGCTCACTTTTCAGGGGTCGATGGCCCTGATATATTTTGAGGTGCGTTCTTTTGATTACACCGTCCACATGGAGGGAGGAAGGGAGGTGGGAAGCTATCCTGAGTCTGAAACCAGTCTTTCTCCTAGCCCTGGCGATGCACCTTTGCGCTAAGCCCCAGCAGATGTACAGGAGACAGAGACCTAAGATCATTCCATCAGTCCTCCACATGAATCGATGCGTAACCCAAGACTGAGTAAGGAAACATTGGGATAAATTTAGTCGCCGGAGGGGTATTTCCTAGCTGGTTGAGGGGAGCGAGGGCGTTTAGCTGGCGGAGCACGTGCCATGCTCTCTCTGCATGTTTGAAGTGTCCCAGTGTTTGGGTTGCCTTGGCAGGATGGCATTTTAGGGAGGCACAGCTGTCGTAAACCTAGCTGCCAGCCTCGGAAACTACAGCCCACAGGCTGGAATTAATGGGCCGCTGGCAAGCCATTCCCCTATTCCAGTCACTTTCTGTTGTATAAATGAGCCTATACAGCTGTGCATTGTTTTCCATGCATACGTGTGCATCAGTGAGTATTTATATCCATGCTGATACAATGTCATGATACTTCTACTATGGATACAAATGGAAGGCAAAGTAACATCATGCAATACAATAACCAGCCTAAGCATTCAGGTGATGATCAATGAGCTTGTATGGGACAGGAAAATGCTCTTATCCCTGACTGCTCCTCTGCTCTCCCCACTGCAGATGCACCCTGGTGCGGCCACTGCAAACAGCTTGACCCCATCTGGACCAAACTGGGAGAGAAGTACCAGGACAGCGCCGATATTGTCGTGGCCAAGATGGACTCCACAGCCAACGAGATTGAGACAGTCAAAGTACACAGCTTCCCCACGCTCAAGTTCTTCCCCGCAGGCGATGAGCACAAGGTCAGTCTACTGAAACGATGTGGAATGTCTGTCAGTGTTAGCAGCCATTTTTACCTGTTGGCAGTTGACTCCCAAATGTATCATTACAACGTTTTCATTGACATGGTCCTCGGCTGGACATTTCCTCTGTCCCACACTAGGGGATGGAGTTTGAGTGAGACGGAGGGGCTCTGCTGTATACCCAAATGTGATGAGGTTATTGCGTCACTATTCAAGTCATCCATGCAACCCCATTTTGGAATGGCCAAGGTCTATAGGTCTAATTTCCCTTTTGGGATAACGTGACAACATATCTTTTTAATTGGCTAATTTCCCCAACATAGCCAGTGAAAAATTGCCCGGCATTTGAGCACGGGTCTCATTTTTGAAAACCAAGCCCTCGCAAGAGAGTGAATTAATCCCCTCGTCAGTTAGTAGCACCACCCATTCTGGGGTTTGGCTCTTTCGGAAAACACCGCAGAAGCATGGCTTTTGGCCACCCATCCATCCACCCTACTGAAATATCATCTTTCATTTCTTAATCATTTCACAGTATTACAGGTGGGTGTGCGGTTATTTCGATCAGGTTAAGTAGCTGCCACGCTCACTAGGAGGGTTGATTTAGCAGCTCCAACCACACATGCAGAAACCCAAGCCTGCTGGCCCTCCGAGTGACTGCCATTGTGGTGGTGTTTACCACTTCTACCAAACCCAACCCCTCTCTTTATGGCTGCCGTATAATGCTCTCTCCCCCTCTTGGGATCGTTTTGAGACCCTCACCCCAGCTCTTAAAGGTTGTCATGAGTCTTGTCCTGGAGGCAGAGTTGAGCATTACCCCTTAGATAGGCCAGCTGCAATGTCAATATTGGCTATATTTAAAGAAGAAAAAGGTTAAGCAATAGGTTTAGTTAAGGTCAGGGTTAAGATTTTACCACTCCAGAACAAGATTCAAGACAAAATACAAACCTGCTCTTAAAGATGACCCTGGCCCTCTATCAGAGGCATACCAGTCACCCTACTGAACTATAGCCCATAGCAGTCAACTACAGAAAGCCTCCTGGAAGAGATTGGGAGCTGTGTGTTGGGATTCCCCTCGCTAAGAGCCCTGGGGTTAACCCCTGACCCTGAGCCATTCCTCCTTGTGACAGAGCCAGAGATGGCCAGGGAAGGAGGCAGCTGCACGAGTAGCCCCAGGCTCCGCCTCTGTCTGTTGGCTCACTATGCTCTGTATTAACTGACTGGCTGAGACTATGTGGGTCTGGAGGCGGAGCTCTGCGACTGTCCTCAAGACCGATCTCAAGGGCAGCCCTATAGTAACTGGTTCTATAAACGAGAAGGGCTATAAACGACACACCTTTGGCCTTCTCTCATCCATCAATAGTTGTATATCTCCTCTTGACCGCTCATTGGCACAGATCTGAAGATGGCTAGAGGCCTCAGGTTATTGGCTCCGGATTCAAATTAGCACATGTTGTTGAGGGACCCCACAGGCTGATTTTAATAATTAGACGTTTGAATAAGATTTCAGGAGTTCTTTGACAAATGGACCACTGGACTTTCTCTGGGTTTTATATCTCCAATTTTGCCACATTTGATAGTTGGTGATGCATGCAGTCAGTCAGTCTTGCTTGGTTAAAGATTTTATTTCTCATGGGAAAGCAAACGAAAAGGATCCATTTGTATTTAAATCCCTATAGAAATGTGATGCATGTGGCTTTTTTCCATGCAGGTGGTCGATTACAATGGTGAGAGGACACTGGAAGGCTTCACCAAGTTCCTGGAGAGCGGAGGCAAGGATGGCGGAGCACCGGCTGGAGAGGAAGGGGAGGAGGAGGAGGATGAGGGGCTTGATGTAAGTACACACCTGGGATTGGTATGAAAAATGGTTTGTCTTTATCCTTAAGCAGACACTATAATTATGTTTGCAAGACAGATTGCATTAAACTGCAAGGCGTTGCTATGACGTCAAACCGGAAGCGTGCAAACCGTTTCAAAGCCCAATCGTTTTACCTGCAGGTTTGATCTGAGAACACCCACCTTTTTCACAATGACTTATTTTTTACACGGTCATATGCTTAGTACACTCTGAAATGTGAATGTTGCTCAAGGCCGCTTTCAAACTGTCAGAAAAAAGGATGCTTTTGAATTACAGCCAACCCTTATCTAGTAAGAACAATGCATTAGTGGACGGGTAAGGAGAATACAGCAATGTTGGAGAAGGTCCTGATCAATTGAGTTCTCCCCAGAAACTGGCCCAAGAGTTGTTCATGTGCAAGCAAGGCCTCTTATCACACTAGGTTCCTTTTGGGGGGATATTCAGTATCCTGTAGGTCACCTAGAATAGACTCACAGGACCACATCTCCTGAAGATTTGGGTAACTTGTAACCCTAGGATTGGGGTCACATGCCTACCTACCTATTTTTAACTCTATTTAAGTGAATGCAACCTGTCCTCCCTGCAAGTGAAGCCTACTCTTTGCCTACGGACAATGCAGAAACAATTAATGGGTATTTACATGGTGTTATTTGTCAGTGTTGAAGTCTGGTGTCTTTCCCCATCTCACTTCACTGACTCAACCACTTTCCAATCCAACCTGGAGGAAACTGGGTCTTGTAGAGATGATGTAGGTCAAGCTGAATAAGACTTCCATGAACTCAGTCTTCAAGCACAGCAGGCAGCCAGACAGACATGCTCATTACATGACCCGTTAAGGCAGAGACCGTCATTAGTCCAGCAGCCCATGTCTGTCATCAATGAAGGAGATGACAAACCTTACCCACTCTAAATCCTGACCGGAGTTTGTAATAATTCTCTGACTAATAGAATTTACACCAGGATATTCCCTAATGCCCGGGTGTATGAAGTAATGCACGAAACAGAGTAAGACATTTTGAGAAATTGAATCATGTTCCTTATGTCATCATCCAAGACTTCTTGCACAAGGGAATGATGGGATTTTTCTCTTCCCATTTCGAATCCAAATGACAAGAGCCGGTAATCTCTCTCTAATGCTTAAAAAAAAAGCCTATTGGCTTTTTGAAATGCGGCTGGGGTTTTGCTCCTTCCCTGGCACCTAGCTGGGTGCTAAGACCAGGGCCTGCATCCAAAACCCACTGGAGGTCCAGCTCAAACTAGTTGATGGCCCTCATCCCACCTACCACACCCCCTTCTCAGAAGTCTAATTGCAGACCATGCCCCGACTGCGGTCGCTAATGCCCACTGCAGCTGTCGCCGCTGTTTACCAGGCTCTCCCATGGGACCAGGCCTCATGTCCGAACGTGCAAGTCAACATCCCCAACCCCACCTTCCTCACATCCTCAGTCAACAGTATCTCTCCCCCGGCAGCTGTGACGGAATGGCATCTTTGCAAGACTGTCATTTCCTGTTTTTTTTGGGTCGCATACACATTTAGCATATGTTATTGCGGGTGTAGGGAAAAGGCTTGTGTTCCTAGCTCCAACAGTGCAGTAATATCTAACAATACACACATCTAAAAAGTAAAATAATGAATTTAAGAAGTATATAAATATTAGGACGAGCAATGTGAGTTCGGAGTGTTTGTGTGTGTGTGATGCATAGACAATATGGACAGTATTGTAGTGTGTTGCATTCGGAAAGAATTCAGCCCCCTTGACTTTTCCACAGTTTGTCATTGCCTTATTCTAAAATAGATCAAATGACCCCCCCCTTATAATGACAAAGCAGAAACAGGTTTTTAGATATGTTTGCAAATTTATTTAAAAAAAAATAAACACATTTATGAAAGTATTCAGACACTTGACTCAGTTCTTGTTAAAAAAAACCACATTTAATCAATTTTAGAATTAGGCTGTAACCTAATATATCGATTAAGTAAAGGGGTTTGAATACTTTCTGAATGCACTGTGTAGACGGATGGATATCTGAAGAATAGTATATGTACAGCAGTAGTTAAATAAGATAGGCCTAGACTACAATACGGTATATAGATATGAAGTTGGTAAAACAGTATGTAAACGTTATTCATTATTAATTACATACTGTTTGGGTTACCATGCCGTATTTGTTCATGCGGTCTGCCAAAAGTGATGCATGGCCATGGAGGACCTTTCAGTTAAACCTCAGGGCCCCACGTGTCTAGTCCTTAGGTTGTTTTCATATGTACATGTTTCACCATAGATGGACATGTGTTTCACCAGGGCACGTTTTTTCAGCAACCGTTCAAGCATGTCATGTTGCCCATTTTTGAAATTGAGCATATGTGGTTGTCAGGGGAGCCACACAAAATGAGCTGCATAGCATCCTCCCACCACAATGTTCATTATAGCTTCCAAGCTTTCTACTCCCAAGAACTGCATGCCCGGTCAGGCCAGACTCAGAGAGCAGCTTCCTCCAGGCAGGTGTTAAAAACCCTCTCCTCCTCCTCTCCTCCTCCCAGGATATGGAAGACCTGGATGAGCAGGACAGTGATTCCGACGGCGACGGTGGCGACCATGACGAGTTATAAGACCCGGCGAGAGGAGAGACGAACCCCCACCCCTTCTACCAACCAACCACCATCACTTCCACCCCTGTTCTGTGAACACTAATACTTCTCCTTTAACTGCTCCTCAGTCAGTCTGTCAGCAGATGTGGCAGGACCCTCGGCCAGCCCCCCTCCTAAAGCCACCTGGACAACCTCTATCTCCCTCCCGCTGGACCAGATGGACTCGTCTGTCCCCTTGTCATTGGAACTCAACAGAGCAGAACAGCACCTCGTGGTCTTAACGGCTTTTTTCATTACCAACGTTCCTCATCAATCAAACGATGGAGTTGTATTGCCTTGTATATTTGAACCAAAATGTTAAAAACGGCATCCAGTTGGATCCACAAATTGGGTTATGTACTTGTCATTTTTTGTCAAATTACTTTCCCCCAGTCTGCCGCAGTGTGAGTGGTGCAGTTAAGTTTTGTGGTGTAGCCGGTTTTTAGGTTTGGGATGGGCGGGGGCCTGCTCATGTTCTTGTTCCTCTGCTAGTCTTTCTGAGGGCCAGAGGTGTTATATGGTGGGATGTATGGACTCTCTCTCAGGGGACTTGGGGCCATCCAGTTGTCTTTTTGTAAAGAGTAACAAAATAAAGAAGCAACGTGTTCCATGTAGCAATATATGCATCTGTAGCTGAGACCAATCTTGAGGGTCGCTGTATCTCTCTCTCTCATTCCCTCTAAGTCTACAAATCATGTTTTTCAGTTCAGTTTCCCTCATTTCAGCATGGCTACTGACTTATTTTTTTTTTTTAAGAAAGGATAAAGGTACACTTTGGAAATAGCTTGTTTTATTTAATTGTATTTTCATTCAATATATATTTTTTAAATAATCTGTGTATACCAGTAAATCCCAGGTAGTTTAAACTGGGGTAAAGTTGGCCCTCTGACTCTGTTAGACCTGGGATTAGTGGGGAGGCCTGGGACGGTTTCTGTTTGTCACTGTGTTCATAGCCTGGACCCAGATCTGTTTGTGCTGTCTCGCCAACTCCTATGGTCTTGACCAGATGACACAAATGGATCTGAGACCAGGCTACTGTGTTTATGCCGTCAGATTCCACATGGTTACTGAAGGAGCAGAGTTTTGGACTCTGAGAGCGGTCTCTGTCCTGGTTATCTTTGGGGAGGGGGGGAACAGTGCAACAGTCCTACCCCACCGTACCTGTACTGCCCCCATCCCTCTGGCTTCGGCTCTACCTGGCGCTCTTGTCCCCATGGATGTGGTTGTGTGTGTGTAAGCGTGCTTGTGATTGAGTGAGTCTGCTTTTTTTTCTTACGTCTAGGGACAAGGTTGTGAATGTTTGAGGTTTGGCTGGGATGGGAGGGTTGTGTAGGGCAGACCGGGATGAGGGTTGTGACATTCAAAAGCAGCTGTTCAAGGAGGAAATGACTTGGAAACAAACGCATTCCATCACATTGAATTTGACGTGGAAAAGTGAAAACTGGTGGCCAAATAAATAAAAACAAGAAATTACTTTTGGCTTTTGTTCTTGCACTTTTCAGCACAACTTTGTTTCAATAAATCAATAATGTGGAGTTTTAAAGGAAGATTATCAGAACTGGATTTCCTACCGCGATAACATGCGTATGCCAGTAAATAGTACTGATGCTATTAAGATGGCGCTGACAGGTAGGGCAGCCGTGCTTCTAGCTCCCACAAACATTTCGCTGCACGCGCAATAACGTGTATGTAACCAATTAAAATGTATTTGAAATAGGCTAACTAGGGCCCAATGTTTCTAATGGTTATAACACATAGACAGTAAGTACTTCTGTCCGGAACTATGATTCAATGAAGATAAAGTGCCAATTTTTAAGTCCTGCCTACTTGATTAGTCTCTTGCAGTAAATTTCCCACAACAACCAAACTAAAGCCATATGGACTGATCTTTCTGTAACGTTAAAGGTATCCATAGTATATGACTGCTTCATTTGCCTATTTCTAAATTAAATACCTTATCAATGTTATTTTCAAAAGCCCAGTCATGACACTTGACCCTCTCTTGGCCCGATGCCTAGCATTGGCTTCTGTCCTGTTTACGAGAAGGTTCTCCCCCTTCTGTGGTGCGTGACCAGTGGCTGTCATGCATCTTGAATGGTGAGCATCTGGGAGCCGGAGGGGTCAAGTTCAAAAGCGGGGGGGAAGAGTGGGTCTAATAGGCTGTGGGTGAACACAAGCTGTGGTTATTGCTACTGTCATGGCTGGCGATATTAGCTGCGTCCAGTGCTTGTGACAGGATGGTTGAAGGGACCCGCCTCCTAGGGTCACTCATCCAATTGTAGAACTTGACCTGTCAGGTGACAGAACCCCAAAATAGCCCTGCAGAGAGTATATAGAGGTCTATACGCAGGCCTTGGATTTCAGAACAGGACTTGCCCTACTGTATGAAACATACAGGACACTGCACCACGAGAGCCATTGACAAAAGAGGAAAGGCATTTTTGAAGGACATATCTTAATTCAATTTCACTACCTTTTTGGTTGATAATTTTAAGATTTTCATCTGAAACTTTTATCTTTGAACAAGACCGAAAACTTTCTTAAGGATGAAGTACTACCAGGACCCAGTCTGCAAGTCCATAGGCATCAAGGCTTATGGTCCCAAAGAGTCCAGCAGCTCTTCTTGCGCCCACTCTTCTCCACAGATCAAACCAGTCCGCAGCGTCCACTTCCCCAACGACATCGTGTTCCAGGACTACGTCCGGCAGGGCGAGCTGGACAGGATCGGACTCTTCATCAGAAAGAGGAGGGTCAGCTTGGAAACCATCTACCACTCTGGTGAGTCACCATGAAATCAGAACAAAATGGAAACCATTTTAATCCATTCAAGAGCTTGAAGCATCAGAAGTATCTTTATGCTCTGGTTAGATTTCAACTGGGCTTAACAGGTCCAAAGACTTGATCATTTGTAATCCCTCCAGTATTGATGAAATGACTTGTCTCTGTAGCACGTGCAGTAATGGAATAATGCCTCAGCATAAACTGATCATTGAGTGTTCCTTCAATGTCCCTACAATGAACCTGTACTGATGCTATTTGCCATCTATTCCCATTGACTGCTCTGCAGGTATGGCAGCGATCCATGAGGCTGTCCTCTCTGGGAACCTGGAGTGTGTGAAGCTGCTGGTGAAGCACGGAGCAGACATCCACCAGAGAGACGAGGAGGGCTGGACACCTCTCCACATGGCTTGCAGCGACGGATTCCCTGACATTGCCAAGTGAGTCAACACACCTAGCATACCCACACATCTAAAGTCACTAGCTTTATTTTTTTATCCACTCACATTAAGCCGGGTTAGTGGTCTCGAATGCTCTGACTAACTCATTTATGCTGCTGGCCATACCATGTCAATGCAGCATCCCTGCAGTTCAAGAATTCAATGCACTTCAGGATAGTTGGAGAATTTTTTACGTCACTAGGACGCAGCTCACACTGTCGGTTTACAGTGTCAAGTGCTTACACGCAAGACAAACCAAAACACGCATTGGCTGAATTTTGAGTAGCCCTCATACGCCAATAGCAGTAAGCTACACTGAGGATCCGCAACTTTCCTCGAACCCTCTGAAGAATCTCACATTTAATTATCTCAGCAAGGCACATACCATTTGGATACTTTCTTTACTGACTAAATGCTTTTTTCTGCTTCTCCTACTAGGTACCTGCTTTCTATTGGCGCAGACCCTCAGGCGGAGAACGAGTGTGGGGAGACACCTGCCGATCTCATCGACCCAGAATGCACGGGGGTTCGGGAGCTGCAGGGGCTGCTTGGGGTGGAGGACGACTGAGCTCTCATCTAACCTTAAAACTCCACTGAATCTTCAGTCTCCTTCCTCGCCCAGGCCTCACGGTTGCCCCTCGACAACGGAATGAAATGGACAGATCGGTAGAACATAGGTCATTCTGTGCCCTCCCTTGTAGAGGTCCAAGAGACATATCTGGTCTGGTGGGAGGAAGGCGGCCAGCCAACAGTAGATGGTTGCCTTTGAGAGTGAACTGAACTGTTGCTGGAAAGGGGCTCCTCCCAGGCAATCTCAGCAGGCATCGCTTTGTAATGCTGTTTGCAGGTGCAGAAGTTAGTTTGAGCTTTTGTACTTTTTTCATACAGGGTGAATGCAGCACTGAAATGAATTAGATAGCAGTCTGGTAATGAGCTTTTCTAAGTACTTTATATAGTTGATGTGTGAAAGCTTTTTTGGAAGTTGTGAAACATGGATCTGTCGTTGTCCTCTGACTCGTAGGGCCATTCTGAATTGGGGCCTACTGCCCACCGCAGTAAACCAATGTGATAGGTCAACTCTACCTACTGACAGCGTTTATAGTTCAAGATTAGTCATTTACAGCATGCAACTTTTCAATTTGAAACGAAGACCCTGTATATGTACCACATTAATATGTGCCCTGCGTACTGTATGTACTCTAAAATGTACCACATTGTTGTTAGTCTAACGCTTTACCTCTATACATTTGCAAACACCACTGGAATGGCTAATTGTGTGTTTACAATTGCTTTTACAATCATTTATAACTGAAATCGTGTGCAATCAATTGTGGTTACACCACTTAAATAATTGCCTTTTTATAAAGTTTTTCATTAAAATTGTTTCATACAAAAAGAACTTAGTGATCTATTTGTCTTTATCAACTACTGGTAGAAGAACTTGACACATCTGAAGGGAAAGAAAAGATCTTCTTTTGACTTTCATTTCAAACTACAGTAACCAATCTTGGTTCCAATTAACCTTGGTGGCCTGAGAAGCTTTTCTAACATTGAAGCAAGGTCCAGTTCCCGGTAGGCATTCCAAGTCGGATGGCTCCGGCCGGGGATCAAGTTAATGATTGTTAATTGGACCAGCTCTCTGCAGGAGGTGTTTATCCATGCCTCTGCACAATGAGTACTGTACAGTATTGGCTGAGGTGCTGGTTTCTGATGGATTTAGAGAGACAAGAAGAATTTGGGAAAGGGCGGCTGAGGAAATCTAAAGCCAAGTCAGGGTTGTGCTTTAGCCACAAGAAAATAGCCCATCAGTATTAAGAGTGGAAGTTTCGCGTACACCACATATCTAGCATCAAACTATCATACCCCTAACGTATTAGCGGGCTGTATGTAGCTGATCCTGTTGAGTGGTTTGAGAGCAGTTGCTATGTACTTCAGATGGGGCTCCACTTTTGGTTGGTTCTGCGTGGTCCTGACTGTCAAAACAATAGGGCATGTACACAGTGTACAAAACATTAAACACCTTACTAATAATGAGTTGCACCCCATTTTGCCCTCAGAAATGCCTAAATTTGTCAGGCATGGACTCTCAAGGCTTAACAATCCTTTAACCGGTCTCCTCCCCTTAATCTTCACTGATTTGTTGTGGATTTAACAAGTGACATCAGTAAGGGATCATAGCTTTCACCTGGATTTACCTGGTCAGTCTGTCATGGAAAGAGCAGGTGTTCCTAATGTTTTGTACCGTCAGTGTAAATCTCAGGGGCTATCGATACCAATTCAATGAATTTGCATTGATGAATCATTGGTCAGCTTGTTAAAGAGAATTACTCTCAAACAATGTAAATAATTGAGTTTGAGAAAACCGCTATATAAAATAAAAATATCAGTACAGTAGCAGGTCAAGATTAAATCCTAATCACATATTTATTCACATTTATTGTTATTCACACACCCCTCCACATAATACAAACGATGACAGCCTCAGAAAAAAACAAAGTCGCTGGAAATGTACAACAAAAAACAGAAGCATATGTATTCCCGAAACACTAGAATCCTCTGATTGTGACGCATCAGTCTTTGAAAGGCATTCAAGTGATGTTCTCCGGATGAGCTCATTCTTTGAACTTCCACTCCTGCCGACACATGGGGCACTGCTGCTGGACCTGCTGGGAGTTGAGCCATTTGAGGATGCAGTGCATGTGGAAGCAGTGGGAGCACTGGCCCCAGACCAATGGGCAGTCATCTCCAGGAACCTTACCTGGAAAGTAGACATTTTGTTGCTGAAAAGTCTCCCCTCAATAGAGGATGTGTCCATATAGTCACAATGTTGAACACGTCATGATATCAAAGGACAACGCATGCATAACCGTCAAGATATGAAGGCATCGATAGACACAGTGCATTCGGAAAATGTATTCAGACCCTTTGAACTTTTCCACATTTTGTTACATTACAGCCTTATTCTAAAAATAATTATTTAGGTTTTTTTTCTTCATCAGTCTACACACAATACCCCATAATGACAAAGCAAAAACGGGTTATACATTTTTGCTAATTTATTAAAAAAAATGTAAAACGAAATATCACATCTACATAACTATTCAGACCCATTACTCAGTACTTTGTTGAAGCACCTTTGGTGGCGATTACAGCCCTGGGTCTTCTTGGGTATGATGCTACAAGCTTAGCACACCTGTATTTGGGGAGTTTCTCCCATTCTTCTCTGCAGATCCTCTCAAGCTCTGTCAGGTTGGATGGGGAGCGTTTCTGCAGCTATTTTCAGGTCTCTCCAGAGATGTTCGATCGGGTTCAAGTCCGGGTTCTGGCTGGGCCACTCAAGGACATTCAGAGACTTGTCCCGAAGCCACTCCTGCGTTGGCTTGGCCGTGTGCTTAGGGTCGTTGTCCTGTTGGAAGGTGAACCTTTACCCCAGTCTGAGGTCCTGAGCAGTCTGGACTTTGCTACGTTCATCTTTGCCTCAATCCTGACTAGTCTCCCAGTGCCTGCCGCTGAAAAACATCCCTACAGTACCATGCTTCACCGTAGTGTTGGTGCCAGGTTTCCTCCAGATGTGACGCTTGGCATTCAGGCTAAAGAGTTCAGTCTTGGTTTCATCATACCAGAGAATCATGTTTTCCATGGCCAGAGTCCTTTAGGTGCTTTTGGGAAAACTCCAAGTGGGCTGTCATGTGCCTTTTTACTGAGGAGTGGCTCCCGTCTGGCCACTCTACCATGAAGGTCTGATTGGTGGAATGCTGCAGACGGTTGTCCTTCTGGAAGGTTCTCCCATCTCCACAGAAGAACTCTAGAGGTCTGTCAGAGTGACCATCAGGTTCTTGGTCACCTCCCTGACCAAGGCCCTTCTCCCCCTGATTGCTCAGGAAGAGTCTTGGTGGTTCCAAACTTCTACCATTTAAGAATGATTGAGGCCACTGTGTTCTTGGGGACCTTCAATGCTGCACACATTTGTTGGTACACTTCCCCCTGATCTGTGCCTCGACACAATCCTGTCTCGGAGCTCTACGGTCAATTCCTCATGGCTTGGTTTTTGCTCTGATATGCACTGTCAACTGTGGGACCTTATATAGACGGTGTGTGCCTTTCCAAATCATGTCCAATCAATTTAATTTATGGACACCTGAGCTCAATATTTGAGTCTCATAGCAAAGGGTCTGAATACTTATGCAAATAAGGTATGTTTTTTTTTTTGTATACCTGTTTTCACTTTGTCATTAAGGGGTATTGTGTGTAGATTACTGAGGATTTTTTAATGCTTTTATCCATTTTAGAATAATGCTGTAACGGAACAAAATGTGGAAAAAGTCATGGGGTCTGGAAACTTTCCGAATGCACTAAGACGCATATTGAGTTTGTGAACACATTAATTTCAGGGAGTTAATAACATGATGATTAGACGTCGAATAGCTCAGTAGTTAGTTAGTAAGCAGCTTTATATAGAAACTCACAGTCTGGGCAGCAGCCATTAAAAGACATTCTGCAGATCCCACAGTTCTCATCATTGGCCATCCACAGCCAGGATGCCACGCCGTTCCACTGCTTGATTTTAACCTTCATCTCCCGTGAACCTGATGGGCACACGTTGTATGAATTTTCAAATGTTGTGGTTCAAAGTGGCTAGCCTAGCTAACTACCAACGTTAGACCTCTTAGCGTTAGCTTAGTAGCTAGCTACCGTTACAGTAACCAAGACAGCTAGCTAGCTATACACAGTGGTTAATTTAATGTTTGCTCGTCTAGGACGCTGGTGCACCACATGATGTTACTTCGCTGTTGACATTTGGAATAACTAGCTTGTAAGTAACATGGCAAATGTATTAAGATTTTAAAATGAAGACACAACACATTTCCTAAGAGTTCCGACACATTTAACGTGACATCCTCGAATCGGGGGAAACATCGCCACCCATGCCTGTGGATGATACAAAGAGGTACAATACTGCCATCCAGAGCGATGTTTATTTAACTAGGCAAGTCAGTTATGAACAAATTATTATTTACAATGACGGCCTAACCCGGACGACGCTAGGCCAATTGTGCGCCGCCCTATGGGACTCCCAATCACGGCCGGTTGTGATACAGCCTGGAATCGAACCAGGGTATGTAGTGTCTCGTCTTTTCCTTTGGTTTATTTGCATTTGAGAACGAATTGAAATGGAAAAATCAAAAAAATATATTGTCAAAAATAAATCTATGGTGGTCTCTTTTGACAGCCCCCCCCAACCAGACAGGTACCTTTCTGAACGCAATGCTGGACAGAGGCACAATACAGCAGCAGAGACGTAGGTCGTGAAAGAAGCGCTAAATCGAACGGAAATTGTAGTAAGAATGCATTTACGTCACTTCCTACAATTATTTTTTAAGTCCACCTACGTCATTCAAACTTTAGCTATTCGCCATTGATTAGCACGGAGGAAAGCGGCTAGATTTTGCTACCAAAAACGTAATTATTAAAATTAATTGTCCAGTTATTCGGTGATCTCTAACACGATAAGTGTCACCATGGCTGATAAGATGGATATGTCTTTGGATGACATTATTCAACAAAGTAAGAAAGGTGGAGGTGGCCGCGGAAATCGAGGGGGCCGCAGCCGAGGATCATCGGGTCGAGGTGGGAGTGGAGGCCGACCTGGTGGCGCTGGAGGCCGGACCGGCGGATCCGGGCCCATGAGGAGTCGACAGAACTTCAGCGGAGACAGAAGCGACAGCAGACCCACGCCATACAGCAGGGTAGGAACACGGAGGATCACAGAAAAAGGAGGAATGGCAGAGGCGACGAAGACGAATGTTAAATAATGTATCTGATCTTGTTAAATGTGCTGCGACGCGTACGAGGTAGTTCGCAAAGTTGCTGATGGATGTGGAATGATCATCGGGAAGTGCGCTATAGGGCACAACCCAAAGAAGAAACCCCTGTTCAGAAACGGGTATTCATTTGATAATGAAGTACAAAGTCGTGTTTGTGGGCCTATGGTCTACATTGCATTTCCCCGCTTCAGGTCAAACAGTTGCTAGCCAGCACTATTGAATGTTACTCGTCGTGTCCTATGTTTCTGGAAGGGAACGTTAACTAACTAGGTAACCTTAACTTGTTGTTCACCCTCGTTGGCCACTTCCAAACGGAGCTGATCCACAAAGCTAGCTAGCTAACACTTGTTTGTGTAGTTTGAATGCGACCTGGCCCAGATATTCACCTTTTGGTCTGCAAGACGTGTACCTCGTGTTTTTTTTGGTAGTCCACAACTTCTTGATCCTATTTGTCGACTGGCGCATTGTTGGCCCTAAATTAAGTTCCAGATTTGTCAAATTATCAACAATGGGACTGTTTACGCAACGAAGCGAACAAAATGGCGACACTCAAAATGGATGTTCAGTCAACTGGGCCACCATTTCTGTGCCACATAGTTTTTTTTTCTCTTTGTTTCATATTTTGGCCCAGACTGCAAAGCACAACACCACAAGGAACTTTATTGACCTTTCCATGGTCGGTTAAAGGAAATGACTTTCACACGTTTTTGAAGGAAGGATTTTTCTTTGATGGACTTTTTCCTCACTTGGAGTTGAAGCAGAATCTGGATGCTGTCCTTGCCATCGAGATCAAGTCAGTTTTTTGTTGCCTACACTGCCATTCTAATTACCTACACCACCTCCAAACCACCTGTAGGGCAAGAGCCATTTTGAGTTGGAAGTCCTGCCACCCGTCCTACTAGCTTAGTTTTGGTTCTTGTATTCGTTTAATTGTTTTTATTAAGTAATATGTATGCTGTTACACTGACCATGAATCCACCATAGACCGATGTGTCTAAATGGTAGTGATGAAGCAAGATTCCCCTGCCTGTCTAAGCAACTGACTCAAATGTGCTCAGTCTGATCAGCAGGAGCAGGGGAACCAGAAGTCAGCAGCTGCATTTTTTTCATTCTACCTTTACAGCCCAGAGAGCTTCCGGACAAATGGCAACACGACATGTTCGAAGGTGGCTTTGGCGGTAATGCTGGCGGTGGTGGGGGAGCAGGAGGCGGCGGTGGTGGTGTGGAGACTGGCGGCAAGCTCCTTGTCTCAAACCTTGACTTCGGTGTCTCTGATGCTGATATCCAGGTAATTTCTACAGTCAATCGATACAAAGATGTCTGCCTTTACACTGACCCGTTTTGATGTTAAACATGAATTCTACCGGCCATGTTTCTTATTGTTTTGTTTTTTTCAGGAGTTGTTTGCAGAATTTGGTACGTTGAAGAAAGCGGCTGTGCACTATGACCGGTCTGGCCGAAGCCAGGGAACCGCTGACGTCCACTTTGAGAGGAGGGCTGATGCACTCAAAGCCATGAAACAGTACAACAATGTACCACTCGATGGTGAGCTTTAATTTGTTAGTTGATTGATATTATTTTGAAGCTAGTTGGTCATAAAATGTAGTCATTGATTAATTCTCCTGAACAAAGATGGCTAATCTTGTTTTCCCTTTGCTCACAGGCCGCGCCATGAGCATTCAGCACGTCACGTCGCAAATCAGAGACGATAACCAGAGACGACCTTCACAGAGGTATGCGATTCTATAAGCTTTCTTTTATCTTGTCATGAATGATTGATTTTTTTTTCATTTTATTCTGGTGAATACCAGTTGTAACTCATTGATTGTCTTTGAATCTGTTTGCAGTTCAAACGGAGGCGGTGGTGGATTCAACAGAGACAGAATCGGACGCCCCAATTTCTCAGACAGGCGGGGAGGTGGAGACAGGCGGGCCGGCGGAGGCTCCAGGGGGAGGGGTAGAGGCGGACGTGGTGGTGGAGGAAAACCGCAGCAGTTGTCTGCTGAAGAGCTGGATGCCCAGTTGGATGCTTACAATGCCAAGGTAAATGCATGAAAGTGAAGAATTTATATTCCTATAATGTAAGGGGCGTGATCTTTGTAGCTGGAATATGGTCCTAATTTTAACTTGTTTTTAATTGCAGATGGAGACCAGTTAGAATTCCCAGACGCACTCATTTGAATCCCTCACCTCATCCCTGCCCATCTTCATCCTCTGTCGGATCTGAAGCTTGTTGTTGACTTGGACCTGAGAAATGGACCAGATCTTTTACACTTACTGTTCTCCGGCATCATTTTAATTTGTGGATGGATCTTGTTTTTCTCCCTTTTTAATATTATGAACACTTTTTGTACCATTTTATTTTGGGACGATTGTAGGTTTTTGAGGGGGAGTTTTTTGTTGCCATTTGCCTCCCCTTCTCCTTGTGCATAGTTGTAATAAACCTACAAAACAAACTGTTCCAGTGCATCTGCCTCTTGTTGAAGTTCTATACAACACTAAGGGCTGGTTTCCCACACATTAAGTTTAGTCATGGGCCAAAGCTGTTTCAGTGTAGATTCTCCATAGAGCTTACATTAGTCCTGGACTAGGCTATCTGTGTCCAGGAAACCGGCACAATATGGTCAATTGGCCGTGTAGCGTTTATGGTGATATAGCTTCTGCAGAAGTCAGGGCATGCGCTTTGTGGCGAAGAGCAGTTGTGAAGTGAGTTTGTTTATACAAGCCCTCAACTACTGTCAACGAGGAGCTATATGGAGCCTTCTGCATTGTTATAAAGTTTAAGGTGCATGGTGATGTGGTAAGGAACTCAATCTGGCCTCTGGAGGCTCCAATTACATCACACCATCCATATGGTGCCTCTCACCATCCATTTTCACATCCAGCATTGATTGGCTCTTAGACATCTAAGGGTGTGGGGATGATTGAACTTCCAATGGTAGGCCACTGCTGCAACTACATCAAATGCTTGTAAAAAGCTAAAGCGGTTTTATAACATGCTCAACACTATTCTCGTGTCAAACCCAATGTGTAATGTTAATACCTTTTCATACTAGTTTTGTGGTTACTACAATGTAATAAATTAATTTTCAATCTGACATCACTGACTTGTTCGATATTATTTGAAATGTCAAAGATCTAGACGGGCCGGTTGGTTAGTCTTCGGTTCGCAATGAAGGATGGGGACCTAATAAATTGACCTAAAAATAAATAAATTATAACGTTTTAAACTATTCAAATTAAGTGTTAAATACAATTCAGCTACTTGTTCAAGACTTCAGATTAGCCCCACCTAAAATCTCTTCAGGGCGCGCGGCACCAGCAACTGCACGCCACCTGCATAGAGCGTGCGCGCCGCGGCATAGCTCCCGGAAACGAGTTGTATGGGGCGGCGCCGTTCCTTGATCGCCATACTTGCACAGGGAAGAGCAACAGAAGCACTTATTCTACCAGCGCCTGGGAAAAAACAGCAGGAAAACGGTAAAGACCTGCTTTCACAACCCATACAATAGTTAACGATCAAGCATATGACCGTTCATTATGTTTTAGACTTACTTTGCATCTGGTGTCATTTCCTCCCAACTTTGCTAGCTAGCAATTTGCTGAGTTGTGCTAGCATGCCCGCCATGGTAACGTTACATGCTTCACACCCTGGCTGCAGCAGTGCCCATATGTAGCCAGCGAAACATTAAGTAAACGTTGGTCTACTGTTAATATTTTGCTCTGCTGCAGTGGAACTTATGTAAAAGCACGGAACGTTTGTAACAGTTTGGTTTAATTGGGTGGCAGGTAGCTAGAGTCCAACAGCCATGTTGCTAATTAGCCAGCTAGCAGTCGTCGTGCAGCGTGATGACTTGCGGCAGTGTCGAGCCGTTCAGAGACTAGTTAGCCAGTGGTGTTGACACATTAGCTAGCTATTTGGCTGTCTTTGACGTTTGGTTACTTTGTCTGCCGAAACAGTGCTACATTCGACGATTAGGCAACCGTTGTTCTTAGATAGTTTAACACATGATGTTTAGCTAATTATTTAGCTATTTGTTTGGATTCTCCAAAGTCAGCATCTGTCCCTGTCAGTAACTAACGTTACATTAACCGGTTAGTCTTTCTTTGCAGCATGCTAACGCTCCAACTCAGGCTATCTAGCCACCTACAGACAACAAAAGAATGGAAATGAGATTTCTTTGTTAGATGTTTTTCTTCCAGGAAGTAACTCAAGTTCATAAAGCAATGTTGATAAGATAACACGTGTATTTACGTACTATATTGATCTGTAGTGCACACTGCATATCCAGTTTCATTGTAACAAATTATAATTTTTACATCTGGTGGCTGTGTAGAGTATTGTCAGTGATTGCACAGGAGAAAGACTGTTCTGCACCTGTGCAGAGTACAATTAATTTTGTTCACAAGTTGAATAAATGAGTCATTATTTCAACTGTAATTTCATCCATTGATGTTTACTAATGCAAATTCTAGTTGGTGAATGTGAGAAAGGAAATTCATTAGCGTAGTTAGATTTGTTTCCTCTGTCAACCCGAATTTTAAGTACTACATCCTGTCTGCTAGAAAGATTTGACATCTTCCTCTGACTGGGCGGGGTGTAGTGGACCCTTCAGACTAGAAGCCAGGGCAACATTGATTGAGCCCTGTACGATGGAACATCACGACTCATTAAATAGAGCATCCATAAAGGTAGCATTGGAAATTGCTTTAAATTCTCATTATTTGTCAATGAATAATCAATTCTTGACAAACAATCTCTCGTATATGCTCAGGAGCTTGCAGCTGGTCATGTTTTTGTTCTGAACTTCCCATGCACTTGCCAGCTGAGTTAAAATCAGACCGACAAACCCCTGGCCCCTAGCTCCCAGACAAAGTTGAGGATGTCATTTGCCTAAGAGCAGGGAATAGGAAGTGAAATTTTACTCTTAAGTGACACTGCAAGTTTAGTGCAAATCATAACATTTGCTCTGAAACACCCCCACCTTTGGTCAAGAGTTTATATAATCTGACGCACATTAGCCACCCAAACAGTTGAGTTATTTGGTCAATTATGTGGTATAGAGGTCTTCACGGGTCCACCCAAACTTTTCCCTCGGATCTGGGCCGGGCCCTATTTGATTGTCATCGGGTCTTGGGTCTATGTAACTACAGCCGATAGACCCGAATGGACCCCACCACGGCTCTGCATAGCTTATAGCATATTTGTTTTACATTAAAGGTTAATTTGACTTATAGAAGGCTTAGACAACATATAAAGACCTATTCATTAAGCAGAAGAGCAACTTGGCTGATATATATTGCTTTTACATGGGTCTAGACCTGGACCCATTAGGTTGGTCGTCGGGTCCATTCGGGTCTGATTGTCCTCCGATCTGTTCTTGCAAGATGGAGGTTGGTCGAGCACTGGTGTCTGTGTGTAAAAGCAGTCGGTGTGAGTCGGCAACCTGGTCTTAGAACGTTTCGTATTATTCTTTACGCAAATCTAAGGCAGTAGATTTAGTATGATATGTTCTGTTTCGTATGGTATGTATTAATTTGTGGATGCCTATCATCCATTATGTATGATTTTGTTACCAACCAATTTGTTGTGGCTACAGTTAGCTAGGTGGCTAATGTTAGCTATGCTAGGGATTAACTACTTAGGGAGTGGTGGTCCCGACACTACCCGGTGAAATGCAAGGCGCCAAATTCAAAATCTAGAAGTTGAATTATTAAACATTCATCAATATACAAGTGTTGCATAGTCATCAAAAGCTCTGCTTCTTGGCAATATCACAGCGTTGTCAGATTTCAAAAAGGCTTTACGGCGAAAGCACAACATTTGATTGTTTGAGGATAGCACCTTCCAATATTTACCCATTAGCATAAATTCATAAACCATCGCGGTTCACACAAAACACATTTCACAGCGAAAACAAATCCCTTACCATTTGAAATCTCTGTTTGGATGGCGCGTTATGTTCAGAAAATCACCCGTCGAGTCGCCCATTGAACCGTGAAGAGAACGCGTTCAAATTATTCCATTCAACTTTGTCCAAACAAATCAAACATCAGTTTTAATGTTTCCTTTTATGTATATTTACTATAATATTTCAACCGGATTATAGCCTGAACGATGGGAAAGGGGGGGCGAGAGACACAGAGCGCGCGAGACCGTGAGTGCGAATGTCATTCTATTGAGTTCCGGGGTCCACGTCTAAGTTCTTCTATTCGCTTCTAATTCAACCTAACGTCATCAAACCCTGTCTAAAGACTGTTAACATCCAGTGGAAGCCATAGGTACTACAGTCTTTGTCCTAGATAATGTTGGATACCATAGGCAGCCAGGAGAAAAGGTCAACTAAAAAAAACTGCAAATCCGAATGGATTTTCCTCAGGTTTTTGCCTGCTATATCAGTTCTGTTATACTCAGACATTATTTGAACGGTTTTAGAAACTTCAGTGTTTCCTATCCTATAGTACTAATTATGTGCATATCCTAGTTTCTGGGCCTGAGTGGCAGGTATTTTACTTTGGGCACGCCAGACTTTCCAAAACCGACACCTCGGCTGCCGCTCTGTAAATAGTTAAGCAGCTAAAAAGTAGTAGTTGCTAATTAGCTCAAATGCTAAAATTGTCCATGATGAAATTCGAACACACAACTTTTGGGTTGCTAGATATTCGCGTTATACGCCCACCCGTTTTTGCCTTAAGTAACCTTCTGTCTTATGTAACCATATCATACTAATTTGAGTGTCCCTGATTTACATGTACTATGCTACGTCAAGTCTGAGACCAGGCTGGAGTCTAAGCAGGCCCCTGGCTGCCCTGTGCTGTGCTCAGGCATGTTTATCACTGCCGTCAAATCCATGTTCCACTGTCTGCAGGGTGAGCTCTCTCCATCTGTGGCATTCCACCCAGCCTGCTAGTTCAGGCAGGTCAGGAGGCTGGATCTATGTTAGCAGAGTCACTATTATTTGAGTCACGAGCAAGTCTCAAGTCACAAGGTCCGAGTCTGAAGTCGAGTCCTAAGTAGAACGGGTCAAGTCTCGTGTCAAGTTCAAGGCGTGTATTCTAAGAGCAAGTCAAGTCACGTGTTTTTTCAAGTCATGTAATAAAAAAAAATCTATACATGCAAATGACTTGTTCAACTACAATTCTTTGTCTATTTATTGAGGATACCATACCGCCCTTTTCATTATTTTGTCTCCAACACATTTTGATTATGAAATTGTAAAATAGGGACCTCGTATCAGTCTTAAACACCAGTCTCAGCGATGAAGAGGTGACTCCGGGATGCTGGCCTTCTAGGCAGAGTTGTAAAGAAAAAGCCATATCTCAGACTGGCAAATAAAAGATCAATATGGGCAAAAGAACAGACACTCTGGCCAGCATCCCGGAGTCGCCTCTTCACTGTTGACGTTGAGACTGGTGTTTTGCGGGTACTATTTAATGAAGTTGTCAGTTGAGGACTGGTGAGGTGTCTGTTTCTCTAGCTAGACACTAATGTACTTGTCCTCTTGCTCAGTTGTTCACAGTGGGCCTCCCACTCTTCTTTCTATTCTGGTTAGAGCCAGTTCCTGCTGTTCTGTGAAGGGAGTAGTACACAGCATTGAATGAGATCTTCAGTTTCTCGACAATTTTTCGCATGGAATAGCCTTAATTTCTCAGAACAAGAATAGACTGACGAGTTTCAGGAGAAAGTTCTTTGTTTCTGGCCATTTTGAGCCTGTAATCGAACCCACAAATGCTGATGCTCCAGATACTCAACTAGTCTAAAGATGGCCAGTTGTATTGCTTCTTTAATTAGAACAACAGTTTTCAGCTGTGCTAACATAATTGATCTAATGATCAATTAGCCTATTAAAATTATGAACTTGGATTAGCTAACACAATGTGCCATTGGAACACAGGAGTGATGGTTGCTGATAATGGGCCTCCGTACGGCTATGCAGATACTCCATTAAAAATATGCCGTTTCCAGCTACAATAGTCATTTACAACATTAACAATGTCTATACTGTATTTCTGCTCAATTTTGTTGTTTTAATGAACAAAAAATAATGATTTTCTTTCAAAAACAAGGACATTTCTAAGTGACCCCAAACTTTTGAACGGTAGTGTATGTTGTGAAGCTAATAGCAGTGACACTATTACTGTGTAACTCCGGTAGGGCAACATCTGAAAAATGCCGCACTTGGTAGTGTGTACCGGTGCTCGACCAGTCGGCGGAAGCCAACATCACCCACGACAGAGAACGATTGATTGTTAAGGGCACTCAATGCCATTATCTAGGCTTTAATGGATTTCGCCTTTGAGTTGTCTCGCTGAAATGTTCTTACTCTTTCAAATGACTGCTCGACTTGTTGACTGCTCGAACCACACAGCAGACATTCTGTGGGCTAGGTTAGGAATGCTGTGTAGCGCAAAATTGTACATGGTGTCATTACGTCATGTACCTACGTTATATAGGTATGCACGGTAGCTTTGACCTCGGTTTTTAACATCTGCGTTAAACTAGACATCGGGCTGATACGATGTTGGCGTTTTTAGCTGATATCGGCCGATTCCGATATATCGTGCATCCCTATAATGAAGCTTACCATTGTTCCCCAGAACAATTGAGCCAATCACGTTTGCTTGTCATACTCGTCGGTATTATATGCTGACCACACCGTGCGTTGCAAAATAAATGTACACGTTAAGTCATTGCACACGCGTGTCAACGAGTGTCTGCGTAGCCAGGCACTAAAATAGAACTTGGTTCTGTTTGTGATGCAGTGCAAGTGCAAGTCCCGCCTCTCCCTTCTCATTGGTTTTTAAGAGCATATACCCACATGGGTGATTGAAAGATGAACTTAGGTCCACATTCCAGTCCAGTTGGTGGTATTTAGTCCAAAGAAGTAGTAGTCTGAAACAAACTCTGTTTACCTTTTTATCTGTAGATTAATTGTTCGATTAGAGGACCTTGTGCATTTCAGGTCAAGTAACAACCCAATGATTATATCCCAGGACATATTAGCTAGCAACTGCAAGCTAGCTAGCTAAATTGCCATAAATGTTTCAAGCTATTTGACCTGTCCCCAAATGTGTGTAGTTGGACAAAATCAACATGTGCGCAGTCTGGTCAGCATGTTAGAATGTCGAGGCCCCTCCAGCCTACCAGGAAAACAGTCTGTGGTTGCCTAGGTTACACCATTGGCTCACAGCAAGAAATCAACCTCCTTCAAACAATTTTCTTGTCTGCTTGTTTTTATCAATTACAAAACTTAAGAAAAGTACAACATGGCTAAACATTACTTTTCAACATTGCCTGCTCCCGAGGTTCTCACTACTTAGAAAAAACATAATATTCCTTCATGCCCCTTTTCATGACGGTGCTAGCAGCCACGTGAATGCTAGCTACCGACCGGAATATTAAGCTTGCCAAGACCAACAGAACAAATGTACTCTAAGTAGTGAATGGGGTTACAAACAGACTATGCCAAACAAGTTAAGTCTTACCTGTGGTGAAATGTTTTCCACAGATATAGCTAGCTACGCGTAGCCTACTTGTACACCGGTCCCCACATTTCCCACGTCTATCTGTCGGCGAGTCTCTGTTGTGTGGTGCACATGAGCTGATGAGGTTACTTGTGAGCTATTACCTACAAAATGGTTGCCATCAGATCTCTTATAATGGCTTTTCTCAAAGAGCTCTGGATGAGTTAGTTATCTGTACTGCCCTACCAAGCAAAAGAGCAGTAACTGCATATTTGTTTAAAAAAAATATATATATATTAAATACTTCCTTTATCATGTGGACAAATATCCTGCCTCCATTGTGTTGTTGAGGAAATGGGGGTCATGTTTGCAATAACTGCAAAAGTTAGTGAAACCAAGGAAAAAGCACTTTATTGAGGCTACCATACAGTCGTGTCAGTTATTGCCTTTTACCTTGGTTTCACTGTACTTTGGGCTGCAGTGGTGCGGTTTACATTTGTATTTATTGTTCTTTGCAGATACAAGTATAAAACAATATTACACTGACAGCCACATACAAATAAATATATTAAGTTTGTGTAAGAAAAAAATCAATGGATGGAAACATTCCAGTGGGTGTACCAAGCAAGAAGGCAGTAAATTCAGTCTAGGGTCAAAGGCCATGTCAGGGTCAATATGAATAAAAAATAACCTCATAGTAAGACAACAGCCACATCTCCAATGTGCCTACCATTAATTTGTCTGGACAATAAAAAAATATATAAATTCAGTTTCATTCTGAGCAGTTTCGGCCCTATCCAAGCAAAAGAGCAGTATACAGCTATCATTTTTTCTCTTCTCCGTTCTCCCATTCACTCCGTGTACACATGCTGCTCTTCCTTCAGAAAAGCACCATTTCTCTAGTTCATTTGTGCTTGTAAAAATCCATACTTGACAAAAATGACATTCTGTAGCTACTAGCTATGTTTAACTTTGAGCTGGATTTGCCTGTCTTTGCTATTTTAGTTTGTTAGTTTTCACTCGTTAACATTTAGCTAACAGCATCTATAGCTGTGCTCGAGTACTCATACTAACTGTACTATTTGTGATGTGAATTGAGTATCTATTATGCTTATTGGATATAGTTAGTATGCCAAAAGTTCCCGATGTCATACTAAATTCTCCAAAATACGAAAGTATACATGCAGTGGACACTTTCCGTGCTTTATCAAGTGTGCACTCTGAATGCTCTGAATTAGTTGAGGTAATTGAGGTATTATGTACATGTAGGTAGGGGTAAAGTGACTATGCATAGATAATAAACAGCGATTAGCCCCAGCGTAAAAAAATTAGGGGGTCAATGCAAATAGTCTCGGTAGCCATTTGATTAACTGTTAAGCAGTCTTATGGCTTGGGGGTAGAAGCTCTTAAGGAGCTTTTTGGACCTAGACTTGGCGCTCCGTTATCGCTTGCCATGCGGCAGCATAGAGAAGTCTATGACTAGGATGGCTAGAGTCTTTGACAATTTTTTTGGGCCTTCTTCTGACACCACCTGGTATAGAGGTCCTGGTTGGCAGGAAGTTTGGCCCCAGTGATGTACTCGGCCGTATGTACTACCCTCTGTTAACACCTTGCGGTCGGATGCCGAGCAGTTGCCATACTAGGCGGTGATGCAACCAGTCAGGATGCTCTCGATGGTGCAACTGTAGAACTTTTTGAGGATCTGAGGACCCATGCCAAATCTTTTCAGTCTCCTAAGGGGGAATAGGTTGTGCCCTCTTCACGACCATCTTTGGACCATGATAGTTTGTTGGTGATGTGGACACTTACTTTTATAGTGCCTTGTGTGCTATGCAGGTAATACCTTAAATTCCGTGATGAGGGAAGGATGGTATGACGATATGAACATCTGGATACCACCGAAAGCCAGGTCGATTTACCAAATATACACGGGCAATAGCACAAAAGAAATAGCCCCTGTATCAAGCTTAACCTGCCCTATCTGAACGGACACAATTAGAGGTCAAGACTGCACAACCACCCCTTGAGAAACCAAATTGAATCTAACAGGAGCTCAAACGAGTACATAAGCACTTTGCTCCTCCCAGGACCATACAATTGGCAATTACAACCAATAAACTGGTTCTACAATGTAAAAGGCAATTTATACCAACATTGTTAGATTTGTCTTAATGATATTTTATAGCCATTCATACATGGAGCAATAATGTTATCATAATGTTACCACGTCGCCTATTTCTATGCACACTGAGGCACACATGGTTATATTAGGCACAACCAGAATGACCGAGATATAGGACAAGGACACACGGAAGTCCGACATAACCTGGGAACTATGAACAAAGGACAACCATACATTTAATTAAATAAACAAGAACTTCTACCCCATGAGTCTTGCAAACGTACATGTGCACAATAACCATCTCGCCCACTCAAAGGGTAAGAAATGGTCATTGAAAATGTAGTGTATGAAACAGAAATGTCTAAGTGTTGCTATAAACGGTACAGGAATGGAGTGATGAAACGGGTGCAATTATTGTAAACTTGGAATATGTATTTACCACATGCATTTAATCGTGTAAAAGCAACAGCAAACATTTCGAGAGAACAAAGGGCTCTCCACTGGCAGGAGTTTGGAGAGCGCAAGTGAATAGACAAGCCTATGTTGAGTCTTCGCCACAGTAAAAATACACTTAAATTCCAAATGCAAGCTTTTATGTAAATTATCTATTTCAAGCAATTTTGACATACCAATCGACCAGTAAGCCTAATCTAGTAATTGTTTGGTGGTGAGCTTGCAAAGTAAACAGTTAATATTATTGATCACAAAGCAATATTTGGAGCTGCATATTTGAGGTATCCTCTCTACAATTTGACGTTTGCGCTGCACCTGGTCCTATAGCGACATATTGCCGATTTGCTGGAAGGCGATCTCACCCGATCTGTGTTGATTGACAGTTTGCTGTTCCAATCAGGGGGCCAAGTGTGTGTTTCACTAGCCAATATGTTGCTACTGCCTCTGGCTGCGTGGAGAGTAATCCACGGTGCTTCTGTCCCACAAAATGTTACACAACCTGGCAAGATAATTTCAAATCATCAGTCTTGAGGCTCCAAGTCAAGTCTCAAGCTATTTTATTTTCTATACAAGTCGAGTCTGACTCAAGTCCACAACTCTCTGTTAGTGTTAACACCTTCTCTCTAGCCAAAGGGGATACCCATTCTCCCAACTTTTAATGAGATGTTTTGTGTACAGTTGTTTCCAAGGCAAACTAGCCTTTTGTGAAATAGGTGAAATTGTTCATGTTACAAACCCTGCCAGTAATATAACATCAAATAGATCATTGTTATAGATGCGTGGAAGGGCTTCTTTTCTTTTTTTCAAAGTAGAATGCATTTGTCCAATTAGTTGGAGTGTTTGCTGTCAAGGTTCCAAGCTGCCAAGCTGCCTTCAAGATAAGATGACACGCCTTTCATATAGGCCTGAATCATAATTGCAGCCTCGCCGTTGTTTAAACACCGGCCTATTAGCCTCTTCTAACGGTTTATTGTTTGTCTATTGTAATGGGCCTTGGTAAAGTACTAACTAAGCATTAGGTCTATGATGGAACTACTACGCTGTCACACTGATGGTGGGCTTCCTTGAAACTCTTGAGGCCAGCTCACATAAACACATTAGAAACATCTCTATATTCAGCACAAGGTTTCCGTCAGGAAAGTGTGGTGCCGGACGTTTGACTTGCAGCATTTTGATGTAATGGACCCGTATGCATCGGGAGCGCAGTAGAACACAAATCCCGTTTAGGTTATGCTAATCCATTTGAACAGAGAATGCAACGATGTTACCTAATTCCGATGCCCACATATACTTTTCCTCAGCCAATAAGATGAGTAACGAACAGCAAAATCACTAGCCTATGTTCATTTACTATCCCCCATGTGAAGTTGACCTATTCTATTGTTCAGCTATTCCAAACAGACTCTGGGACAGGTGTGGGATGATAGATCCCAAATTCATACAACCAGTAGGCCTAGGCTACATAAAACGAACGTTAAAAAGCCATGAGTCTGATGCAACTGATAAGAACATTTATCCCTAAAATGTTGATCAACTTTTATTTCTTCAGATTTATAAGCGCAGCAATGCGCACAAGGCAGTAGGCTACGTGTGAATGTTTGTTCCATAATGCAATTAGCGGGAAAACACCGTTGTCAAAAGCAAGCAGTTACATGTGACAGAGATGAAAATATCTGTTAGAAATTTAGAAAGAGGGGAGATCGAATATGCAACAACTAGCATGGTTTGCTGATATGACAAGGATTGTGCCGTTGGCTACTGGACAATGAAAGAAAGTTGATATTTTGGCTAGGCTACTTTGAAGCAAGGTAAGATATGTAGTAAAACGTTCAGGATTCCAAAAATGAAGTATATGTTTTCAAAATGCATACTGCCTCCAGCTCATTGCAAAGTGGTGTGACGCCCTGATGAAGCCTGCCTTCTATTGCTTATGCATTTGCTGTTTGAGATGCTGTATCAGCAGCTCTCACACTGTCTGACAGACTTTCCACTTAAAGGCTCTGTCGCTGTATGCTGTGTGATAAATGAGATACATAACGAATATACACACAGAAATTTAATTCCACTAAATTATGCAAATGAATCTATAGACCGATAAGCATGACCAGTCAAATGTATTTAAATCGACTGGTATTTCCATCAATGAATGGCTAAAAAGCATTATTTCGCAATTGATCTTCTAGACAATTGGCCAGCACCAATTGTATTTATTGGTCTTTCTAAAAAATAATTCTGCCCGAAAGCCGGCTAATAACCGCTGCAGTACTTATTTATTTTTCTTTTGTTTTATGGTGTACTTTTTGTTCCTATATCTTTGTGTAGATTGGCTTTAGTGAGGGATTAGTTTCCTAATACATGTACTATACACTGTACGCCATGCAGAACTCCAAAGCAAAACAAACTGCGTCATTCATTCTCCCCACTCCATTTTTCTCCAAATCAAAGTCCCACACCAGGCTGCTAGTCTGATTTTAAATAGTCTTACTCTCTGGTTATCAAGGATCCAGCTGTGCTTTTAACTCTTAAGACAAAAGGCCAACATATAAATACTTTCACTCCCCCAAGCCCCAGCGAAGAATGATAGATCACCAAAAGCAAGTGGAAAATAACTGTTTTTTTTTCCATTCCCGAGCGCTGGCTCTGCAGTAGCAGACACAGACAGAGGATTCATGATCAGGCTATTGTGGGAGAGAAAGCCTTATTGGGAATGTTGGACGCTTCTTGGCATAAACACAGCTTTTCCTGCTTTTGTCCCTCCGGTTGTCATGACTGAAGTATATTGAGGAGAGGCCCCTCATTCCAATTATAACCCCTGGATGGGGATGACTCATTTTGGAGATGATTTTATTGGCCATCTTGTTTGTTGTGAATGCCATTAGGCTTGCTGTCAAACGGTTTTAGTTGTTGGTAAGATGGCATCAACTGATGTCGTCATGAGTTCAAAGGACAGAGATGAGCAGGTAGAATTCTGAGTCGTTTTTGAGAAAAGCAATTTCAAGAACAGTTTCATTCAGATTTTACTTGAGGAAAGCCCCACAAATTAAGCCTGGATGTCCCAGATCCAAACATAAGTTTTTGTCATGACAACGACCTTATTAGTTTGCCAGTACAGATCTGGGGCAAACGGGCAACAACGTCTAAGGACCATGGTCATTGAGTTGATCTAAATAATGTAGCCTTCATGTGGTCTATTTTTTTTTAGAGCATGTAAATTCAGTATGTCAACATTGTTTTGACCGAAGCTTGACCACATCTGTCAGTGTAGTTGAACTTACTTGATAAAGAATGAAAGGAAGACGACATCACTGTAACACATGACAGTCAGTGTAAGTAGATTGGTGTGAGCTTGTTTTGAATAGTCAGTCTAAGAGGCCCCTGGAGACCAATGGTTGTGAGAGACTGGCTGTGTTTGATTGAACTGTTTTTAGAACAACCCCTCCGGTGGTTCTCCCAATGCTAAGGAACACAGCCCCTGCTCCTCTGACCTCAATCTTGTGTGTGTGTGTTAGGGGCACATGTCATGTGACTTTTCACACATGACCTCATTCGATGGTGATGGTCTCCCACCAGTGCTGACGCTGTTTGTGTGCCCAGATTTTCACATTAGAACCAGGATTAAGTCATCAGTAGTGACTTAATTCTTTTGTGATGTAACACAAATTCTGCACCCTTTTTGGTTCTTCTGATCGGGGAACCTTTCTGCATTTTAGTTCCTTGTTTGTTGCCTTGTGTGATGTCATAGCAGCATTTCATAGTAATTGATGAGATGCTGTCATCCTTTTATTTCAGTAGAAGTTTTTTGTTTTATTTAACCTTTATTTAACTAGGCAAGTCAGTTAAGAACATTCTTATTTACAATGACAGCCTAGGAACAGTGGGTTAACTGCCTTGTTCAGGGGCAGCACGACAGATTTGTACCTTGTTAGCTCGGGGATTCGATCTAGCAACCTTTCGGTTACTGGCCCAACGCTCTAACCACTAGGCTACCTGCCGCGAATATACTACATCCTCTGAGAAGAAGCCACATGGGAGGAGTAGCGATTAGAGGAACTATTTATTTGCCAATAATCTTGGTTGTAACATTCTTCCCCTCTTCTTCCTCTTCCCTGCCCTCTCTCTGTCACTTCTCTTTCTCTCGCTCTACAGACATGGCTGAGGACGATTTGACTCCGGAGCAGCTAGCAGCCATCGCTGCGGAGAACGACGTAGGCGAGACGGTCAACTACAAGCCCCCGGCCCAGAAGACCCTGCAGGAGATCCAGGAGCTGGACCAGGATGACGAGAGCCTCCGGAAGTACAAGGAGGTTCTGCTAGGAGCCGGCGCTGCTGCTGTCGCTGGTGTGTGTGTGTGTTTGTCATTTCTCTCTCAATACGTGTGTTTGTGTGAGTGTCTGCCTGGCGCCTGCTTAGTATCTTTACGGGTCATATCCAAGATGGCGTAGCAGTCGGACGTGTGTTTTGTCTTGTCCCGTGTAAATATAGTTTTACTCGTTTTTTTTTCTCGTATATATTTTAATCTCACTTTCCATCTACGGACTGAATATACTCTCCTGCAACCCACCTCACCCAATGTGGTACGGATCTGCTATTTTTATACTTTAGAACCGGAACCCCCATCAGAAGCTTACTAGCTAGTAGTCAGTTAGCCACTGCTAGCGGTCTTCACCGTTAACTCGGACACCAGCCAGCCTCAGCTCGGTCAATACCTGCCAGTCTGCACAGCGCGATATCAACCCAGAGCATATCAAACTGCTTTTTCTCTACCACATCTTCTAATTCCTACCGCAATCTCTGAACCTTTACACCGGGACATCACAGCTAGCTAGATAGCTAGCTGCAATCCGAGTGGCTACTCCTGGCTAACGTCTCTGTCCCAAAGCAAGCACCAGTTAGCCTTGAGTTAGCCTCGAACTAGGCCCATCTCCCGGCCAGCCGAAGAGGTCCACCAGCTAAATCTTAGGCTACAATACCGCTTTTTCCATATGGCCTGGACCCTTTACTGCCGACACGGTGCCCCGACGTCGCCGAAGGCCCATCTGCTAGCCCCGGCCCGCTAGCTGTCTGAATCGCCGTGTCTCCAGCTCGCCTAGCGTAGTAGCGACTACAGAACGTCTCCCTGACTCACCTATTGCTACTCATTGGACCCTATGATCACTTGGCTACACATGCCTCTCCCTAATGTCAATATGCCTTGTCTAGTTTTGGTTAGTGATTGTCTTATTTCACTGTAGAGCCCCCAGCCCTGCCCAACATGCCTTATATAGCTCTTTTGTCCCACCCCCCACAAATGCAGTCCCACCCCACAGATGTCCTAGCCATGTCTGAATCCTGGTTCCATCCCCAAACTACAGAATTTTCCGACAAGCTAGAACTGCCAAAGGGGGTGAAGTTAGCCTGCAGAGTTGTCATACTATCCAGGTCTGTGCCCAAACAATTTGAGCTTCTACTTTTAAAAATCCCCTTTTCCAGAAACAAGTCTCTCACTGTTGCGGCTTCTTATAGACCCCCCTCAGCCCCCAGCTGTGCCCTGGACACCGTATGTGAATTGATTGCCCCCCCATCTATCTTCAGAGTTCGTACTGTTAGGTGACCTAAACTGGGATATGCTTAACACCCCGGCCGTCCTACAATCTAAGATAGATGCCCTCAATCTCACACAAATCATCAAGGAACCTACCAGGTACAACCCTTAATCCGTAACCATGGGCAGCCTCTTAGATATCATCCTGACCTACTTTCCCTCTAAATACACCTCTGCTATCTTCAACTAGGATCTCAGCGATCACTGCCTCATTGCCTGCATCCGTAATGGGTCCGCGGTCAAACGACCACCCCTCATCACTGTCAAACGCTCCCTAAAACACTTCAGCGAACAGGCCTTTCTAATCAACCTGGCCCGGGTATCCTGGAAGGATATTAACCTCATCCCGTCAGTAGAGGATGCCTGGTTGCTCTTCAAAAGTGCTTTCCTCTCCATCTTAAATAAGCATGCCCCATTCAAAAAATGTAGAACTAAGAACATATATAGCCCTTGGTTCACCCCAGACTTGACTGCCCTAGACCAGCACAAAAACATCCTGTGGTGTTCTGCATTAGCATCGAACAGCCCCTGTGATAGGCAACTTTTCAGGGAAGTCAGGAACCAATATACACTGGCAGTTAGGAAAGCCAAGGCTAGCTTTTTCAAGCAGGAATTTGCTTCCTGTAACGCAAACTCAAAGTTCTGGGACACTGTAAAGTCTATGGAGAATAAGAGCATCTCCTCCCAGCTGCCCACTGCACTGAGGCTAGGAAACACTGTCACCCCCATTTTTCTACAGCTGGCCATGCTTTCCACCTGGCTACCCCTACCCCGGCCAACAGCTCTGCACCCCCTGCAGCAACTTGCCCCGCTCTAGACCCAAACTGTTATAGACCTATATCCATCCTGCCCTGCATTTCTAAAATCTTTGAAATCCAAGTTAACAGATCACCGACCATTTCAAATCCCAAGCTGGTCATGGGTGCACCTCAGCCACGCTCAGGGTCTTAAACGATATCATAACCGCCATCGATAAAAGACAGTAATGTGCAGCCGTCTTCATCGACCTGGCCAAGGCTTTCGACTCTGTCACCGCATTTTTTTTTTTTAGCTCAAATGACTGCCTCGCCTGGTTCACCAACTACTTGTCTGACAGAGTTCAGTGTGTCAAATCGGAGGGCCTGTTGTCCGGACCTCTGGCAGTCTCTATGGGGGTGCCACAGGGTTCAATTCTCGGGCCCACTCTTTTCTCTGTATACATCAATGATGTTGTTCTTGCTGCTGGTGAGCCTCTGATCCACCTCTACGCAGACGACACCATTCTGTATACTTCTGGCCCTTTGGACACTGTGTTAACAAACCTCCAAACAAGCTTCAATGCCTTAACACTCCTTCCGTGGCCTCCAACTGCTCTTAAATGCAAGTAAAACTAAATGCATGCTCTTCAACCAATTTGCTGCCCGCCCGACTAGCATCACTACTCTGGACGGTTCTGACTTAGAATATGTGGACAACTACAAATACCTAGGTGTCTGGCTAGACTGTAAACTCTCCTTCCAGACTCCCATTAAGCATCTCCATTCCAAAATTTAATCTAGAATCGGCTTCCTATTTCGCAACAAAGCCTACTTCACTCATGCTGCCAAACATACCCTCGTAAAACTGACTATCCAACCGATCCTTGACTTTGGCGATGTCATTTACAAAATAGCCTCCGACACTACTCAGAAAACTGGATGCAGTCCGTCACAGTGCCATCCGTTTTGTCTTCAAAGCCCCATATACTACCCACCATTGCGACCTGTATGTTTTCGTTGGCTGGCCCTCGCTACATATTTGTCGCCAAACCCACTGGATTCAGGTCATCTATAAGTCTTTGATAGATAAAGCCCCGCCTTATCTCAGCTCACTGGTCACCATAGCAACACCCACCCGTAGCACGCGCTCCAGCAGGTATATTTCACTGGTCATCCCCAAAGCCAACGCCTACTTTGGCTACCTTTCCTCCCAGTTCTCTGCTGCCAATGACTGGAACGAATTGCAAAAATCACTGAAGCGCCCCCTCTAACTTTAAGCATCAACTGTCAGAGCAGCTTACCGATCACAGTACCTGTACACAGCCAATCTGTAAATAGCCCACCCAACTACCTCGTCCCCATATTGTTATTTATCTTTTTGCTCTTTTGCACCCCAGTATCTCTACTTGCACATCTATCACTCCAGTGTTAGTGCTAAATTGTAATTATTTCGCCTCTATGGCCTATTTATTGCCTTACCTCCCTAATCATCTACATTTGCACACACTGTACATAGATTTTTCTATTGTGTTATTGACTGTACTTTTGTTTGTAACTCTGTGTTTTTGTCGTCACACTGCTTTGCTTTATCTTGGCCAGGTCGCAGTTGTAAATGAGAACTTGTTCTCAACTGGCCTACCTGGTTAAATAAAGAAATGTAAATTAAATAAGACACTGTTTAGCTCTGGGAGACGGCTATAGCTAGTAGCCAGTGACTGTTTCTATCTCAGAATAAATGTAATGTTGGGGCCCTTCCAACTAATGGATAGCTGTCCTGGATTCAGCTCTTATCTGGGGCAGACCGTTGGTCCGCTGGTTGTTACTGATAGTATACATGCAGTCCTCGTTCCTAAATGTTGCCTCTAAAAAGTCTTGGTCTGTACAATTGATTAAAAGTTGTAATGTTTAAATGGAGGTCTAGGTAAGGGCCAGAAGTTCACAGATATCCCTAGTTGGATGTATTTAGTGTGGTTGTCATTTAGACACAAATGCAGAATTATGTAAAAATACGTTTTTAAGTAATGTCTTTAAAGGTGTAAAACCAACCATTTACAAACATTACATATCAGCAAACCAGTGGTTAAGTAAGTAGGGTGTAATTGTGTCTTGGTTGCTGTGGGTCTGTTACATGATCCATATGAATGTTCTTTGTCTGGTCTTGTTACAGATCCCAGCGTTCCCAACGTCCAGGTGACACGGTTGACGCTGATGTGTGAGACTGCCCCGAACCCACTTACCCTTGACCTGCAAGGTGAGCTATAATACTGTAGTACTTTGTTTACTGTAATCCCCAGAAATTGACATCTTAACGAACGAGCGTCTCAACATTGGGGAAATGGTTCCGAGTGTGTAACTGGCATTGACAAACGGATCTTTTAGCCCGTGTTCTAAGAAAAGACCTGCTACTGTCACCTGACTCTCTTGAGGAAGTGAGAAAGACACCTTGTGCCGCTGAACAGAATGACCTGAGTAACCCTGAATGAGGCAGGCCAGTGCCAGTCAAAATGCGTACGTCACACTCGCGTATGTACTTGTAGTGACGACTGGCGGTCATAAACGAACACAGAAGGTTCCCGAGGAACAGTATAACACAGCCACTCGTGTCAGGAGTAACATGCTGGAACCGGTGAATGAATAGGAATAAATTGTCTTTTGAACATTTCAAAGCCTTACCTCATGGTCTTTCCATGTACAGCACTTATTGCAAATTCTGGGGTAAAAACTGGTTCGACACATTCATCGTGGGGGGAATAACGAGGAGAATACTGTATTGCTTCTGTTTACCCAGTTATGTCTGTTCCACTGCTAGATGTTTAGGGAGAGTGCTGCAGCACAGCTAGAAGGCAGTATTAAAACCCCTGATTAAGTGTGCTAATGAGGCAGTGCCACCGCTGGGCTGAGATAATGACCCCTGCTGAGGTGTCAGAGCTGCCTAGGACTCCATGTGGAAGGCAGTCCCCTGCTGCATGCCCTAGTTAGTGTGTGTGAGAGTTGGAGAAACCTTATTGTTTTTTTCCCCTCATTGTCTTTCAAACAGGAGATCTGGAGGCCTTTAAGAAGCAGTCCTTTATCCTGAAGGAGGGAGTGGAGTACAGAATAAAGATCAGCTTCAAAGTGAGAGCACAGTTCAGATCTTTTGCATTGGTCCTTGCTGACATTTAAATGTACAGGTAACTGCCAAAATAAAGGAAACTCCGATGTGAAGTGTCTTAGGGTGTTGGGCCACTATGAGCCAGAACGGCTTCAATGCACCTTGGCATAGATTTTACAAGTCTCTGGAACTCTGTTGGAGGGATGCGACACCATTCTTCCACGAGAAATTCCATAATTTGATGTTTTGTTGATGAAGGAAAATGCTGTCTCAGGCGCTGTGCCTGAATCTCCCGTAAGTGTTCAATTGGTTTAAGATCTGGTGACTGAGACAGCCATGGCATCGGGTTTACATTTGTTTTTATGCTCATCAAACCATTCACTGACCACTCGTGGTCTGTGGATGGGGGCATTGTCATCCTATAGGCGCATAGCCATGGTAGCCAAAATAATGGCCAGCCTGGCATTATTATGCATGACTCTAAGCATGATAGGATGCTAATTTCTTAATGAACCCAGGAGCCACACCTGTGTGGAAGCACCTGCTTTCAATATACTTTGTACCCCTCATTTACACAAGTGTTTCCATTATTTTGGCAGTTACCTGTACACTATGTAAGATATTGCACAAAACAATTAAATTGAACTACAGGTCAACCTGAAATATAACAAAAGAGAATCAATGTAGTTCAATTTACGCGAATGAAAGCTGTTTGTATAAAGACCCCATCAGTTGAATGCATTCAGTTGTACAACTGACTAGGTATCCCCCTTTCCCTTTTCCCTGAAAAGGTGGTGGCTACACTTTTCTTTCCCCCCCACTAGAAATCAAACACTCAGATTGTGCCATTAATGAACTGGGCTTACCGGTAGGTATTGTATTTTTCAGATTTCATGGTTCACTAGGTCTTTTAAATGGCCCATTTCTGTCAGATGAGCTTGCGATAATCTAGATTGATTTTCCATGCCGCTAACGATGCCTCTGTCTCTGCAGGTGAACAAGGAGATTGTCTCGGGACTCAAGTATGTCCAGCAGACCCACAGGAAAGGAGTGAGAAGTGAGTGCTTGCTGCTTCCCATCCCTCTTGTTTGTTCCCTCCTGACCTCCATCTCAACCGCACAGGCCTTCCTCTCATAGTAAATGTGGTAAATTATGCCCTAGACTCAAGTGAATGTTGACATCAATGTTGAAGTTTCCCACGACCATCAGTTTCTACAGATTGCCCTTTTAAGGGAATGTACTAGGTGATACATTGTCATGGTTTCCAAATGTTGGTCCTAACAGAATTGAAGAGAGAAGTGGCATGATGCCACATGAACACCGTTGCTTTAGACAGTAAGGGAATTAGTTCAATGAAGAGCTGTAAACACTTAAGGCCTGTAGAGACTACCATTGTTTAATGACGTTGACAGAGTCCCGGTCCACACACTGCCTTCCCTTTTAAATCTGCCAAGAGAAACAGGCAGAGGGACCAGGGCCTGAAATTGGGATATTGTTTGAAACCAGATGCACAAGTGAAGGTTGAAAAACACTCAACAGTGTCAATAAGGATATTATTGAGAAATTGTTTTGAGGCTTTCATCTCACATTTTACTGAGCAGAAGAGAAAGGCAGAGTGGCAGGGCGTGAAATGTTCGTTTGAACCTGGATGCAAGTCGAGGCACAAAACAGCCCGTTGTGTCAATTTGCTTTATTAGTGAGTCGTGTTTGTGAGGCTTATTGAGAAATCGCACAGACCCGGGTTCAATCCCACTTTCTCCAAGTAGTTACTCCCTGTTTCATTCAGTTTTCTGTTTATTGACTAATGAACACCACCCTGTATTTATTGTACTCCCTGGTGATTCAAACAGCCCTTCTTTTGTCTCTTGTCTCTGTAGTTGACAAGTCAGACTACATGGTGGGGAGCTATGGGCCAAGGCCCAACGAGTACGACTTCCTGACCCCGCTGGAGGAGGCTCCTAAAGGCATGCTGGCCCGCGGCACCTACAACATCAAGTCCAAGTTCACCGACGACGACAAGCACGACCACCTTTCCTGGGAGTGGAACCTCAACATCAAGAAAGACTGGAAAGACTAAGAAAGAGGCCTTCAAAACCAAACCCCACAACCATGTCCCCATTTCTCCATGAGTTTTATTTTCCTCTACTTCATTCCATCCTCATGTCTTCAATCTTCATTCCGACCCTTCCTCTTCATTCCAACCCTTCCATCTTTCTCGTTTCTCCCCATTTATCCGTCTGCATTAGTAGCAGCAGCAGAAGCAACGGCCCCCTCTGTCCGTCCATCCACCCTCTGCTTTCATTGGTTGCACAAAATCCACTATCATTGATTCACTGCCCTCAACCTGCCATCCATGCAACCTTTAAAGGCCCAGTGCAGTCAAAAATGTGATTTACCTGTGTTTTTTATATATATATATATCTATCCACACTGAGGTTGGAATAATATTGTGAAAATTATGACAATGCCCTTTCAGTGTTGTAGCTGTTTGAAAAGACTGCCTTGGTTGGATGGAGATTTGGCCCCCCTGGTGACATCACCAGTCGGTAAATGAGTTAATAGACCAATAAAGAATAGTTCCAAACCTCTCTGCCAATAACAACTAGTTTTCCCTTCCCCACTGAGGCCACTCCCAGACAGTCCTATCCAAATTCTTGCTTGAGAAATTGCTCTTTGCTAAGAAGTTATTTTTGTTACTTTTTTTACTATTGTTTTCAATTAAAATCACAGTAAGGTACTTAATTGTTACCCAGAAATGATTTGATATATAAAAAACGGCTGCATTGGACCTTTGTCTCCCATAGCTGTACTATGCAGGATCTATCCTCCAACCCCCTCATGGTTTGTCCTGCTTGAAGTGATTAAACCCCCCTTTGCTCCCTAAATAGTCTTCCTGTCAGTACGAAGTACATGTGGAAAAGCAAGTGTACAATCAACTTTTCATTTTGCCTTTTTTTTAATATATATAATAGTATGAATAATAGTATACTGTGGCTTTGTTCATGTCACTGTTGGTATTAATCAGCTTTTATGGTCATACCTTCCCGCCATCTTTTTCTGCCCCTTTTAGCATTCCTTTGCTTGTCTCCTTGCTAGTTAATTATTTTGTTTTACCAAGACCTGCCTTGTTAAAGATATTCTCCTGAACTTTTGTATTCTTTTTTTCCAGAGTTCTGAAAGTAGCACCCACGAGCCAAAAGTGGTCTCTGAAAATTGCATGTGTCACAAATGTGCAGATATGTGCACCACGTCATTGCTCTCGCTCTACTGTGTGTGCGTCTTGCTAGCCGTCACTCAAATGGTGAGGGGCTGAAGCTCATTGGCTGAAACTCGAATTAGTAAGGGGCTTGCCCAAGGGGGGCTTAATGTAGGTTCTGGAGCATGTCTTTTAAACGTACAGTGAAGTAAGGAGCTGCTTTACTTCAGCTCCTACCACCCCCCTTAAGTGTATTAACCCTTTCCTCTTACACAGGGATTGGGGCCAAAGTAACCTAATGTAGCAGGTGTAAAAAATAAATGAAACGCCTGAAACTAGATCCCCTACATAAGGGGTATTCAACTTTGACCCTACGAGGTCCGCATCCTGCTGGTTTTCTGTTGTATGTGGAGGAGGAGTTGAGGTGGCGTGTCGCCTTGTTAACGTCCGAAAGCGGAAGTCCATTTCCCCTGAAAACAGGAACATCCAGTTGTTGGGGACTCTGCAGAGGCTAGGGCCAAGGAAGTGAAAGATAATACGTTGAAAAAAAATCAAATAAAGGGCGTCAGCCCCAGTGCTGCCTTATACCGAAAGGGCAAAATAATCAGTTTACCGCACCAATAATCAGTTTACTACTCTTGCGCAGTTATCATGGTAGTGCGCTAACAGATGGTGCATGCCTTGGGCTGTATGTTGTGTATTTCATGTGGTGCTTGCCATCAGGGGCATATTGTACTATCAACTGTTCACCATCTTAATCTCTTTGCTAGTTGAGATTCTCCCTGTAGTGTTTACACACATGCTGCTCCCGGCCTGTTTTGTCTAAACTCAACCTCCACTAGTCAACACAAGTAAACATGGTAGTTAGAATGAGAATGGAACACACCACCTAGAATTTACCAATGTGTTTTTTCCCTTGCCCACCCCAGAAAGCCACTTCATCAGTATTGATAACACTCTTGTGTTCCCTAGCCATGAGGCCTTATTGTCGACTTTGGTCGCGTGAAAAAGGACATGATTTTTTTATTTATTTTTGCCTTAATGTACATCGATCCCCAGTCAGATTTTCCTCCTCACCTCACTCACATTTTGTTATAACCCTTAGAGCCTGCTGTCGGAGGTCAAATGTGATGACAAGTACCAGAGAAGGCACAGGAGTAGAGAATGACTCACCGTCTGCTGCTGGAGACATTGACGGTGTTTCAGCTCTCATTAGGAACAGGAGCTGGTAGGGTTAAGATGTACAGCTCCACAGTCAGGCCCCAGCCTTTGCCCAATGACATATTGACGAAGAGAGACGTTGATGGAAGAACGGTCAAGTTTGCACAGAGTAGGATGTGCTAGCATAAAATGCGTGATACTGTTTGCGTATGTTAAGAGGGAGGGATTTTGGATCAGAAAGTGGAATTGACATTGTACTGTACCCTAAGCATATGGATGTAAAAGTGTTTCAAATATTGTGAATGATCTTATGCTTTTCCATACATTCCTTCACACATTGTACAGTTTCAATGATGATGCTGGCATGCTGGTGGGGTTGTATAAATATTTGATCATTTGTGATTGCTCTTCTTGGACAATAAAGATGTTGCTCAACTTGGCCTGTTCTGTACAGTGTCTCTGGTTTTCAAAGTAGCAAAGTTTATTTGTGGGTAAAATAAGTAAACCCATTATTTCCAGTCTTGATCTATTCAGCAATCACATTTTACAACTTCTCAAGATTTCTACTAGTCACATTTTTAGGCTAGTGGCCAATCTTAACAGGCTTAAGTTTTTGAGAGAACCCTACCCGAGGAATAAAAGCACAACCATGTTTTTACATATCTCTAAGGTCTCCCATATATGGATGGTTGTATACAAAAATCTTATTGCAAAAGTGGTTAAATTGATAGATATGGTACCACACACCCTTAACTCATAACCATGCAGAATAATGCTTGGCTGGTGGGGGAGTGGGTCACATAAGCTCATGTAACCCAAAATTGCAAGCTCTGATATTGCTAAAATGTGGTGTACACGTAATCAATTGTCTGCTCTTCATAGACAAATCAAGAGCATTAGGATATCTTAAAGCATGTAGGAAATAGACCTGTAAGCACACAGATACAATAGGGCGACATGTCAGCCATGAATATTTATGATGAATAAACGTCACTTTTTAGTAGCTGTTCAATTGACAACTTTCCTTGTCAAATGTGCTGTCATTCAGTTCTGTATGGTCCAGTCTGACAAAAATGTGGCCAGACTGAAGGTCCCTCTGTGAATTTTGTATGTTTAGCCGCTAACCTTGCAATTACGTAGAAGGTCCCCCTAGATTTGACTCCAAATTCAATATGGCTACCACATTACCATTAAATGGTGGTTTTATTACATGTATTAAATTATATATATTTTTTTATTTTTGTACTGTACTTATGACATGTTCTCAAGACAATTTCTATGTACTTCAACTATGTTTGGAATCGAATATGCCCACCATGTACAGTTGTGGCCAAATGTTTTGAGAATGACACAAATATAAATTTTCACAAAGTCTGCTGCCTCAGTTTGTATAATGGCAATTTGCATATACTCCAGAATGTTATGAGTGATCAGAGGAATTGCAATTAATTGCAAAGTCCCTCTTTGCCATGCAAATGAACTGAATCCCCCAAAAACATTTCCACTGCATTTCAGCCCTGCCACAAAAGGACCAGCTGACATGTCAGTGATTATCTTGTTAACACAGGTGTGAGTGTTGACAAGGACAAGGCTGGAGATCACTCTGTCATGCTGATTGAATTTGAATAACAGACTGGAAGCTTTAAAAGGTTTGTTCTTCCTCTGTCAACCATGGTTACCTGCAAGGAAACACGTGCCAATCATCATTGCTTTGCACAAAAAGGGCTTCACAGGCAAGGATATTGCTGCCAGTAAGATTGCACCTAAATCAACCATTTATCGGATCATCAAGAACTTCAAGGAGAGCGGTTCAATTGTTGTGAAGAAGGCTTCAGGGCGCCCAAGAAAGTCCAGCAAGCGCCAGGACCGTCTCCTAAAGTTGATTCAGCTACGGGATCGGGGCACCACCAGTACAGAGCTTGCTCAGGAATGGCAGCAGGCAGGTGTGAGTGCATCTGCACGCACAGTGAGGCGAAGACTTTTGGAGGATGGCCTGGTGTCAAGAAGGGCAGCAAAGAAGCCACTTCTCTCCAGGAAAAACATCAGGGACAGACTGATATTCTGCAAAAGGTACAGGGATTGGACTGCTAATGAATCCTCTTTCCAATTGTTTGGGGCATCCGGAAAAAAGCTTGTCCGGAGAAGACAAGGTGAGCGCTACCATCAGTCCTGTGTCATGCCAACATTAAAGCATCCTGAGACCATTCATGTGTTGGGTTGCTTCTCAGCCAAGGGAGTGGGCTCACTCACAATTTTGCCTAAGAACACAGCCATGAATAAATAATGGTACAAACACATCCTCTGAGAGCAACTTCTCCCAACCATCCAGGAACAATGCCTTTTCCAGCATGTTGGAGCACCTTGCCATAAGGCAAAAGTGATAACTAAGTGGCTCTGGGAACAAAACATTGATATTTTGGGTCCATGGCCAGGAAACTCCCCAAACCTTAATCCCATTGAGAACTTGGTGTCAATCCTCAAGAGGTGAGTGGACAAACAAAAACCCACAAATTCTGACAAACTCCAAGCATTGATTATGCAAGAATGGGCTGCCATCAGTCAGGATGTGGCCCAGAAGTTAATTGACAGCATGCCAGGGTGGATTGCAGAAGTCTTGAAAAAGAAGGGTCAACGCTGCAAATATTGACTCTTTGCATCAACTAACTTCATGTAATTGTCAATAAAGGGGGTTAGTAATGAATATAGGCTACAAGACAGATAGGCTGTTTATAATAGGTGAATTACCCTATGTGAATGCAGCCATACACACAGCTCTCTTACCAAAATAATGCAAACTAAATGCTGAAAGTAGTCACCTAGTTATTCATACATGCAAAAACAGGGCCCAATTCTGACCCGAGTTAAGCGTGTGGAAATGGAACATACGCTGATGAAAAATATGAGCACAACATGCAACAATTTTAATATGAGGAAATCAGTCAATTGAAATAAATGCAATAGGCGCTAATCTATGGATTTCACATGACTTGATCACAGATGTTTTTTTAAATCACCATTAAAAAAAAGGTAGGGACGTTGATCAGAAAACCAGTCAGTATCAGTATCTGGTGTGAGCACACATCTACTTCACATAGAGTTGATCAGGCTGTTGATATTTAGAATGTGGAATGCTGTCCCACGCCTCTTCAATGGCTTTGTGAAGTTGCTGGATATTGGTGGGAACTGGCACACGCTGTCGTACACGTCAATCCAGAGCACCCCAAACATGCCCAATGGGTGACATGTCTGGTGAGTATGCAGGCCATGGAAGAACTGGGACATTTTCAGCTTCCAGGAATTGTGTACAGATCCTTGCGACATGGGGCTGTGCATTATCATGCTGAAACATGAGGTGATGACGGCGGATCAATGGCACGACAATGGGCCTCAGGATCTCATCACGGCAACTCTGCTTTCAAATTGCCATCAATAAAATGCAATTGTTTTCTCAGTTCGTAGCTTATGCCTGCCTATTCCATAACCCCACCGCTACCATGAGGCACTCGGTTCACAATGTTGACATGAGCAAACCGCTCGTCCAGACAACGCTCTACACGCTGTCTGCCATCTGCCCAGTACATTTGAAACCAGGATTCATCCATGAAGAGTATACTTCTCCAGCGTGCGGCCATCAAAGCTGAGCATTTGCCCACTGAAGTCAGTTACGAAGCCAAACTGCAGTCATGTCAAGACCCTGCTGAGGACAAGCACACAGATGAGCTTCCCTGAGACAGTTTGTGCAGTACCATGGTAGACCATCATACTTCAAAGCTAAAACCATGGTACATTTCCATGGTATAGGTGAAAGTACCATAGTAGTACCATGATATAAATGAAAGGACCAAAGGGTATTATAAGACACTTTATTTGTTATTTATTTCAAATAATCACACACTAACAGTTACTTTAGTTAAGAACTTAGATTTGGTAACACATTTAAGCAAAAAATTTTATAAAAGTAAGCTCTATATGCTTTACTCCATGTGAAGCCGTATAGTGGATATGTGACTACTTTATGAAAGTGGATATGTCGATCTAGTACAGGGCTCTCCGACATTGTTCCTAGAGAGCTACCCACCTGTAGGTTTTCCCCAGTTGTAACTAACCTGATTGATCTTATCAACTAGCTAATTATTAGATTCAGGTGCGCTACATTAGGGTTGGAGTGAAAACCTACAGGACAGTAGCGCTCCAGGAACAGGGTTGGAGAGCCTTGATCTAGTGGATATGTTGTCTATTGTAAAATGATACACTTGCAAGGTTTGCAGAAAAATAGGAAACTCAGCTGTGGAGTCATTGCTGATTGTGATGTAATTATTAATGTATCTTGGTCCTTGACTTTTTCTTTTTACCTACTAAAATTCAACTTGAAAAGTCCAGTGCAGTCAAAAACATTATTTTCCTGTGTTATATTTCCACACTATGAGGTTGGAATAATACTGTGAAATTGCAAAAATGATAATGCCCTTTTAGTGTAAGAGCTGTTTGAAAAGACTGCCTAAAATTTCAGCTTGTTTTGGTGGGATGGAGTTTTGGCCTGCCTGGTGACATCACCAGTTGGTTAAATTAGTTAATAGACCAATAAGAGTTCTAAACCTTTAGTTTTCAGTTGCCCCTCCCCACTCAGATCACTCCCAGACAGTCCTGCTTGATTATTGCGCTTTGATAAGCAGTTTCTTTTTGACCATTTTAATTGAAAACAATCACAGTAAGGTACTTCATTGTTACCCCAAAATGATTAAATATTGAGATAAAAACAGCTGCATTGGACCTTTAATGAAAAGCACAATATAAATAAAATGAACATTGACTTCCACATGCAGTGCTTCCCTACTGTCTCCATTAGGTAAGGTGCTGATCATGAGTTTTATTCTCTTCACCTCCCAGGAACTGTGGGGGGCAAGATGGCAAGCTTAATTTACCATACTGTATTTTATTTGACGTTGTGTAAATATTAATTACAAATATATATAGAAAGGCACATTGTCAAAATACAATTTGGCATGCATTTAAAAAAAAAAAAAACACAGTAAACATTCAAAAGACTTGACCCATCTTGCAGTCTACTAACTAACAGGTCTCCGTCACAGTATGAGCACCCAGCATCTCCGTCCTTTCCTAAATAAAAGAGACCATTACTACATCACTGGATGAGGAGGGCCCCTGTACATAAATATACACATAAATATACATTCAAAAAAAATGTACATGCACATACAGTTTGGTCCAACTTTAACAGTAGTCAGCTCAAGTACAGTATTGACCCAGACTCGTCCTGAGAGAGACAAGCCAATCACTTCACCTTTCCCCAAACAACATGCCAAACAAGCCGTAAATGGGGGTTTGTGTTTTTGGCACATTTGTGGAATATGCATGTCAAAACCTAATAACAACCTTCTCCGCCTCTCCTCAGAACTGAAGCACCTGACGTTGGCATCGCCCCCCCCCCAGTTCTGTTTAGGTGTCTAGTGGTATGTACTCTGAAGTCAAATCATGTTGTTATCGTAAGCGTGCACTTTGCATGGTTATTAAAATATATCTTAAAAACACATGTATCCTTAAACAAGGGAATGCAGAAGCGAAGCACAAAATATTTAGGTCAAAAAACCAAAAAAATTATCAACTTGAAGAATTTGAACAGGAACACCGTACGGTACCCTGTGAATCCATAGGAGGTGCAGTTCAGCTTGTTATACAGTAGATCGAGTAATGAGTGAAGCCAAACCAAAGGCGAATAATAACCCTGCAAAAACTAATTCTTTCCAGTTATAACTCCAAAAATGTCATTGAACAAATGCATCGTTGGTCTTCTATCAGAGCAGAACGCAGTTGATGCTGGGTTTTGTTCCCGCTATGTGCCTTGTGAGTTGGGCAAGAGACAGGAACCTTTAACACTTTTCTCCGTATAGAGGTTTGGGAGATGAGGCTCATTTGGAAAGTTTGCTGATGACACGGATGAGAGCGGCATTCTCGTCCTTTAGCCTCTGGTTGTCTGCTCGGAGATCCACCAGCACCTGGAAATACACAATAACATTTTTTTACATTTCTGATCAGTTGATGGAAATCTATTGGTTATTGTATTGTGTGTTACAGATAATGTAATGCAGAATGGTACAGAATAAAACCATATTCTCAGAACACACTATTGTTTATTTTTTTTGCATAGTGTTTGGGGTAGATTGTCATTAGTGTTTGTGTAATTTGGAGTTGGTTTGAGTACTTTTATGTGGTTATGTTTTTGATAGTTTATTGTTTTGGGTAGTATGTGGTTAGTATGTTGGGTTGTTTGAGGTTGTTGAATAGTTTGGGGTAGTTTGGTGTTTGGGGTAGTTTGTAGTAGTTTTTTGGGGTAGTTAGTAGGATCCCTAAGCACATAATCAATGCTAAGAATTATGCAGGTAAATTCAAGTCTGAACAGACAAAATATGAGTTAAATAGGCTAGCCCCAGTGACGGAACAATTCCCTTATACCTTCAGCTCATCCTCTAGTTCCACTGCTTTTCTCTGGAGTGCTCTCTTCTCCTGCGAGTAAAACAGATACTGATTTTATAACTCACTCCCACATAGGTATGCAGCCTTTATGGCTAATGACATTAGGTTATATTCCATTTGACCTCAATTGATCCAATAAATACCTAATTTCCTGAATTGGGAAGCTAAAAGTGAAATGGACCCTAAACATGAATACAGACAGTTTAAGAGGGGACTCACAAATCTCTCCAGTTCCAGCAGGGCCGGCCTCTCTGTGTTGCTCTCTTGACTCTGCAATGGAGACACAGACACAGTTACAACAGGCTTGGTTTGCTATACACCATGGATCTTGAACCATGGTCATCAACATCCATACAGGATCATATCCTCACCTGTCGGAGTCTCTCCAGCTCCACTTTGCTCTGGCTGAGCAGCAGCGCCGTCTCCTGCAGCTTGTCTCTGAGCAGGCCGTTGTCCTGCAGCACGGACCTGTACAGCTAGGGGGCCGACACCAAACAGGGATTCGGTCAAAGGCAGAGGACAACAGCCTGGATATAGCCTAGCCACCGCAGTTCTAAATAGATTCAGTTTAAGCGGTTTAAACTCCTATTTCACAGCTAGTCAGCTGCATCCATTCATTCCCATCAGAGCATGTTTTCTCTCCATCTTATTAAAACCTTAGCTACCATCCTTCAAGTGCCTGAAGAATGTGTGTATTTAAATCACTGGGAGTTGCCAACAATATCATACCATTTTGTAGTCCGGTGAAGAATCTCCCAACTGAGGCTCACTGCAAAGATTACATGAATACATGATTTACTCAATATAAAAGAGGTTTAGGAATTCAGTATACTGCATTATAGAAATTAAAAACACTTACCTGGATGAACTATGACGGTGGTTTTCATCCTGTTGGGCTTCATCCATTGCATCCAAATGTTCATTCTTATGAATAATAAATAAATATATACATGAATATACATACATACGTGTGTGTGTGTCTATCTAGATAGATAGATAGATAGATACACACATACGTGTGTGTGTGTGTATATATATATATATATATATATACACACACACACACACACACACACACACATACATACATACACACACGTATGTATGTGTGTATCTATATATATATATATATACACACATATACACACACACACACACACACGCGTGTGTGTGTGTATATTTATGTATATGTATACATACAGTGAGGGAACAAAGTATTTGATCCCCTGCTGATTTTGTATGTTTGCCCACTGACAAAGAAATGATTTTAATGGTAGGTTTATTTGAACAGAGATAGACAGAATAACAACAAACAAATCCAGAAAAACACATGTGAAAAATATTATAAACTGATTTGCATTTTAATGAGGGAAATAAGTATTTGACCCCTCTGCAAAACATGACTTAGTACTTGGTGGCAAAACCCTTTTTGGCAATCACAGAGTTCAGACGTTTCTTGTAGTTGGCCACCAGGCTTGCACACATCTCAGTAGGGATTTTGTCCCACTCCTCTTTGCAGATCTTCTCCAAGTCATTAAGGTTTTGAGGCTGACGTTTAGCAACTAACTCCACAGATTTTCTATGAGATTAAGGTCTGGAGACTGGCTAGACCACTCCAGGACATTAATGTGCTTCTTCTTGAGCCACTCCTTTGTTGCCTTGGTCGTGTGTTTTGGGTCATTGTCATGCTGGAATACCCATCCACGACCCATTTCAATGCCCTGGCTGAGGGAAGGAGGTTCTCACCCAAGATTTGACGGTACATGGCCCCGTCCATCGTCCCTTTGATGGGGTGAAGTTGTCCCGTCCCCTTAGCAGAAAAACACCCCAATGTTTCCACCTCCATGTTTGACGGTTCAACACGTTCACCCAGTTGTCCTCTGAATCATTCAGATGTTCATTGGCAAACTTCAGACGGGCATGTATATGTGCTTTCTTGAGCAGGGGGACCTTGCGGGTGCTGCAGGATTTCAGTCCGTCACGGCGTAGTGTGTTACCAATTGTTTTCTTGGTGACTATGGTCCCAGCTGCCTTGAGATCATTGACAAGATCCTCCCGTGTAGTTCTGGGCTGATTCCTCACCGTTCTCATGATCATTGCAACTCCACGAGGTGAGATCTTGCATGGAGCCCCAGGCCGAGGGAGATTGACAGAGTGTGCTCCTAATCTCAGCTCGTTACCTGTATAAAAGACACCTGGGAGCCAGAAATCTTTCTGATTGAGAGGGGGTCAAATATTTATTTCTCTCATTAAAATGCAAATCAATTTATAAAATTTTTGACATATGTTTTTCTGGATTTTTTTTGTTATTCTGTCTATCTCTGTTCAAATAAACCTACCATTAAAATTATAGACTGATAATTTCTTTGTCAGTGGGCAAACTTACAAAATCAGCAGGGGATCAAATACTTTTTTTTCTTCCGGTCAGTAACCGAAAGGTCGCTGGTTCGAAGAACACATCCACACAGCGCCATTAGAAGATGTATATTCAGAATGCTCCATAAGAACACATCCACACAGCTCCATTAGAAGATGTATATTCAGAATGCTCCATAAGAACACATCCACACAGCTCCATTAGAAGATGTATATTCAGAATGCTCCATAAGAACCCATCCACACAGCTCCATTAGAAGATGTATATTCAGAGTCATGTTTTGCAGAGGGGTCAAATACTTATTTCCCTCATTAAAATGCAAATCAATTTATAAAAATTTTCACATATGTTTTTCTGGATTTTTTTGTTGTTATTCTGTCTCTCACTGTTCAAATAAACCTACCATTAAAATGATAGACTGATAATTTCTTTGTCAGTGGGCAAACGTACAAAATCAGCAGGGGATCAAATACTTTTTTCCCCCTCACTGTATATACAGATACACACACACACACAGATAGATATACACACACATACAGTGTATAATAATATTGTAACAATTACCACGTTGACAAATGGTACGTTTGACATTGACCACTAATGTTTTACCAGGCATTGTAACAAGACCACAGATTCCAACATTTTGTGTGTGTGGGGAGTCATATGTTTCAGGCCTACATTATAAAGCAGTCAAAATTTAGAAATATAGCAATTACACAACTGAAAAGGGGAAAAAAAGAACATTTCAGGTCGGGTATAGGGTTCCTGTTCTGAGTATGAGGTTATGAAATACTGTGTCATTTCCTCTTTGACTATGTAGGACATAACATTTATTTTGTACTTGTGGCATGTTGGATGTGGACAAGAAAGAGTGATATTGGTTGATAGTCAAATTAAAGTTCAATCAGTTTAAACAATGCGCAAACAATTAGAACTAAGACTTCAAAAGCTCTCGCATGAATACTATATAGATAGATCTATAGATAGCACAAATACTACACACACACACACACACACACACACACACACAGTGGGGAAAAAAGTATTTAGTCAGCCACCAATTGTGCAAGTTCTCTCACTTAAAAAGATGAGAGAGGCCTGTAATTTTCATCATAGGTACACTTCAACTATGACAGACAAAATGAGGAAAAAAATCCAGAAAATCACATTGTAGGATTTTTATGAATTTATTTGCAAATTATGGTGGAAAATAAGTATTTGGTCACATACAAACAAGCAAGATTTCTGGCTCTCACAGACCTGTAACTTCTTCTTTAAGAGGCTCCTCTGTCCTCCACTCATTACCTGTATTAATGGCACCTGTTTGAACTTGTTATCAGTATAAAGACACCTGTCCACAACCTCAAACAGTCACACTCCAAACTCCACTATGGCCAAGACCAAAGAGCTGTCAAAGGACACCAGAAACAAAATTGTAGCCCTGCACCAGGTTGGGAAGACTGAATCTGCAATAGGTAAGCAGCTTGGTTTGAAGAAATCAACTGTGGGAGCAATTATTAGGAAATGGAAGACATAGAAGACCACTGATAATCTTCTTCGATCTGGGGCTCCACGCAAGATCTCACCCCGTGGGGTCAAAATGATCACAAGAACGGTGAGCAAAAATCCCAGAACCACACGTGGGGACCTAGTGAATGACCTGCAGAGAGCTGGGACTAAAGTAACAAAGCCTACCATCAGTAACACACTACGCCGCCAGGGAATCAAATCCTGCAGTGCCAGACGTGTCCCCCTGCTTAAGCCAGTACATGTTCAGGCCTGTCTAAAGTTTGCTAGAGAGCATTTGGATGATCCAGATGAGGATTGGGAGAATGTCAGATGAAACCAAAATAGAACTTTTTGGTAAAAACTCAACTCTAAATCGTGTTTGGAGGACAAAGAATGCTGAGTTGCATCCAAAGAACACCATACCTACTGTGAAGCATGGGGGTGGAAACATCCTGCTTTGGGGCTGTTTTTCTGCAAAGGGACCAGGACGACTGATCCGTAAAGGAAAGAATGAATGGGGCCATGTATCGTGGAGATTTTGAGTGAAAACCTCCTTCCATCAGCAAGGGCATTGTAGATGAAACGTGGCTGGGTCTTTCAGCATGACAATGATCCCAAACACACCGCCTGGCAATCTAAGGAGTGGCTTCAGAAGAAGCATTTCAAGGTCCTGGAGTGGCCTAGCCAGTCTCCAGATCTCAACCCCATAGAAAATCTTTGGAGGGAGTTGAAAGTCCGTGTTGCCCAGCGACAGCCCCAAAACATCACTGCTCTAGAGGAGATCTGCATGGAGGAATGGGCCAAAATACCAGCAGCAGTGTGTGAAAACCTTGTGAAGACTTACAGAAAACATTTGACCTCTGTCATTGCCAACAAAGGGTATATAACAAAGTATTGAGATAAACTTTTGTTATTGACCAAATACTTATTTTCCACCATAATTTGCAAATAAATTCATACAATGTGATTTTCTGGATTTTTTTTTCCTCATTTTGTCTGTCATAGTTGAAGTGTACCTATGATGAAAATTACAGGCCTCTCTCATCTTTTTAAGTGAGAGAACTTGCACAATTGGTGGCTGACTAAATACTTTTTTCCCCCCACTGTATATAGTATTCATGCAAGAGCTTTTGAAGTATATATATATATATATACACACACACACACACACACACACACACACACACACACACACATATATATAAAAAGGGGTTCCTCCGCTTACCCCTAGCTGAACCACCCCGGTGGAGCGTCTCTCTCTCCTTCCCTTCCGTCGGTCCCTCACTCCTAGCCGTGTCTCTCCCTCGGACCCGACCTCCTTCACTGGGTCAGTGTCTACAATACAATAGGAACAGAATGACATTGCTAGATCACAAAGGCATTCAACAGCACGGATCTAAACTAGCTTTTCCCACCGGTGGCACTGTTGCTACCAACTTTTTCAGTTGACAGCACCAGCGCATGATATGGTCGCACCAACTTTTTTGCCGCGGCGTGCTGATAATGACCTGACCTGTGTCTCATAATGTGCCTGCATTCCATACAGAACCAGGCTACTAATGACTAGTCGTCTTTAACATTTGCATGCCCTTGCAGTGTTTGACATTCAGATGAATTTGCCAGTGGCACACTGGGCCAATGCCAACTGAAAGTTACTGGCCCGAATGAAAAGAATGCTGGCCAAGGAAAGCAGATGATGCGAGCAACCAACCCAGTTCCTGGAGAGCTTCCGTCCTGTAGGTTCACACCAACACTAATCTAGCCAACCTGATTCTAATAATTAGCTGGTTGATAAGCTGAAGCAGGAAAATTACAAATGGGGTTGAAATGAAAACCTCCTGGAACAGGGTCTGAGAGCTCTGGCCTATAATTACCTACCCTCCATAAAATGTTTGATCTTTGAGCAATCTAAAAAAGGGTGTTCTTGGTAGCGATTGTAGGGCCCTATAAAATATATGGTTTTAGTTTTCCCGTTTTTCTCAGGTTTTCAGTCGCAGAAATCACCTTTTTTGGTTAAAAAACTGCTCAAATTTGATGTTCTCAGACCACAACAATGCTTAAACCACATCGGGAGAACACGAGATCTGGGAGAATTATTTGTATTATTATTTATTTTTTTAAATTGGAGGGTGTAGTTGCCCTTCAATTCAATTGTGCGCATAGCAAGTGACCATTGTGTTTGGCTAGCGGTGTTTTTGTACTGTACAATGTAGACTACATGTGATGGCCCTGCAATTGTTACAAATCATCAAGATATAATTCGGCCAGGTATTTAAATTGTCTTTTTGGGAAAGCTTTTAGAAATGTTCATTCAAACAGCGGATGACTCAATTTTGCATCGTCTAGATTAAACCAAGACCAAACTTTATGAATACCTGGTCTGCATACCCATTGTTGCAAACCTCTATAATAAAAAAAAAGCTGAAAATTGTGAACCAAAAAGTAACGTGCCCAGGAGAAAAAAATATATAAAAATCACTGGCACCCTAGCGTCCAATTAAAAATGTGTGTTGCCCTGCCAAGTCAAACGGTCGCAAATACGAGTTTTAGTTGCAATTTTGAGCCTTTAACAGACACTAAGGCAAGGCTAGGGAATGCATCTGATATTGCCAACTTGATGTTTTCATGACACTAAAATACTTTTAAACTAGGATTGATAATCCTGTCTTCCTGAATGGCATTACTATTAATAATCTCATTTTCCCACCACAGTCCCACTCACCTCTCTCAGCAGGTGTTATGGTGACTATAGGGCTGACGTGCAGGATGTTGCTAGGTGGTGGATCAGACGGTTTGGCTACGCTCTTCTCTGCCTCCTTCAAATCAGTGAGCGTCACACCCTGTCACAGGAAACAAGCAAAAAAAATAAAAAAAGAAATTGGGTTTATTATTTATGCTGAAAGGTGGTCAGTTATGGTGACAAGATCCATTTTAACTTGTGGCCAGTACCTGTGTGGAGCGGCGAGACTGGCGCATGAGGCGTGATCGTGCTTTCCTTTGTGACTCAGACTCCTCGTCTCTTACTGGGGCCTGGAACCTGAGGGGCAAACATCCACACAGCTCCATTAGAACCCATAGATTCACAATGCTCCAAAAAATAACCCATCCACACAGCTCCATTAGAACCCATAGATTCACAATGCTCCAAAAAATAACCCATCCACACAGCTCCATTAGAACCCATAGATTCACAATGCTCCAAAAAATAACCCATCCACACAGCTCCATTAGAACCCATAGATTCACAATGCCCCAAAAATAACCCATCCACACAGCTCCATTAAAACCCATAGATTCACAATGCTCCAAAAAATAACCCATCCACACAGCTCCATTAGAACCCATAGATTCACAATGCTCCAAAAAATAACCCATCCACACAGCTCCATTAAAACCCATAGATTCAGAGCCGTAATCAGGGTTGGAGTTTCAGTGAAAGGGGGGAAATATGAGAAATGATTCATACTGACACGTAGCATCAGCGACAGTTCAGTCAGTTGTAATGATGAATTGCATAAAATCATCAACTCTTTACATGGATATCCATTTCTCAAATGACATAGCGTTTTGGGGCATTACGTTGCGAGGCATTATGAGGCATTAACTAATAAAGCTCCGCACAAACACACATCAATGGAGCACACAGATGATCGTATTATCACAGTCACATGAATTATTAGCATATTACTTCCGATTCTGTACTAACATCAGTGATGTAGTGGTAAAAAAGGTGGGTAATGGGTAAACTATGAACTCCAGTGGGCGATCAAAACTAACAAGAGCGTTGGGTCAGTAACCGAAAGGTCGCTGGTTCGAAGAACACATCCACACAGCGCCATTAGAAGATGTATATTCAGAATGCTCCATAAGAACAGATCCACACAGCTCCATTAGAAGATGTATATTCAGAATGCTCCATAAGAACACATCCACACAGCTCCATTAGAAGATGTATATTCAGAATGCTCCATAAGAACCCATCCACACAGCTCCATTAGAAGATGTATATTCAGAATGCTCCATAAGAACCCATCCACACAGCTCCATTAGAAGATGTAAATTCAGAATGCTCCAAAAGAACCCATCCACACAGCGCCATTAGAAGATGTATATTCAGAATGCTCCATAAGAACAGATCCACACAGCTCCATTAGAAGATGTATATTCAGAATGCTCCATAAGAACCCATCCACACAGCTCCATTAGAAGATGTATATTCAGAATGCTCCATAAGAACCCATCCACACAGCTCCATTAGAAGATGTAAATTCAGAATGCTCCAAAAGAACCCATCCACACAGCTCCATTAGAAGATGTAAATTCAGAATGCTCCAAAAGAACCCATCCACAGCTCCATTAGAAGCCATTTATTCATTATGCTCCATAACACATCCACACAGCTCCATTAAAGCACATCCACTTAATTTACAGCAGAAGAGACACACTCCTCTACTAAAACACATAGACAGTGCTTTAACAAATGCCTGTGTTGAGTGTCTTTCATTCAATAGCGCTCATCATCCCTTTCTTTTTATGTGCCACACCCTGCCTCACCAACTATTCAGTTATATTTGCTATAGCTGTGCCAGGCCACTAAGCTTTAAATGTGTGTTTACTGTGTGTCGTGTGGCTCTTACTTCCGTCTGTCTGGGTTGGTGTTGTTGGGACTATCAGCCACGGGGTCTTTCCTCTGGGGGGTGGGCTGGACCCTGGCTGTACGACTGGCTCTGTCCTGGTCCCGCTCCTCCACATCCTTCTCCTCTGGAATCTGCTGGACCACAGGCAAGACAGGACCACATTAATACAGGGAAATAATAACACTCCTCTTGACACTAATCGTTTCATTGTTGCTAGGCTGATGATTCACATTTTTCTTGACGTTCAAATGGAATGGACATTTTGTGAACATCAACAGCGAAGATACGAAATAAGGAATAACTAAGTGTGTAAAGCACGACAGACCCAGGTAGAATACACAACATCTACAGTACAGCTTAAGATACATTGAGACATGTCTTACCTTCTCAGCAGGGCTGACGGTGGAGGTGGCACTCTCGGTCTCTGGACTGGATAGAGTGGAGCTTTCTAAGACAGACAGGAGGTGTACTCTGGTCAGTGGGTATTCATGACTGGGTATTCATAATTGCCATACCACTTGACCTGAGCATTTTAAAATGTGAATATGTACTTCAATAAGTCTGCATTCTTCATGAAAGCAGATATGTCTGTGTGTATGTGTGTGTGTGACCAGCCATATTATATACCAGGGCTGCTCTCTTTCTCCTCGCTGAGCTCCAGGCCTTCAGACCTCTTCTCTTTAGACTGGTCCTGCACGTTCATCTTTTCCCTACTGCTCATCCTGCACACGGAGGTCCTGAAACACACACACAGAGATGATTATCAGCATTTCACAGATAGAGGCTGCACTCTGATTCTTTACCCATCTCCCAAAGTGTGCTCTCGTTCACCCCCCTTCCATGCATTGAAAAGCTTTGGACTGGTGCACATGGCAGGAGATAATGATCGGAATGTAGCCATGAAATTCATTGGAGGAACGCATCCAGTTCTGACACTGTCCAACACAATCCCTGCTATTATTTACAAGGAAGATGCCTTTTTCATAGTCAGCCATCTTCGTAAAATAACATTAGTCAATGAAGAACTATCCAATTGCATCTCATCTAAATTTCTTATGAAGACAAAACCATCGGAAGTTTACATACACCTTAGCCAAATACATTTAAACTCAGTTTCACAATTCCTGACATTCAATCCTAGTAAAAATTCCCTGTCTTAGGTCAGTTAGGATCACCACTTTATTTTAAGAATGTGAAAAGTCAGAATAATAGTAGAGAGAATTATTCATTTCAGCTTTTATTTCTTTCATCACATTCCCAGTGGGTCAGAAGTTTACATACACTCAATTAGTATTTGGTAGCATTGCCTTTAAATTGTTTAACTTGGGTCAAACGTTTTGGGTAGCCTTCCACAAGCTTTCCACAATAAGTTGGGTGAATTATGGCCCATTCCTCCTGACAGAGCTGGTGTAACTGAGTCAGGTTTGTAGGCCTCCTTGCTCGCACACGCTTTTTCAGTTCTGCCCACAAATGTTCTCTGGTATTGAGGTCAGGGCTTTGTGATGGCCACTCCAATACCTTGACTGTGTTGTCCTTAAGCCATTTTGCCACAACTTTGTAAGTATGCTTTGGGTCATTGTCCATTTGGAAGACCCGTTTGCGACCAAGCTTTAACTTCCTGACTGATGTCTTGAGATGTTGCTTCAATATATCCACATAATTTTGCTTCCTCATGATGCCATCTATTTTGGGAAGTGCACCAGCCCCTCCTGCAGCAAAGCACCCCCACAACATGATGCTGCCACCCCCGTGCTTCACGGTTGGGATGATGTTCTTCGGCTTGCAAGCCTCCCCCTCCTCCAAACATAACGATGGTCATTATGGCCAAACAGTTCTATTTTTGTTTCATCAGACCAGAGGACATTTCTCCAAAAAGTACAATCTTTGTCCTCTAATGCAGTTAGTTGCAAACCGTATTCTGGCTTTTTATGGCGGTTTTGGATCAGTGGCTTCTTCCTAGCTGAGTGGCCATTCAGGTTATGTCGATATAGGACTCGTTTTACTGTGGATATAGATACTTTTGTACCCATTTCCTCCAGCATCTTCACAAGGTCCTTTGTTGTTGTTCTAGGATTGATTTGCACTTTTCGCACCAAAGTTCGTTAATCTCTAGGAGACAGAACGCGTCTCCTTCCTGAGCAGTATGACGGCTGTGTGGTCCCATGGTGTTTATACTTGCGTACTATTGTTTGTGCAGATGAACGTGGTACCTGCAGGCGTTTGGAAATTGCTCCCAAGGATAAACCAGACTTGTGGAGGTCTACAATTTTCTTTCTGAGGTCTTGGCTGATTTCTTTTGATTTTCCCATGATGTCAAGCAAAGAGGCACTGAGTTTGAAGGTAGGCCTTGAAATACATCCACAGGTACACCTCCAATTGACTCAAATGATGTCAATTAGCCTATCAGAAGCTTCTAAAGCCATGACATAATTTTCTGGAATTTTCCAAGCTGTTTAAAGGCACAGTCAACTTATTGTATGTAAACTTCTGACCCACTGGAATTGTGATACAGTGAATTATAAGTGAAATAATCTGTCTGTAAACAATTGTTGGAAAAATTACTTATGTCATGCACAAAGTAGATGTCCTAACTGACTTGCCAAAACTATATTTTGTTAACAAGAAATTTGTGGAGTGGTTGAAAAACGAGATTTAATGACTCCAACCTAAGTGTATGTAAACTTCCAACTTCAACTGATATATATATATATATGATACTTGAGGCCAAGCCCACCACATTTACTCCAAGTACAGTCTAACTGCAAAATAAATACTACAGATCAGAAGAGGAAAAGAAACTATGGAAAATAAAATGCAGTAATAAGGCATATACTGACCTCTTGTTTGTTATCAGATGCAGTAGTGATAAGGCATATCTGTTGTTTGTAATGAGATGCAGTAGTAATAAGGCATATCTGTTGTTTGTTATCAGATGCAGTAGTGATAAGGCATATCTGTTGTTTGTTATCAGATGCAGTAGTGATAAGGCATATCTGTTGTTTGTAATGAGATGCAGTAGTAATAAGGCATATCTGTTGTTTGTTATCAGATGCAGTAGTGATAAGGCATATCTGTTGTTTGTTATCAGATGCAGTAGTGATAAGGCATATCTGTTGTTTGTTATCAGATGCAGTAGTAATAAGGCATATCTGTTGTTTGTAATGAGATGCAGTAGTAATAAGGCATATCCGTTGTTTGTTATCAGATGCAGTAGTGATAAGGCATATCTGTTGTTTGTAATGAGATGCAGTAGTAATAAGGCATATCTGTTGTTTGTAATGAGATGCAGTAGTAATAAGGCATATCCGTTGTTTGTAATGAGATGCAGTAGTAATAAGGCATATCTGTTGTTTGTTATCAGATGCAGTAGTGATAAGGCATATCTGTTGTTTGTTATCAGATGCAGTAGTAATAAGGCATATCTGTTGTTTGTAATGAGATGCAGTAGTAATAAGGCATATCTGTTGTTTGTTATCAGATGCAGTAGTGATAAGGCATATCTGTTGTTTGTTATCAGATGCAGTAGTGATAAGGCATATCTGTTGTTTGTTATCAGATGCAGTAGTAATAAGGCATATCTGTTGTTTGTAATGAGATGCAGTAGTAATAAGGCATATCCGTTGTTTGTTATCAGATGCAGTAGTGATAAGGCATATCTGTTGTTTGTAATGAGATGCAGTAGTAATAAGGCATATCTGTTGTTTGTAATGAGATGCAGTAGTAATAAGGCATATCCGTTGTTTGTAATGAGATGCAGTAGTGATAAGGCATATCTGTTGTTTGTAATGAGATGCAGTAGTAATAAGGCATATCCGTTGTTTGTAATGAGATGCAGTAGTAATAAGGCATATACTGACCTCCGTCGTTTGTTATCAGCTTTTGCAGCAGTAGAGCCTGCAGGGTTCTGTCTGTCCATGATGGACTGCTCATTACGCCACTGTGAAGGGACACTCGGTCATCAGTGACAGAAATATGACCACTGTCATTAGATAACACACATAATAATAATAATAATATTATTGCAAGGCAATTATAGTAGCAAGAGTCATGACAGCATCACTCATCAGTAAGAGAAACATAGGAAGACTGCCTTTTGCAGAACAGCCCAATATTACATGGCAAATATGGCAACAAGTCAAATGATACTATTCTGAAAAGATGTGAAATCTACAATTAATATTTCACAATCAGGCAGTTTTGTATTGGCCATCTAGAGAAATTATTTTGCACACATGAACAGTGACAAAAAAGGGAAGTCTCACGTTGGCTTGTTTCTGTGACAGCTCCTCCAGCAGTGACACAACACTCTCATCAGCGACGTCAAACGGAGTCTGACCCTGCAGGGTTGACGTTACAAAATGAAAATAGAGCACAAAGGAAGCAGCAAGGCAGTATGTGGCATCACACTTCCTACCACATGACGAAGCTATATTAGCCTAGCATTTCAAAAAGTAGTAACAAATATTACAGAGACCTGGTATATAAGCAGTCGGCAATATTTCGAGGGACATTGAGTAATGTCTTGAGGAGGACGGGCTCATTGTAATTGGCTGTAGTCGAATAAATGGAACGGTATCAAACATATGGAAACCATGTTTGACTCCGTTCCATTAATTCCATTCCATTCATTACAATAAGCTCGTCCTCCTATAGCTCCTCCAGTATACATGTGTATGGCTCTAGTCTGTCTGTCTCACCCCATTGCTGCAGACCTCCATGTCGCAGAGCTGTTCAGCCAGTATCCTGCAGGCATCTCCCTGCCCCCAGTGTGAGGCTGCGTGGAGAGGCGTCCAGCCATCACAGTCCATCTCTGACACGTCCAGACCACACTGGCATAGCAGTCTGAACCACAACAACACAGAGTGGCTTAGCACAGAGAGCAAAGCAGAAAGCCTATGCAATTGAGTTCATTCATTTTGTCTGTTTTTTTTTTTAATCAATGCCCTGTTTTTCCATAAACTCAAAGCGTTATTGAGCTTGTCAGAGTGGCTGTGAAGGAGAGACAAGAAAAATAGGGTTTTTGAGAGAATTGGGCCACGGTCATGGACACTCACTTGATGGCTTCCAGGTAGCCCTTGGCTGCAGCCACATGCAGGGGAGTGGCCCCAGTTTTGGGGTGCCGTAGTTCTGAGGGAGGCCCCTCTGTCAGCCAGGCTCTGGCGTCTTTCATGATCTGCTCCTCCTCCACCCGCTTAGCTGCCTCCACGTCCACACCTGAGACGGGAATTAAATGTATAATCAACAACTCAACAAGAATGTGTAAAAAGTGGTAGTCAAGAAGCTCTTTCCTCTCTCAACTCCATTGAAAAAGGGAGAGCCTTATTCTTGTTTAGCTCGATATGGAATGTGACAGCATCACAATCCAAAGATTGGCTAAGAGTGTGCCCTGGCTTCCTTTCCTTCCTTCTCAGTACCTAAGTAAGTCTTTATAAATCAGACACCACAACACTTATCACCCTGAATCTCTCCTTTGTTTCCTCCCTGTGTTGGTAGCACCGTACTCACCTTGTCTCACTGTGTATTGGTGCAGGAGCGACTCAGTGGCCTCGTCTTCAGCTATGTCTAGGGGGACGTCGCCATCGCAGTTCACAGCAGTGAGAGACGCACCCTGCTGCAAAAGGAAACTGAGATATAGAAAGAGAGTTTGAAACCATCCACAACTGAGAAACAGCCCACATAATCAAGAGTAAACAAAATGCAGTTGACCAGCTTTACAGGCACTGCTGTACCAGACAACAATACAGCATTGTTGAATGGAGAAACATTGGCATAGGGAGGCTTAGGCTACAAAATCTGGTTAACTCAATTGCAACGATTGCCCAACACTAACAGAGGAATGTAGAAAGCTTTCATAGGTAGTCCCTATTCTACTGCCTGATGTTGAAGTGATATACTGTACTGTACATACTCAGTGATCTCCAGGTTCCCACAGGTGGCTGCCACATGCAGCGGAGTCCAGCCCTCACTGTCCACCTGGTTTATGTTGGCACCCTGAGCCAGGAGAAAGACCATCACCTCCATGCTCCCATCTATACAAGCCTACAGTGAGGAGAGAGGATGATGATATTCATAGCTCCAGTATGACTATAGGTTGTAGCGTCAATACACAGACACTAGATTCTACTAATTTACCACAAGCCCTTACCTGGTGAAGAGCTGTGATTCCGTCAGCATTGGCACAATTCACAACCTCTCCCTGATAGTCTCCATTCTTGCCTTCTGTCTCTCTTGCATCTTTCAGCATCTCCTGGGCCTCATCTGTGTCCCCACTGGCACACGCTGCCAGGAACTCTGCAGCAGTATCAAACCGCACTCGCCTCCTACAGTAGAGGTCATCATTTAGTGACATTACTCAGGATATTAAAGGGAATATTTACCAGCACTCCATGGCAGCTACTCAAACCTCATTGTTTGCATACATGAACGGCAGATCATATTCCCCTCCTCCAAATAGTCCATGTTAAACCCAGTGGTTGTCAACAACAGTGGTGGACTGTAGCTAACTAGATATGTAGTTAGCTAACTTAACTAGTCAGCCAGCAACATAGTTAACTGCCTGATAGCTTTCCAAAATGACTAGCCAGCCAATGTGGGTGTGTTAGCTACATATCCTGTCGAATATTGTAGAGAACTGTTCTAAATCTACTAACGTTAGTAGACAAACACATATGTATGTATGTGCCATTGTTGTGCTAGCAGACATAACTAGTTAGCGAGATAAACATTCAAGTATCAGCAAAGCTAGCTAGCAAGTGCCTAGCCCACGCACAGCATTCCTGAATAGCATCCGGTATAGTATTAGTACTAGCTAGCTATCGATAACCTAGCTAGCTGGCTAGCTAGTAATGCGTCAATCTGACAATACAGTACCTTCGTTTGAGTAGAAGACTATGGGCTTCCCCGGTGGTCGATCCGCTTCCCTCCACATCCTGGGAATGGTCCTTTGAAACGGCGTTGTTTACGGCCTCCGAGCAGCCTGCATCCTCGACATCGCCCCGCCACCTTCGCCTGGGCACAGCCGGTTCTCTGTCGGTGCTAGAACCGGACCAGCGCTTCAATTGTTCTTGCCGTTTATCCTTTGCTGTGTCCCCCATGATTATCCGATGAGGACTTTATTCAAAAAAAATATTTATTCGATAGAAAAGACACACCCTCCATGTGTATAGTTTCACTTCCTTATTCAAAGCACTGGGTGTGAAGCCAAAGATGGTGCATAAATGAAGATGTCCCACTCAGGCCGTTAAAAATGAGTTCCGGTCTGCTTAAGGAGTGGGTTAGCTGACAACGAAAACAATGCGCACGCTTCATTGGGGGCAGAAGTCAGGGTGTCGTTGTGATTCTGGTTGGCCAGATAGCAACAATGAGAAGAAGCTGCCATGTGGGGCATCGCAGGTGGCTCATTTCAGCTAGTTTAATCTTGTTATTGATACCATGTCTTGTGTTGAGCTGTTTTGACTGATGCAATGGCTATGCTTAATGTGACAAAAATGTACTAGCTAACTAACGAACAACGTAACTATGTATTTGAGAGACAAGTGCTCATTGTGCAAAAGTATTTATGTTTTCAATAAACATTGGAGACAAAATATAGTTTACATGTTGTCAACAGTCTAAGCCAAACCTGTCTGTTTTGACCAATAGTCCGCCACAGTGGTACCCATAAAACCTAGCGGTAAAACATGGAAATGTTTTCATACATTTTTCCCATCATGAATTTTGCAAACACTTTAAAATAAGTGTGTGTGTTTGGTGTAGGCGTACTTTGCTTTGACGTTTTGATAACCGTTTAATTCTCTCTCAGACAAGGTGAGTTGTATCAATATATTTGCCTCAATATACTCTCACAAAGGCAAAATGCTAACGTTAATTCACAACAGAGAAGACCTCAGCAAGCGCGATCAGAGACCTGTCAGAGCAAAAACCAAGCCATGAGGTTTGTCCAGAGAGCTACGAGACAGGATTGTGTAGAGGCACAGATCTGTGGAAGGGTACCAACAAATTTGAAGCATTGAAGATCCCCGAGGATCACAGTGGCCTCCCATCATTTGTGAATGGAAGAAGTTTGGAACCACCAAGACTCTTCCTAGAGCTGGCTGCCCAGCCAAAATGAGCAATAGGGAGAGAAGGGCTTACCAAGAACCTGATGGTCACTCTGACAGAGCTCCAGAGTTCCTCTGGACAACCATCTCTGCAGCACTCCACCAATCAGGCCTTTATAGTAGAGTGGCTAGACTGAAGCCACTCTTCAGTAAAAGGCACATGACAGCCCACTTGGAGTTTGTCAAAAGGCACTTAAAGACTCTGACCATGAGAAACAAGATTCTCTGGTCTGATGAAACCAAGATTGAACTCTTTGGCCTGAATGCCAAGCGTCACATCTGGAGGAAACCTGGCACCATCCCTACTGTGAAGCATGGTAGTGGCTACATCATGCTGTGGGGATGTTTTTCAGCGGCAGGGACTGGGAGACTGGTCAGGATCGAGGGAAAGATGAACAGAACAAAGTACAGAGAGATCCTCAGGAGATCCTCAGGACCTCAGACTGGGTCGAAGGTTCACCTTCCAACAGGACAACGACCCTAAGCACATGGCCAAGAAAGCGCAGGAGTGGCTTTGTCTCAATGTCCTTGAGTGGCCTAGCCAGAGCCCGGACTTGAATCCGATCAAACAGCTCTGGAGTGACCTGAAAATAGCTGTGTAGCGACGCTCCTCATCCAACCTGACAGAGCTTGAGAGGATCTGCACGGAAGAATGGGAGAAACTCCCCAAATACAGGTGTGCCAAGCTTGTAGTATCAAACCCAAGAAGACTCGAGACTGTAATCGCTTCCAAAGGTATTTCAACAAAGTACTGAGTAAAGGGTCTGAATACTTATGTAAATGTGATATTTCGTGTGATATTTCAGTTTTTTTTTTTATATACTTTTGCAGAAATAAAAAAAAAAAAAACGGTTTTTGCTTTGTCATTATGGGGTATTGTGTGTAGAAAAAAAAAAAACTATTTAATAATTTTTAGAATAAGGCTGTAACGTAACAAAATGTGGAAAAAATAAAGGGGTCTGAATATTTTCCGAATGCACTGTATACTCATTAATCAGATTACCCCGGATACCAGATTTAGATGAGTGATAATTCAGTTCTAGAATGTTGTAATTGAAGAGACTTAAAAATGAAATGCTAATTATCTGCTAATGTGGCTATCATACAGAACTACAAATGTCTGTCTCAAGCTTCACATCTCACCAGGGCCATGATGATCTGGAGGAGACTGCAGGATCGAGGCAAAGGTAAGAATCTCTGGATTAACTGTGTAATGTTAGCTAAATTTAGTAATTCATAAATTGGCTAAAGTTGTTCAAATTGATAATTCTGTGAATTGTCTTGGGCAAGTTTTTAATTGAAAATGCCTGCTATCTAGCTAGGTAGCTCATTGTTAGTTAGTTAGCAACATTAGCATGGCTAGATGGCTAATAGCAGTCTATTTGCATATCCATTTAAATGCATGAGAAATTCATAAAAACAAGTTTCTTTCTTTGGCTTTTATAAACCAACAGTCTAGCTTGTAGCAAACTTGGGGAAGCTATGGCTAGGCATTCTTGATAATGTTTGTGTCTGGGTGAGGGGAGGGTAGCCTTCTTCAAGTACTACTTGATTTAGCTACCCTAGCTAGCTGGAGTATTTTAGTCTGTCTTTTTTGAGGTTTCAGAGATGGACTGATTCATCATCTCGAGTCAAGAGTGTGTTTACTGTGGGAAAACATTGTTTGCTGTTACCCTCTGGACAGCAGATCATTAGAATGGGCAAGGTTATGTAACCTTATTTATGAATGAATGGTGGAAAAACAATTGTAACCATTTCCGTGTTTGACCGCTAGGTTTTATGGGTATTATGACTCATACTGTGGTAGACCAATGCATTATGGTGCGTTCAAGACAACTGGGAACTCCGATGTGATACAAGGTGAAATCATGACGGCAATGATCTTCTAGAAAGAGGCCAGAGTTCTCGAGTTGGAATTCCGAGTTGAATTACTGTTCAAAATGTTTTTTCCCCAATCAGAGCTAGTTTTCCCCCCCAAGTTTCCAGTTGTCTTGAACACACTGAAGTTGGAAGTCTGAGATGTCTGAGTTCCCAGTTGTTTTGAACGTGGCGATAGCAGTTGGGTCTGTATATAAACCCTGGATTGCTGTTGCTATGTATTGGACAATGAGAGGCTTTGAAAGCACCGGTCAGCCATATTGGGACTACTCAGAAGAAGCAGTCCTCCTTAGGAATTAATTGAATTCTACAGTATGTGAATTAAATGGTTCAAGGACAAAATTACATGTATGTAGCTCAGATAATATTTTTTTTAAGTATGCATTAAGGTGTCTGTAATGGAATAAATGTGGCAAAACAAATGTAGACATGAATAAATTAATTTCTATAGATTCCAAAATATATTTTACAATGGTGGGGGAGTGCCAAGATGGTCTGGTTTGCTCAGCTAGTTTAATTGACTATACAGCATATGAAACACAAAAAAAGGAGCGAGTGAGATGTTTTGCTTGCTCTTCCATCTCTAGTGAAGCTACGGGATGTCTTTGAGAGCGTCCCGTCTGCGCAGTGCTGCGCAAGAGTTGTCTGACATCATAAACGATCTCTGTTTACATTGTGCAGTGTTATAAGTTGTAGGTTTAAGGCAGCCCCACATCCCTTTCACTTCTTGTCAGAAAACTGCATATTGCACTACACTCAGGTGAGTATGTCCGAAACCAACCACCACTTTGCATTTAGGAAAGTTACATCTGCTGTGCTTTAGAATGACTTATAGTTCCAGAAGTTAGATTGCAACTTTTAAGGCTTTGGGGCCAATAAGGGGGACTCTGAAGTTAGTGTCGGTGAAGATAATTGCCTGAATGAAAAGTATTCTAACATAATTATTAAAAAAGATATATAAATCAGTAAATTAACATTAACATTACTTTTTGTATTATAATTATTTTAGTTTGACTTTGACACCCCAAACTTGAAATGTCTCTCAGAACTTTTACGTTGCTCAGATTGTCTGGTTTAAAAAAAAAACTAGAAGGCTAATATTTTTTTCAGAGCTGTAACTCAATGTGACTGATTTTCACATTCTTTGCTTAGCTTGTAAACATTACAACATGAGCAAAGGAGCAAATTCCACTTTTCTGGTGGTGTTGGCGGCTTTGAATGTCCTAAACAATCAATAAATCAATATCAAAGAAAAGCGGAACATTGTTACTTTTGTTAGTTAATTTGGTGGTAAATAAACATTCCTCTGTAGCCTATTGTATATCCATATTAATTTCATTTGGATATTTGATTTAGTGTATTGTTGACTAGTGTTTAAGTACACAAAAATTGTAAACATTACTATAACATTTGTCGCGGTAGGTCATGAGATGCATAAGAACTTGCACATGAGGGGGTATTTTGGATCAGAGCAAAATGTGATTGGAGATACAGTAACTCCAAAAGGTTTAAGAACTACTGTTATACACAACCATTGCTGTGGGCCAAATGTTATTACAATGGATAATCTCTGCACACAAAATGACTACTGTACAACAGACTCTTTTTGTATCAAAAATGCATTTTTGCAAGTCTCTCTAAAATAGTCTTCAGTACATTAGCACATCATAGCTGCCATTTGAGGATGCAAACAGGTGTTTTGATGCAACAGGTGCAATAGGATGCAAACCGCTGTGGTTCAGAGTAACCTAGCCCTTGATCATGACTCTCAGTTCCATACAATACACATAAGTCATTGGGCTAAGGCGTCTTCTGTGTGTGTGTGTGTGTGTGTGGGGGGGGGGATTTCTAAACCTTAACATGCATTGCTTTCGGTATGGTTTTGGAAGCATAAGGATTATCTTTCATATCAGTGAGAAATAATTTTCAAAAAACTAAAAGTTAAATGAATACACACCTTGATAGGGTTATCGGCCATATCTCCATGTTACAGCGCTTGCTTACGGAAAACAGACTGAAGACAAGGCGACCACCTGTGCTAATTTATCTATCTAGCATGCTCCGAACACCCAGCGGTGGAAAAAGTACAAAATTCTTGTACTTGAGTAAAAGTAAAGATACCTTAATAGAAAATGACTCAAGGAAAAGTGAAAGTCACCCAGTAAAATACTAATTGAGTAAAAGTATTTGGTTTTTAAAAATACTTAACTATCAAAAGTAAAAGTATAAATCATTGCAAATTCCTTATATTAAGCAAACAGCACAATTTTTATTTTATTTACGGATAGCCAGGGGCACACACCAACACTCAGATATCAAATTTTATTCGTCACAACGCCCCGAATACAACAGGTGTAGACCTTACAGTGAAATGCTTACTTACAAGCCCTAACCAACAATGCAGTTATATATATATATATATTTTTTATATACCTAAAAAAAAGAATAAGAAATAAAGGTAACAAATAATTAAAGAGCAGCATAACAATAGCGAGGCTATATACAGGGGGTACCGGTAAAGAATCAATGTGCGGGGGCACTGGTTAGTTGAGGTAATATGTACATGTAGGTAGAGTTATTAAAGTGACTATGCATAGATAATAACAAAGAGTGGGGAGGCAATGAAAATATTCTGGGATTTGTATTCTGGGATTTGATTAGATGTTCAGGAGTCTTATGGAATGGGGGTAGAAGCTGTTTAGAAGCCTCTTGGACCTAGACTTGGCGCTCTGATAATTCTTGCCATGCGGTAGCAGAGAGAACAGTCTATGACTAGGGTGGCTGGAGTCTGGCTGGTGCAGCTGTAGAACCTTTTTAAAGATCTGAGGACCCACGCCAAATCTTTTCTGTCTCCTGAGGGGGAATAGGTTTTGTCGTGCCCTCTTCATGACTGTCTTGGTGTGCTTGGACCATGTTAGTTTGTTGGTGATGGGGACACTAAGGAAGCTCTCAATCTGCTCCACTACTGCCCCCGTCGATGAGAATGGGGGCATGCTCAATCCTCCTTTTCCTGTAGTCCACAATCATCTCCTTTGTCTTGATCACGTTGAGGTTGTTGTCCTTGCACCACACGGCCAGGTCTCTGACCTCCTCCCTATAGGCTGTCTTGTCGTTGTCGGTGATCAGGCCTACCATTTTTGTGTCATCTGCAAACTTAATGATGGTGTTGGCGTCGTGCCTGGCCGTGCAGTCATGAGTGAACAAGGAGTACAGGAGGGGACGGAGCACACACCCCTGAGGGGCCCCCGTGTTGAGGATCAGCGTGACGGATGTGTTGTTACCTACCCTTACCACCTGGGGGGCGGCCCGTCAGGAAGTCCACAATCCAGTTGCAGAGGGAGGTGTTTAGTCCCAGGGTCCTTAGCTTAGGGATGAGCTTTGAGGGGACTATGGTTTTGAACGCTAAGTTGTAGTCAATGAATAGCATTCTAACATAGGTGTTCCTTTTGTCCAGGTGTGAAAGGGTAGTGTGGAGTGCAATCGAGATGCAAATTGGAGTGGGTCTGGGATAATGGTGTTGATGTGAGCCATGACCAGTCTTTCAAAGCACTTCATGGCTACAGACGTGAGTGCTGCGGGTCGGTAATCATTTAGGCAGGTTACCTTAGTGTTATTGGCCACAGGGACTATGGTGGTCTGCTTGAAACATGTTGGTATTACAGACTCAGACAGGGAGAGGTTGAAAGAAAATGTCAGTGAAGACATTTGCCAGTTGGTCAGCGCATGCTCTCATGCAGGTTTCAGTGGTACTTGCCTCGAAGCGAGCACAGAAGTAATTTAGCTCATCTGGTAGGCTCGTGTCACTGGGCAGCTCTTGGCTGTGCTTCCTTTGTAGTCTGTAATAGGTTGCAAGCCCTGCCACATCCGACAAGCGTCGGAACCGGTGTAGTACGATTCGATCTTAGTCCTGTATTGACTCTTTGCCTGTTTGATGGTTCGTCAGAGGGCATAGCGGGATTTCTTATAAGCTTCCGGGATAGAGTCCCGCTCCTTGAAAACGGCAGCTCTACCCTTTAGCTCAGTGCGGATGTTGCCTGTAATCCATGGCTTCATTTACAGATATAATTTACAAACAAAGCATATGTGTTTAGTGAGTCCGTCAGATCAGAGACAGTCGGGATGACCAGGAATGTTCTCTTGATAAGTGCGTAAATTGTCCTGTCCTGCTAAGCATTCAAAATGAATATGTGTGGAGTAAAAAGTACATTTATTTTCTTTAGGAATGTAGTAAAGTAAAAGTTGTCAAAAATATAAATAGTAAAGTACAGAAAAAAACTACTTAAGTAGTACTTTAAAGTATTTTTACTTTACACCACTGCGAACACCTGTGTGTAAGCATAGTTTCATTGGATGGAGGCACCCATAGCTGTATTGATCTATGGAAAACTGCTACAGGAAGTGTATCTTTTTTATTTGAATGATTCTTTCTCGCTGATGAAAAATAAGGGTCATATGTTTCGAAATCCGTATCGCAAGCTATGATTATTGACGTTTCTAAACGTTAAATCACAGCGCAGGATTGTAGCTCACGAGGCAGTCATGGGTGAAGCTAATGGCTGAGAACTAGGGAGAAGGCAGAAAGCTGCCTAGTCGGAACTTGGAAACTGACATTTCCGACTTGCTAACTGGTTGTAGTTATATACATTTGTTTATTGCATTTCCTTTAAAAACAGCTCATATATTTTTGTACAACATTTTATACACATAAAAACGGCATAAAATCATGAAACACAGCATTTGAATATTACATTTAAGTTTGTTAAAAAGTACATGTTGTTAAAACCAATAGAAACAACCATGAACAAAAGTACTTTTTCTTGTAAAACATCCAATCTGTAAAAGCCATTTAAAATATGTACAAATGATTTAACAAAAGTAAAACATTTTTAAGACATGAAAATATGTATAAAAAAAAGTCACTGTTAAAAAGCTGTCTTCGGTTCTTTGTACAGGTACTGGGTGAGTCCTTATCAAGCTCACCACCTCCTGCTCTTCCAAATCAATCACCGTCCTGTCCTTCGGGGCCCAGAGGAGACCCCTCCCCTAGGTACATTGCCCTAGGCGCCACAGCTGTCAGGTCGTGGCCACCACGACCTTGGGTGTTGTGGGTGACCCTTCGCTTGGGGTCGAGGCCCCCTTTCTTCTTTACCACCCCAGGGCTTCCGTGGCTACCATGGCCACTGCCTGGAGGGTGGTCTCTACTCGTTTCACTACCAGCAGGTTGCGGGAGGACCACAGTGCATCCTTCAGACACGTGTAGTTATACAGGTGCCGCGTTCAAACAGTTAGCAAGACGGACATTTTTGAGTTTCATAGTTCCCACTAACACTTGATTGCACCATTAGACTTTTCCATGTTCTTATTGCCCCAGGTTATCCATTATGCAAATGCTTATCATTTCATATTTTGACATTTGCAGGGCTCTACAGTGTGACCATTTTACTCACATATTCAACAAAATGTGTGTGAACTGTCAAATATGAGCACATGCGCGCGAGTTGCGGTTTATACCTGCTGTTTGTTTTATATCATGTATGTCCAGCCTACTTCCTGGCTCAAGTCATGTTTTTGAATGGGCTTTCGGCTTATATAATAAAATTCTTGAAAATGGGGTCATTTAAGACATTTTATAATATTCGTATATTCATGGATTTATTTACTTTTAACCATGCCTTTTATGAAGGTTTCTGAATATGAAATTTTAAAAAATCTGGTAGAAATAAATATAATATGGGAATAATTGTACATGTCTTAAAGGACAATGTTTTCATGAATTTGATAATAAGCAAAGATTTTTTTTTATAGCTAAACCAAGCTAGACCACAGCGTGTCGTTTCAAATGGGAACAATTGAGTCATTGTGGGCAGAAAAGCAAAGACTTGTGCAGAGCCAAGCACGAGTTAGTGAGTTCCGATTGGCGCCTTCTAGCACATATTTGCATATTTGCGCTAAGGAACGCCTACTCTGAAGTGCGCGTGTGCAATAACTCAATTTGCATTTGCACTCGTACTAAACAACACAAACAATATATATACTTTGGCAAAGGGTAAAGTCTACAAAACTTAGTCCACTCTGTTCGTAACTGAGTTTAGTTTTGTGAACCATCATTAATTGAGATCAATTGTTTAATCCATGAGAAAGTTTGCATCATATCGGTAAAAATCCATCTTTTAGTGAGTGGAAACGCAAAGCGGATGCTTCATATTGATACATCCGGTAAGACATCGGTCTCATGGTTCTGTGTGATGTATGCTTGAAGTCCATTAAAAAACAGTACGGGCCTTGAACAAGGAAGTAAGCAGGACTTGCGGTATTCAACGCGCAGCTCAACGAGCCAATCGTAGCCGAGTTCAAGCTCGTTTAGCTGAACGCGCCAATCATAGTCTAGTTAGAGTCTGGAACCGCGAGCCTTTGAGACGAGTACCTTGAGTGCGCCCGTTTTGGCTCGCTACTGTAAAGGAGAATGAACAGCATCCAATTAAATTGTAGGCGACAATGTCAACAGGATCCAGAGGAGGCCGGGTCCGAGTCTGCCAGTGATCTTGTCGATATTGATTTTGCTGAGCCACCAGCAACACAAGATGAAGATTCGGCTAGCAGGAGCCTTAACACTGGCGTTGCACCCGCTTCGCCAACCACTGCCGGTGGGAAACAATACAAATACAACGCACAGTGGGAGAAAGCGTTCCCGTGGTTGTATTTAGAAGGAAATGTTATGTTTTGCAAATACTGCAAGGCCGAACCACAACTTGCAGGCAAGCTTTCTTCGTTTGTGGTGGGGAATCCTCACTTGAAGAAGGACACTGTTAAAAAACACAACGCGTCGAAAAAGCACATTGAGTGCAGAGATATCCACATCATCAAGAGTACCAACGAATACCCGGTGACAGTTCAGTCGGCTTTGAGGAGGCAGGTGAGGATTTCGGAAGATGAGAAGACAATTAAAAATAAATACAGCATGCTTGATTATACAATTTCGACCAATTAAAGCGTTCTGGGACCGGTGGGGTGACATATGCCCAAGACAACTTGGAACTCGGGAAAAAGAGAGGTCAACTCATGACGTCTTATCTTCAGGTTGTAAAGTCGGAGCTCTAGAAGACTTGGAATTCGGGGTTGGAATGACAGTTCAAAAGATTTTTCCCAGTCGGGGCTCGTTTTTCCCCAGTTGTCTTAAACGTGGCAATAGCTAGGTCTTGTTCTCAGACGTTACATGCACCAACCAATGGTTGCGGTTAACGTCATCGACTGGCAAATTGCTATAGCATATGTGGTTAGCTGATACTCAAAATACTTATCCAGTCGTTGTAAGATATAGCTCGCCAGCTTGTTAGCTCGCCCATATAGCTCGCCAGCGTATTGTCGTAAAAACCGAAAATGTGTGATTTTACGCGTGCCGCGGCAACCACTTATGAAGTCGGGCATTACGAGTTTCCTAGTTCCGACTCGTACGTGAACGCGGCATTAGGCCTACGAGCCATTACAGAATTAGTCCCTATAAAACGCTCGGTTACTATTGATTGCAAAGGGGTTGTCACTAGTTAACACAGCCACAAAGTCATAAACGCATTCTATTCCTACAATTTATTTTCTTAATCTGATTTTTAAACCTAACCCAACCCATACTGCTAATCGTATGCCTAACCATTAAATTAAGACCAAAAGCTACTTTTAGTTTTCATAATTTTTATGATATAGCCAATTTTGACTGTGCGATCGAGTGGGAACCACTGACGGGATTCGATTATCTGCCCCGGTAGGTGGGTGAAAAGTGGTTGCATTCGTTTTGGAACCGGGCTGCCTCCCGGGTGTGATTCCGGTGACCCGCTCTGGTCAACGGCGAAGTCGGCTCAAAACAAAATGGATGTGGAGTAATGACAGAGCTGCCAACTCTCAGACACACGCATTTGACCCTCTTCTCACACTCTCATGGCACAAGTCTATGTCACGCATTGAAAAGTGCTGCATTTATTTGTCTAATTAGTCCATTGTATAGTCCGCGCGTTAACTGTTCAACTGTGCTCCATATCGTTTTGAAATCAGCATATGCGCCTGCAATTTAACATCACGAGCGCAAACTCTATCATTGTCTTGTCTTGCCACAGCACTGTGGACCATATCTAGCAGGTCAAATGATGTAAGGGATCAAGGGGATTGGGTGCATGTTTTAAAGAAATGCCCCTCAAGATTAGAGTGGAGATGAATGGAGAGAGAGAGAGAGAGAACATAGTCTGCTGGGTTTATAAAACTGTAAAAAGACCTGCATGCCAGTGCTGTTTTATGTAAAGGTTGTCCACAAAATGAGGTTGCTGTTGCTCCTGTCCCTATAATTGCAGAATGCAGTCTTTTGACAGAATGTACTAAAGTCCATTTAACTTACACTTGCATTAGTACCTGTGTTTGGTGATTGGCGTTTAGGCTGTGACAACGAAAAGGCAGCAGACAGACCTACAGTATGATTTAGTTTGGTAGGGTGGCCTGTTTGTAACTATGAAAAATGATTTTGTCAACAGATTGTGAACCAAAAAAATGTAAATTTGATTCTACAGGGATGACAATGAATAAAACAATAATTTGGTTAGTGTGTCAGGAGATTTGATATTTTTACTTTATTTAGTCTGATCAGTAGAACAATTCTCATTCTTAACAATGGGCTACAATATAGAGTAATTACTGTGCTTGTCAGCAAGAACCCTACTGTTATTCCCCACAGTTATTTTATTATTCCACTTCTTCCCAGTTTTTTACCTGTGTAATTACATATTTGAAATATGATATGCCTACTTGTCTTTGAAAAGTAATTATATTAGGCTATACATTATTGCTGCCATTCATGGACAGTTTTGAATAAGTCAAACAAATAAGCATTTGATATTAAATGCTCAAGGAATCAAATATTATTTGAGATTTTAGTATTGTGCACATGCTAGGGAGAGATGACAAGGGGACTCACTACTCCTAAACACATAATATTTTGTCTAGTAGGCTTAAACCACCTGAATATTGATATTCATTAGATTTTTTGGGAAGATTGGGTGATTTTGAGAAATGATTGTTGTAACAAGAACATTTTCAAACAACCAGCACGTGGGAAACATGGATCAGGGGTGGCCAACCCTTCTGGAGAAGCATGATTATCTTCCAGCCCTATTTTTAAAGAGCGAGTTCACCTAAATTACAAAATACTTTGTTTGTGGCCTTACCTTAAAAGTATTCTATGGACACTGAGACTGCTATCTATGATTTGGTTACCACTGCCATCAACCATGTTTTGCTTGTCTCCCTATCTCATTTAATTACTGTCTGAATAAAGTGTAAAACCACCCCAAAAATAGGTTTAAAAAAATTTAGTAGCATTCTTTAAAGTTTATCCCTCAAATCTCAAAGTAACAAAGTCGTCGAATATGTGAGTTCATTTTCATTTAATGTTCAAAGCATCCTGAATACACTTGACCTGTAAAAAAAAATAAAAACCTGGTCAAAGGCTTAAGCCATGTCAAAATATGTAGAATTGCAGGAAATTAGCTTTAAAACAGTACATTTTTCTTGGGGGAGGACCCCCAGTCCTCAATCTAGGGGTTGTGCCAGGTAGCAATGAAATTCAAATAGCAAATCTCACTCCAAACTTTCTTCAAAATTTGGCAGCCCTGTAATGAGTAGGATTCTGTGTTTTCACATGCAAAAGTGAATGCTTTGATTAAAAACTCCTTTTATGGAAAAGATATGTATATTTCTGAACGATAGACCATGCAGCCTTGTTGACAACATGACCGTGGCAGCGCAGATTACGGTTCGATTTGAGAAGAGCGCTCCTACCTCACCACTTTTGCCCGTTCACCTCACAGGCCATAGACCGGTGTACCTCAGTTCAGCTTAATCCTTAATCGAACACTGCCATTGCAAAGAGTGCTCCGTAAGCCACGTCCCAGTGGGCAGAGCTAGGCATGTTGCTTGTGCACTGGGACACATTTTATTACCGAGATAGGCCTCTCATTTTACAATGGGTCTGCGGTGGTTCTGTGTAGTTCATCTAATATGTTTCAGACCATGTGTATTGCAGTTAATTTTGTCTACGATTTAAATATTTTTGAGTAGCAAACAGGGAAACAAATCCCAGATTTGTTCTACCTAAGGGGGGCGCTGTTTACCTGAATTCTTTGGATTATCTAGTGACCACCAGTGCTAGGAATAAATGGTGCTTTCATTGTATGTTTTGTACAGTCTGATTTGGAAATGTTGTTCTCTGCTGTAGAGCAAGTAAAATAAAGACTTAAGGTTGAGATCTCTTGATATCAGAGATGTGCCTTAAGGCGTCCTCGTACTTCCTAGCCGAAACAGTTCGGAAGAGTTTGTGCATGTATTATGATGCCATTTTGTGAAGATGTTTGTTTTGGACTTCGGTTTTGTGTGCCCGAACAGCTGAAAAAACCCTTACCGAAGTCTACGCCCCTTTATCGGTGATAGGTCAGCAATAGGGATTATTCAATAAAGTCTTTGTCATTCAACGAGAGATTACCAGTTTTCATGCACATTTTTTCATTGAAAAATACTGCACCAAACATATTAGTTAGATGTAAAATTGCGTTACTTTTCTTGGACTGAATTTATGACAGATTTTCTTGAGATATTTAAGATTAATTCTGACCATTCTGAGGAAGTGTATACTGGCTACGGCATCTCAAAATGAACAAACAGTAATTTTGTCTGTTTTTTTTCTCTTGTTTTTCAAGCGAAGGTCTTTTAAGGGAGTATGCAAGCACGCTCGTTTGGTTCAGCTAGGAGCCAGCCGAACTGAAGCATGCCGACGCCTTTACCCAGTCTGTTGGGGGGAGTTAAGGGAACGACTTACGGTAGTGAGTGCATACATTTTCATACTGGTCCCCCGTGAGAATCAGACCCACAACCCTGCCGTTGCAAGTGCCATGCTCTACCGAGTGAGCCACACGGGACTGCACAGATGCAAGACCGTGGAATCACAGTTGACTTGTAGTATTTTGATACTTTAGGTATTTATTTTATTGACAAAATATGGTAAACACAGGGTGTACATGTGTGTCCTCTGTCCAAAGTCTCTCAGTCACTGCCTCATCACCTGGGAGCTAACACATCTTCAGTTACCAGCACCTAAGGAATTAGTCCCCTTGGTTAACCCAAACAAAGGCTAAATACTAGGCCTACATGGCAACAAAAACACTTCCAATTGTTACATGAAAGTTCAGAATCTGTAGAATATAAATATCCACTGGGCTGAATTGTGTCATTCAATTATTAGCAATTTAATAATTATAAACATTGACCCATCCATCACACAAGCGCACAAAGGTACACACACTAACAGAATAAAGGATGTTTATTCCGCTATTGCAACAGCCTGGCCCTGTCATGTTTTTGTATACTGGGGCATAGGCTAGAAAAATATAACCATTCAAATTCATGAAACTGATTTTATAGATGGTCTAATATGAACTAATACAGCTTTAGCTCTTGGGTTATGATAGGCAAGGTTCAAATGATTCTGCATTGCGTTTCAATTTACCTTAACCCTAGTAGTAAGAATTTATTGAGGATGCCATGCATTTAAATAAGGATTGAGCAACAGTTTGTTTTTTTCCATCCAGTATTAAATCACGGTCATATGTGACCAGCAGGCTCAGACAATATCCATAGCTAGCCTATAGTGGATAGCCAGATTTAAAACACTTCAAGACCCTATGGGTCAGATGGCTTTTCATAAAGATGTCATGGTAAGTCAAGAAATCCATGTTTGTGTGGGTGGGAGGGGGGCAGGCACGTCCAGGTGTCGGCCAGGGTGCCCTCAGCCGTTGTCCTGGGAGATGCAGAGAAATAGAAATGAAGGGTTAGTGAGAGCATCCCTAAGATCTTACTTATTAGGTCATAGATACAATTGACTGCAATGTACTTCTCTCTGATATATTAACATAACTACACAGAACCACCGCAGACCCATTGTAAAATGAGATTTTATCTCCATATGATATCTCCTTACTAAAATGTGTCCAAGTGCACGAACAACATGCCTAGCCCCGCCCTCTGGGGTGTGGCTTACAGAGTGCTCTTTGCAATCTGCACTCGTAACTTGTACCAGGGTCTGCAGTTATATTACCACACAGACTGGGATCAGAAATCAGCTCTGGCGTTTCTAACATTAGCCCCCTTGAGGCCCCCACAACGGCCAATTCTTTTTTCCCCCTCCACACCGGCGTTCTTTGTTTGTGGTGAATCTTAACCTGAAGACGGACACTGTTACAAAGCAACAGGTCAAAAAAGCACCTTGAGTGCAGGGATTCATTCATACCAGAACTCAGGACATTTTGTAGGGTACAAATAAACTACAAACTGTTAACTATCATCAGTGGATAGCCAGATTTAAAGCACTGGAACTAACCCCTTTCTCCATCCTTAACAGAACAACTTTCCGGCGTCACATTTTACCTCACCTCTCAAGATGACGACTCCACAGTATGACCTGTCACACACGCTCCCTCCCCACACGCTGACCCGGCTGGCACGGGAGTGGCTGGCAGAGGACACACCAAACTTTGACCCTGCAGGGCTGTGTGTGGGGTCACATGAGGTCGAGGCCAGGTTGTTGTGTAAAACGCCGTGCAGCGTGCTGGCGGGCAGGCCTTTCTTCACTGCTGTCTTCACTGAGCTCAGCTGCACTGTGGAATGGGCACACAAAGAGGGAGCACAGCTGGGTAAGAGGCCAACTATGAGCCTGGTCAGAAAACATGCTGGAGGTTACACAGATGCCTCACAAATGTGATGACAATGCAACTCAACTCTGATCACACTGCCAAATTATTTTGGAGAAGGTATTGGGGAAACAAGCTTTGAGTTTGGCATTCACACAATTCCATTGGAGTAGATTCCAACTGATTACAATCAAACCATTAAATAATTTAAGTAATTTTTAGGTAATCTCTACTTTGACCTCACCTCCACCAGGTCCAGATGCGGTGACCCAGACTGCTGTGGTCAGAGGACCAGCAAGGTGCGTCCTCCTCGGGGAGAGACCGGCCCTCAACTGCCTGGCCCGGGCCTCGGGGGATAGCCACCCGCTGCTCCCAGCTACAGAGCATCGTCAGGGAGGCAGGCTGGCATGGCCATGTGGCTGGCACGCGTAAAACCACCCCTGGGTTCCGTCTGGTGGAGAAGTATGCCATGCTGGTGGGCGGCGTGTCCATGCACAGACAGGACCTGAGTGGGATGGTGATGCTGAAAGACAATCACATATGGGCATCAGGGAATATCACACAGGTAGGCAGGTGTGGATGTCTCAAACTGTACAACATTTGACATCAACCTATACTATGATGTGGTTGTCGATTCCTCTGAAATCCTTTCACAAATGCATGAAAATCAAAGTGCAAGAATACATGTAAGTCTATTCCAAGATGTACCATTAGATCTGGCCTTTTTCTAATATGAGAGCTGAAGTTTTCCCTCTGCATTTTGAATAGAGATTAATTTTGCATTCTGATAGAGAACTGATTTGATGTAATTCCTGCCCGTGATTCTTTCAGGCGGTGAGGGACGCCCGCTCGGTGTGTGGCTTCAGCAGTAAGATCGAGGTGGAGTGCGGCAGCCGGGAGGAGGGCAGTGAGGCGGCCACGGCAGGAGCCGACGTCGTCATGCTGGACAACTTTAAGCCACAGGTGAGACTGATGAACGACGTCCCAAAGGCATCAGGGAAGTAATGTAGAAGAGGTAGAGAGGTACTGGAGGGCTCTTGATAAAGCAGAAGACATATTTCTGTTGGACATTCATGTACATTGGACTATCAATTAAGTCATATTCTTCTTCCTGTATGTCAGTGCTGTGCATTTCGTTCAATCTCTTATTTCCTACATGGTCTCTTGCCGTACTCATCCCTTCCGGCCTCTATTCCTCCTCTGTCCCATCCTCTCTCAGGAACTCCATGTGGCAGCCCAGCTTCTGAAAGAGGAGTTCCCGTCTCTGCTAATCGAGGCCAGTGGAGGGGTGACCCCAGACTCTTTGCCCCAGTATCTCTCCCCCCATGTGGACATCATCTCTCTGGGCTGCATAACACAGGGCTGCCCCGTGGCAGACTTCTCCCTCAAGGTTCAAAAGCCTGTTGCCTTTCCAATAATTTTCCAATCACAGTAACTGTGGCAATTCAGGATTTTTGTTAATAAAGTGAAAATAAAAAGCAATGGTCAATTTCCTCACTTTTGATCCAGGAGATGATCAAGAGAAAAAAATCCAGGAATGTTACATGAGATTTAAAACTGACATTCAGAGATGAAGACTGTATAATTTCTATGCTGCGTACAACTACAACTAATTTAGAAATCATTATTAAAACTGTGAAATAAGACTGTTCCCTCAGTTTCTTTTGTCCCTAAGTGATCATTATCTATTATATGGGATATGATTTAGAATCCCACGTCTTTATGGTCCACTGGAAGAAAATATGACAAATTAGTAACTAAATCACTATACTGTTAAAGCTTCATATGGATTAAAACACACTACACTTCCACCACTAAAAGTGCCATCACCTGTTAAATGAATAAACCAGATATCAGTATTTGAAATACTTAAGTTAAACATGCATAAAATGGCCATCTTTGAATTTACATTATATAGGCCTAATAATGCCATGCCCAAACTGCGTCCGCATGCGCCATCGTGCGCAATTGATTTTGTCCCCCCCACACTAGCGCTTGGCAACGCAGACGCTCGTTGGCGCGCGCGAGCAGTGGGTGCAATGATTGAATAACATGTATGTGCACATTTCTTTTTGCAACGAGGTGTGGTCAGCATGTAACTGTGAAACAAGTTTCGGTTTTGATTCTGGTTGATGGGTACCAATTCCCCCTATATGACGTGGGTGTCTAGGGCATAAAACACAGGAAGGTTTCAGGAAGAGATTATTTGAGAGATTAACCAGAGTTCTTTCAAGACGTGTTGCTTGTTGGTAAGTTAGATGATTTTATTAGCTATTTGTTTTTTCTCACATTTGTAATTATTAAAGTAAACTATGAAGTAACCATACAGTTTGGAATATAGAACTGTACATTTATGTGAAGTTCATGATGGCAAAAAAATCTGTCCATTTTAAACATTGCTTCAATCTGCTTTTGATTTTAGAAACTCAAAGTAGATTTTGGCTAAAGAAACGTCAAAAGTGGTTTGTATTTAACTATGGTGAGGTGCTAAACAGGAAGATATTTTGGGCTCAGTCTACCTAAAGGCGGTGCTTCTTGTTCCTAACCACCAGGAGTGACATGACATGCAGGACCGTGAAGGAGAACTGCATTTAATCCTTAAACTGATAGAAAAAATTGACAAAGTAGATTATTTTTCTCCTCTATTGCAGCCTGTTCATTACAGAAACACCAAGAAGCTCACCTACCGTGTTATGGTAATCTGAGGCGACTAGCAGATTTAAAATGAACTGTTCTAAACTAAAGTACAGGAAGTATTATGTGATTGATACTAAAGGCTCTATTCAATCTGTATCGCTGAAGTGTTACAAGTAGAGCGCTAGAAATGTAAAGGTCTTTTTTTTTTTTGTGACAACATCTGCAGCATTTACCATGAATGCAGTCTACGCTAATGCAGGAACATTGCCTTTAAATTTGATGTAACACTGAATTGACTCGATAATGAGTGAATAGAGCCATAAGAAGAGTAGTGTGTGTGTGTGTGTGTGTGTGTGTGTGTGTGTGTGTGTGTAAAAAAACAAGTATTATTCATTATTTGTGACTATTCTGTTTTCTACTATTTCTCTGTGAGCTTTTCTTTCTACACTCTACCTTTCTGATGGCCGTAAGGGCGCAAACATGGCTGAAAAGCCACAAACAAACGTCTGAAATGCCACAAACAAACGGCTGAAATGCCACATACGAAAGTCTGAAATGACACCAAAGATGGGCTGAAATGCCACATACGACCGACATTCACTGTCAGATAAGTCATCTTCTGTCAAGTATACTTTCCAAAATTTTCACGCAAAGAAGATAGCATATTTTGTGCATTTATGTCACAGTCATAATCAGTCATTTAATGTTAATGAGAAACAATGTCCCCAGGATTATGAAAAGAGAGACAACACTTTCCCAGGGTCAATGGAGAAAAGGAACAGGGTAAGTTACAGACTAGGTCATGATACACCTTGTCACCATATCAACTGGCCCTAGTCCATTCAACAAATAGGGCCTATATTAAAATCACCCAGACTAGTCATTCAAAATAGCATGGTCCCTGGTTGTTACCCTAACATTCAATACAGCATGAAAGAGCCAGTACAGACATTTTGTAAATCAGCTAGTTAAAAGGCTGGTCTTGGCCATCTTTTTCATGCAGGACCTTATCGATCTCAGCGCACGATTCCAACATCTCTACCTGTGTGATGGAGGAGAGGAGATGGACTGGGTATGGGCAGACACCACAAGTGTACATCCACACACACGCACACAGGGTGGAATGGACAGGACATGAAACAATTTTTTTTCTTCTGTTAAAACAGATTGATCAGGAAGTGGGAGTGACCTGCTGCTGGGAAGAGGAGCACAATGAGGAAATGGACTGGGTATGACGACGCCACATTATGTCTATGAAATTACTTTATTTTATGAATGTGTCAGAAATGTCAGTATTCTTGATTTATCTTCCATGTCAGTCACAGCCTCAATTAAGAAAAAGGGAATTCGTGTCACTTACCTCGGCTTTTAATGGGTTAACATGTTGTTTTTTCTTAGGGGGTAGATCAGCTAGATGGTGGCTTCTATCAATGTATTTGTCTGCATCATTTCCAATCCCCCATATATGCTAAACAAAAATATAAACGCAACAATTTCAAAGATTTTACTGAGTTACAGTTCATAGAAGGAAATCAGTCAATTGAAATGCATTCATTAGGCCATAATCTATGGACTTCACGACTGGGCAGGGGCGCAGCCATATTTTTGTTCCGTGTATAACATTTGGACACACCTATACTCATTACAGGATTTTTCTTTATTTTGACTATTTTCTACATTGTAGAATAATATTGAAGATATCAAAACTAGAGAACGCCAAGAGTTTGCAAAGCTGTCATCAAGGCAAAGGGTGGCTACTTTGTAAAATATATTTGGATTTGTTTAACACTTTTTTGGTTACTACATGATTCCATATGTGTTATTTCACAATTGTGATGTCTTCACTATTATTCTACAATGTAGAAAATGGTAAAAAATAAAGAAAACTGAGTAGGTGTGTAGGAGTAGGAATGAGTAGGAATGAGTAGGTGTGTCCAAGCTTTTGATTGGTACTGTATATCTTAAATGTAAAAGAACAAATATGTTTTCCTTTATTATTTTCCCTTAACTGTACCACCCCTCCCCTAAATGGAGTAAACTAATGGACAACAATACTTAGGCGTCTGCTTCCAGCTTACACATATTATACTGAACAAAGATATAAACGCAACATGCAACAATTTCTAAGATTGTACTGAGTTACAGTTCATATTAGAAAATCTGTCAATTGACATAAATTCATGCATGAGAATACAGATGTGCATCTGTTGGTCACAGATAGCTTAAAAAAAAAGGTAGGGCCGTGGATCAGAAAACCAGTCAGTATCTGGTGTGACCACCATTTGCCTCCATTTCTGGTGTGACCACCATTTGCCTCCATTTCTGGTGTGACCACCATTTCCATTGCATAGAGTTGATCAGGCTGTTGATTGTGGCGTGTGGAATGTTGTCCCATGCCTCTTCAAAGGCTGGGCGAAGTTGCTGGATATTGGCGGGAACTGAAACACAAGCCTCCCAAACATGTCTGGTGAGTATGCAGCTTAGAGGAATTGTGTACAGATCCTTGCGACATGGGGTCATACATTATCATGCTGAAACATGAGGTGACGGCGGCGAATGAATGGCACAACAATGGGCTTCAGGAACTCGTCACAGTATCTCTGTGCATTCAGATTCCCATTGATAAAATGCAAACAGCTTATGCCTGCCCATACCATTACCCAACTGCCGCCATGGGGCACTCTGTTCACAACATTGACATCAGCAAGCCGCTCGCCCACATGACGCCATACAATTGGTCTGTGCTTGTGAGGCCGGTTAGAAGTACTGCCAAATTCTCTAAAACAACGTTGGAGGTGGCTTATGGTTTAGAGATGAACATTAAATTATCCGGAAACCGCTCTGGTGGACATTCCTGCAGTTCGTACGCCAATTGTACACTCCTTTAAAACTGGAGACATCTGTAGCATTGTGTTGTGTGACAAAACCTGCGCATTTTAGAGTGACCTTTTATTGCCCCCAGCACAAGGTGCACCTGTGTAATGATCATGCTGTTTAAACAGCTTCTTTATATGCCACACCTGTCAGGTGGATGGATTATCTTGGCGAAGGGGAAATGCTCACAAACAGGGAGGAAAAACATTTGTACACAAAATGTGAGCAAAATAAGCTTTTTGTGCATACAGAAAATATCTGGGATCTTTTATTTCAGCTCATTAAACACAGGACAAACACTTTACATGTTGCGTTTATATTTTTGTTTTAGTGCATACACATTTTATTGACACAGTATATTTTACATTACATATTTAAAAAAAATTAAGTTTGTTTTTAGTCCCACCCTTCAGCTACCCTCAAACCCTCCCATCTATCTCTGAAGACTATCCAGTTTTGATATCTAATTGTCATACATTTTTCAACTTAGCTGTGATGTATCACAAAAGTTCTGAACCTTTCTATTCTCATAGTTTCTACAGATTGTTAAAAATATATTTTTTTGCTAAGAGTATTATTATATTATTGATCGATTGACTATGACTTTTCAAATCACCCAGCAGTGGTTTTGTTAGCTCCAGATAAATGTTGCAATTCTTCAGCCATTCCTGAACCTGCGACCAAAAACAAGCTACATATGGACAGTACCAAAACAAGTGATCTAATGATTCTGTCTCTTTGCAGCAAAATCTGCGGAGCTGGGATGGTTGTATCCTCCATATCTCTAACATTCTATTGGTTGCAAGAATTTTATAGCCCCTTGATATTATTGTTAGATTTTAATAGCTAACATTTATATGGTCGTAATAAATAGATTTGCCGATAGTGGACAACCTTGTTTTACTCATCTTGACAGTATTCAACTTTCTTAAAAGTAGCCAGTATTTATTATTCTACACCTGGTGTTAAAATACATAACTGTAACCCATTGTATAAGAGATTCTCCAAAACTAAATAGTCCAGGTATTTATATATAAATTCCAGTCGTACTTTATCAAAGGCCTTTTCAAAGACTGATATGAATATCTGGTTTCCCAGATATTTCATAGTCTTCTATTGTTTCCGGTACTTTCCGGTCTTATATTATCTCCAATGGGCTAACATGTTGCAGTATATTGTCAATTTATGTGTCTTCACAGATCTCATCCAGCAATCCAAACTTCTGCGTCTGGAGAGAAAGAGAAGATGAAGATGATGAGGCCTAAAAGGTGTCAACTGGATGGATTGTCATCAAAACATCTTAGCATTAAGACCAGGAAATTGGTGCACAACGCAGCTGCATTTTGCACCTCCACCCGGTACAGCCAGAAGCGGACTGGCCACCCCTCGGAGCCTGGTTCCCCTCTAGGTTTCTTCCTAGGTCCCTGCCTTCTAGGGAGTTTTTCCTAGCCACAGTACATGCTTGTGCATTGCTTGCTCTTTGGGGTTATAGGCTGGGTATCTGTAAAGCACTTTGTGACAACTCCTAATGTAAAAAAGGCTTTATTAAATGTATTCGATGCACACCGACATCAAGTCAGATGTTGATAGTGTATAGTACAATTCTTCCTTGGTCTTTAGCAGTCACATTGAAATGTAGAAATATGTTGTTTTGTGTTTATTTTTCCACTCATCTATGGTTTATTGGCCGAGAGCACAAGTGAACACTGGAGGAACTGGTGTTTTGTTCAAAATGTTGTCTTGTTGCCCATTTGAGCCACCTTTACTGCACCAATTTCTTATGGTGGGAGGGATGTCGTTCTTGGCTGTTAGGGCCGCCGGCGATGAAGATTGGTAGAGAGGGGGAGCAAGGGAATGAGATTAGATTGGGACATGGTGTTAGGAGTGCTAGCCCTCTCCCCTAATTTATGTTTGGAGCTCATCTGGAAACTCTGCCAAGTACTCTGTTACTCTATTTCTAACCAAAAAGTGAACTCTGCATTAATTTAAAAGATTGTATAATAAAGTCTATCTATTTTTTGTTCATAGCGTGGTTGTGTCTTGACCATTGATGGACCATAGCGATTCATTTAAATGTGGTGGCAGCTTCCACACTACTTTACTCAGTCCAGTATTTGGCCCACGATCTTGGATGGTTCAGGTTTATTACAGTAGCCTTGGCTCTATCAGTGGACTGGTTTGTTTTCACTTTGTAACCTGAGAAGAAACAAATAAGCATTGAAATAAGTCCTCATCAGGGTATAGTTTAAGAGAACTGGTTTTAGCTAGCTAAAACATGCATTCAAGTGAAACTTTACATAAAGGTGTACAGGGGTGGATTGGCCATCTGGCAATTCTTTTTTTTGTTACGTGTGCTAGTCAAAATTGACACACTTGAAAACATTTTTGTTTTGAAAAAATTTAAAAAGTGAAATTCTGTTATAATAATATATACTTAGCGTACAAAACATTAGGAACACCTGCTCTTTCCATGATATAGACTGACCAAGTGAATCCAGGTGAAAACTATGATCCCTTTATTGATGTCACCTGTTAAATCCACCTCAATCAGTGTAGATGAAGGGGAGGGGACAGGTTAAAGAAGGATTTTTAAGCCTTGAGACAAATGAGATATGGATTGTGTATGAAAGGGGTATGGTAGTAAGTGCCAGGCACATCGGTTTGAGTGTGTCAAGAACTGCAACGCTGCTGGGTTTTTCTGGCTCAACAGTTTCTCGTGTGTATTAAGAGTGGTCCCCAACCAAATGACATCCAGCCAACTTGACACAGCTGTGGGAAGCATTGGAGTCAACATGGGCCAGCATCCCTGTGGAACCCCTGGCGAATTGAGGCTGTTCTGAGGGCAAAATGGGGTGCAACAACCTATGTGTTGTGATAATTGTGTTGTTTGCTCTAAAATCTGTTAGTTCATATGCCTTGCCACCGTGACATATAGGCCTAAGGCCGAGCCCGAGACAATAAGAAGACACAGTGGCAGAATAAATTCAACCACACCTTTGTTTCGTCAAGAAATGGGAGAGCAACATCTGTCTGGTGAAGTCCACAAAGCATTTAGCATGCAACAGTGACATGACCTACAGCATGGTCAAGCAAGTTAATGTTTCCCACATTTTCAGACTACTAAACAACCATTGATTTAGAACCACGGAGAGTTACCACAAGTCACAAATATAACTGGAGCTCCCTCCACTATTCCACAACCATTTCAACACCATCAAATCACCTATGCTTAGTTTAATACAGTGACAACTTAAAGATACCAAAAACTATTTGAAACTATGCGCCAGGCCAGCTAGTTAACATTAGCCTCCTACATATAGCCACATATTGAACATCCATCCACTTGGGCCAGGGGCACAATGTATGAATTTATGGTTGGATCAGACTCACCGTTATAATCATTGGCCAGTATGGATAATTAAGTAAAACCACAAGTCCAAATCCCTATCGCCATCCATGGCTAATTTAGTAAAGGGAGGGTTTTAGCCATCTAGTCACCGGAGGACGACACAACGAGATGCAACAATTAAATTTTTTTCTGTACATTTCGTTCTGCTTTTGATGTGATGTGATTAGTGTGACTTTAACACTTCTTTTGGTGCGCCAAAAAGAAGTTGAGCTTACTGAGTTTAGCTCAACGCTGACACCAAATGCTTGCTGGGTCCCTAGCATTCAATGCTACGGGCGGTAACTGATGATGTGATGAGCGAGGCACTCTCCTCCCCCCAAGCGCACTAGAAAAAATGTGTTCTGATTGTATAACATTTCAAAATGCAATTGTGGGGAAAACAATGCTTTGGAAGCTTCTTGTCTCCATCGAAGAGAGGAGGGTCTGCATTTAATATTATTATTTTTACATAACTATGGGAATTAAGTTTCCCTTTTAATTCTTGTAGGTAGGCAGTATTTCCCTGATATGACGTGGCTGGCTTATGTAAAGTCTGCTGGCTGGAGCATAAATATCTGTAGACATCAGGTTTGAGCAGGTTATTTCCTTATTGTCACTGGCAAGTAAATTTTTTTACTGGCTAAGCTTGTTTCTTGCATTATGTCAAGTTATACAAATGTGATCTGTAAAGTCATGTTGCTTACAGTTGCTTACATTGCTTATGGATTCTAGACAATTAAATGGATATGGCTCAATAAAATTGTTTATAACGTCAAAGAGTGTCTGGATAAGAGTGTCTGCTAAATAACTAACATTTTAAATGTTATATGTGCTACAGAGTGGTTCTAGAGAGGAGGATATACACAAACAAAATATGTATTTGGTTAGACAACTGACACAGACAACATTACTGTGTAACCAGAAAGGGAGTGGCACCATGAGCCATGATGGCACTGAAGCCATGATGCTTCCAAATCCAGGCTGGCGGGAAAGGAAGTAGCCCTAACCTTTACCCTAATCCTAATATGGGGGGGGATTAAGGGCTCTATTCAATCTGTAACGCTGAAGCGGTACAGATTCCGCAATAGAAATGTAAAGGTCATTTCAGATTGAGCCGACATATGCAGCATTTACCGTGAATGCAGTCTCTGCTAAAGAGGGAACATTTCCTTTAAATTTCAATCATGCTGTAAAGCTGAACTTCCTCGATGCGGATTGAATAGAGCCCTAACAGAATAGAAAATCGAAGTACCTGTAGTTATTGGAATGCTAGTCTCTAGTGACCAACAGTTCACACTAGCAGAAGAAGGAACAGCCTCTTAAAGTTACTGTCCAGTGTTTCCAGATTTCTATGAAATATGACCTATATTAATTAAAATATGAGTGAAATATTCTTCCTTCCAATTTAAAAAAAAATTAACTATGTTGAAAAGCAGTAGACCACTGATTGTCCATCTCATTCCCCTCAGGACGATGACATCATCCTCTATTATGAAAGCAATCATTTTTGAAACGTCTGTTTGAGATGCAAGTTTGAGGTGTTTTTTTCTCTCCAATTTATGCTTTGGCCACAAATAAGAGTATAGAATGAGTCAACAACATTATTTGGGTATAATTGAACAGAATATTAACTTTTAAAAGTGAGATTTCACTGGACAGTTACTTTAATGTCTGCACCGTTGAGTTGTTTGAAAAAAAGGGGAAGACAAAAGAACAAAATAATACATTAGGTTAGGCCTATCTGAGAATGGCATTTTCTCTACATTGCAGCTTCAGTTGACAACATCAAGAAGCTCCTACAACACCTTGAAGAAAATAAAACCATTTGCAGCTAAATCACGATGGTAATCTGTGGCAGTTCACCGTTGGACAAAGATCAATTCAATTTCCATGAATTTTCAGGGAGTTATATCAACTTATATAGTTGATGATGTTTTGAGTTATACTAATGTTTATATGACTCTTCTCTTCTCCTTGGCCGAAAGGGAGCGAACAGGCTGTATGTTGCCTTATAACATACAAACCAAAACTGATGGGTTGTGCCATCGATGTAATCCGTGGGTCAGTGACGCGGCCCATGTACAGAACAGTCAGCTTTCTCTTCTCTTCCATCTTCTCATATAAATTACATAAGTTTTGTGCACTTATTGCAAGAAATTGTATATCTATTCATAAAGTAGTCTATTACCTTGTATTTGTCAAATCAAGTAACATTCTACAGTTTAACTTAATTGATAAGACATCCAATGTTTCCTTTATATAAGTTATGTATGGAAACATTTGAGGGCAAAAGTCAATTACTAACTATTATGAATATTTCCCCCAGAATTATGAAGTGACAGATGGTGTTTGCCCTGCAGCAAAGGACAATGTGGAGGGAGTAAGTTGAATACAATAATATGTCATACACATCTTTTCACCATGGCTCTGTCCACATCAGCATGCTTTCTCCATCTGAACAAGTACAGTTTCAAGCCAACAAGAACTACACTCAACACTAGTTCAAATTGAACAGTAATATTCTTTGCCTTTGAGTAGGCAATGTCGAACCAGATAAATCTGTCTTATTAAAAGTAATACCATGTTCAAGTGAAGCAGATAGGGTGTACTCCAATCCACCAAACACAATATTTTATGAAGATGTTCAGATTTTTTATATTTTCTCGTCTTCCATGATTTTACAGATCTCATCAAAAACTTCCACCATCTGAACATGTATGGAGATGAGAAGATGGACTGGGTACGTGGTTGATTATTGTTCACTAATGTACACATACCACATACCACACACACACACACACACACACACACACACACACACACACACACACACACACACACACACACACACACACACACACACACACACACACACACACACACACACACACACACACACACACACACACACACACACACACACACACACACACACACACACACACACACACGCGTGCCAAAGGGTGCGGTTATGGAAAATATATGACAAGTCGTTGTTGTCTTGTCTGTCTAAACAGGCTGATCAGGAAGTGGGAGTGACTTGCTGCCAAGAAGAGGAGCACAATGAGAAAATGGACTGGGTATGACGACCTACAATTTATGTTATTAATATCAAATTATGAAATCACTTTTTTTGTGTCAGTAATGGAACAGCCCCTTGTGAAAAAGAGAAAACATGCTAAACTACCGTTTAAACCATTTACAACTAAGATCAAGAAGAATGTCACTGGTCCTCCTATGTCAAAAATGTCAGAGCTAAAGGGATTAATACTGTACACATCTTGCACTAACAGCCTTGGACAATCACTCACTTCTTCAAATATTTGAGCAAACATATGGTGCAAACACTGTCATCTGGGCGTCTTTACAGACCTCAAGAAATCCCAACTTCTGCATCTGGAGAGAAAGAAAAGATGATGAAGACAGCCTATGAATGAAGACAGCCTATGAATGAAGACAGCCTTTAAATGAAGTCTGCCTTTATATTAAGACTGCCTTTAAATTAAGACTGCCTTTAAATTAAGACAGCCTTTAAAATCTTCATTAGCTACCCATCTGTTGGGTGGTTTGGTCATCAAAACATTGGCCTAGTTCACACTCCTGTTGTACAACGCATCTCACACATCAGTTGTGATACAATTTAAGGATCCTTTTAATGGGTTTGTCTGCAGACAAAAAAGAAATCGGCAATAGTTGTGTAAATATTTTTGTGCATACAAACTTACCCACATCAGTTGTATCACCTCAGTGTGAACTAGGCCACTGTAGCCTAAATACGGCATTGGTACACTCTTAGGATTTTGTAAATACTGTACAGTAGGATATATGTTTACACAATCTAGATTGAAATGTAAATATGTTGTTGAGTATCTATTTATTTTCGCACTCATCTGTCGTTTGTTGGCCTCTTTAATATTCTGGTAAGTAGTATAGGTGTAGCCAAAGAGGCTTTAGTAAGTGTAGATGTAGATGTTGATATATACACTGAGTGTACAAAACATTAACTACACCTGTTCTTTCCATGACATAGACTGACCAGGTGAATCCAGGGGACATCTTATTGATGTCACTTCTTTAAATCCAGGCGCACCGGTTTGTATCAAGAACTTCAACGCTGTTGGGTTTTTCACGCAAAAAAATGTCCTGAGTGTATCAAGAATGGTTCACCGCCCCAAACGACATTCAGCCAACTTGACATAACTGTGGGAAGCATTGTTGTCAACATGGGCTATCATCCCTGTGGAACGCTTTCGACTCCTTGCAGAGCCTATGCCCCAATGAATTGACGGTGTTCTGAGGGCAAAAGGGGGGAACTCAATATTAGGAAGGTGTCCCTAATGTTTTGTACACTCAGTGTATATATTACCCCACAACATTCACTCTTCCCATTAGTCTTTGGATGTATTTTTTTGTAGCTAATTCTCCTCAGAAATGTACATCTGCTGTCTATTTGTTTGTCAATATTTATGTGTTCAGTGTCTTGTCTCCTTGTCAAATGACTGTCTGTCTATTTAGTTGTATTTCTGTATCACATTAAGTTATCCTTCGAACAGGGAAAGGGTGGTGCCTAGTGGGGGTGGAGGGGTAAAATAAACCAACACAAACTATGAAATACTGATTTTCATTGATGTGCATAAAATGACTCAGACTGTAAATTACATTCTTGTTGGCATAGATTTTTGTTGTTGATTTTATTTGACAATTTTAAACAATACAACCACTGTGATGTTCTTGGAAATACACAAAAACAAAATATACACAAGATTATAGCAAAAATAAAATACATCTCATCAATAAGGAGGAAACAGTAAAATAGATGACTAAGTAGCGTTCATTGATACAATTATACTTTATTTTAGCATGTGCTGTCACGATCTTCAGGGACAGACCAAGGCGCAGCGTGCCGGGTTGAGTTAAACATGTTTATTTATAAAACAACAAATGAAGATCATCTGGTGTAGTACCAACAGCACATACACATTAACAGAGTCAACTTCCCACAACGAAAGGAGGAAAAAAAAAAAAGGCCTCTAAAGTATGACTCCCAATCAGAGACAACGATGGACAGCTGTCCCTGATTGAGAGCCCTACCTGGCCAACAGCAAATAAATAGAAAAACTAGAACAGAATGCCCACCCCAAATCACACCCTGACCAAACCAAAATGAGACATAAAAAGGCTCCTACAGGTCAGGGCGTGACATGTGCAGTTTTAAAGCATTTTGCCCATAAACTATTAAGGTTTATCTTAAAACTAGCGTAGGATGGATTTTATATACACTACCGTTCAAAAGTTTGGGGTCACTTAGAAATGTCCTTGTTTATGAAAGAAAAGCACATTCTTGTCCATTAAAATAACAAAATTGATCAGAAATACAGTGTAGACATTGTTCATGTTGTAAATGACTATTGTAGCTGGAAATGGCTGATTCTTAATGGATTATCTGCATAGGCGTAGAGGCTCATTATCAGCAACCATCACTACTGTGTTCCAATGGCACATTGTGTTAGCTAATCCAAGTTCATCATTTTAAAGGCTAATTGATCATTAGAAAACCATTTTGCAATTATGTTAGCGCAGCTGAAAACTATTGTTCTAATTAAAGAAGCAATACAACTGGCCTTCTTTAGACTAGTTGAGTATCTGGAGCGTCAGCATTTGTGGGTTCGATTACAGGCTCAAAATGGCCAGAAACAAAGAACTTTCTCCTGAAACTCGTCAGTCTATTCTTGTTCTGAGAAATGAAGGCTATTCCATGGAGAAATTGTTGAGAAACTGAAGTTCTCGTACAATGCTGTGTACTACACCCTTCACAGAACAGCCCAAACTGGCTCAATCCAGAATAGAAAGAGGAGTGGGAGGCCCCGGTGCACAACTGCGCAAGTGGACAAGTATATTAGAGTGTCTAGTTTGAGAAACAGACGCTTCACAAGTCCTCAACTGGCAGATTCATTAAATAGTACCCGCAAAACACCAGTCTCATTGTCAACAGTGAAGAGGTGACTCCGAGATGTTGGCCTTCTAGGCAGAGTTGCAAAGAAAAAGCCATATTTCAGACTGGCCAATAAAAATAAAAGATTAAGATGGGCAAAAGAACAAAGACACTGGTGAAGAGTCGACTCTTCACTATTGACGTTGAGACTGGCGTTTTGAAGGGTATTATTTAATGAAGCTGCCAGTTGAGGACTTGTGAGGCGTCTGTACGCCTATGCAGATATTCCATAAAAAATATATTCCATAAAGAATCTGCCGTTCCCAGCTACAATAGTCATTTACAACATTAACAATGTCTACACTGTATTTCTGATCAATTTGATGTTATTTTAATGGACAAGAATGTGCTTTTCTTTCATAAACAAGGACATTTCTAAGTGACCCCAAACTTTTGAACGGTAGTGCAGTTTGGTACACCATTCAGTTCCTCTGCACAAGTGTTAAGGAAAGAGCTTTTTTTTGTTCGCAACAATGGCTCTGGTGTGATGACAGAGTCTCTAATGAAATTAAGATAACCATACAGTAACTGGGGGCAAGGTCATGTATGACTTAAACAGTTTGATCTGTACCTCCCGGAAATCAATCAAGCCCGTTCAGTTCCCTGAAATGATTAGGACCAATGTTCATCCTAGGGCTGAGATTAAGTATAATTCATCTGCAGGTTTGGGTAGGTTACTTTCTAAATGTAATCAGTTACAGTTACCAGTTACGTGTCCTGAATTGTAATCAGCCACGTAACTTTTGGATTACCCAAACTCCGTAACATAATCTGATTACTTTCCCTTTAAGAGCCATTATAAGAATACAAAAATGTACAATACCGGTCAAAAGTTTCAGAACACATTTTCATTCAAGGGTTTTTCATAATGTTTTACTATTTTCTACATTTAGAATAATAGTGAAGACATCAAAACTATGAAATAACACATATGGAATCATGTAGTAACCAAAAAAGTGTTAAACAAATCAAAATATATTTTATATTTGAGATTCTTAAAATAGCCACCCTTTGTCTTGATGACAGCTTTGCACACTCTTGACAATCTCTCAATCAGCTTCACCTGGAATGCTTTTCCAAAAGTCTTGAAGGAGTTCCCACATATACTGATCACTTGTTGGCTGCTATTCCTTCACTCTGCGGTCCAACTCATCCCAAATCATCTCAATTGGGTTGAGGTCGGGGGATTATGGTGGGAAACACACATGCAGAGATCATCCGTTCACCCACACCACATCTCACAAAGACACGCCGGTTGGAATCAAAAATCTCAAATTTGGACTCATCAGACCAATGGACAGATTTCCACCGGTCTAATATCTATTGCTTGTGTTTCTTGGCCCAAGCAAGTCTCTTCTTATTATTTGTGTCCTTTAGTAGTGGTTTCTTTGTAGCAATTCAACCATGAAGGCCTGATTCACACAGTCTGCTCTGAACAGTTGATGTTGAGATGTTTCTGTTACTTGAACTCTGTGAGGCATTTATTTGGGCCGAAATTTCTGAAGCTGGTAACTCTAATGAACTTATCCTCTGCACCTCTGATGTAACTCTGGGTCTTCCATTCCTGTGACGGTCCTCATGAGAGCCAGTTTCATCATAGCTCTTGATGGTTTTTCTGAATGCACTTGAAATTTTCCTGATTGACTGACCTTCATGTCTTAAAGTAATGATGGACTGTCGTTTCTCTTGGCTTATTTGAGCTGTTCTTGCCATAATATGGACTTGGTCTTTTACCAAATAGGGCTATCTTCTGTATACCCCACTACTTTGTCACAACACAACTGATTGGCTCAAACGCATTAAAAAGAAAATAAATTCCACAAATTAACTTTTAAGAAGGCACACCTGTTAATTGAAATGCATTCCAGGTGACAAACTCATGAAGCTGGTTGAGAGAATGCCAAGAGTGTGCAAAGCTGTCATATAAATATAAATATATAAATATATTTTGCTTTGTTTAACACTTTTTTGGTTACTACATGATTCCATCTGTTGGTCACAGACACCTTAATAAAAAATGGGCATCACAATGGGCCTCAGGATCTTGTTATGGTATTTCTGTGCATTCAAATGGCTATCAATAAAATGCAATTGTGTTTGTTGTCCGTAGCTTATGCTTGCCCATACCATAATCCCACCACCATGGGGCACTCTGTTCACAAAGTTGACATCAGCAAACCGCTTGCCCACACGACGCCATACATGTGTTCTGCAGTTGTGAGGCGGATTGGATGTACTGACAAATTCTCTAAAACGACGTTGGAGGCGGCTTATGGTATTGAAATTAACTTTAAATTCTCTGGCAACAGCTCTGGTGGCATTCCTGCAGTCAGCATGCCAATTGCACGCTCCCTCAACTTGAGACTGTGGCATTGTGTTGTGTGACAAAATTACACATTTTAGAGTGGCCTTATATTAGTTTTATTTGTATTTATTTTCACCCAAGAAAACAAGTGATAGACAACAATACAGATAAAAACTAAACATAAAAAACCTGTCATGCGTTTATTGTCCCCAGCACAAGGTGCATCTGTGTAATTTTTATTTATTTAACTAGGCAAGTCAGTTAAGAACAAATTCTTAATGACAATGACAGCCTAGGAACAGTGGGTTTACTGCCTTGTTAAGGGTCAGAATGACAGATTTTTACCTTGTCAGCTCGGGGATTCAATCTAGCAATCTTTCATTTACTGGCCCAACGCTTTAACCACTAGGCTACCTGCCACCTCGTAATGATCATGCTGTTTAATCAGCTTCTTGATATGTAAAAACCTGTCAGGTGGATAGATTATCTTGGCAAAGGAGAAATGCTCACTAACAAGGATGCAAACTAATTTGTGCACAAAATTTGAGAGAAATAAGATTTTTGCGCCTATGGAACATTTCTGGGATCGTTTATTTCAGCTCATGAAACATGGGGCCACACTTTACATCTTGCGCTTATATTTTTTACCTGAGCATAACCCCAAAACTAAGGACTAATTAGCTTGCCCTACTCTGTTGCATAGTATTTTTTGGTCATGGGGAACTGATTGGGCTCACTGCTTGCAGTTGAAAAAAAAATCTGCTCTCATTTATTGGGATGCTTTGAGCACTACCGAAAAGTGTTATTTGCATGTGAAAAAAATTCATGCCAAATGCTACATTTGATATAGGCATATTGTTAAAATTTTTGTTGGTGACACATTAATATCTCGATAATTTGCAGCTGTTTTAAGGGTGAATCCACAGTTGAAACAATAACAAAGCTTACACCCTGCCTCTGTTTTGGTAAAAAGCTGAGGGATGGGCCCGGAGAAATGTAATCACACTCAGATTAATAGACAGAGCTATGGATGCAAGGTCTGACCATCCATAATATAAAAATTATTGTTTTAACCATGTGAATAATATACAGTGTTTGTTTACATTTTCAATGTTTGCAAACATTGGAGAAAAACAAGCATATTATTGGCGTTCTCATGGAGTGTGACAGTTGAACTAAGCTCATTTATAAGTTATATTCTTCAAGAATCAATTGGTATATATCATTAATTTATAAATTCAAAAATGGATGTAGCAACTACAGATTGCCCCTTTAAGTCTATTGAGTTTGCGCATGTGTCCGTTAAGCCTATGGACAGAATTTTTATCAACACGAATTAGATTGAGCAATAGAAGCCCCACTCGAGGTCTTCTTCAATTAAACTTGTATTTGACAGTACGAAACACAAATGTTAATTCAATAGGCTGGGATTCACACTATGCATCTTTTGCAAGAGCGCATTTTTCACTGGATGTCCACTGGTCACAAAAACAATGATTGATAGGCAACGTAAACTTCTTAAATTCAACCATTAATGGGTTAAAATATACATATACATTTGTGAACACAGCCATCCACAATCTGCAAGCAGTGGTGATTTTAGCATGTAAATCTTGGTGGGATAAACAACTATGTTTTGGGGGGGATGCATGCCAGCAAAACCACTACACAACACAACGCAACACTAAACAATACATTCATTGCACTATAACGGTGACAAACGGTGCCCACAAACTGTTAGGGCCTACATAAAACTGTCCCAGCACCTTACCACTGCTACACCTGGCTATCAGCGGAGCCTTGTCTGGCAGCTCACTCACTCATTTACTGCCTTTAAAAAAAACAAAGCTGATATGGCTGACTTGCTTAAACAAATGTGGTTTCTATTGACAATTGAGATGTACAAACTATGGCATAAGGGGACGACAAGCGGATGAGAGGCAATCCGTAATTTCGATCAAGACATTAATGAGCGAGCTAGTACAGACGTGGTCAAGATAACTATTTTTTCAGAACTTTTGAAATGTACAGCAACAGAATTCAGAACATGGGTCGTTCTTACAGTGTTCTCCCTGCACACTAGGTCAGAACCGTAGAATAAATAAAGGGGGCATATAAGCAGACAATGAATGCTCTTACAATATTTGATGATGTCATATCTACTCCCGCTCCTCCCCTCCGGCGTTCGACATCACTGGTTTACTAACCACCGGTCCTGGCAACCATCATTACGCACACCTGGCATCAATCATTACGCACACTTGCGCTTCATCATGAGGCCCACCTAGACTCCATTACCTCACTCATTACCACCCCTTTATCTGGCACTCCCTTAGGTTCATTCCCCAGGCAGTATTGTTTACTGCTACTCCTATGTGGTATCGTTCCATGTTCTTTGTTGCATTAAACTTACCACCTGCTTCTCGACTCCCAACGTCTACGTTGCAGAATACTGCCTCAACAAATGGAAGCAGCAGGAAATCAGAACATCTCCCAGAGGGTCAACGAGCAGGGATACCTACTTTGTCAACACCACGACCAGCTGGCGCAACAACTTCAAATGTTGTTGTTATGTTGTGTTGCTACCATGCTGTGTTGTCATGTGTTGCTGCCTTGCTATGTTGTTGTCTTAGGTCTCTCTTTATGTAGTGTTGTGTTGTCTCTCTTGTTGTGATGTGTGTTTTGTCCTATATTTATATTTATATTGTATTTTTTATAAAATAAATTATCCCAGGCCCCCGTCCCCGCAGAGGATACTTTACCACCAGTCGACCCAGTGAGCCAGCCCATTCAGGAACCCGCCCAGGTCAGCGATGCCCGTTTGTCCCTCCCGGATAAATATGACGGCACCGCATCTATGTGCCAGGGCTTCCTACTACAGTGCTCCCTCTACTTTGCGCACCAGATGGGAGCCCCCACCATCGAGAGGTCCAAGGTTTCCACGGTCATTTCTCTGCTGAATGGGCGGGCATTCGATTTGGCCACGTCCATCTGGGAGAGAGGAGAGGAGCTGGATTTGTGTGAAGGGTTCATGGCTCTGTTCAGAGGTATCTTCGATCTTCCACCGGAGGGCAGAGAGGGAGGTGAGTGTTTTACTCCAACTACAGCAGGAGGACCTGACTGCTGCCGAATACGCGCTCAACTTCCGGACAGTAGCAGAATCCAGCAGATGGAAGTCCATCCATCAGGAGAATATTCCCTTCTTCATCACCAGTTCACCAGCTCACAAGATAATCCTCTGCCTCCCTTGGCTTCAATGCCATAACACCACCATCTCATGGTTGAGAATGAAAATCACAGACTGGGCACCCGAATGCCAGAGGACTTGCTTTCCCGTCCCCTGTGGTTCCACGTCGGTTGAGAGTCCTGTGGTTGCCCTTCAGCCCAACATCCCGGAGGTATACCATTACCTGCGGAGGTATTTTTCAAAACCAATGCCACCTGTCTCCCTCCTCATCGCCCCTGGGACTGTGCCATCAACCTGCTTGCAGGTTCTGCACCCTCGCGCAGACGCATCTACCCTCTGTCGGTGGCTGAAACCAAGGCCATGGAGGAGTACATCCATGAGGTTTCATCTGCACGTCCACTTCTCCTGCGTCTGCAGGCTTCTTCTTCGTGGCCAAGAAGGATGGAGGGTTACGCCCGTGTATTGATTACAGAGGACTCAATGAGATCACCATCAAGTACTGTTACCCTCTCCCATCGGTGCCCACAGCCATCGAACAGCTCCGCGGGGCCCGGTTCTTTACCAAATTGGACCCGTGGAGTGCATATAATCTCATCCGCATCAGGGATGGGGATGAATGGAAGACAGCTTTTAGCACAATGTCTGATCACTACGAGTACTTGGTGATGCCATTTGGCTTAGCCAGATGGTTGTGTATATCGACAAAGTTTGATTTGATTTGACAATGACCCAAAAGACACCTCCAGGCTGTGTAAGGGCTATTTGACCATGAAGGAGAGTGACATAGTGCTGCATCAGATGACTTGTTGTCATAGTAATGAGGTGTGTAGGCCAATTGGTGATGGTGCTGCTGGTGCTTCCTATGTCTCAAAAGTTATATAGCAAGCTAAGGTGACAACAATACCTGCCATGGACATTTCCCCGTTGCTTTGAATGTTAAAAATCACAGTGTAAGAACACTTTGAAAGCCTCAAAGGATAAGATGTTACAGCTTTCAAAACAGGTCCTTTTTGGCTAGCCACATCAGTCAACTAGCTAGCTAGGTAGCTGTTTAGCTTTCTAGCACATTCTGTCATTTATTTGTTAACAATTAACAAGTTAGCTATCATGTCATGTTCCTGTTAAACTGTCAACAGACTAGCTAGCAGGCAACAAGATATGCCAAATAACAGTCTAAAACATAAATCAAATTTGTAAATACATCAGATTTGACCATTCAGACAAGTTGCATGGCCAGGAATCAGATTTGTATTTAACTTCAAACCATCTACGAAGGTGGTTTGAAATGTGGTTTGAAACATCAGATTCCATGTGGCTTTCGGCTGATCAGACTGCAAGAAAAATAACAAATCTGATATCCCCCCAAGATTAGTCACTTCAAAATCCCAATGTGAACAAGGTTAAACAGGTAGTCGGCACTCGACCCCTCCCAGGACCATACAATTACCCAATTGGCAATTACAACCAATAAACTGGTTCTAAAATGTAAAAGGCAATTTCCACATCCATTGTTACATTGCTGTTTGTCTTAAATCAGACTTAATGATGATTCATTTATATTTAGTCACCATGCATACACGGAACAATCATTTTCTCTTATTCAACATACTGATTCCAAAGTGTGGTGCGCAAGCCACGTGGCCTATTTCTATGCGCACTGAGGCTTGCACGCTCCTATTGTGCACAACCAGAATGACACAGATGTAACTCCGACATAACCCGGGAAATATTAACAGTGGAAACCATACATTGAATTAAATAAACAGAACTTCTACCTCGTGAGTGTTGCAAACATTCAAGTACACAAACAACGTCACGCCCACTCAGAGAGTAAGAAATGATAGGCTAAAGTGGTGCAATAAACGTTACAGGGATGCAAACTTCGTAAGTAAATGATACATTTCGACATACCAAAAGACCAGTAGGCCTATGCTAGTAATTGTTGTTTGACGCCCCATTGCTGGTGAGCTTGCAAAGTAAACAGTTAATATTGTTGATCACACATTTTTTGCATATGCTTATTTATTATGGAAATTCTCTCTCCCTACAATTTGACGTTTTCACTGCACCCAATCCTATAGCTGTACAGAAAAAAAGCAATCTGTTCGCTAGCGCACCTGACTGGTGCTGATTCACAGTTTGCTGGTCCAATCAGAGAGCCGAGTGTACGTTTCACTAGCCAATCTGTTGCACTTTCTCTTGCAAGGGCAATGTTGTGGCTACTGTCTCTGCCTGCGTGGAGAGTAATCCACGGACTCTGTGCCATAAAATAAGTGACAAAATGTTTAAAAACTTGGCCAGATATTTTCAAGTCATCAGTCTTAAATCAAAGTTGAGTCCTTAATCTTGAGGCATTAAGTCGTCTCAAGTTTTTTTAATACATTTTTTTATTTAACATTTATTTAACTAGGCAAGTCAGTTGAGAACAAATTCTTATTTGCAATCACGGCCTACCCAGGCCAAACCATAACGACGTTGGGCCAATTGTGCGTTGCCCAATGGGACTCTCAATCACGGCCGGATGTGATACAGCCTGGAATCAAACCAGGGTCTGCTGCGCCACACGGGAGCCCAAATCGGGAGCCTGAATCTATCAAGTCGAGTATCAAGTCATCAAATTTGTGACGAGTCAGACTCGAGTCCAAGTCAAGTCATGTAACTGGAGTCCATAGCTTCTGCTGACTTCCTTTAGGCAGAACAAACTTAAACTTGCACCTTTTTCAATGCTGATTTGAATGTCATTGAGAAAACAGAAAGGTGTCAAATATTTTTTTCTTCTCGCAAACATAATTTCTGAATTTAAAAGTAATCCTAGAAGTAATCATCTACTTTTTCGAAAGTATCTCTAATGTGATTACAATATTTTAGCTGGTAACATAACGGTTAGTTTTTGTTTTGTTTTCCATTACATGTAACAGATTTTTGTAAAAATTTTACTTTTAATTATTAACACCTTCTCCACTGCAGTCCCGTCGATGTGGGTAAGGGGATGCACCCTGCTGTTTCCTGAAGTCCACGATCATCTCCTTTGTTTTGTTGACTTTGAGTGAGAGGATGTTTTCCAGGCACCACACTCCCAGAGCCCTCACCTCCTCCCTGTAGGCGGTCTCGTCATTGTTGGTAATCAAGCCTAATACTGTTGTGTTGTCTGCAAACTTGATGATTGAGTTGGAGGCGTGCTAGGCCACGCAGTCATGAGTGAACAGGGAGTACAGGAGGGGGCTGAGCACACACCCTTGTGGGGCCCCAGTGTTGAGGATCAGCGGAGTGGAGGTGATGTTTCCTACCTTCATCACCTGAGGGTGGCCCATCAGGAAGTCCAGGACCCAGTTGCACAGGGCGGGGTTTAGACCCAGGTCCTGGAGCTTAATGATGAGCTTGAAGGGTACTATGGTGTTGAATGCTAAGTTATAGTCAATAAACATCATTCTTACAAAGGTATTCCTCTTGTCCAGATGGGATAGGGCAGTTTGCAGAGTGATGATGATTGCATCGTCTGTGGATCTATTGGGGCGGTAAGCAAATTTGAAATGGGTCTAGGGTGGCAGGTAAGGTAGAGGTGATATGACCATTGACTAGTCTCTCAAAGCACTTCATGATGACAGAGGTGAGTGCTACAGGGCGATAGTCATTAAATTCAGTTACCTTTGCCTTCTTGGGTACAGGAACAATGGTGGCCAACTTGAAGCATGTGGGGACAGCAGACTGGGATAGGGAGAGATTGAATATGCCCGTAAACACACCAGCCAGCTGGTCTGCGCATGCTTTGAGGATGTGGCTAGGGATACCGTCTGGGCCGGCAGCCTTGCGAGGATTAGCACGTTTAAATGTTTTACCCACGTTGGCCATGGAGGAGGAGAGCCCACAGTCCTTGGTAGCGGGCCGCGGTCGGTGACACTGTGTTATCCTCAAAGCGTGCGAAGAATGTGTTTAGCCTGTCCGGAAGCAAGACGTCGGTCTCAGCGACGTGGATGGTTTTCCTTTTGTAGTCCATGATTGTCTGTAGTCCCTGCCACATACATCTCGTGTCTGAGCCGTTGAATTGTTTTCTCCCCTTTATCTCTATACTGACGTTTAGTTTGTTTGATTGCCTTGCGGAGTGAATAACTACACTGTTTATATTCTGCCATATTACCAGTCGCCTTGCCATGGTTAGATGCGGTGGTTCGCGCTTTCAGTTTTGCACGAATGCTACCATCTATCCACGGTTTCTGGTTAGGGTAGGTATTAATAGTCACAGTGGGTACTACATCTCCTATACACTACCTTATAAAACTCAGTCACCGTATCCGTGTATGCGTCTGGATTATTTTCACAAGCTACCCGGAACATATCCCAGTCCACGTGATCAAAACAATCCTGAAGCGTGGATTCCAATTGGTCAGACCAGCATTGAATAGTACGAAGCACGGGCACTTCCTGTTTGAGTTTCTGCCTATAGGACGGGAGGAGCAAGATGGAGTCGTGGTCAGATTTGCCGAAAGGAGGGCGGGGGAGGGCCTTGTAAGCATTCCGGAAGTTTGAATTGCAATGGTCGAGAGTCTTAGTAGCACGAGTAGGACAGTCAATATGTTGATAGAACTTCGGCAGCCTAGTCCTCAGATTTGCTTTATTAAAATTCCCAGCTACAATAAATGCTGCCTCAGGATATGTGATTTCCAGTTTGCATAAAGTCCAGTGAAATTCTTTGAGGGCAGTCAAGGTTTTGGCTTGAGGTGGCGATGATGGAGGAGAATTCTCTTGGGAGATAATATGGTTGGCATTTACAGTGAGGGAAAAAAGTATCCAGAAATCCAGAAGAACGCATGTGAAAAATGTTATAAATGGATTTGCATTTTAATGAGGGAAATAAGTATTTGACCCCCTCTCAATCAGAAAGATTTCACATGTGTTTTTCTGGATTTTTTTGTTGTTATTCTGTCCCTCACTGTTAAAATAAACCTACCATTAAAATTATAGACTGATCATTTCTTTGTCAGTGGGCAAACGTACAAAATCAGCAGGGGATAAAAAAAATATTTTTTCCCTCACTGTAATTGTGAGCTATTCTAGGTCGGGTGAACAAAATGTCTTGAGTTCCTGTTAGTTCCCAGAATTACACCATGAGTTGTTAATAATGAAACACAGTCCTCCGCCCTTCTGCTTCCGGGAGAGATATTTATTCCTGTCTGCGTGATGAACTGAGAATCAGAGATGCTGTCAGGGTCCTCATAGTCTCTGTATCCAGGAACTTAGTGACTCTTGCCAGGAACTTTGTCCTGTAGTGAACCTTCCCAATGACCTTCAGAACCATGAGTTCACCTGTCAGGTGTTGGTCCAGATTACATCCCAAGTATGTAATGCAGCATTTCTCCTTCACCGCTAGACCATTACACTTGACTGAGAAGTTGGAAGAGTTTCTCACTTTGTGTTTGGAACCAAACAGGATACATTCTGTCTTGCCTAAATGCAGAGACAGTTTGTTGTCGGATAACCACTTACTGTCTAAGATTAGGAGTGGCTCCTGTTGCAAAAATAAGAATCTCACCCAGTCATAACACGTGGTATCCAGTATAGCATAAAAGCCCCACAAAACACAATTTTAAGCAAAACAAAGACACAAAAAGCATACAAATAAAGTGGAAAGACAGGATTAAAGTTGCCACTAGTATCAATACAACTGGAGGAGAAAGTTATGCAAGCCAATGTTGGGTAGCATGGTGGTTTCATTCGATGGCCACATCAACTTTGATAAAATTGTATGGTCTATAGGGTTCTTAATTTATAAGAGAAAACATATTGGGATATCAATAAGGCTACCAAAGAACTAGGATGCAAAATGCAGAAGTTCCAGAAATAGAATGGCACTACTTATTTATCTTGTTTCTAACCAGATCAGTAGAGCTGTTAATAATACCTAAGAGTCTAAGCCGAATAACACATTCATGAATAGCAAATAAAACAGTAAAAAATAAATCAAAAGGAATACGTTTTTAAAATGTCTGTCCTATATCTGGGAGATACTATATAAGAAATCTCTGGATGTCGTTGTCATTTTACCCATATTGAACCCCTTTTTTTGGGTAGGCACAAAACTACCTCCATACTTCCATTCATCTTTTAAACTGGTACCGGTTACCTTCAGACGAGTCCTCTGACACTTGTGGGGGTCATAGAGCAAAACGGAGAACACTATCTTTCCATAAAGTGGCCATACAAGCCAAACCGTCCGAACGCTACAGTCGTTTTCGTCAGAAGACCAATTTTCATGATGTTTCATGGTCTTACAAAAACCGCTGTAGCTCGGCAACCTTCCACCACAGATGCAGAAGGCCGCCATAAGCGGATGCGGTGGATTTAGACACAGCCCATGCAAAAAAACAGATATCTCTAGCTTAAACTGACTTATTTTGAAGGGCATTTTTGTATTATGTGACTTAGACTGACTCTTTGGAGCATCAATAGACTCTAGAACAGTGGTTCCCAAACTTTTAATAGTCCCTTACCCCCTTCAAACACCTCCAGCTGCGTACCCCCTCTAGCACCAGGGTCAGCGCACTCTCAAATGTTGTTTTTTGCCATCATTGTAAGCCTGCCACACACACTATATTATTCATTTATTAAACATAAGAATGAGTGTGAGTTTTTGTCACAACCCGGCTTGTGGGAAGTGACAAAGAGCTCTTATAGGACCAGGGCACAAATAATAATATAATCAATAATTTTGCTCTTTATTTAACTATCTTACATATAAAACCTTATTTGTTCATCGAAAATTGTGAATAACTCACCACAGGTTAATGAGAAGGTTGTGCTTAAAAGGATGCACATAACTCTGCAATGTTGGATTGTATTGGAGAGTTATGTGCATCCTTTTAAGCATATGTCTCTATGGACACGGGCCTTAGTAAATGGCCTGTCAGAAAATGTGAATATTTTTTAGTATATATATTTTATTTTTTTGATGTGAATCACATTTTAATTTGGCGTACCCCCGACGGCATTGCCCCAGTTTCGGAATACCTGCTCTAGGGGGGTTTAAACCAGTGGCAAGTATGTAGGCAGTTCTGCAATAATAAAAAAATGCAGAAATTAGGCTTTTCGTTTAATACAAATTATTTTATATCGCTTTTCTAAAACCCAAAGACGCTACAATAAGCAACTATAAGGAAAACAAAAACAAAAAAAGCAACAAATTACCTGGGATAGGGTAGAAGAGGAGGCGGGAAGAAAGTGACAACACAAACAAAAACATCTAGATGGTGTGTAGATAGTTCAAAACAGTGAAATGTTGCAATCACCAGAGGACATACTTTGAACTTTGCACTCTACAACACACTGCAATAAGTTATGCAGTGACAGTCCAAACACATAGGGGGTTCCCAACACTAATGTAAGATTTCTTATATATAACCTTAATTTGACAGGGAGTCATATTGTGACCAATGTCTATTTTGCAAATGAGGACTGTAATTACAAAGATACACACATAAAGTACAATTATGATACGCAAAACAGCACAAACAGCAAACATGAGTGTGTTGAAACATTTCACACTGTGCAAAAGTCAAACTGATGTCACTGCATAGCCAAAGAGCATTGTGGTTTTAAAAGTACCAACACCCTTCCTCCGACAGACATTTAGCAACTAGCTAACTATTTATCTATTTAATGTGGCAATTGGGACAAAATTTGCTTAAAATTATTATGTTACATTGAAGCAAGGAGAATCTCAATCAAATTGGTATCCAGAAGTGCCTGAGGTTAGACAAAGTAACCTTTCTTGCGCTGCTACTAGGCCTATGTGATTTCAAACGCAATCAATAAATCTAAACTATAGTCTTATGTGAAATAAAATGAAACTCAGTTGAGTAGCCAAATAAGCTCTCACATTTGATACTTATAAGGTATTCTCACTGGGGAAGTATAAAAGAAGGGGACGGGGCAATGTACCAATACCAATCATGCGAAAAAGGAAATTGCATAAAACATGTGCATCCACATTCTCGCCCAAATTATAGTGATCCACTGCAGCTACTTTCGGGAGTGGAGACGCCCTCTTATAAGAAGAGGCACACAGGAAACAAAGTGCAGGAAGACAAGTAAGTTTCATTTGCAAAGGTTGAGTGTTGCAATATTTTCCTCACCGCATGCTAGTGAACAAAGTGAAGGAAAGGATGTCCAGGCAGGGAACACTCTCCCTGCTCACCTGCATGGCAGCCATGGGTAAGCACTGACTATCAGGATTTCCCTCAGATTAATATTCAATTACATATTAAAGGGGCTGGATGAAAGATAATCAGCTCAACTAGTAAAAACAAGTAAATTACTTTCAATACTACACATGGTTTTAAATTACAGTTTAGTTTTAGTTTAGCTATTCCTGGCTAAATCTAAATATGTTGAACTGTTCACACCATTGTAATCAATAGACAAACTTGAAGTACTGTAGAGGAGGATATGTTTTCAAAATTGATGCTTAACTTGCAGAAGGATAATTTATGTAAAAGGAAGGTGCCTAATGTTGCCATTGCCATCAGCTAATGGGGATCCCAATAAAATCAAAATCCAATGCTCTGAATTTAATTTACTTGTTAGATGCTCCATTGTCATTATTTTGGGGGCTTTTTAGAAAACAGAACTAGTCATACAGTATCTTGTGGTTTCACTTCAATAACGGTAACCCACTTACACTTTTTTCTATTTAATTAAGGCAGTAGTTGGTTGGAACCATAGGCCACTTAACCTTTTAAATCTAGATACAACGTTATTGTCGATTCATGTTTTTGAGACAGTCAATGATAAGCATTAACTATTGGCCATTTATCACACATTTTTCATAGTGAAAAAGTCATAAAAAAATTATTTACAATGTTACAACTACATTAACTATTGATAGCAGTTCTGGTTGAACAACAGTAGCCTATAGCACACCAATTTAAAAAAATAGCACAGTCAATAAAAAAAAAAATATGATTCCTCAAAATACGTTTATGCACCTTTTCATCCATGTGCACATCTTACAGACTGAACCTTTACTTGTTTTCACCAGAGCCTGCGCCAGACTATGATCAGCTGTGGGTACTGTTTGATGCTATATTTATAGTTAGGCCATATATAATATATGCAACAAATCTTCCACCAACATGTGTCAATGCACCACATAACCAATAAGCAAAGCATTAACAATGAAGGTTCCAATACACACTGGACCAGAGCCATTTATTTGGGCTGGACTAACCAATTATGGGGCACAGGGCAAGAACGTCTTTAACCAACTGTTAGCCTAAATGTAATTCAGAACACAGTGGCATGTTGTAACGATTTGGGAGAAGCCCAGGTAAAATGAAGACACTTATAGGTTAACCTGTGTTATCCAGACGATGTGCAGGCCAGCACTTAGCTGTTTTGTGCGTCTCTGCTGTGGGAGTGATAATATCAGGACCATGGCCAGAGACCAAGCGCTCGGCCAAATTGATAACTACTGTCTCATCACAATGCGCAACAACAAAATGTATAAATTTACTTTAGGAAACTTTCTGAATGGACATAGAATAAGCAAACTCACAAGCATACCTGTCAAAAGGACCCACCATTTAAAGCCACCAGCGCATTTCAAACACACAAGAGCAAATCACAATTTTCCTTTCCTAAAAACGTTGGCTATTAAAAACCTAGGCCTTGGATAATGCTAAAACAATGTAGCCTACCAAATGAATTGACAAGTTTGAAGGGGGAGAGAGACAGCTATGAGATAGTAGACCTTTATTATGAAGTCCTATATGATATTTAAATCTGTCTCTGGTGGATATTCTACGACCCGGGCTTGCATAGCACAGGTCATTGGGTATGGCAGCATAGGCCTACGAATGATTGATTAATTTATGAATTACCCTAATTTGTAACACATCTCTGTTTTCACTGTTCCCTTCTTGCACAATTCACGCATCTCCACTGGCATCAGCTCCACTGGCCTCGCTCTCTTCCCCTCTCCTCTCTCTATTGATAATAGCTCCTGTACGAGTATCCTAGCTCAATGCAAGTCCCATGAATAGCAATATAGTTTGGTCACTTATTTTGAGATTTCTTTTTTTTTTAACTGAAAGGGAGAAGCAGCTTGCTCTTGCTTGCTGAGTATGAAATAGGCTACAGGGTTGGCAATGAACTGGCGGGAAGTTTGACTGGCTAGAGCATGTAGCTCTGGTGTAGTAATATTTATATCAATAAATAACTGTCTCCAAATGTTGATAGAAGGTTTTTTGGGTGGGCACAAAAGTCAATTTAGGGAGGCTTTTCCCCCCGCCCCAATGCCCCCATAGCGCCGGCACTGGTTTTCACTGACCACAATCTAAAATATGAAAATATGCCAATTTCCTGTGTTGTAGGGAAGATCGGATATCTAATATTTGTGTGAAATGCTGTTTAAATGATGTATTTTATTGTACACGTGGATTAGGCCATCTAGACAGCAAATAGTTACGAATATAACCCAAATAGTTGTGTCTGTCATCCGATTGTACCCTTCTTTCTTTTCTTTGCCAGCTGTCTCCTCCATGGCTTTCAACATTGATGAAGCAAACCCAAAAATCTACAAGGGGGAGGAACAGGATTTCTTTGGATACAAAGTCCTGCAATTCATATCTGGCAAGGAGAAAGGGCAAGTGTTACTGTTATCATATTAGTGAAAAATGCAAAGCATTATGTTACAAACTTCATCTGCAAAACAGTATCACACACCTGAGGAAACAAAAATGACCAGAAAAATGCACCTGTGTCTGCAAACATGCACTATATATATCCATAGCAATGTATTTAGAAATATATATGTCTCTGTAAGCTCCAAAAGTAATGGGACAGTTACACATTTTTTGTTGTTTTTGCTCTGTACTCCAGCACTTTGGATTTTAAACTATACGATGACTATTAGGTTAAAGTGCAGACTGGCAGCTTTAATTTGAGGGTACCTTCATCCATGTCTGGTGAAGCGTTTAGAAAGTACAACACTTTTTGTACATAGTCCCGCCTTTTTAGGGGACCAAAAGTATTGGGACAAATTCACCTATACAATGCATTCAGAAAGTATTCAGACCCCTTGACTTTATCCACATTTTGCTACATTACAGCCTTATTCTAAAAACAGATTTTTTTTAAATGCTCCTCATCAATCTGCACAGAATACCCCATAAAGCGATTTTTTTTTTTTGCACATTTATTAAAAATAAAAAACAGAAATACCTTATTTACATAAATATTTAGACCCTTTGCTATGAGACTCAAAATTGAGCTCAGGTACATTATGTTTCGTTTCCATTGATCATACTTGAGATGTTTCTACAACTTGATTGGAGTCCACCTGTGGTAAATTCAATTAATTGGACATGATTTGGAAAGGCACACACCTGTCTATATAAGGTACCACAGTTGACAGTGCATGTCACAGCAAAAACCAAGCCATGAGGTTGAAGGAATTGTACGTAGAGCTCCGAGACAGGATTGTGTCGAGGCACAGATCTGGGGAAGGGTACCAAAAAATTCTGGAGCATTGAAGGTCCCCAAGATCACAGTGGCCTTTATCATTCTTAAATGGAATAAGTTTGGAACCACAGACTCTTCCTAGAGCTGGCCGCCTGACCAAACTGACCAATTGGGGGAGAAGGGCCTTGGTCAGGGAGGTGACCAACAACCCGATGGTCACTCTGACAGAGCTCTAGAGTTCCTCTGTGGAGATGGGAGAACCTTCCAGAAGGATAACCATCTCTGCAGCACTCCACCAATCAAGCCTTTATAGTAGAGTGGCTAGACTGAAGCCACTCCTCAGTAAAAGGCACATGAAAGCCCGCTTGGAGTTCGCACAAAGGCACCTAAAGGACTCTCAGACCATGTAAAAAACAAGTTTCTGGTCTGATGATACCAAGATTGAACTATTTTGCCTGAATGCCAATGCTTCACGTCTGGAGGAAATCTGGCACCATCCATACGGCAAAGCATGGTGGTAGCAGCATCATGTGGTGGTAATGTTTTTCAGCTGCAGGGACTGGGAGACTAGTCAGGATCGAGGGAAAGATAAACGGAGCAAAGTACAGAGAGATCCTTGAAGAAAACCTGCTCCAGAGTGCTCAGGATACAGGAGTGGCTTTAGGACAAGTCTCTGAATGTCCTTGAGTGGCCCAGCCAGAGCCCGGACTTGAACCTGATCGAACATCTCTGGAGAGACCTGAAAATAGTTGTGCAGAGACGCTCCACATCCAATTTGACAGAGCTAAAGAGGATCTGTAGAGAAGAATGGGAGAAACTCAATACAGGTGTGCCAAGCTTGTAGCGTCATACACAAGAAGACTCGAGGCTGTAATAGCTGCCAAAGGTACTTCAACCCAGTAATGAGCAAAGGGTCTGAATACATATGTAAATGTGATCTTTCCATTTGATATTTTTAATACATTTGCAAAGATTTCTAAAAACCTGTTTTTGCTTCGTCATTATGAGGTATTGTGTAGATTGATGAGGGGGGAAAACTATTTTAATCCATTCTAGAAAAATAATTTATTTAACTAGGCAAGTCAGTCAAGAATATTTTTTTATTTACAATGATGGCCTACACCGGCCACACCCAGACAATGCTGGGCCAATTGTGTGCCACCCTATGGGACTCCCAATCACGGCCGGTTGTGCTACAGTCTGGATTTTAGCCAGGGTGTCTGTAGTGATGCCTCTAGCACTGAGATGCAGTGGCTTAGACTGCTGCCCCACTCGGCTTAGACTGCTGCCCCATTCCCGAATACACTGTATGTGTATTAAAGTAATACAAATGTTAGTACTTGGTCCCATATTCCTAGAACGGTCCCATATTCCTAGTGACTACAAACTTGTTGGCTGCATTTGCTGTTCGTTTTGGTTGTGTTTCAGATTATTTTGTGCCCAATAGAAATTAATGGTGAATAATATATTGTGTCATTTTGGAGTCACTTTTATTTTAAATAAGAATAGAATATTTCTATGGTGGTGAAGGAGGAAGGCAGGATGTTATCAGAGGTGTGATATGACGAAACACAAGTCAGAATTTCCATTCCATCAACATATGCATAACTAATACACTGATGTACATTAGTCATGGGCATTGGATGCAGCTCACTTCATTTAAGAAACTAAATAAGAATAGAATATGTTTCTGAACACTTCTACATTAATGTGGATGCTACCATGATAACGGATAATCCTCAATGAATCTTGAATAATGATGAGTGTTAGACGTACAAATATCATACCCCCAAGACACGCTGACCTCTCACCATTATAATAACAGGGGAGTTATGCCTCTGTAACTTTCTCACTCATTATTATTCAAGATTCATTGAGGATTATCCGTCATCATGGTTGCATAGAAACCTTAGAAACCAAAAGAAAACAGATATACAACAGTTATTAACCAAATTGTCAGAAATCTTATGCAACCATTCTTGATCTAAAGTTTGTCATATGTATAAGAAGTGGATACAGTCTCATCTAAATCGACCAAACTAACCTTTTATTTTTCACCAACAGGGTAATGGTCAGTGCGCCATATCAGAAGAATGGATCTGGTGGAATCTGTAGATGTGCTCAAGACCAAACAAACTGTACAGACTGTTACACTCCTGAAGGTAGAGATAGAAGTTGATGATGCACTATACAGTACTTACTGGACTGCAATTTAGAAAGGTGTTTACCTTAACAAAATGAATAATTTTAAGAACATGTAACACCTATCACGGTAACCATGGCTAATCAATAGCTTAAAATAGTCAGAGCTTTAAAATATTGTTGAAATGTCAACAAGATCTTGAAAATGAGAAACAGTAGTTGATTCTGCAAATCTGCCTTTTCCCTTTCAACAGAAACTGACACAATCAAGTACATTGGACTGTCTATGGCTGGACAATCTACTTCTCCTCCAACATTCACTGTAAGATAACCACCAAACAGTTATTTTGATCATATTCTTGTTTTCAAATACTCCATGTGAGTGTACTGTACATATGTAATATGTTTGCCAGCATTTACATAGGCAGCCCAATTCTGAATTGTTCTTCACTAATTGGTCTTTTGATCACTCAAATCAGCTCCACCAATTAATGGAAAAAATATCAGAATTGGGCTGCCCGTGTAAACCTAAATTACTTATTTCACTTGAGTCATAAAACAATAGCTCAGCAAATGATCATGGCAAATTACTGTAACTCTCTCTTTTGAAGCCGTCTGAGGTAAACCAGATAACCCATTATTTGATCACATTTACGATGACTCCTCATTCAGGCCTGCAGCCCTGGCCTGGCACACGAGTGTGATGGGAACTCCTATCTGAACAGTATCTGTTATCAGTTCAACAGCCAGCTCCAGATCACCTCTAACTTCACACCTGCCTTCCAAGGTATAATGGCGAAACTTGAAGACAGTAGTCGATAATAATAACCTAAGAGTTTTTGGTATATATTGACTGTTTATTCATGTCATGCTAAATTACATTAGGATTAGGTCACAAAATATTAATTGAGAATGATAAGATCTGGATTCCTGAATATGTAAAGAACGTTGTGAGTGTTATCCATCATGTACATTTATTTAGTTCACTTTCTCTTCTAGAATGTACTAAGAAAATAGTGGACCTCGTTTTCCTCTTTGACGGATCAGGAAGCATGACAGCGGAAGAATTTGATGAGAACAAAGGTTTCATTGACAATATCATGACAACCCTAAAAAACTCATCGATCAAGGTATTCTTCCCTTTTAAAGTTCATAACTTAAATCATGCTCGAGAGGTTGCTGAACATACATCTGTTTAGCTACACTCTTAGAAGTAAAGGTGCCTAGAAGAAGCTTTTGGGATTTCACAAAGGCGGAACCTTTCCAGTTCAAACAGGTTTTTTAAAGGAACCCCTCTGAAAAGGGTCTTGGAGGAACCCCTTTGTAAAGGTTCAAACCGGAACCTTTTTCTGATGGGACGGGCTACATTTTGAACCATTTTAATAATATATTTGTAGAGGTGGCAGCCCATCAGATTGGAGCCATGGCTTTCAGATAGGCACTTTTTGGACACCTGTTAGTGTAAATGTCATTCCTGTTCATCATGTTAAGTTTCACACTGCAAACTAAATCCTTGAATATTTATACATATTATATATTTCAATAAAATTTTCATAATATTAAATCTGTTCACATATAGTAATAAAGTGGCAACTATTCCCACTTTGGAAGAGCAAAGGCTTTTGAGGAACACCTCTGTAAGCCTCATTGACACTACAAAAATATTAGTGTTTAACCTTCACATGTGATGACAATACAGCAGAACAGATAAACAGGAGTGACATTTACTCTAACGGGTGGCCTGCAAAATATATACAGTATCTTAAAGCCACGCCCATACTAAGCCACGCCTCCACTCCAGGGTTCCTCCACAAACCCAATGCTACATTGAACCATTCAAAGTTCCTCCAAGAACCCCTCAACTAACCAAAGGTGCAAATATGAACCACTTGACTAGCAATGGTTCCTTGAGGAACTCCAGGGGATCCTTGAGGATCTTCAGGGTTCCTTGAGTCACCACTAATTCTAAGAGTGTATGTGCAACACCCAGGTTGCTGCAAGGAGAGTATGGTATGAAATCAATATTAGTTCTCTTTTGCTCTTTTTCAAATCACAGTTCGTAGCGGTTCAGTTCTCAACAAACACCAGGACAGTTTTCAACTTCCATGACTACCAAGAGGGGAGAGCCTTGACTGAACTTTGGAAAGAAGAGCACATGGCTGAACTAACCAACACACATAAGGCGATAGACTTTGTCTTGTAGGTCCCAGTTGATCATTATTAATCAGTTTTACTTTCAAAGTTCTGACCGAATACTCTGAATCTGTTGTTTGTATCTAATTCAGGAAAAACATTTTTGAAAACCAAACTGCAGGCGCCACAGCAGATGCAACTAAAGTACTGGTCATAATAACAGATGGACAACCCAGTGATGCTGATACAAATTTGAACTCTATCAAAAGAAGTGATGAGAAAAACATCATCCGCTTTGTCATCGGGGTAAGTCCTATAATACCTATAATACCCCCTACACAACACCATACAATTGCATGACTGAATTCCATTACAACTGTTCATCCTCATGCTAGTTAGTTCATGCTAAAGCAGCAGTATTTTTATCTTCTGGATTTACCATAAATTGTTGTGGGATAATTACGAGTACAGCAACACCTTCCATCTCAGGATTGAGGTACATTTTCAAATCGTTTCACTTGAAGTTCACCGAGGTGCAAATATATTGGCATATGGCCGTTTCGACTAGTTGATCACCAGTGTATACCAGTGTTAGTGCTTTTAATGTATGATTTCAATGTATGCTGCTTACATTCATGTGTGTTTTCCAAATATTACACTAGTTGGGAGTTTTTAAAGCTGCAATGTATGTACCTTTTTGGGCGACCTGACCAATTTCACATAGAAATGTGTGTTATAGATCTGTCATTCTCATTGAATGCAAGTCTAAGTAGCGGTAGCTCTGGTATATATGTTCTATGTGTGCTATTTCTATGCTCCCTGTTTTTAAGTTTCGATTTAGCATCTTTTACTTTCAGTTTTGTACACCAGCTTCAAACAGCTGAAAATACAATACTTTTGATAATGGAAAATATATTTCACAGCGTTATGGATGGTACAATGATGCTCTACCCTTTACTTGCTTGTTTTGTCACAAACTGATTAAGCGAACTATTAGAATTTTAGCAACCAGGAAATGGCAGAGCGATTTCTGCATAGTGCATCTTTAACCTGTTAGAATCCTTTACCATTGTGCTCCATGCCACAGGGCCTACACACAACGAAGGCCATACTCTTGATCTCGTGCTGTTCTATGGTCTGAATATTGATAGCTTGGAAACTATTGATGTGTGTGTCTCTGACCATCTCAGTATTGTTTTTAAAATGCTTTCTCCTCCACCTAAAAATGTGTCTGTTCCCACTCCCTCACCCATCAATACCTCCACAACTGCTAGTAAATTTACACATGCTTTTTAATCCTCTACTAATGATCCTGTTCTGTGTCATCACACTGATGATTTTCTGAACAGATTCAATTACATACTGTATGCCAGGATACTTTAGACTCAGTGGCACCAGTTAAAACCAATAATAAACTGTCTGCCAGAGTCTCACCTTGGTTAAATGACGCACTCGTGCCTTAAAAAGTGTAAAAAAAAAGTGCTCAACGTAAAAGGAAAGCCTGCTAACTTCAAGTATTCTATGAGATAATGAAGGATCTGATGATAAATTACAATGTTGCGGTTAAAGATGCAAGCGCAAACTATTTCTCTACCCTGATCTCTGAGGACTCCCACAACTCGAAAATTCTGTTTAAGACAATTGAACATATTGTTTGTGCCAATCGGGCTTCCACTCACTTCACAGCACAGAAACTGGTTTATTGAAAATAAATTGGGTTGTGGTGGTCATGAAATGTTGTCATGCAAAAGGATGCCGGTCTCACGGTAATTAACCCTTTATTAACATAAACATGTTTGGCATCGCCAGGCCTCCACGCATACAAGCCAAATACAAGCCGCTGATGCGCGCCTTTGGAACATCTACATTTAAAAAGTATAATAAATCAATTGAAAATACACCATCGCAATAAATCCATTGTGTATTGTAGTTAGGTCTAAAGAAACATGATATGAAGAAAATGTATTTCAGAATAACAGAATATGAGTTGGCCTACTGTATGTTCTCTAGCTACGTGCCATGCTGTAGTCTTGTCCATTTAGTAGACAAGATATGCTTAAGTCCCTTGCCATTATTTTATATGATTTTACAGTAAGAATAATATAATTGAACTTAGCAAATACAAATAAAGGATATTTTTCCCATTCCAGAGCGAGAGTGCGCATATGAAGTGGCTTATATTGATCTTAAAAGTTATAATTTGAAACATGTTGTAACGAGTGCGCTGGGAGTCGGGAAGCAAGTTCAGGGAGTACATAATTTAATAAACAAAACAAGAAAAACTAACAACGCACAGACAGGAAATCTGTGCGTTGTTCGTGTTTCTTATATATATGGAAGGTAATCCAGTGATGGATTCCGGGTGATTCTGATGACGCGCAGCCTGGTGACCTAGAGGCCGGAGAGGGAGCACAACTGACACATATCCTATAAACTAGATTTATAGTTATTTGGCAACTTTAGTTGTGAATGATACAAACCTTTGGAATGCCTTAGAAATCAAAAGATATATGGTCTACATGATGTGACTAAAGGCTGTTGGTGATTTGAGAAAGTCACAAAACAATATTGCGCTCTGTTCATTGTCTCAGGCTGCACACACTGTTCTCTCATCAAGTGATCATATTTTCGCACATCAGAATATTCTCAATAAAATATTTTCTTTACTAATATGTAAAATTTGTTTTGATTTAGAATGGCCTATTGTCAAATGGGCAGAAACAGGGGTAAGACAAAAAGACGTCATCCGCATGCACTTGAATAGCAAATGGAGGCCACTTTCCCGCTGGTAAAGCTACTCAGGTTATTTCATTGCATGACAGGTGATATTCCGCCCAAACTCTGTATGCTATGGGCTCTCCAACCCTGTTCCTGCAGTTACCGAGTGCTTAATTTGGGAAACCAAGTGATATCTGTTCGGGAACATCAATAGTAACATGTTTTCATAACTAAACATATTTCATTAAACTTTTTCAGCCCCTCGCTCTGCACGCACTGTGTTTAGATATTCTGTAGCTAAAGGTGTGTCAACCTATTCATTTTGAAAATCAAATACTACTGCACTATAATTGTAGGCTAACTCTGAATTAGCTTAATTAGGCTAGACCAATTATGTACCAAAAATATCTTAAATCAGTGTTTTTTTAAAATGTTTTTCTGCCATGTGTAATATGCGGTAGGCTATGTATTGTATACAGTGCCTTCGGAAAGTATTCAGACCCCTTGACTTTTTCCACATTTTGTTATGTTACACTAAAATGTATTAAATAAAAAAAATCCTCATCAATATACACACATTACCCCATAATGACAAAGCGAAAACAGGTTTTTAGAAATGTTTGCAAATGTGTGTGTAATATATATCTGTAAGTATTCAGACCCTTTGCTATGAGACTCGAAATTGAGCTCAGGTGCATCCTGTTTTCGTTGATCATCCTTGAGATGTTTCTACAACTTGATCGGAGTCCACCTGTGGTAAATTCAATTGATTGGACATGGGTGAACCTTCCAGAAGGACAACCATCTCTGCATCACTCACCCAATCAGGCCTTTATGGTATGGTGGCCAGACGGAAGCCACTCATCAGTAAAATGCACATGACAGCCCGCTTGGAGTTTGCCAAAAGAGAAACAAGGTTCTCTGGTCTGATGAAGCAAGATTGAACTCTTTGGCCTGAATGCCAGGTGTCACGTCTGGAGGAAACCTGGCACCATCTCTACGGTGAAGCATGGTGGTGGCAGCATCATGCCGTGGGGATGTTTTTCAGCGTCAGGGACTGGGAGACTAGTCAGGATCAAGGCAAAGAGGAACGGAGCAAAGTACAGAGAGATCCTTGATGAAAACCTGTTCCAGAGCACTCAGGACCTCAGACTGGGGTAAAGGTTCACCTTCCAACAGGACAATGACCCTAAGCACACAGCCAAGACAACGCGGGAGTTGCTACGGGCCATGTCTCTGAATGTGCTTGAGTGGCCCAGCCAGAGACCGGACCTGACAGAGCTTGAGAGGATCTGCAGAGAAGGGGAGAAACTCACCAAATACAGCTTGTAGCGTCATACCCAAGAAGACTTGAGGCTGTAATTGCTCCCAAAGGTTTTTCAACAAAGTACTGAGTAAAGGGTCTGAATACTTATCTAAATGTGATATCAGGTTTTTATTTTAACTACAATTTCTAAATACCTGTTTTTGCTTTGACATTACGGGGAATTGGATAAGGCTGATGAGGGGGGAAAAAACGATATAATCAATTTTAGAATAAGGCTGTAATGTAACCAAATGTGGAAAGTCAAGGGGTTTGAATACTTTCCAAAGGCATTGTAACAACGGCACAATCATATATATATCATTTATAGGCCTATGCATAAGCTCTAATATGCATATGAGTGTTTTTTGAATTAATCATCACCTTAGAAAGCGCTGTCCATTTCATTGTGTTAGTTGTTCTGGATGTTGTTGCAAAGCCTATGTTGTCCACTCAGTTTCAACCTGTTGTATCCCACTAGTGTGCGATCTGCACTGAATGGGGGCTGCACTCAATGATGTGTGGGCGGTGCTACCCAATGTTGTACAATGTAGGCAAAGTGTTTGATGTGATTTTTGATTACATTTGCATTGATGTCAGAGTGTTTAGAGGGACAATACAGCTCTGAGCAACAGGCCACTAGCCACCTGATGATCATTAGCGAGTTGGATAAGAGGAGATTACCGTGACTCAACGGTCATGTAGAATATGACTGCGGTCATGACTCTTGAGTGCCTGTGTGGCAGTAAATGGTCACCGGGAACAGCCCTATAGTGACCTTCTTTCTGTTGGCTGCTGATACCAGTGAATGCTCTATTCTAGTTATTTTGAATCATAACATCCTTGTTGAACGGCTGGAGAGGTGGGTGGGAATCTCTGACGTTGCCCTCAACAGGTACAGGTCATATCTATGTGGCTGACGTTTCTTAGTGAGCATGGGTGGTTCAATATCAACCCCAGCACCTATTCACTATGGCATCCCTCAGGGGTCAATTCTGGGCCACATTTTTAGCTGGAACTGAGGATGGAGATTGTTTCAGTGCTGTCTCAGGGTAGATTCGGCTCCTCCATCTCCTCTCTCACAGAAATCCGAACCTCGAGCTGCATGTAAAGGTTGTCCAGACCTGCTTTAACGATATCATCTAAGAAATACAGCGCCCTCTGTAATTATTGGGCTAGTTGTCACAGGCTGGGCTCGAACTCGGGTCTCAGAAGTGGAGAGTTGGGTGTTCTACCCCTTAGCCACAGAGGAGGTAGTGTTGGACCCAAATGAAACACTCAAGGCAATACTCCAGGCAAAGTAGATTTAATTTAAGGAGAGGTTTCTTTGCAGGTCAAAAAATAGTCCAACAAAAGTTCTTCTCAGAAAGAGGAATACTAACGGGGACAAAGTAAACAAAACAGGAGGAAAAATAAAATAACTCCACGAGGGGAGAAAACAAAATAAAAATAACTTAGAAAGCTTACTTGGGATAGCTTAGATCACTAGGAAAGACGATGGGACACAGCAGGAGACACATAGCCAAGACTCAAAACCAAGTGAGGAACAAGGGAAAAAACACAGCTAAAATACTCTAGGGGAAACAAGGCACAGGTGAACTGGATAACACTAATAAGGACACACGAGGAAGAGCTAAGGCAGAGGGAAACACAGGTGACCTCTAGAGGCCCGGAGACAAACAGGGGGCAGGATGCTGACAGGACCTCTCCTCTAGGAACGACTCCCTGACGCGTTCTTCCAGAACACCCTGGCCTCAGGGTGCGAAACTCTCGGATCAAACCTGGGTCCAGGATGTCCTTGGCTGGAACCCAGGAGCTCCTCTGGCCCGCCAGTGCCTCCCAGTCCACCAGATACTGCAGAGAGTTCTGGACCCTCCGAGAGTCCAGTATCCGGCGCACTGTGTAGGCTGGCTGGCCGCCAATGATCCTGGGAGGTGGAGGGGGTCTGCGTGGGGGGGCAAAGGAGAAGACAAGACAGGTTTTAGTAAAGAAACATGGAAAGTGGGGTTAATTCTAAGGAGCGAGGGAGAACCAACCGGTAAGAAACCGGGTTAACTTTCCTTGCTATGCGAAAAGGGCCGATGTATTTCTGGGAAAGCTTCTTGGATTCAACCCGGAGGGGCAGGTTCTTAGTGGCCAACCAAACTCTCTGACCAGCTCGAAACTAGGGGCCATCCGCGCGGCGGTTAGCCTGACTTTGGTATCTCTGGGAGGTCCGAAGGACGCCTGGCCTTCTTCCAGGTCCGCCTACAGCGTTGGACAAAGCGCTGGGCCAGGAACACCAACTTGCGCCTCTTCCTCTGGAAATAATGGAGGGGTGTATCCGAACTGGCATTCGAAAGGGGACAATCCGGTGGCTGAGGACTGGAGGGTGTTGTGGGCATATTCAGCCCAAATGATATAGGTGGCCCAAGACGTAGGATTATTAGCCGCCATACACCGCAGGGTGGTCTCCAGATCCTGATTAATGCCCGCGTTTGGCCATTGGACTCTGGATGGAACCCAGACGATAGGCTGGCTGAGGCCCCAATAAGCCTGCAGAAGGCTCCCCCAAAACCGGGACGAGAATTGGGGACCTCGGTCGGAGACAACGCCCAGGGGAATTCCAAATATCCGGAAGACATGGTCCATGAGGAGCTCAGCAGTCTCCTTGGCCGAAGGCAGCTTGGGCAGGGGAATAAACCGGCAGCCTTAGAGAACCGGTCTACAACCACTAGGATGACTGTGTTGCCCTGGGATGGAGGAAGTCCCGTTACAAAGTCCAGAGAAAGGTGTGACCATGGCCTGCGAGGAACAGGTAAGGGATGGAGAAGTCCCTGGGGTCGCTGACGGTAGACTTTCCCTGGTTGCACACAGGGCAGGCCTCAACATAGACCTGCACGCCCTTCTTGATGGACGGCCACCAAAACCGCCGCTGGAGGAATTCCAGTGTGCGAGCACTACCTGGATGGCAGGTCAAGGCGACTCATGACCCCACTGCAAGACGCGGCCCGAACAGAGAGAGGAACGCACAGGCGTCTGGGCGGGACCACCGCCTGGATCGGGCTCATGGACAAGGGCCTCGCACTCTCTTTCTAGTTCCCACTGAAGAGGTGCGACGATCCTGGACCTCGGAATAATCGGTGCCAAGGGCTTCTCTTGTGTTTCGGGAGAATAGGCTCGAGACAGGGCATCCGGCTTGACATTCTTGGTGCCAGGTCTGTAAGACAGGAGAAACTGGAATCGATTAAAAAGAGGGACCATCGTGCTTGCCGAGGGTTCATCCGCTTGCCTGTTGGAGATATTCCAGGTTCTTGTGGTCTGTGAGAACCTGGAAAGGATGCTGAGCCCTCAAGCCAATGGCGCCACTCTTCCAAGGCCAGTTTAACCGCTGAGCAACTCTCGATCCCCACGTGGTAGTTGCGCCGCCTCGGACAGGCGGCGAGACATGAAGGCACACTGGTGTAATCTTCCATCCTCACTCCTCTGTGACAGGACTGCTCCCACTCCCCACCTCTGAGGCATCCACCTCCACCACAGAAAGGTCTTTTCTGGGTCAGGGGATCACCAGGATCGGAGCAGAAGTGAAGCGGTGCTTGAGATCCTCAAGGCCTGCTGCCAAGCCCGACCCCAGTGAACCTTGGTCCCTCCTCCCTTGGTAAGCGTCGTCAAGGGGGGCTACTACAGAGCTGAAATTTTAATGAACTTCCGATAGAAGTTAGAAAAGCCAATGAACCGTTGAACCTCTTTGACCGTGGCAGGTGTGGGCCAGTTGTGGACCGCTTTGACCTTCTTGGGATCCATCTCTAGGTGGCCGAGTGACAATAAACCCGAGAAACTGAGTCTGGGGAAACATGAAATTCACACTTCTCAGGTTTAACGTAGAGGTGATTGTCAAGGAGCCTCTGGAGAACCCTGCTAACATGCCCCTCATGCTCCTTCAGTGACCTCGAGAAGATGAGGATATCGCCCAGGTACACGAAGACGAACCGACGATTAAGCATATCCCGGAGAACATCATTAATCAGGGCTTGGAATATCATGCGGGGCATTGGTGAGTCTAACGGCATCACCCGATATTCATAGTGCCCCGTGGGTGTAGTTGAAGGCCGCCTTCCATTCGCCTCCCGGCCGGATCCGCACGCAGATGGTAAGCGTGCGGAGATCCAGCTTAGTAAAAATGGAAGCCCTTGAAGCAGCTCAAAAGCAGGGCTATGAGAGGAAGGGGTATCGATTCGAACCGTGATCTTGTTGAGTCCCCTGGTAATCAATACAAGGTTTAAGACCCGCCCTTCTTTTCAACAAGAAGCCCGCCCAGCCGGGAAGTAGAGGCACAGATTATGCCGCTGCCAGCTGACTCTTAATGTAGGTGTCCATAGCTGAGCGCCGGGAGGATAAGGAAAAGATCCGACCTCTAGGAGGGCAGGAACCAGGGAGTAGATCAATGGCACAGTCATACGTAAGGTGAGGCGGTAAGGAAGTAGCCCGGGACTTGCTGAACACTGCCTTGAATCGATGGTAAACACTGGGGACTCGGGAGACGCTAACAGACTCTTGAGACTGGGTACTAGGGGCTGAGGGACTCTGAAGCATGCAGGTGAGTTGGCAGAGTGGGACTCCCAGCTTAGAATGGTGCCAGTGGGCCAGTCAATCTGGGGTTATGTCTGCACAGCCAAGGGTGACCCAGGATAATAGGATACTCGGGAGTCAATGAGATAGAAGGTCTCCTCCTGCTGGTGTTGAAAGATGGTAAGTCGCAGGGACTGAGTCGCTCTGTAACTTCTCCTGGTTCCAGAGGTCTGCCATCTAAGGCTGTAACTGCCTGGGGTTGAGGGAGTAGTTGGGTAGGGATCTTAAGTTCCTTAGCCAAGGTTGAAATCCAGGAAATCACCTGCGGCGCCGAATCGATCATAGCCTGGACCGATGCTGGTGGCCCCCAGGACAGAGTGGCTGGAATAGCTAGGACAGCGTTAGTAGGAGGAGCTCTAATTTTCCCCATCACAGCCCTCCTGTAGCTGGGCGGGGACAGGCGCTTCCCAGCTCGGGGCAAGTGGAGCGGAAGTGGCCGGTATCCCGCAGTAGAGGCACCGACGCTCCTCATGCGACGCTCCTTTCGTTGGGGAGAAAGCCTGGGGCTCTAACTGCATGTCCTCCGGGAATCCTGGAGCTGTTCAGGAGGAACTTGGGACTGAGACACCTGGCGGCGCAGCCGTTTCTCCGCTTTCTCAGACGCATTGTCCAGGCGGATGGCCAATGCTATGAGGGACTCGAGATCCCCAGCTGGTTCTCGGGTGGCTAACTCATCTTGAAGGGGCTCGGACAACCCTCCCTGAAAACAGACCCTCAGCGCTTCATCATTCCATCCGCTCCTTGCTGCTATGGTCCTAAATTCAATGGCAAAATCTGCCGTGCTTTGGGAACCCTGGACGGAGAGACAGTAAGCGCTGGAAGCTTCCACCACTAACAGGATGATCGAACACCCGCTTGAACTCTTCTACGAATGCCGCGTAGGAGTCACAACAGGCCTCCTGGGATTGCCACACCGCAGAGGCCCAGGAGAGCGCCTTGTCTGAAAGAAGGGTAATGATGTAAGCAATCTTGGAACGGTCTGTGGAAAACTTGAGGTTGGAGCTCAAAGGTGAGGGAGCATTGGGTGAGGAAACCCTGGCAAGAACTTGGATCTCCAGAAAAGGGCTTGGGAGGTGGTAGTCGGGGCTCCGCCACTGGAGAAGGCCTGTCGCCACTGGGGGGTGACCCGGAGGAAGGGGAAGGACCAGGGAGGCGTTCAAAGAGCTGGCGGATGGAACTCATCATATCAGCCAGGAGTTGAGAATGACTGGCCATCAGCTCTTCTTGTCGGCTGAGAACGGCTTCATGGCGCTGGAAAGATGCCTCATGTTGAGCCATCACCGCCAACAGGTCCTTGGAACTGAGTGTTTCTGAGTCCATGAGTGACTTGGTTTTTCTGTCACAGGCTGGGCTCGAACTCGGGTCTCAGAAGTGGAGAGTTGGGTGTTCTACCCCTTAGCCACAGAGGAGGTAGTGTTGGACCCAAATGAAACACTCAAGGCAATACTCCAGGCAAAGTAGATTTAATTTAAGGAGAGGTTTCTTTGCAGGTCAAAAAATAGTCCAACAACAAAGTTATTCTCAGAAAGAGGAATACTAACGGGACAAAGTAAACAAAACAGGAGGAAAATAAAATAACTCCACGAGGGGAGAAAACAAAATAAAAATAACTTAGAAAGCTTACTTGGGATAGCTTAGATCACTAGGAAAGACGATGGGACACAGCAGGAGACACATAGCCAAGACTCAAAACCAAGTGAGGAACAAGGGGAAAAAACACAGCTAAAATACTCTAGGGGAAACAAGGCACAGGTGAACTGGATAACACTAATAAGGACACACGAGGAAGAGCTAAGGCAGAGGGAAACACAGGTGACCTCTAGAGGCCCGGAGACAAACAGGGGGCAGGATGCTGACACTAGTGAAGCACTTTTTTTCCCTTTTGGCTCTATACTCCAAAACGTTTGGATTTGAAATTAAACAGTTACTATGAGGTTAAAGTACAAACTATCAACTTTTATTTGAGGGTATTTGTGTAAATATTGGTTGTCCCATTTAGAAATGACAACACAGTAGTTCCCATATTTCAGGGCACCAAACGTATTGGGACAATTGGATTGACAGGTGTTTCTGGTTAGTCAGATGTGTTCCGTCACATTATTTGTGCAGGCATAAGAGAGCTGTCAATGTCTAGTCTTGATTGTAGGCTTTGCGCTTGCCTTTGGTGGAAGAAGAACTAAGGATTTCATCTCTAAAGCTTGGTTAAGCGCCATTCTATTTCTTAGATATTTTATCTCCCTATGAGACAGGACGCAGCCTGAGATCCTCTGACAGGGCACTGTTGACCATTCCAAAGTCTAGGTTGAAAACAGTTTTTCATTCTCCTTCTTCCTGTCTTTGTTATTACTTTTTATTTTCTGATGTGAAGCACTTTGTTACTTGTATTGAAAAGCACTATACAAATAGAGTTTTAACATTATTACTAGTCTCCAGTCCAACTTCCGAGTTATTTTTTTTATTTAACTAGGCAAGTCAGTTAAGAACAAATTCTTATTTACCGTTACGGCCTACACCGGCCAAACTGGGACGATACTGGGCGCCGCCCTAAGGGACTCCCAATCACGGCCGGTTATGATACAGTCTGGATTTGTACCAGGTTGTCTGTAGTGACGCCTCTAGCACTGAGATGCAGTGTCTTAGACCACTGCGCCACTTAGGAGTTATGATGTGAATGTTTAAATATCATTCACATTGAAAAGGAAATTAGACATCACTATAATTCCTGCCCTCAAGTGATATATTTCTTGGCAGGTCAAGAATGTTGATTTGACGAAACTCAAGTCCCTGGCATCAGAGCCAAAAGAGAACAACACTTTCCTCATCCAGGACTACAACGGACTACAAGGAATCCTAGACAACTTTCAAAAAAAGATCTTCAATATTGAAGGTACAACTCCGGATTCAGTTGAAATCTCTTAGTACTTCTTACTTATTTTTCAGCAAAGTCCCTGTCAACTGAGAGTTTTTATTCATAAAAAAACACAAAGTGGCAATACTGGTACTTATTTTTGGTGATAACACCTTAGTCAAGAAATTCCACAGTAGAAGTATTAATGTATCGCTAGTTATATCAGTGTCCGTATGTTCTAGGTTCCAAGACTGCTCTGGCTGGAAACTTGACTAAAGAGATGTCCCAGAGTGGGTTCAGCGCTGTCTAACGTTAATAAGGTGAGATATCGCGATAGTATGTCCAGTATGTTTAATCATCTTAAATGCTCATTTGTAATATGTATAAATTGTTAAAATGTTTACTACAATGCTTCTACATTGTACTACAAATCCTTGTAAATGCTTAAATACTCATTTATAAATGTAATGGCCACCATTGCAACTAGTTTATAGACACAGTATTTAGTTAATGAATGCTTATTAATAAAAATGTCATACAATATGACCCATTGTTCTATTTTCTCTACAGGACACCTTGGTTCTGGGCTCAGTGGGATCAAACAACTGGCGTGGATCTCTCTTTGAGACCGAGGGGCTGAGATCAGAGGAAAGGGAAATTCAGGACCTCACCTTGGACAAAGATTCCTATATGGGTAATGGAACATTAAGCTCAAAAAATATTGCTCAAAAGTAAATTTGAACAAACTATTTCCAAACCTCCATTAGTTCAGATGTTTCAGTGAAGGGGGTGTAGTTACAATGGACCTACATTTCTTTATTGTTCTTACAGGATACTCTGTAGCTGTTGGGAAGAAGAAAGAGAACCTTCTATATTTTACTGGAGCACCAAGATCTGAACACATGGGACGGATCCTACTTTTTAACAAGGTTAACAACAACTGGACTGTCGCACAAAGATTGCCAGGAGAACAGGTTGGTAACATTGGCTATTTCTGCAAGCAGTGTGGTATTTCAATCAAGTTATACAATAGGGACAGCATGAAACCAGCTTTTGGGGTTACATCAAAGGTTGAATCACTCCTCTGATAGTAAAGAAGAACACAATCACTTTTTATGTTAAATTATGAGTTCCATTCAACACCAGAGTGCTTCTTAAAACATTTCAAAAAATGTTTGTATGAATGGAAGTTTTGATTTTCTCAGATGGGCTCCTACTTCGGGGCAGAGCTGTGTTCTGTGGACATAGACTCAGACGGCAACACAGACTTCCTCCTGGTGGGTGCACCAATGTTTCACCAACCTCCGAGAGAGGGCAGGATCTACGTCTACACACTGACTGATAAGGTGGGCTTAACTGTGAATCTCTGAACAACAGATTCAAATATCTGAATTTGTGATTGAATATGTTCATCAGGGACAAGGTGATCTGGAAGCCAAAATATATTCATTTGGATATAAATGTCCATCATCTTCAATAATACTGCACAAAAAAACAGTGTAATATGGATTTATCTTCATGTGATCTCTCCTCACCCTTCCTTTCTTAGCTGGAACTGAGGATGGAGATGAATGTTTCAGTGCTGTCTCAGGGTAGATTCGGCTCCTCCATCTCCTCTCTCACAGACCTGAATGGAGATGGGCTGAAGGATGTAGCTGTTGGCGCTCCACTTGAGGACGATCACAGGGGGGCTGTGTACATCTACCTGGGTGAAAAGCTAAAGGGGATCCGCCCTGAATTCAGCCAGGTGAGACAGACGAAGATGGAAATCATTAAAAGAAGCCCTTCATAATCAAAGAAAACAGACATCTCTCCTGGGATATCAATATCAATGCCTTTTCATTAAATGTGTATGTTTTCTTACTGCAGCGCATCTCAGCTGCGATGATGAGATCTAATCTCCAGTTATTTGGCCAGACGATTGATGGGAAGATGGACCTGGGTGAGGATGGACTGACTGATATCGTAGTAGGAGCGCGTGGCGCAGTTGTTGTCTTGAGGTACGAGTCCATAAAAGGATAGGAAAATAAATCTATTTTAAACGCACAGTTGTTTAACCAGTAAAAATATCCGACTAGGGTGCGATCTGCACTGAATGGGGGCTGGACTCAATGGCGTGTGGGCAGTGCTACCAAATATCGTACAATGTAGGCTAACATCCCAATCTTTATCTTGATCGCTCACAGGTCCAGACCGGTCCTCAGCGTCTCTGCTCATCTCCACTTCCATCCCTCGGAGATCAGCACTGATAACTTTGACTGTCTGGCAAAAGAGATCATTTCCCCCGTGGTCACTTTAACAGCCTGCTTTAACATGGCAGAGGCAACAAAGAGTAAAGCTGGTAAGAACTCTCAGAACTTCAGGAACACTGATGGCGTTGTGCTTTTCATCAGAAATGGAGTCATGATCTGAGACCACATAATTGTGGCCTTGGTGGTCTAGGTTGGAGCCTCGTGAATAGCTAAATCACTGACCACAATAAGTATGTCTAGGTCTCTTTCCAGTCTGTATGGGAGGACGGTGTAGGCTGCTGGCTCATAATAATGTCAAGAAAAGAGCAAATGGAAAGGCATCAAACACATAGAAACCATGTGTTTGATACCATTCCACCTATTCCGCTCCAGCCATTACCATACACCCGTCCTCCCCAATTAAGGTGCCACCAACTTGTGGTGAAGACCCATATCAAGTCCTACTGTATCGAAAGGTTGAACCTTGGTCTGGATCTGGGTCACAAGAGTTAAGGTCTTGACTCCATCTCTGCCTTCTACTTTAATGGTGTTCATCAGCAGACAACCATGAGGTTCAGAACTTCTCTCCCTGGTAAGGAAGCCATTTCAGACTCTTGTGTACTTTTCCAGGGGCACTGAGTGCAGGGATGAATGTCTCCTACTCGCTGGATGTGGATCCAGTGAGACAGAGGAGACGAGCCTTTTACAGCGACACGAACAATGGGGCCAGAAGACTTCTCTCTACTGTGGAGCTGAGAAAGGAGCGGACCTGCTTCCACCACTCAGTCTACATGACAGTATGATCAATGAGTAACTGTAGCTATGCAACAATACAACAACCATGTCTCTCGCAAGGAGGGGATTTAATGAATAACATTAAGTTGTTAGGTTGTTGAATTCTTATTGTGTGTTGCTTTTATTCAGTGATGAGAAGAATGAGGGTTTTGCAGGACTATGGATAGGGAAATGAATGGCCCATTTTCTTTTCTTCCAGCAATGCGTGATTGACACATTATCGCCCATAATCATCCAACTTCATTTTTCTCAATCTGAAAGCCAACAAGAGGGTCTTAATGCCATTCTGAATACTGACAGTCCTACACAGGCTGTGGTCGAGGTATGAGGATACATTCTGGGTCTGACTAAACCCTGTTCACTTACAATGATCAACAGTAGTAGCAATGACTGTGGACTGAGTTCCGCAATTAGCCAAAGACCTGTGAAAACAGGTAATCTAAACACATTCACAGTTGTCTTGACTTCGTCATAGGTGCCCTTTGAAAAAAACTGCAAAGAAAATGAAACATGTGTGGCAGACCTTGAGGTGGACTTCAACTTTATGTAAGTATCTGATAAACAGAAGCAACGTAAAGTAACTTGTTTGTAGCTATAATAATTACTGACTGCTCAAAAACAGCATGTTTTCTCTGACTGTACCTATTTTGTCTCTCTTATCAGCACGTCAACTTTATTAGTGGTGGACCAGAGTTACTTCAACGTGACTATAAGACTGTCCAATCACGGGGATGACTCCTATAACACCAGTCTAACCCTCCTCTACCCTCCTGGCCTGTCATTTTCCATGATGCATCTTCTGAAGGTATTACCGACACCCCTCCATCTATTGTGTAATTCATTCTGATGTTTTCTTCTTGCTCTCATCTAAACCAGTGTTATTCGATCCTGGAGAGCCAAAACATGTTCAGCCTATCAAGGGTTAGATGATTAGTTTAATCAGGGGTGATCCTCCTGGGCTGGAACAAAAGCTTGCCTTGCTCGTCTTGTGGGTCTGCAGAACCAGGATAGAAGAACGTTGATTTAAACATCAGTTTTCCGCAAAACATTTAAATGTTCACTACATGTGCTAATTATTATTCATAAAATGCAACATATTAAGTGTTGAATTTATGAATTCCTTAAACTGTTAACATGCTTGTTTGTTAATTTTAGATTATGTCAGTGACTCAGATGTACAAACCGGAATTATTTCCACACTTGACACATTGTCTGTATTCCAGTCTTCAAGGAGAACTGTGTTCAGCTGTGGTGGTCTTAAAGGTGAAATGGACAGAACTACATGCAGTGTCAGCCTCCCTGTCTACCGTAGTAAAACTACAGTGAGTGATTACTTAATGTAGATATACCAGTAAATAATGCTGTGAATCCACTGGTAAAGCTTTTAAATGTTGTCCTTAGACTCAGAGCTAAAAGCAGTAACAAAGCAGTAACTCAATGTCATTAAAACAGCTTTGATCTTTGAGTGATATATACCTTGTGAAGAAAACATTCTATTTAATACATTTTGCATTCAGGCTGTATCAAAACGTGGAATAAGTCAAGAGGTCTGAATACTTTCTGAAGGCATGCCTTGTACTTTTTTCCCACTTTCACAGTTTTTATGATCTCATTTCTTTATTTCTTCTTCTTAACTATGCCATCTTCCTTCTCAGGCAGTGTTCACCAGTAAATTCCACATTTTGAATACATACGACTGGAACGACACAATGGAGATGACCGTCATCGGACTGAGGTAGAAATCTACTTCCAATGTGAATATGTTAGAGACGTAGCTAGACGAGAGATTAGAATCAGTCCAGGAAACACCCTTAATTTCCCCATGTAGTCGAAGTATTGAACATACATTGCTTAAAACAAACGAGTTTTATACAACCTCAATACCTTCTACTCAATTAGCTGATGGACTTCATAGCATTCCATTTATGTACACAAAACATGCATTTGCCTTTGCTTTATTTACAGCGACAATGGAAACTCAACCAATAGTTCCCTAACCAGGACCATCCCTGTTCAATTTGCAGTTGACCTGGTAGCAAAAGCGTAAGTCTTTACAAGCCTATACTTGACATTTTGTTTGAGAATGACTCCATCAAGTTAATAAAATCAAGGTGACATATATTTCTGTTGTTGTTGAAGCCTTCCCCAAGACTCCACCACTTACATGAACTTTACTCTGGAGGATACATCACCTAAAAGACTGGTGAATGTATATGAGGTAAACATTCAACTGCTATTGCTGTGACTGATCTTGAAAGTGTGATTCACACGATGTGAGGGAAATGTACTGTGTTACTCAAACCATTTACATACATTCAATAATAAGATTATTGTGAATTCTCTGATTAATATAACAGTTTGATTAAAATGCATTGCAAAATTAAACCTTTCCCTAAGAATCCGCTTTACATGGACAACTGATAATGTAGTGTAGACCGCACCACCCACTGGAGAGCCTTGCGGTTGCGGGCGGTGCAGTTGCCCTTGATTTTGGCACATGTTGACTCCAATGCTTCCCACAGTTGTGTCAAGTTAGCTGGATGTCCTTTGGGTGGTGGAACATTCTTGATACACTCGGGAACCTGTGGTGCAAGAAAAACTCAGCAGCATTGTAATTATTGATACAAGCCGGTGCGCCTGACACCTACTACCATACTCTGTTCAAAGGCACTTTAATATTTTGACTTGCCCATTCACTCTCTGAATGGCACGCACACAATTCATATCTCAGTTGTCTCAAGGCTTAAAAATCTTTTAACCTGTGCCCTTCCCTTCATCTACACCTATTGAAGTGGATTTAACAAGAGACATCAGTAAGGGATCATAGCATTCACCTGGTCACCTATATCATGGAAAGAGCAGGTTTCCTTAATGTTTCATACACTCAGTGTATAAAGTTTGTATGTGAAAAGTATTTCTAAGATGCATACTTTAAGATTTTCTGGACTCGCACCACTCGCACCACAGAGGGAGGCTCGCGGTGCTCCTGATAGCAATTGCGCAGATCAGATACATCACAGGATACTGATACTGCAAGATTATTGTGCTACTCACCCAGAGTCGGATGAACTCGTGGAAATAATTGTTATGTCTCTGCGTGCAGTACGAAGGAAGTTAGGTACGGTAGCATAGCTCTCTCACAGTATCCCTTTCCGGTGTTTACATGTTCCAATAATTTGAAAAGATTGCAAATAAGATGTTTTAATCAGTTTATGCTTACTTCGCTCATGACCTTACGCCGATTATCATCAAGGAAAGGTGTTTACATGACTAATGCTAAACTGAGTATTGCCATAATCAGTTTAATATTTAATTATTTGTGTGCATATAAACATAGTCTCTGTCCACTGGAGGTTGGTGGCACCTTAATTGGGGAGGACAGGCTCGTGGTAATGGCTGAAGAGGAATCAGTGGAATGATATAAAATATGTCAAACACATGTTTGATGCCATTCCATTTGCTCCATTCCAGCCATTATGAGCCATCCACCCCTCAGCAGCCTCCACTGTCTCTGACGCCCTAAGCTTGCTCATTTGGGGGTTTAAGTATATGTTTTGTTACACGTTCTGTGACAAATGCCTTTGTATAAAATCTCAATATAAATGTTATTGTTAGGTTGGTTGATTGAATGTGTCATTGTTTACAGGTACAGAACTTGGGATTTAAGTCTGTACCCATCACAGTCACCATCACTTTCCCAACTAAGCTTGACCACAGATTTGAAATGAAGGACTACCAAATATCTGTCTTAGAGGTAAACTGTTTATGTTGCTTACGAAAATGATGACATTTTACAGCCACAAGTTATTTCAATAGGAAACAGCCTAATACAAGTTTCCTTTCTTTTCTATGAAGAACCACACTCAATGTGGAAAGGTTATCAATTTAACAACAGAGGTGAGTATTCAAATATGCCATTCACTTTTGACAATGTTGGTAACTTATCCAATCAGATTACAACTCAGTATAGGAATCATGTTACTGAAACACACATTTTGTTCTGGCTGTGTTAACAGTACGGCTCTCCAGAAAAATCCATTGAGTGTGAAAGTTTCCTTTTGGAGAAGTTTCGACAATTACATTTGTGCTGTCTGGAAATGTTTCCTTCAAGGACCTCAATCAACATGCAAAGGTCTGTATTAAGCCAACTTTAACAAATGATGATACAGAGTAACAACATGCTAATAATTAACGAGACTTTGGGACAGCAAACATCCCTCTTTAAATCTTTGTCATACTTCTTATTATTCATTAGCACGCTACACCATTTAAGCTAGAAACGCCATTCCGAACTTTACAACGTGCAGAGTGGTCAGGACCAGTGTGCTTGCATACTACTTATTGATATATATTATACTTTTTAAACTATTGAGAGTTTTGTCCTCCATCTACTTCCATGGGATTTCTTCTACATTCTAAAGGTTCCATTGTTACAGACTCCATTGAATTCCAACATTCTACTATACAAATCAAGAGATACAGATGTCTTAATAACCGCATCAACTTCATTCATTAAGTTGACTTCCCACTGTTGAATACACAATGCAAGAGACGCGGCAAGAAGCCTAGTCATTTTTGAACTTTTGTAGTCTTTTTGAATAGTCTTCAATGGGCAAAACTGTAGCGCAATAGTTAATAAACTTGAAGCCCATGCAAAAGACCAGGGACATGAACACGGAAGTATGACGTAGAAACGTGTCACTTGCTTGGCTTATTAACTGCCATAGAACTCAAATTAATAGCACTGGGTGAACACATTCTAAGCATGAAACAATGAGTAAACGGTGACTGACAAATCTGCTACTTTCCCAACAACTTCGACAAAAACTTAGATCTTAGGGTATGACAGGTTAGAACTTAGGGTATGACATCTTGGTCTACTTCTCTGCTTTGCATATCTAAAATCAGAACAGAAATATCTTCTACCTATCAAATGATGCAGCTTTGTTAGTTACTGCATTGACTACATTTTCTGTCAACTTTTACAAACAACTGAAATTTTGACCACTTTCTTAGACATTATAACATATGGGTCTACTTCTCTGCTTTTTAAATCTGAAATCAGACAGCTGTTCTAGTAACCACAACTACTTCGTCTGTACAAAGTATTTGTGGTTATGTAAACATCTGCCGTTTTGACCACTTAGACAAAAACGTAGAGCTTCGTCTAACTTCTCTGCTATTTAAATCTGAAATCAGAACACTTCTTCTACTACCACAAAATACTTTTAAAGAACTGAAGCAAGTAACACAATTTTACTTCATGTAAAATTACCATCTAGTTCTAACAATATCTCACTCTACAGAGCTTGTCATTGCCAAAGAAATTCACTGGGGATAGAGAGACAGTCAATTTCATCAGTTTTGTCAAACTCAGCTATGACAAAAAACGATATGTCCAGACAGCGAGTGACCCACAGGTAAGATTCCTGTAAAAAAATACAAAAATAAACTCCAACAAAGATACCAATATTTATCGAGCAAAGATTCACAAAAGCATCAATTTTGTATGTAATTATTTGCTCATTAGGATAACTCTTCAAGCTTCCACCAAACACAGGTAATTCTGTTTGTGGAGTTAAACTGATTTACGGCATAATTTCTTTTTTAAATGCTTGTTCCATCATCACTCATTGTCTCAAAATGTATTCCTCCAGATTGATGTTCAGGCTGAGATCATCATTCCTCCACATACAGAGCTGATAATGGGGACAGGAATTGGAGGAGGACTCTTTCTCCTGATCATCATCACAATGGCCATGTATATGGTGAGTATCAATGCTGCGACAGAAACGTTGCTTCTGCATTGTAAGGACCAACACTTTGATTCACATTCTTCTTCTTGTTTTTCCTTTCTACTCAGCTGGGATGTTTCAAGAGAAAAAGGCCTGTTGATAATGCACAGGAAGATGAGAAAGAAGGGGAACAGCTTGACCAAGATCACGCTGCTCAGCCTATCAAGCTACAGCCTGAGAGTGCAGCAATGGAGTCAAAACCTCTCCTTGGCGACAGTCAAACAGAAAACAATGGCTTCCCCACTAGCAGTGAGGCGGTAGGGGAGGGACCAAAAGAGAAACAGGATGTGTCAGAGTCAGAAGCAGGATAATGGAGTAGAGAAACTCTTTTCACGCCACTTCCATATGGAAGGGACTTTTTCATAGCAGGTTAGGAGAACTTACGCAGCAGGTTAAGACATTTTTTTATTTTACCTTTATTTAACTAGGCAAATCAGTTAAGAACTGATTCTTATTTACAATGACGGCCTAGGAACAGTGGGTTAACTGCCTTGAGTAGTAGTGGTCCAAGCAAAAAAACTAATTAATTAATATAAAGTCTGACCTGACCACAGAACCACGCATAATATTATACATACTATATACTGTTTCAAACTTTATGTCAAGGTAAAACATTTTTTATGTTTGTATGATTGCTGTAATGCCATTGATTAAATGTTCTTGCTAGAGAAATGTACATTATACTGTAAGATGTACACTATATATACAAAAGTATGTGCACACCCTTTCGAATTAGTGGATTCAGCCACACCCATTGCTGACAGGTGTATAAAATAGTGCACACAGCCATGCAATCTCCATAGACAAACATTGGCAGTAGAATGGCTTTACTGAAGAGCCCAGTAATGCATACCCATAACATGATGCAGCCACCACAATTTTAGTTGTCAGTGATGTGTTGTGTTGGATTTTTTTGCAGTATGAACGTAAGTGCCTTATTTCAAACAGGATGCATATTTTGGAATATTTTTATTCTGTACAGGCTTCCTTCTTTTCACTCTTTAATTTAGGTTAGTATTGTGGAGTAACTACAATATTGTTGATCCATCCTCAATGCTCTCATATCACAATCATTAATAATTAAACTCTGTTACTGTTTTAAAATCACCATTGCCCTCATGATGAAATCCCTGAGCAGTTTCCTTCCTCTCCGGCAACTGGATGGACACCTGTATCTTTGTAGTGACTGGGTATATTGATACACCATCCAAAGCCTATTTAATAACTTCACCATAAGCAAAGGAAAATTCAGTGTCTGCTTTTATCATTTTTACACATCTACCAATCTGTGCCCTTCTTTGTGAGACATTGAAAAATCGCCCTGTCTTTGTCGTTGAATCTGCGCTTGAAATTCACTACTCGATTAAGTGGCCTTACAGATAACTGTGTGTGTGTGGGGGGTAGCCATTCATCAGAGATGGGGTAGCCATTCATCAGTAACATTAGCTGTTACTAAGTAAAGATATCAATATGAGTGACACTGTTTTTCAAATGGGCTTAAGAGTTTTGTGGTTTCCATGTAGCTAGATAACACTGCCTCAATGACCAAAATGGCTATCGTAAAAATTTATGAACACAAACATTTGGTAGGGTTTATGACTTTGTGGCTGTGTTAAACTAGGTTTTGTGTGTGTGTGTGTGTGCAATGGTTACCTTCAACATTTTACACAATTGTGCAATGAATTGCTGTTCTGACAAGTTAGCGGGGGAAATAAATCTTATTTTGATGATTATCACGGTTCCAGAAACACTAGAGCGAAACCATTCATATTAAGGCTTAAGTGTTTGTGTAATTCTTTAGGTGTGTAGTCCATTGACCGACATTGCATACACAATGAACCATATTCCAAATGCAGTTACTATCAGAAGGGAGATGCAGTGGTGTCGAAAGTCTTAAGGTCTTTCACTGTTTTCTCACTTTTACTCCTCATTTTTCCATACAGTCACTTTGGTTGTACGTCAGTGTGAGGTGGAGTCATCCGGTCCATTGCTTGGATTGGTGGGTTGTGAAGGCCGGGGGTACCGACCTGGAACGGACTCCTACCTGAATTACTGGAGGGCGTGAGATGCACATGAATTATACTACAATGATGACATAGTCTAAACAAAAAACTTGGGTAATACTTTTATTTTCGCGGAAATCTAGAATATCAAAAATCTCACATAAGCATAAAGATGGCATGCTCGAAGGGGGAGCGTTCATGCAGGAACCAATGGGATGCTCAAGGGGGGTGGGCGTTCCTGCAGATGCAGGAATGGGCACATTCAGGAACACACCGAATTGCAGGCCACAATCACACACTATTGGATCTTTGCTGCTGTTACTGCTCTCAGGCTCCCCCTCCGGGCGGCATGGACTCAGGCTTTGGAAGAGGGTCCACAGAACTCTGGCAGGAGTGCATTAAGTGTAAAAGTGGTGATGAAATGTCAACATGTCAATTTGCATAATCTCTGAATTTACATGGACAATTAAAGTAGAACATCGTATTGCGTAAAGCAGGATCTTACTCGTGATTGGTGTTGTGTCTGGCACCTCCTGTTTAGGCTTGACTATTGGGGATCCTGTCAGGTCTGTGTTGGAGGGTCATGGGAGGTTGTCTGGCTGATGGGGCCTGCGAAGATACTGCGAAAGTGTTTTTCCACTGGCTTATCAGACAACTCAATGGCGTCCTTAGGCCCTAATGTAGCTCTGGGGGAATCTGGTTATTTCTGTGTTGGAGGGTGGGGAGTGGTGTTCTGAGTGATGGGGCCTGCAAAGAGGCTGTGAAAGGGTTTCTCCAGGGGCTTGTGGGGCTCAAGTACAGGCTCGACTGAATAAGAACCTGGTTCCTTACGGCCTTGGAAGTTTATTGGGGGACTCTGGAGGCCTCTGACAGGGAGGACAATTCTGATTTAGAATATATTCTCGTCATCCAGGATCTCAAAGATCTCATCAACCATTTGAACATGTATGGAGATAAGATGGACTGGGTACGGGATTGATTATTCATACTTTACTAGTGTACACACTAGGACAGACCCCATTTAGTCAACTGATCGATTATTTGGTTGATAGGTTGTTGGTCGACAGCTTTTTTGTCGAGCAGTCACAATATAATAAAAATATGTCATGGCACATGAGTCACCAGTCTGATTCGCTCCTGTCTCAGTGGACGGCCACAGGGATGACAGTGACACATCTGCTCCTGCCACGCCCTCTAGTGTTCAACTCTCTCTTTTCCTCTCCCTCTCGAATCTGTGTGAGTGATTTTGTGGATAGAGACAACTGTGCTGGAGTCAGAGTAGATCCCCACCAGCTGCAACCCGTTCTATAATCAAGACCTCTACAAATACTCAGTGCTGCCACTTCCACTCTGCCGTAATCTCTATTCAGTCAGTCATGCGTTTAGCTATTTGTTATTATTTAAGTTCCTGTATCCTGCTGTGCCTGTTTCCCTGCCTGGTGCTGTTTATCCTCTCACTGCAGTTTTGTCGCTCTGACTCTGGATCCAATCTCCTGTTCCACATCTCACCACCCTGCTACCCTGTTCTGGATTCAGCACACTACCACTCCCTTGGATTCCCCTCTGGACCCGTTTACCCTGTCCCAACCCAGCTCACTCCAACCGCAGCCTCCACATCTGGTTTCCTGCAACTCATCCGAGCTTCCGCTGGCCTGCACTCCATCTCTCCCTGTGTTACAATAAATACCTTGGTTCATTCATCCCTGTTTCCTTTTCTGAGTCCGCTCTTGGGTTCCCCTGTGCTGCTCCGCCTAACACACAGTCCATCAATATAAGACAGGCATCTGCAACATAAGGCACGCGTGCTGCGAGGGAATTTGCCAGGGGCACTTGATAAAACTTGATAAAACTGAGAAAAAAGTTCAATTTCAATAATTTCCAAATTACATAGTTTTTCCAGAAATGGCTACTGCTTTGGACCTGACACTGTTTGTGAGAATATTCCTTAGGCCTACAGTATATGTGACGAATAATGTGTGCTGTTGAGTTGAGTTAAGAAGTGTGACTTAGACGCACAAGGCGCGTCTCTCTTTTCAGAATGCACCAATTCGTGCACATTCATTGTTTTGTAACTTAATTCTGGGAATTGTTTGCCCTTCTCCATTACATATATCCACTGGCGTAACGCCATTTCTGACTGGATTTACCACCGTAGATAAAGCAGAGGAGACGGCGCCGCAGAAGAGGTGTGAGAGTGCGGAACAAACAGAGATAATGCATGCCTTATCTTCTGTCTATTATCATGGGGAACGTGCACTCACTGCCCAACGAGGGAGATGAGCTGTCCGCGAACATTCCATTCCAATGGGACTTTCGTGATGGGAGCTTGTTTTGTTTCACAGAAACTTGGCTTGGAGAGGATACACCTGTTGAATCAGTAACTTTGTATGTGTTTTCTCTCGTGCTCGTGGATAGACTGCCATAGTAAAGGTAAAAAGGTTGGGGGGCGGAGTCTGTTTTTATGTCAACACCAGATGGTGTAATTCTGGACATATCACAATCAAAAAGACATTATGCTCTCCGCATACTGAGGTTTTAGCTGTTAGCTGCAGAACACCCTACCTTCCCCGTGAGTTCACGGTGCCATGGATTGTATACAGGCAATCTGTTCTCCCAAACAACAGGCAACTTGTTAAATGCCCCACTCGTAATGATAAGACTATTGACTTCTTGAATGCAAATGTAAAGGATGCGTACTTATTCAGTGCCCTCCCCCCTTTAGGGCAGGCTAACCACAATATGATTCACCTCCTATCCAAGCACAGAACATAGAACAACGCCAGAAGCCCAAAACCATCATGGTACGGAAATGGTCACAGGAAAGCTGTGAAACGCTGAGCGGATGCTTTGAGTTTACCGAGTGCAATACATTCATTGATGCCTCTGGTGGTCATATAAACCTTCTATTTAACATTCTGACTATATCAACTTCTGTGTGGACAATGTCGTTCCATTGAGAAGTGCTACCCAGATAACAAACCATGTATTACAATGAAAAAAACAAGCAGTCCTGAGGTGTGACATTGTCAATGTGGAAGGGATACAGAAGGAACTAAAGCAAATGATCTGGGCTGGTAAGAAGTACTACAAGAACAAGATTGAGCAACAGTTTGCTCGCAACAACGTCAGGGAGGTGTGGAAGGGGATGTAGCTCATAACTGGATATGGTGGGCGTTCAGCTGAGGGAATTGTGGAGGCACCAGCTAATGAGCTCAACCAGTTCTTTGCACACTTTGACTGTGATTTCTCCACAGAAAGACATACTTTATATCTGGTTTTAGTTGTTTAAGTTTACACTGAAAGCATTGTTCCACCCACAAAATGTTATAAGAAAAATATATATATATTTTTTACACTGTTTGGATTTAGGAGACCCTAAAAATCTGCCTAAGGCTTTCAATCGCAAAAAGAAATCCTGGATAATAAGATAATTCTAATGTATAACCTAAATGGTGTGCTGTTCTAGTAACTTTATTTACTAGGACCACTGCTTACCACCTACTGTATTGTATAGATGTTTTTTGTAAAACATCAGTTATTTGAATAAGGGAAAGGGAAAGGGGGATACTAGTCAGTTGTAAAACTGCATGCATTCAACTGAAATGTGTCTTTCACATTTAACCCAACCCCTCTGAATCAGAGAGGTGCGGGGGGCTGCCTGAATTGACATCCACGTCTTTAAGTGAGAGTTACCAAGAAATATGGTTGTATAAATCCCATTAGATTTATTTAAAGCCACAATCTGGAGTTTCAGCAAAGAGCAATCCCGACACTTAAATGAGGATATCCCCCATTTTGACGTGTACCTGTTTTAGCACTTACCTATACTGTTTGATATCCCAAGACAGTTTGTGGTCCATATCCCAGATATAGATACTTTATAGGCATATCATGTTATGCCATTTGAAATGAATCTAAAATACCTTAGAACCATTACCTTACCACGCTTATCCACATCCTAGAACACCAACATTACCTGTAAAGACCTTGGATTTTTTTTTTAATTAAAAAAAAAAAATTAAACATTTAAAACAATGTTTATTCTGTCATCGTTGCTAGCCATGGCACCACCAAAAAGAAAACACGACATCAAGAAGTGCAAAATTGGGGATGTATGACCGGCAGCCTAGCCTTTGCAAGTCTGATCTGTGATGGATTTGTTATTATAATGTATATAATGGTCACAATAAACATTGTGGTATTCTTTTCAACATTCTATTGAGAAAAAAAGGTGTGCATTAAGGAAATTTCAAATAGAAGCCCGCTTTGAACAAGTGCCGGTTGTGTTCAGTGATTGAAGCAAAGGAGGTGAGGAAAGGAAGGAAAGGGACCATGGAATGGAAGCCAGGATAGAAGGAATGGAAGTTAGGAAAGATCAAGGAAAGGAAGCTAGGAAAGGAGGAGAGGAAGCCAGGGAAGGAAAGGGAGCAAGTAAAGGAGGAAAGGAAAGGAAGCTAGTGAACAAGGACTGGAGGAAAGGAAGCTAGGATAGGAGGAAATGAAAGGGAGTTAGGAAAGGATAGGAGGAAAGAGAGCTAGGAAAGCAAATAAGGGGAGGAATGGAAGGAAAGGAAGATAGGATACCAAAAGAATGCATCTCTAAAAGTAATTGTGATATATGAATTTTTATCTTATTTTTATGAGAACTGAGGATTTGCTAATATGGATTCCGTATCTTAAATCTGCACAAACTGATCTGTAAAACGCAACTCACAAATATGTGGAACAACTCACAAATGGAATCATAAATATGTAAAATGTTGGTTACAAATGTAATCTCTGTAGTCACAAATGTCATATTCACAAAAACATATTTGACCACTGTTGGGTTTGCAAAATTAGAAATATTTTTGTAAAATGTGCTGTGTTAAAAACCCTGTCTTGCATCGAGACCCCTTGTGTAGCATATTACTGGCAACTTCAGGAGAGTAAAGGCAGAATCTACTAAGGCCAGCAGGAGCAGCAGGAGGAGAGTCTGGAACAGTTTTTTTCTGGTTAACTTGGTCTCTGGCTTCCTCTTGAGTCAACCGTGTGTGTCTTAATTATTTAATAAAACGGTGCGCTTAAAGCATCAGACAAGCTTAATGCATATAGTTGATTTTATTATCAAATCATATAATCAAATTACATTTTATTTGTTACATGCACTGAATCAAACAGGTATTAATACCAAAATAACATGCAAATCAGGCAAGTCCGCAATTTAATATAACATGTTTGTACTTTATTTGTATTTATTTTTTTGCCCTGAATGACTGGTGGGATGGGTTGATATGCTGTATATTTGTTTGTAAATATTTATGTGCGTCCTCAGTATCTTGTCTCATTGTCAAACTAGTGTCTGTCAACATAGTTGTATTTCTGTATCACATTAAGTTTGGGTGGATGTATGCGCCACAAAAAGTTATCCTTCAAACATGGGAAAGGGTGGTGCCTGGTGGTGGTGTAAAATAAATCAACACAAACAATGAAATACTGATATTCATTGATTTGCACAAAATTACTCTCAACGTAAATTCAATTCTTATTGGCATTGAAAATGTGTTCCTTTGTGTTATTACGCTAGCTTAAAGTTGCAGAGATAATTAGCCTTTCACTCAACAGGCTACTATGGTCTTGTGGCACCCAGGGGTAGCACTGTCTGTGTGACCCTTTGTCATACTTACAACACACAGAAGTACTCCACTTGTCAGAATTCTGCAGTTCCTCTTTTCTGCAACATTGGGTGGATCCTGTTAGAAAAAGAAGAAACTCACCCAGTCATAACACTTGGTATGCCCACGGGTTACTCCATTCCCACGGGGGACCGGTATGAAAATGTATGCACTCACTATTGTAAGAGCGTCTGATAAATTACGGATATGTAAATGTAACAATGTATGCAGTTTTAAGCGAAACAAACACACACAAAACACAAAAATCAAGTGGAAGGACAGGATGAAACATTCAAAACAATGTTCCAAGCTTGTTCAGTCTATGTTTTTCTACTGTTATTATCGCAATGGGTAAAGAGAAAATTCTGAGTAAAGTTCAGTAATCAAACGTTGGGTAGGATGGGGGTTTCATTCGGGGAAGAGACAATACAAACATGGTGGTGTGTATATTGTTCAAACAGAAGGGAAATGTTGCAATCTGCAGAGGACATCCTCTGAACTTTGTACTCTACAACACACTGCAATAAGCTGTGCACTGACAGATCAAACACACAAGAGGTTTCCAAACACATGTAAAAATGTACTGTATTATTTATTTTATATTATATTTAACCTTATTTGGACAGGGAGTCTTATTGAGACCAAGGTTGCTTTTGCAAATGAGGCCTGTAATTACAAAGATAGGCACATCAAATACAATTACAAAACACAAAACTGCACAAACAGCAAACAGGAGGGTATCGAAACTCAACAACAGTTCACACTGTACGTGTCAGTATCAAACGGATGTCACTACATAGCCAAAGAGCGTTGTGGTTAAAATAGTACCTAAACCCTTTCTCTCACAGATTGCTTGTGTGCTGGGGTGGCAGGGTAGCCTAGTGGTTAGAGTGTTAGACTAGTAACTGAAAGATTATCAGTTCAAATCCCTGAGCTGACAAGATACAAATCTGTTGTTCTGCCCCCTGAACAGGCAGTTAACCCACTGTTCCTAGGCTGTCATTGAAAATAAAAATTTGTTCTTAACTGACTTGCCTAGTTAAATAAAGGTAAATAATTAACTTATTAGAGCAAATGTGCCAGTTGGGACAACATCTTATATACTTTATAAAAAAGTGAAACTCAACTGAATAACCAGATAAGTTCAGGGTCACCCTGTTGTATCCGCAACGCGTCAGTGTTTTTGTTCTTGCCATGCATAAGCCATAAGGCTTTAAACATTTTACACTACATGAGTGCCTTGAGTTCTTCTGGAAGTTAGTTTGGACAAACGCTTTCCCGGCATTGTTTACTATCCAGCATCAACTTATTTTTGTTCTATAGTATTTTATCCCATGATCAAAGAGCACCTTGTGGATTCATTATAAACCACAGAAGAACTCCCCTCTTGTGTCTCTAATCTTTCTCATATGTTTGTTGTTGGCCTCATTCAAAACATCACTTTCAGCCACCTGTTCCGACTCAAATAAGACATTGTTATAGATTGGGTGTAGTATGTAGTCTGTGCCGCTTTTCTTCTCAGGTTTCTCACATTCGAGGTATTCTAACTGGGGAAAAGTAAAAGGAGATGGGGGAATGTACCAATACCAATCATCCAAAATAGGAACGAGCAAAAAACATGTACAGCGCCTTCAGAAAGTGTTAACACCCCTTGAATTTTGTTGTTACAAAGTGGGATTCAAATGGATTTAATTGTCATTTGTTGTCAACAATCTACAAAAAGTACGCTGTAATGTCAAGTGGAAGGGAAATTTGAACACTTGTAAAACCTTAATGAAAAATGAAACACTAATATATCTTGATTAGAAAAGTATTCAAGCCTATACATGTTAGAATCACCTTTGGCAGCGATTACAGCTGTGAGTCTTTCTGGATACGTTTCAAAAAAGCTTTCCCCACTTGGATTGTGCAACATTTTCCCATTATTCTTTTTTAAATTCTTCAAGCCCAAATTGGCTGGTGGTCATTGCTAGACAACCATTTTCTGATCTTTAAGTCAAAACAGTAACTCAGCCACTTAGGAACATTCACTGTCTTCTTGGTAAGCAACTCCAGTGTAGATTTGGCCTTGTGGTTTAGGTTATTGTCCTGCTGAAAGGTGAATTCATCTCCCAGTGTCTGGTGGAAAGCAGATTGACCCATGTTTTCCTCTAGGATTTTGCCAGTACTTGCTCCAATTTGTTAATTTTTATCCTGAAAAACTCCCCAGACCTTAATGATTACAAACATACCCATAACATGATGCAGCCACCACAATGTTTGAAAATATGGAGATTGGTACTCAGGAATGTGTTGTATTGGATTTGCCCGTGTCGTGTCTTTGGCTATGCCGGATTAAGTGATATGACGTGCTATTCTATAAAATAATTTCTCTGTAATTAATATTACCTGATTAACTAATCATGTAATTGTAATTAACTACAAAGTCGGGGCACCACGTAAGAATGTTTATAGAGCTATTATCTTCCGAATAAACTCTTAAAGACCTAGTGATCTTTTACATCAACAGCAGTCAATTATTAATCCTGACCTTATTTCAATCTCATCTGAACATCCTGGAATTCTTCACGAACCCTGGCTAACAAGTTGAATCAGCAATACAAAATTTGGTTTAATTATTTATTTACTAAATAATCACACAGAATTACATTGCACAGAATGGATCATACATTGAATACTAATTATGTCATACATGAAGAACGTCCCTGGTGGATGGAACCGATATGACGGCAGGTTACACAAAGAGAGGGGGGTTGGCTTGAATGAAAGCGCGGGAAGACTGGAGAACAAAGGGATTTGGTCTCTATCGGACCTTATGAAGCTATGCTATCGTAAATACAGAATCTGATGCATTCTAAATAACCGCCCATTTGGAACAGGAAAATGCAAGACATATTTACTCTGAGCCACGCCTCAATAGGTTGGTTGTAGATGGAAGGCCGTGTTGCCCAACCGAAGTCTCTTGTCCCTTGTCAAATGTCTCTGGTGTTAGAAGGAATACATTGTAGTACCGTTTTCGTGTGGTAGAATGGATATGTTGTAGTACCCTGTCTTTCTGAAGAGATTGTCCGTTCTTTCCTAGCCCACGTTTACAGCAGCTAGAAGGTATCACCTCTGGGGTGAATGAGAGTTCAAAGTTCATACCAAGTTGCCATACTTTTAAGCTCGTGCTATATTCTGGCTGGTATAGTCGAAATTCCTCATTTCGGCGTGTCGATGGTCACCTGCACTCTGAAATTCGACGCTAATTTCGTTAGAAAATTATTAGCCCTTTTAACACAGAGGACCGTCATCCTTGGAACCCAAAGTAACATTTTCGTAAAGGGCTTATAAAGTGGTGAAGAGAAGGTGTGTTTCATAGTTTACCACCAATATCTGTTCACTTGGGCAGGGCCACTGAGATGAGCATAGTTCACCCTCTATGAAACCAATTCTCTTATTTAGGAGCTAAAATTACATTTAATCTTTCCACAAATAGTTTCATATTTAAACATTTAAATTGCACAACAATTCCATGTGAATCTGATACCAAGAATGTGTAGACTTTCCGAGATACAGTTTGTCATCCTGTCATTAGTGAAAATGTCTCAGATGCAAACCGATCTGACATCATATTCCTTAAGTACCAACGCATATTTTCAGCTGGTTGGATTACCGAAATATGGTTCCTGTCCCCACCCTTTTGACGTTACCATACTCTCTATGTTAACAAAGAGATTTTCAATAGTCCCTCTGTAGAGTAGAGAGAGAGAAAAGGGGGGAAGGTATTTACGGGGGTCATAAACCTCACCAACAGGCCAACGTCATGACACCCCAAACATAACACCTTGTATTCAGGACAAAAAGTTAATTGATTTGCAGTATTACTTTAGTGCCGTGTTGCAAACAAGATGCATGTTTTGACAGAGACCCCCAGACGTTCCATAAACACCCTCCAAACCCTGGACGTGAACTGGGGACCCCGTTCAGAGACTATATCCTCAGGCACCCCGTAGTGCAGGAAGACGTGTGTGAACAGGGCCTCCGCAGTCTGTAGGGCCGTAGGGAGACCGGGTAAAGGAAGGAGACGGCAGCACTTAGAAAACCGATCCACAACAACCAGGATCGTGGTGTTACCCTGCGAGGGAGGAAGATCAGTCATGAAGTCCACAGACATGTGCGACCACGGCCGCTGTGGAACGGGTAGGGGTTGTAACTTCCCCCTGGGCAGGTGTCTAGGAGCCTTGCACTGGGCGCACACCGAGCAGGAGGAAACATAAACCCTAATGTCCTTAGCTAAAGTGGGACACCAGTACTTCCCACTAAGACCGCGCACCGTCCGACCGATGCCAGGATAACCAAAGGAGGGTGACGTGTGGGCCCAATAGATCAACCGGACAGCAGATGGAACGTACAGACGCCCAGCTGGACACAGAGGGAGTGGGCTCTGTCCGTAACGCCCGCTCGATGTCCACGTCCAGCTCCCACACTACCGGTGCCACCAGGCAAGAGGCCGGGAGTATGGGAGTGTGATCCATGGACCGCTCCTCTGTGTCATACATCCGGGACAGTGCGTCTGCGTTAGCATTCTGGGAACCTGGTCGGTAGGACAGGGTGAAAACAAAACGGGTAAAGAACATGGCCTACCTTGCCTGACGAGGGTTCAGTCTCCTCTCCGCCCGGATGTACTCCAGATTGCGGTGGTCAGTCCAGATGAGAAAAGGGTGTTTAGCCCCCTCAAGCCAATGTCTCCACGCCTTCAGAGCCTTGATGACAGCCAACAGCTCCCAGTCCCCCCACATCATAGTTACGCTCTGCCGGGCTGAGCTTCTTCGAAAAGAAGGCACAGGGGCAGAGCTTCGGTGGCGTACCCGCGAGCGCTGAGAGAGCACGGCTCCTATCCCAGGCTCGGAAGCTTCCACCTCCACTATGAACGCCAAAGAGGGATCTGGATGAGCCAGCACAGGAGCCGAAGTAAACAGAGCTTTCAGGTGATCAAAAGCCCTGTCCGCCTCAGCTGACCACTGCAGTCGCACCGGCTCCCCCTTCGGTAGTGAGGTAATGGGAGCCGCTACCTGACCAGTGCCCCGGATAAACCTCCGGTAGTAGTTGGCAAACCCTAGAAACCTCTGCACTTCCTTTACCGTGGTGGGAGTCATCAAATTAAGCACGGCTGAAATGCAGTCACTCTCCATCTCTACCCCTGAAGTGGAAATGCGGTACCCTAGGAAGGAGACGGACTGCTGGAAGAACAAACATTTCTCAGCCTTGACGTACAGGTCATGCTCCAACAGTTGACCAAGCACCCTGCGCACCAGGGACACATGCTTGGCGCGTGTAGCGGAGTATGTCAGAATGTCGTCGATATACACCATGACACCCTGCCCGTGCAGGTCACGGAAAATCTCGTCTACAAATGCCTGGAAGACTGATGGAGCATTCATCAACCCGTACGGCATGACGAGGTACTCATAGTGCCCTGAGGTGGTACTAAATGCAGTCTTCCATTTGTCCCCCTCCCGAAAACGCACCAGATTGTAAGCGCTCCTGAGATCCAATTTTGTGAAGAAGCCCGCCCGTGCATTGACTCGATCGCACTGGCTATGAGAGGCAGCGGGTAGCTGTACCTCACAGTGATCTGATTGATACCTCAATAGTCAATACACGGGCGCAGACCTCCAAATGTATCCCTGTCCCAGAGATTCAGAGACATATGTTTTCCGCCGTCTCTTCCTGTGAAAGAGGATACATGTGACTCCTAGGAAGTGCTGCGTCTACCAGGAGATTTATCGCATAATCCCCCCGTCGATAGGGTGGTAATTGAGTCGCCTTCTTCTTACAGAAGGCGAGAGCCAAATCGGCATATTCTGAGGGGATGTGCACGGTGGAGACCTGGTCTGGACTGGATCACGAGCTGCAAAATCTGGAGCGATGAGAGAGAGGTGGCTTTCCAGCGCCTCCACCATCATCACAACCTCTCAGGTTGTGGATCATGAGGAGAGAATCAGTCTCTTCCTTATTTATTCTCCTGCGTTTCCCGTGGTGCTGGGCCTACACTGGTCGCACCAATGGAAACACCTACACACCTCCCCAAGCACTTTCGTGACCATCCCTTGAGAGCCCTCTGTTGCCACAAAATAATGAGGTCATGATAGGCCAACCAGGGTAGGCCCAGCACCATGACCCTCCTGCGTAACCATGCTTAGTGGAGCGGTGGCCTCCCTAATTAGCCCTGACCCTAATGGGCAACTATCTGGCGTGCACAGGGAAGGGCATATCCACAGGAACAATGGGGATCCCTAAACTATGGGCAAATTAACGATCAATAAAGTTCCCAGCTGCGCCTGAATCTACGAGCGCTGGGAATGCGGGGAAAACTCAGGAAATTCTATACACACCAACATGTGAGCAACAGGGGGCTCTGGGTGAGTCTGGTGCCTACTCACCTGGGGTGACACGACAATGCCCTGCCTGCTGCCTTGACTCCCTGAGGAAACCCCCAGCACCGACCAGCAGTGTGCCCTCAGATGGAGCAGGGAATGGCCCCTCCTCCGGTCCCCCTAAGTGCAGCACCTCCAAGCTCCATAGGCGTCGGAGCAGAGGTGCTGGGAGATTGGAATGACAGGCCCCAATCCGGACTTCCTCAGGTGGCCAGCAGGTTATCCAGCCGTATGGACATGTCCACCAGCTGGTTGAAGGTAAGAGTGGTGTCCCTGCATGCCAGCTCCCACCGTACGTCCTCGCGCAGACTGCACCGGTAATGGTCGATCAGGGCCCTGTCATTCCATCCCGCGCCGGCGGCCAGGGTTCGGAACTCCAGCGCAAAGTACTGTGCGCTCCTTGTCCCCTGCCTGAGGTGAAACAGGCGTTCACCCGCCGCTCTACCCTCTGGTGGATGGTCGAACACTCTCCGGAAGATGCGGGTGAAATCCTCGTAGTGGTTCAACGCCGCTCCGTCCTCTCCCCATACGGCATTGGCCCACTCCAGGGCTTTCCCGGATAGACAGGAAACGAGGGCGGACACACTCTCTCTTCCCAAAGGAACCCGGCAGCCGTCCCATCATACTCCCTCGGGAGCGCAAGACGAATCCCACTGGGACCAGGTGAAGGAGGGGTGGACAGCGGTGTGGGTTGTGGAGTGGGAGGTTATGATGATGGTGGAGGCGTTGGAAAACCTCCTCTCTCCCATCGCTCCAGATTTTGCAGCACGTGATCCATGGCTGTGCTGAGACGTTGCAACATGGTCGCGTGCTGCTGGATGCGCTCCTCGACTGGCAGAGGAGGGCTGTGTGCTCCTGCTGACTCCATTTAGAGGTGCGTGTTTCTGTCAGGTGTCTCAGTGTAGCAGGTAAGCAGAGTCAGGCGCAGGACAACGGAGATGAGTAATCACGTATATATTTACTCAAAATACAAACTGCCAAAATTGGTAGTAAAATACAACCACACAAAATAAAGATAATCTAACATAGAACAAACACGCACAAAACCATGGGGGAAGAGGGATTAAATAAGGAACATGTAATTATGGGATAGAAACCAGGTGTGTATAATGAATACAAAACACATAGAAATTGAAAAGTAGATCCGATGTAGCTAGAAGACGGGTGGCGTCGACCGCCGAACGCCGCCCGAACGAGGAGAGGGACCAACTTCGGCTGAATTCGTGACATACATTTTCACATATATTTTATATGTTCGAATTTATAATCAATTATGCTTCCCAAAAATAACATGGTCGCTGTGGAAGAATGGTTATTTTGATACAGGGATTTTCTGCATTTATCAGAGTGCCATAAGGTAGCCTAATTTCAGATGCGTCCATTTAAACAGGATTATTAAAGAAATTGTTCTTCTAGCAAAGCATGGAAACGTTTTAATCAAACTATTATCTTAATCTGAATATCCACAATAGTCAAATTATTGTGTGCATGTAACCGTACTCATTATGGGGTGTTGTGTGTAGGCCAGTAAAAAAAAGAAACTGTTCAACAAAATATGGAAAAAGTCAAGGGGTGTGAATACTTTCTGAAGGCAATGTACATCCACATTCTCACCCAAATGATAGTGAACTACCGCAGGTACTTTTGGGGGAGGAGACACCTCTTATAAGAAGAGGCACACAGGAAACAAAGTGCAGGAAGACAAGTAGGTTTCATTTGCAAAGGTTGTGTGTTGCAATATTTTCTGCACTGCATGCTAGTGAACAAAGTGAAGGAGAAGATGTCCAGGCAGGGACCCCTCTGCCTGCTCACCTGCATGGTAGCCATGGGTAAGCGCCGACCCTACGCTTAATATTCAATTACATATTAAAGGGGTTGGATAAAACATCAGCTGAACTCGTAAAAAAAAGTTAATTACTTACATATTTTAAATTACAATTTATTTATTGGGTAGCTATTCCTGTGTGAAATACTCAAGTATGTTGAACCGTTCACACCATTGTAATCAATAAGTATAGTTGAAGTAGAGGAGGATATGTTTTCAAAATGGAGGCTTAACTTGCACAGGGATAATTTATGTCAAAGGAATGTCCCTAATGTCGCCATTAGCGTAGGCTAACAGGGATCCCAATAAAATCTAATGCTCTAAATATAATTTACAGAACTAGTCATATACTTATTTGGGGTTTTACGCCAATAATGGTAACCCACTTCCACCAAAAACATTTTGCGTTGAGGCAATATTTGGTTGGAACTATAGGTCACTTAATCCTTTAAACCTAGATAACACATTCATGTTTTTGAGATAGTCAATGATAAGCATTAACTATTGGACACATTTTTCATAGTGAAAAAGTCATAAAGACGTTATTTACAATGTTACAGCTGCATGACCTTTTTGAGGGCAGTTCTGGCTGAACACACCTAGCACCCCCAAAAATGTTAATCATGATTTCTCAAAATACGTTTGTGCACCTTCTCATCCATGTGCACATATTACAGACTGAACCTTGTTTACACCAGTGAAGGTGGCAGAATATGATCAGCTGCGGGTCATTTTGTTCTTCAAAGGATGGCGCTCTTTGATGCTATATTTACAGTTAGGCTATATATAATATATGCAACAAATCTTCCACCAACATGGTTCTGTGGCAATGCACCACATAACCAATAAGCAAAGCATTAACAATGAAGGTTCCGACACACACTGGACCAGAGCCATTTATTTGGGCTGGACTAACCAATTATGGGGCACAGGGCAAGAACGTCTTTAACCAACTGTTAGCCTAAATGTAATTCAGAACACAGTGGCATGTTGTAACGATTTGGGAGAAGCCCAGATAAAATGGAGACACGTATAGGTTAACCTGTGTTATCCAGACGATGTGCAGCCCATCGTTTAGCTGTTTTGTGCGTCTCCGCTGTGGGAGTGATAATATCAGGACCATGGCCAGAGGCCAAGCGCTCGGACAAATTGATAACACGACAGTCTCATCAAAATGTGCAACAACAGAAATGTATGAATTTACTTTAGGAAACTTTCTGAATGGATATAGAGAAAATAAGAAAACCCACACGCATATCTGTCAAAGGACCCACCATTTAAAGCCACCAGTGCATTTCAAACACACAAGAGCAAATCACGATTCTCCTTTCCTAAAAACGTTAGCTATTAAAAACCTAGGCCTTGGATAATGCTTAAACAACGTAGCCTACCAAATGAATTGACAAGTTTGAAGGGGGGAGAGAGACAGCTATGCCTATCATTAGAAGCATATGTATTGATGCAAGGGACATGTCTGGACCGGAAAAACCTTCTCCATACCGGTGATAATGGCTCTAGGCAGCTTTGTTTGGCATTTCTGATTTATTCTACAATTCATTGTGTATTGACAGTAAATCAACTTTGGATTTGATTATTGTATCAGACCAAGAGAACGTCTGACAGTCAGGAGTCTTAAATATTGGTTTTAGTGATCATATGGTAACCTACTGTACCCGTATGAAATCCAAAATTCTACTTGAAACAGGTAATAACCACATGAACCTACGGTCTATGAAACAATACTCCAAGGAACGTTTTGTAGAAGTACTTGGAATTTTGGATTTGTCTTATGTACTGAACTGTGATGATGTTGATCAAGCTTGTTTCGGTCTGCACTCAAAACAAATTAGAATCCAACAGTGGTCAGGGAAATGGATCACTTCCGTGATCTTAGACCTCATAAGGAAAAGGGATCGCTACCTGGCCAAATTCAGAAAGACGAATCTACGACAAGATTATGACGGTTATCTTAAGGAAAGATACAAAATGGAGGCCAAATCCCAACATTACATAGACGCTGTTAATAACTTACTGTACATCAGCCTTGTAAACTGTGGAACATTTTAAAAGACAAAATGTGGAACATTTTAAAAAACTCCCCATGAAGTAAAATCCTGTAGTATTGGCCTGGATATTGATTATGTTTTATGCAATGACCAGGCAAAGGTTGCACATTATTTTAACACGTTGTACCATTACCACTATAGCCTCATCTCTAGTTAAGACGTTACTGACCTGCTCTGGACACTATGGCCAGTCTTTAATTAAGAACTTTTACCATAGCAAAGGTTTCACAAATGATTTGCTTGAGTTGTGCATGGTAACAGAGAACAAAGTTTCCAATCTACTATGCCTAATGAGCACAAGCAAAGCAACTGGGCTGGATAACCTTCCTGCAAGATTCATAAAGGATTGTGCTTGTGTCACTGCAAAAAAATTATAACGCATATTGTAAACCTTTCTATTAGTAGTGGTACATTTCCCAAAGATCTCGAAACAGCCCGGGTGGTTCCGCCCCACAAGAAGAACAGTTAAACAAATGTAGGAAACTACAGGCCTGTGTCGATCCTCTGCACCTTATCCAAAGTTGTTCGTTTTTAATTAGGGATACCTTCTCGAGAACTTCTTTATGATCTCCAATCTGGCTTTACAACAGCTCATTTCACTGATACTTGCCTTATCCGCCTTTTTGACCACATCAAGCAGGAAACTATACAGGTATGGGGAACTATACAGGTATGGTCATGTTAGACTTGCAGAACGCTTTTGACACTGTGGACCATGATATTCTCCTGATAAAACTGAAATGCATGGGTCTAAATGATGTAGCAGTGAATTGGTTTAGGTCTTATCTGACGAACAGAACACAAGTATGTAATGTTGGTGATGTTCTGTCAGAGGCCAAAGAAATATCCCATGGAGTACCACAGGGATCAATTTTAGGGCCTCTCTTATTTATTATATACGTTAATGATATGCCAGATACAGTAAAGTGCAAACTGCTTTATGCTGATGACTCAGCCGTACTTGTATCAGGGAAGGATACAGTTTACATAGAGGAGACCCTAAGTAAGGAATTGCATTTTGTTAGAGATTGGTTGACTGACAACAAATTGTCACTACATTTGGGAAAAACTGAATGGATTTTGTTTGGAACAAACACAGATTGCTTAGGGCTGACAAGATAAAGGTAAACTGCAGGAATGGATCTTAAACAAGTGTAACTTATATTGGTGCGTCCCTAGACAAATCCCTTTCTGGAGACCTGATTGCTGCTAAAATTCTTTCTAAAATGGCAAACAAATTGAAATGTTTATATTTCAAGATATTTTAACATCAAAGTTAAGAAACTGCTTGTCTCAACATTGATTGGGTCATTTTGATTATGCCTGCTCTGCTTGGCAGAGTGGGCTATCAAAAAAGCTGAAAAAGAGAATGCAGGTCATGCAGAATAATGTTATCAGGTATATACTGAATGTCCCCCCTAGGACCCACATAGGGGTACAGGAGTTCCGGGAGGTGGGCTTGTTGCCTTTGGAGTCCAGAGCGGACAAACTTAAACTTAATCATATGTTTGACCTCTTAAATGATTGTGCCCCAGGTTATATGAAAAGAAAAGAAAGAAAAAGCAGAAATAACTTTAAAAAGCAGGCAAAGGTTTTCATTTGGACAAGGTTATCTAAGTAAGAGAAATCAGTCCACTGCCACTTGTGCCCCCTACTGCTGGTCAGGTGTATTTATTTGAAGGATCGGTATGATGTGCAATGATTAGATTGTTTTAATGTCAAATTAATATGGTTGATTTTTAAGGTTAAGGAAAAGTGCAGTGAATAGTGCCTCTTTTTAGGATGTCAATATAAATTAATGTATTTATGGTCATTTGTAATTTTGTCTTGCCTTTTAATCATTATATGTGTTAGGGTTTTTACCATCGAGGACCACTTTGGAAAAAATTATTTTAATGAATACTTTCAAGTGATACCCTCTGGGTTCACATTCTACATTTTGTTGTACATGTATGTTACCCAAAATAAATTCAATTCAATATGTGATAGTAGGCTTATATTATGAAGGCCTATATGATCATATCTAAATCTGTCTCTAGTGGATATTCTTTGCCTCTGTCTTGCATAGCACAGGTCAGGTGGTATAGGTCAGGTGGTATAGCAGCATAGGCCTATGAATTATAGATTAATATATGAATTACCTTAATTTCTAATTTACACATCTCTCAATCTTCATTGTTCCTGTCCTGCACAATTCACACATATCCGCTGGCATCAGCTCCACTGGTGTCAGAAGCGCTTGGTGTAGTTAGTGCAAAAGAGTCAGGCGCAGAACAGCATTGATGAGCTACACAACGTAGTTTACTCATAAAGATACAAATACTAAGTCCCCCAAATTGACTGACATAAATCAAGAATAATAACGCACAACAAACATGGGGAAAACAGAGGGTTAAATAATGAACATGTAATTGGGGATTTGAAACCAGGTGTGTATAAAACAAAGACAAAACAAATGGAGTATGAAAAGTGGATCGGCGATGGCTAGAAGGCCGGCGACGTCGACCGCCAAACGCCGCCCGAACAAGGAGAGGGACCGACTTCGGCGGAAGTCGTGACAACTGGCCTCTCTTCCCTCTCCTCTCTCTATTCCTAATAGCTTTTGTATGAGTTGCCTAGCTCAATGCGAGTCCCAGGAATAGCAATATAGTTTGGTCACTTATTTTGAGCATTTTTTTTTTTAAACTAATATTCAAGGGGATAAGGGGGGACTTCACTGGGTGGTGAAAGTGCAAGGTGATGAGCTTGATGATAATTTCCAATAAATATCGAGGGTCTTATTCTGGTGACACGTTCATCAATGCTTGGCTGCCATTAGACAAATAAAAAGAATCAATCTTTTTTTTATGTGCGCTACGTCATTACGCGCACACTTTAATCCTCAACAAGTCAATTTGATCTCTGGTGAGAAAGAGTGCATATTGTTTTTATGGCGATTTTAGAATATTGACATGAAAATCTGTTGCCAATTGGATGGACATCTAGATAATCATCTGATTGTGCTTCTCCAACCTTCTTTGCCAGCTGTCTCTTCAATGGCTTTCAACATTGATGAAGCAAACCCAAAAATCTACAAGGGGGAGGAACAGGATTTCTTTGGTTACAAAGTCTTGCAATTCATATCTGGCAAGGAGAAAGGGTAAGTGTTACTGTTATCATATTAGTGAAAAATGTCAAGCATTATGTTACAAACTTCATCTGCAAAACAGTATCACACACCTGAGGAAACAAAAATGACCAGAAAAATGCACCTGTGTCTGCAAACATGCACTATATACAGTACCAGTCAAAAGCGTGTGCAAAGCTGTCATTAAGGCAAATGGTGGCTACTTTGAAGAATCTCAAATATAAAATAGATTTTAATTTGTTTAACACTTTTTTTTTACTACATGATTCCATATGTGTTATTTCATAGTTTTGATGTCTTCATTATTATTCTACAATGTAGAAAATAGCAAAAATAAAGAAAACCCCTTGAATGACTAGGTGTGTCCAAACCTTTGACTGGTACTGTGTATCCATAGAAATGTACTTAGAAAATATATGTCTCTGTATTTATCTATATTCCTCAGTGCACATTTACTTACGTTTTTTAAATGATGTGCACTGCATCCAATGCCCATGACTATTACACAGTGAAACTACCTAATGTGCATCAGTGTATTTGTTATGCATATGTTGATGGAATGAAAACTCTGAACGGTGCTTCTTCATTTCTTCATTTTCACACCTCTGATAACATCCTGCCTATGCTTTCCTCCTTCACCATGCAGTTGTTATTGTAACCTTAGTAACCAAAATAAAACAGATGTACAAAAGTAATTTACCACATTGTCAAAAATGTTTTGCAACCACTCTTAATCTAAAGTTTGTCATACACTCAGTGGCCTGTTTATTAGATACACCACCCTATTCACGAAAATGGATCGCTTCTATAGACAGTGAGTCTCGTGGCCTTGGCTTGCTATATAAAGCAGGCAGACAGACATCGAGGCATTCAGTTACTGCTCAATTGAATGTTAGAATGGACTAAACGAGTGACCTAAGCGACTTTGAGCGTGGCATGATCGTTGGTGCCAGGGGTGCTGGATCCAGTATCTCAGAAATGTTTGCCCCCTGGGCTTTTCACATTGTCTAGGGTTTACTGAGATGGTGCTACAAACAAAAAACATCTAGTCAGCGGCAGTACTGTGGGCGAACAAAGCTTGTTAATGAGAGAGGTCGAAGGAGAATGGAAAGAATCGTGCAAGCTAACAGGCGGGCCACAGACAGACAAAAAATGGCGCAGAACGGCATCTCAGAACTCGTCAATCCTTGTTATGGATGGGCTACTGCAGCAGACGACCACACCAGGTTACACTCCTATCAGCTAAAGACAAGAAGCGCCTCCAGTGGGCACATGAAGCAACAGGAACCGTGATTCATCGGACCAGGCAATGTTTTCCACTCTTCAATTGTCCAGTGTTGGTGATCATGCTGATGGCAGAATCAGGATTTGGCCATGGACCCATCCTGCATCCTGCCTAGTATAAATGGTACAGGCTGGTGGAGGTGGTGTACTGGTGTGGGGAATGTTTTCCTGGCACACGTCAGGTCCCATGGTACCAATTGAGTTACAAACGTTTCTGACACCTTGTAGAATCCATGCCCCGAACAATTCAGGCTGTTCTGTATGTAAGGGGTCTGACCCGGCACTAGATGGGTGTACCTAATAAACTGAGTGTATATATAAGTAGTGACACAGGCTCATCTAAATCGACCAATCTATACTGTTATTTCTCACCCACAGGGTAATGGTCAGTGCGCCATATCAGAAGAATGGATCTGGTGGAATCTGTAGATGTACTCAAGACCAAACAAACTGTACAAGCTGTTACACTCCTGAAGGTAGAGATGGAAGTTGATGATACACTATACAGTACTTACTGGACTGCAATTTAGAAAGGTGGTTACCTTAACAAAATGAATAATTATAAGAACATGTAACACCTATCACGGTAACCATGGCTAATCAAGTATTAAAATATTGTTGAAACGTCAACAAGATCTTGAAAATGAGAAACACTAGTTGATTCTGCAAGTCTGCATTTTCCCTTTCAACAGAAACTGACACAATCAAGTACATTGGACTGTCTATGGCTGGACAATCTACTTCTCCTCCAACATTCACTGTAAGATAACCACCAAACAGTTATTTTGATCATATTCTTGTTTTCAAATACTCCATGTGAGTATGTGTAATACATGTGATTGGTTGTGTTTACATAAACAATCCAATCAGATCAGCTCTGAAAAAGATCTGATGTGATTGGTCAAAATACCAATTAGTGGGAAAAAGATCAGAATTGGGCTGCCTGTGCAAATCGAAATCACTTGTTTCACTTGAGGCATAAAACAATACCTCAGCAATCTCAAAATGATCATGGCAAATTCCTGTAAATCTCTTTTGAAGCCATCTAAAGTCCCCCAGATAACCCATTATTTTATCACATTTACGATGACTTATTCTCCTCATTCAGGCCTGCAGCCCTGGCCTGGCACACGAGTGTGATGGGAACTCCTATCTGAACAGTATCTGTTATCAGTTCAACAGCCAGCTCCAGATCACCTCTAACTTCACACCTGCCTTCCAAGGTATAATGGCAAAACTTGAAGACAGTAGTCGATAATAATAACATAACCCAAGAGTTTTAGGTATACATTGACTGTTTATTCATGTCATGCTAAATTACATTAGGATTAGGTCACAAAATATTAATTGTGAATGATAAAATCTGGATTCCTGAACATGTAAAGAATGTTGTGAGTGTTATCCATCATATACATTTATTTAGTTCACTTTCTCTTCCAGAATGTACTAAGAAAATAGTGGACCTCGTTTTCCTCTTTGACGGATCAAGAAGCATGACAAACAAAGAATTTAATGAGAACAAAGGTTTCATAAACAATATCATGACAACCCTAAAAAACTCATCGATCAAGGTATTCTTCCCTTTTAAAGTTCATAACTTAAATCATGCTCGAGAGGTTGCTGAACATACATCTGTTTAGCTACACTCTTAGAAGTAAAGGTGCCTAGAATAAACTTTTGGGTTCCCACAACGGCAGAACCTTTCCAGTTCAAACAGGTTCCTTGAGGAACCCCTCTGAAAAGGGTCTTGGAGGAACCCCTTTGTAAAGGTTCAAACCGGAACCTTTTTCTGATGGGACGGGTTACATTTTGAACCTTTTTAATAATATATTGTAGAGGTGGCAGCCTATCAGATTGGAGGAGTGGCTTATTGGTGGTGTAGCTTTCAGGTGGTTCTTTTTGGCCACCCGTTAGCGTAAATGTCATTCCTGTTCATCATGTTAAGTTTGTACACTGCAAAAAAATAACATCTTGAATATTTATGTATATTATTTATTCTAATATAATATGAATAATATTAACATTTATGTTTACATATAGTAATACAGTGGTAACTATTCTAACTTTGGGATTTGCGTAGGCTCTTTAGGAACTCATACACCTCTGTACGCCTCATTGAAGCTACAAAACTGTCGGTGTTCAATCTTAACATGTGGTTACAATACAACAGATCAGATGAACAAGAATGACATTTACTCTAAAGGGTGACCAAAAAAATATCTATGTTAAAGCCAAACCCCTACTAAGCCGCACCTCCATTCCAGGGTTCCTCCATGAACCCAATGCTACATTGAACCATTAAAGGTTACTCCAAGAATCCCTCAACTAACCAAAGCTGTAAATATGAACCATTGACTAGCAATGGTTCCTTGAGGAACTCCAGGGGTTCCTTGAGTCACCACTAATTCTAAGAGTGTATGTGCAACACCCAGGTTGCTGCAAGGAGAGTATTGTATGAAATCAATATTAGTTATATTTTGCTCTTTTTCAAATCACAGTTCGCAGCGGTTCAGTTCTCAACAAACACCAGGACAGTTTTCAACTTCCATGACTACCAAGAGGGGAGAGCCTTGACTAATCTTTGGAAAGAAGAGCACATGGCTGATCTAACCAACACACATAAGGCGATAGACTTTGTCTTGTAGGTCACAGTTGATCATTATTAATCAGTTTTAATTTCAAAATTTTGACCGAATACTCTGAGTCTGATCAAAGGGGATTGTGGTGTAAGAAAGATAGCTTGATCTGTTGTTTGTATCTAATTCAGGAAAAACATTTTTGAAAACGAAGCTGCAGGCGCCACAGCAGATGCAACTAAGGTACTGGTCGTAATAACAGATGGAAATCCCAGTGATACCGATGGAAAGTTGAACTCTATCAAAAGAAGTGATGAGAAAAACATCATCCGCTTCATCATCGGAGTAAGTCCTTAAAAAGGGATCCTGCATAACCCCAACACAACACCCCACAATTGTAGGACTTACAATGCATTCGAAAGTATTCAGACCCCTTGACTTTTTCCACATTTTGTTACGTCACAGCCTTATTCTAAAATGTATTAAATAGTTTTTTCCCCTCATCAATCTACACATAATACCCCATAATGACAAAGCAAAAACAGATTTTACATTTGTTTTGCAAAAAAACCATGAAATATCAAATTTACATAAGTATTGAGACCCTTTACTCAGTACTTTGTTGAAGCACCTTTGTCAACGATTACAGCCTCGAGTCTTCTTGGGTATGATGCTACAAGCTCGGCACACCTGTGTTGGGGAGTTTCTCCCATTCTCTGCAGATCCTCTCAAGTTCTGCCAGTTTGGATGGGAAGCGTCGCTGTACAGCTATTTTCAGGTCTCTCCAGAGATGTTCGATCGGGTTCAAGTCTGGGCTCTGGCTGGGCCACTCAAGGACATTCAGAGACTTGTCCCGAAGCCACTCCTGCATTGTCTTAGCTGTGTGCTTAGGGTCGTTGTCCTGTTGGAAGGTAAACCTTCACCCCAGTCTGAGGTCCTGAGCACTCTGGGGAAAAAATCCCCACAGCATGATACTGCCACCACCATGCCTAACCGTAGGGATGGTGCCAGGTTTCCTCCAGGAGTGACACTTGGCATTCAGACCAAAGAGTTCAATCTTGGACCAAGGCCCTTCTCCCCCGATTGTTCAGTTTGGCCAGGAGGCTAGCTCTAGGAATGGTGGTTCCAAACTTCTACCATTTAAGAATGATAGAGGCCACTGTGTTCTTGGGGATCTTCAATGCTGCAGAAATGTTTTGGTACCCTTCCCTAGATCTGAAGCTGGAGTCTTATATCTCCCTCACTAACTTTAAGCATCAGCTGTCAGAGCAGCTTACAGATCATTGCACCTGTACACAGCCCATCTGTAAATAGCCCACCCAACTACCTCATTCCCATATTGTTATTTATTTTTTGCTCCTTTGCACCCCAGTCTCTACTTGCACATTCATCTTCTGCACATCTATCACTCCAGTGTGTAATTGCTAAATTGTAATTATTTCGCCACTATGGCCTATTTATTGCCTTACCTCCCTAATCTTGCTACATTTGCACACACTGTATATAGACTTTTCTATTATGTTATTGACTGTACGTTTGTTTATCCCATATGTATCTCTGTGTTGTTTGTGTCTCACTGCTTTGCTTTATCTTGGCCAGGTCGCAGTTGTAAATGAGAACTTGGTCTCATCTGGCCTACCTGGTTAAATAAAGGTTAAATATATATATATAATTTTTTTAATAAACTCAGCAAACTTCAGGACCCTGTCTTTCAAAGATAATTCGTAAAAATCCTAATAACTTCACAGATCTTCATTGTAAAGGGTTTAAACACTGTTTCCCGTGCTTGTTCAATGAACCATGAACAATTAATGAACATGCACGTGGAACGGTCGTTAAGACAGACGGTAGGCAGTTAAGGTCACAGTTATGAAAGCTTAGGACACTAAAGAGGCCTTTCTACTGACTGAAAAACACCAGAAGAAAGATGCCCAGGGTCCCTGCTCATCTGCGTGAACGTGCCTTAGGCATGCTGCAAGGAGGCATGAGGACTGCAGATGTGGCCAGGGCAATAAATTGGAATGTCCATACTGTGAGACGCCTAAGACAGAGCTACAGGGAGACAGGATGGACAGCTGATCATCCTCGCAGTGGCAGACCACGGGTAACACCACCTGCACAGGATCAGTACATCCGAACATCACACCTGCGGGACAGGTACAGGATGTCAACAACAACTGCCCGAGTTACACCAGGAACGCACAATTCCTCCATCAGTGCTCAGACTGTCCGCAATAGGCTGAGAGAGGCTGGACTGAGGGCTTATAGGCCTGTTGTAAGGCAGGTCCTCACCAGGCATCACCGGCAACACCGTGACTGGACCAGACAGGACTGCCAAAAAGTGCTCTTCACTTCAATGAGCGTTACACTGAGGCCTGTCATGGTCTGTGGCGGTGTGTCACAGCATCGGACTGAGCTTGTTGTCATTGCAGGCAATCTCAACGCTGTGCGTTACAGGAAAGACATCCTCCTCTCTCATGTGGTACCCTTCCTGCAGGCTCATCCTGACATGACCCTCCAGCATGACAATGCCACCAGCCATACTGCTCGTTCTGTGCGTGATTTCCTGCAAGACAGGAATGTCAGTGTTCTGCCATGGCCAGCGAAGAGCCCGGATCTCAATCCCATTGAGCACGTCTGGGACCTGTTGGATCGGAGGGTGAAGGCTAGGGCCATTGCCCCCAGAAATGTCTGGGAACTTGCAGGTGCCTTGGTGGAAGAGTGGGGGTAATATCTCACAGCAAGAACTGGCAAATCTGGTGCAGTCCATGAGGAGGAGATGCACTGCAGCTGGTGGCCACACCAGATACTGACTGTTACTTTTGATTTTGACCCCCCCTTTGTTCAGGGACACATTATTTCATTTCTGTTAGTCACATGGCTGTGGAACTTGTTCAGTTTATGTCTCAGTTGTTGAATCTTGTTATGTTCATACAAATATTTACAAAGGTTTTCTGAAAACAAACGCAGTTGACAGTGAGAGGACGTTCCTTTTCGGACGCTATAGACGTTTTCGCGAGAAGACCGTTTTTCGTTTTTTTAAATGGACGGATTTTGATGGGCACTTTTTTATTATGTTACTTAGATTGACACACGGGTCAGTCAATAGATAATTAAATCCCTGCTGAATACACTTTTGTATAGAAACTTTTAATGTATGATTTTAATTAGCTTTCTTTTTTTCATTCTTCTTCCTCCTGTCTTTGTTAATTTGTTAGTACTTTTATTTTTTGATGTGAAGCACTTTGTTACTGTTGTTATTGAAAAGCGCTATACAAATATAGTTATTATTATTATTACTAGTCTCAAGGGTCCAGTCCAACTTCCCAATTACGATGTGGATGTTTAAATATCATTCATATTGAAAAGGAAATTAGACTTCATTATAATTCCACAAGCATTTCACTACACCACAAGCATTTCGCAACACCCGCAATATCATCTGCTAACTTACGTGTATGTGACCAATACAATTTGATTTGAATTGATTTTATATTTCTTGGCAGGTCAAGAATGTCGATTTGACAAAACTCAAGTCCCTGGCATCAGAGCCAAAAGAGAACAACACTTTCCTCATCCAGGACTACAACGGACTAAAAGGAATTCTAGACAACTTTCAAAAAAAGATCTTTAACATTGAAGGTACAACTCCGGATTCAGTGGAAATCTCTTAGTACTACTTACTTATTTTCCGCAAAGTCCCTGTCAACTGAGAGTTGTTATTCATAAAAAAAAACTGAAGTGGAAACATTGGTCACCTCCTGAAATATACTGGTATTTATTTCTGGTGATAACACCTTACTCAAAACATTCCACAGTAGAAGTATTAATGTATCGCTAGTAATATCAGTGTCTGTATGTTCTAGGTTCCAAAACTGCTCTGGCTGGAAACTTGACTAAAGAGATGTCCCAGAGTGGGTTCAGCGCTGTCTACGTTAATAAGGTGAGATATCGCGATAGTATGTCCAGTATGTTTTAAAATGTCATACAATATGACCCATTGTTCTATTTTCTCTACAGGACACCTTGGTTCTGGGCTCAGTGGGATCAAACAACTGGCGTGGATCTCTCTTTGAGACCGAGGGGCTGAGATCAGAGGAAAGGGAAATTCAGGACCTCACCTTGGACAAAGATTCCTATATGGGTAATGGAACATTAAGCTCAAAAAAAAATATTGCTCAAAAGTAAATTTGAACAAACTATTTCCAAACCTCCATTAGTTCAGATGTTTCAGTGAAGGGGGTGTAGTTACAATGGACCTACATTTCTTTATTGTTCTTACAGGATACTCTGTAGCTGTTGGGAAGAAGAAAGAGAACCTTCTATATTTTACTGGAGCACCAAGATCTGAACACATGGGACGGATCCTACTTTTTAACAAGGTTAATAACAACTGGACTGTCGCACAAAGATTGCCAGGAGAACAGGTTGGTAGCTATTTAGCTTAGCTATTTAGCTATTTCTGCAGCAGTGTGGATTTCAATCAAGTTGTACAATAGGGACAGCATGAAACCAGCTTTTGGGGCTACTTCAAAGGTTGAATCATGCCTCCGATAGTAAAGAGGAACACATTATATCACTTTTTGTTTACTTATGAGTTCCATTCAAAACCAAGTGCTGACTTCTTAAAACATTTAAAACCTATTTTCGTATGAATGTAAGTTTTGATTTTCTCAGATGGGCTCCTACTTCGGGGCAGAGCTGTGTTCTGTGGACATAGACTCAGACGGCAACACAGACTTCCTCCTGGTGGGTGCACCAATGTTTCACCAACCTCCGAGAGAGGGCAGGATCTACGTCTACACACTGACTGATAAGGTGGGCTTAACTGTGAATCTCTGAACAACAGATTCAAATGCTGAATTTGTGGCTGAATATGCTCATCAGGGAAAAAGTGATCTGGAAACCGAAATATATTCATTCAAATAATTCACAAAAAGACAATGTAATATGGATTTATCTTCATGTGATCTCTCCTCACCCTTCCTTTCTTAGCTGGAACTGAGGATGGAGATGAATGTTTCAGTGCTGTCTCAGGGTAGATTCGGCTCCTCCATCTCCTCTCTCACAGACCTGAATGGAGATGGGCTGAAGGATGTAGCTATTGGCGCTCCACTTGAGGACGATCACAGGGGGGCCGTGTACATTTACCTGGGTGAAAAGCTAAAGGGGATCCGCCCTGAATTCAGCCAGGTGAGGCAGACGAAGATGGAAATCATTAAAAGAAGCCCTTCATGATCAAAGAAAACAGACATCCCTCCTGGGATATCAATATCAATGCCTTTTCATTAAATGTGTATGTTTTCTTACTGCAGCGCATCTCAGCTGCGATGATGAGATCTAATCTCCAGTTCTTTGGCCAGACGATTGATGGGAAGATTGACCTGGGTGAGGATGGACTGACTGATATCGTAGTAGGAGCGCGTGGAGCAGTTGTCGTCTTGAGGTACGAGTCCAAAAAATTATAAGAAAAGACAGCTGGTTTAAACGCACAGTTGTTTAACCAGTAAAAATATCCGACTAGGGTGTGATCTGCACTGAATGGGGGCTGCGCTCAATGGGGTGTGGGCAGTGCTACCCAACATCGTACAATGTAGGCTAACATCCCAATCTTTATCTCGATCGCTCACAGGTCCAGACCGGTCCTCAGCGTCTCTGCTCATCTCCACTTCCATCCCTCGGAGATCAGCACTGATAACTTTGACTGTCTGGCAAAAGAGATCATTTCCCCCATGGTCACTTTAACAGCCTGCTTTAACATGGCAGAGGCAACAAAGAGTAAAGCTGGTAAGAACTCTCAGAACTTTTGGAACAGTGATGGCTTTGTGCTTTCCAACAGAAATTGAGTCATGATCTGAGACTACATACACAACATGACCAAAAGTATGTGGACACCTGCTCGTCGAACATCTCATTCCAAAATTATGGGCATTTATATGGAGTTGGTCCACCCCTTGCTGCTATAGCTTCCACTCTTCTGGGAAGGCTTTTTTTTCTAGTTATTGGAACATTGCTGCGGGGACTTGCTTCCATTCAGCCACAAGCATTAGTGAGGACGGGCATTGATGGGCGATTAGTCCTGGCTTGCAGTCGGCATTCCAATTCATCCCAAAGGTGTTCGATGGGGTCAGGGTTCTGTGCAGGCCAGTCAAGTTCTTCCACACCGATCTCAACAAACCATTTCTGTATGGACCTCACTTTGTGCACAGGGGCATTGTCATGCTGAAACAAGAAAGGTCCTTCCCAAAACTGTTGCCAAAAGGTTGGAAGCACAGATTCGTCTAGAATGTCATTGTATGCTGTAGTGTTAAGATTTTCCAACACTGGAACTAAGGCCGGTAGGCCGGTAGCATTCTCCTGGCATCCGCCAAACCCATTTTCATCCGTCGGACTGACAGATGTGGAAGCGTGATTCATCACTCCAGAGAACGCGTTTCCACTGCTCCAGAGTCCAAGGGCGGCAAGTTCTACACCACTCCAGTCGACGCTTGGCATTGGGCATGGTGATCTTAGGCTTGTGTGTGGCTGCTCGGCCATGGAAACCAATTTCATGAAGCTCCCAACAAACAGTTCTTGTGCTGACGTTGCTTCCAGAGGCAGTTTGGAACTCAGTAGTGAGTGTTGCAACAGAGGACAGGCGAGTTTTACGCAATTCAGCACTCGATGGTGCCGTTCAGTGAGCTTGTGTGGACTACCACTTCGTGGCTGAGCTGTTGTTGCTCCTAGACGTTTCCACTTCACAATAACAGCACTTACAGTTGACCGGTACAGCTCTAGCAGGGCAGACATTTTAGGAACTGACTTGTTGGAAAGGTGGCATTGTATGACAGCGGTACGTTGAAAGTCACTGAGCTCTTCAGTCTCTTCTTCTACTTCCAATGTTTGTCTATGGAGATTGCATGGCTGTGTGCTCGATTTTATACACCTGTCAGCAACGGGTGTGGCTGAAATAGCCGAATCCACTACTTTGAAGGGGTGTCCACATACTTTTGTATTTATAGTGTAATTGTGGCCTTGGTGGTCTAGGTCGGAGCCTTGGTGCATAGCTAAATCACTGACAACAATAAGTGGGTCTTGGTCTTTTCCCAGTCTGAAGACTGGTTGAGGCTGCTGACGGGAGGACGGATCATAATAATGGCTGGAAAGGAGCAAATGGAATGGCATCAAACATATAGAAACCATGTTTGATACCATTCCACTTATTCCGCTCCAGCTAATAACCACAAGCCTGTCCTCCCCAATTAAGGTGCCAAAGGTTGTTCCTTGGTGTGGATCTGGGACTCGAGAGTTAAGTTCTTGACTCCATCTCTGCTTTCTACTTCAGTGCTGTCCATCAGCAGGCAACCATGAGGTTCAGAACTTCTCTCCCTGATAAGAAAGCCATTTCAGACTCTTGTGTACTTTTCCAGGGGGCATTGAGTGCAGGGATAAACATCTCCTACTCGCTGGATGTGGATCCAGTGAGACAGAGGAGACGAGCCTTTTACAGCGACACGAACAAAGGGGCCAGAAGACTTCTCTCTACTGTGGAGCTGAGAAAGGAGCTGACCTGCTTCAACCACTCAGTCTACATGACAGTATGATCAATGAGTAACTGTAGCTATGCAACAATACAACAACCATGTCTCTCGCCGCAAGGAGGGGATTTAATTAATACAATTATGTTGTTAGGTTGTTCAATTCTTATTGTGTGTTGATTTTATTCAGGGATGAGAAGAACGAGGGTTTTGCAGGACTATGGATAGTGAAATGAATGCCATATTTTACTTTCTTCCAGCAATGCGTGATTGACACATTATCGCCCATAATCATCCAACTTCATTTTTCTCAATCTGAAAGCCAACAAGAGGGTCTTACTGCCATTCTGAATACTGACAGTCCTACACAGGCTGTGGTCGAGGTATGAGGATACATTCTGGGTCTGATTAAACCCTGATCACTTACAATGATTATCAGTGCTAGCAATGACTGTGGACTGAGTGCTGTAATTCAGCCAAAGACCTGTGAAAACAGGTCATCTAAACACATTCACAGTTGTCTTGAATTCATCATAGGTGCCCTTTGAAAAGAATTGCAAAGAAAATGAAACATGTGTGGCAGAGCTTGAGGTGGACTTCAACTTTATGTAAGTGTCTATAATATAGCTATAATAATCACTGACTGCTCAAAAACAGCATGTTTTCTCTGACTGTACCTATTTTGTCTTTCTTATCAGCACGTCAACTTTATTAGTGGTGGACCAGAGTTACTTCAACGTGACTATAAGACTGTCCAATCACGGGGATGACTCCTATAACACCAGTCTAACCCTCCTCTACCCTCCTGGCCTCTCATTTTCCATGATGCATCTTCTGAAGGTATTACCGACACCCCTCCATCTATTGTGTAATTCATTCTGATGTTTTCTTCTTGCTCTCATCTAAACCAGTGTTATTCAGTCCTGGAGACCCAAAACATGTTCAGCCAATCAAGGGTTAGATGATTAGTTTAATCAGGGGTGATCCTCCTGGGCTGGAACAAAAGCTTGCCTTGCTCATCTTGTGGGTCTGCAGAACCAGGATAGAAGAACGTTGATTTAAACATCAGTTTGCAGCCAAACATTTAAATGTTAATTACATGTGATAATTATTCATAAAAGTTAGCAAAATATTCAAAGGTGCACTATGCAGAAATCACTCAATTTCCTGGTACTAAAATTGTAATAGTTCGCTTCATTTCAGTTTGTGACAAAACAAGCAAGTATAGTGTAGAGAATCATTGTACCATCTAAACTGCTGTGAAATATATTTTCCAAAACCAAACATATTGTATTTTCAGCTGTTTGAAGCTGGTGTACGAAACCGAAAGTAAGACACAAAACAAAACGCAACGGGAAGCAGTGTTAGGTTCCTAACAAGCAGAGTAAAAAGTAAAACGTATGACTAGAAAAAACAGAAGAAAAGAAAAGGTATGATTACACAAGCACATATTTATACCCTCCTACTAGGCGGGGTCAACACCTTATACGTCACTGTTGCTAGGCAGGAACTTAATTGGTTCCTCTCACTGGTGTAGTCATGGCCTTGCCTGATGCTAGAACCTTCGTGGAAGTGTATGTGTGTGCGATAGGACTGTAGTAGGAGGGTCGTTGTGTTCAGCCCCTTTGGCTCCCCTCCCAGAGGTGAATTTGGTCGGGTCGCCCAAAAACGTACATATTGCGATTTATGTGTAGTGCACCTTTAAGTGTTGAATTGATTAGTTCCGTAATTTGGTTCATTTTTAACATGCTTGCTTGTATATTTTAGACTATGTGAGGGACTCAGATGTACAAACCGGAATTATTTACACACTTGACGTATTGTCTGTATTCCAGTCTTCAAGGAGAACTGTGTTCAGCTGTGGTGGTCTTAAAGGTGAAATGGACAGAACTACATGCAGTGTCAGCATACCCATCTACCGTAGTAAAACTACAGTGAGTGATTACTTAGATATACCAGTAAATAATGCTGTGAATACACCGGTAAAGCTTTAAAATGTTGTCCTTAGATGATAAAGACTTTTGCACATTTTGTTGTGTTACAGCCTGAATTTAAAAAGGATTACATTTTTTATTTTTTTAACTAGCCTGCACACAATATCCCATAACGTCAAAGTGGAATTGTTTGACATTTTTACAAATTAAAAATGAAAAGCTGAAATGTCCTGACTCAAAAAGTTTAACCCCTTTGTTATGGCAAGCCTAAATACATTCAGAAAAATTTGCTTAATAAGTCACATAGATATACTTGTGAAAATATATGCTGCAGTATGAAAGCCAGTTGATTGGCACACACCTTGAGTCCTCTGGCGTTAACCCCATCAGACCCTGTTGACTTACTGGGATTGATCCTCTTCAGCTGCCTCACTTGTTTCTTCGAGATGCTCATGGGCTCATTGCTTCCCAGATTTTTGTCCAGCACCTCCCCTATCTGATGTTGCTCTGCTGACAAATCGTACTTATTGAATCTGGTAAAAGGAAAACTCCGCTGTTGCTGTAACCTGTTCTCTTCCTACCATACCAGATATCCTTCATGTTATTTGCTTGCAGCTTGCGTTCTAACATCAGTATGTATTCATGTTTTGCTTGGCACAATATTGTCAGTAGAGAAGTTAACATAGTCCGTTATGCATTCAGATCCTCCTCCCAGTCGTCTATAAATAGATTCCAATTTGTACCTTCAACGAAGCTCTGTAGCGCCTCTCCAGTTTCGGGTGTCCATTCGTGAATCACCGCCTGAGTGACACGTTACCTCTGGACCAGTGGGCGGTACTTTGGTAGCAGCTGGACAAGGTTGTTAGATTGTCCAGTGGAGGCAGAGCAGTAAGCATCTTTCACATTGGTGTGGAGAATGTCAATGGTCTTGTCTAGACGAGTTTGAACTTTAACATACTGTTTTAAGGTAGCAAGTGTTGCGGACAGGAAACAGTGGTTGAAATCTCCATAACAACTGAGTAGGGTGATCGATTGAGTAGGTAATGTGGTGACTTCGTGGATAGTGTCTGTGGCCAGTAAAAAATTTGCGGACGGCGGGATATAGACAATCACTATCACGCTAGGGAACTCTCTTGGTAAATAGTAGGGTCAGCAGCCCACTGCTAACAGCTCCACATGAGGGGAACAGACCCTCTTCACTGTGACATGGTTAGTGTGACACAATTGATTGTTCACATACAGGCAGACGCCTCCCCCTTACTTGGCCCCGAAAGTTCCGAGCTCCTGTCAGCTCTGATGATCGTGAAACCAACCACCTCCACATGGGAATCAGGTATAAACTCAGTTAGCCAAGTTTCCGTAAACCATACCAGACTTGATTGCCGATGTAATCTCATATTTTTTTATTTTACCTTTTATTTTACTAGGCCAGTTAAGAACAGTAATGCCTTCTGAGAATTTGAGAATTTGTAGGTGACCGAGTAAACCCCCACTGCCATCCGTTCTATTGGCCAAAGTGCAATCATTGGAAAATAAAATAGATGCAAGATAACCTACAAGCAAGATTAAACTACCAATGGGACATTACAAACTAATATCTTATGTTTCACCGAGTCGTGGCTGAACGACGACATGAATAACATACAGCTGGCGGGTATACACTATCGTCAGCATAGAACAGCAGCTACTGGTAAGACAAGGGGTGTGGGTCTATGTATATTTGTAAACAACAGCTGGTGCACTATATCTAAGGAAGCCACGATATCTAAGAAATGGGTCGAGGTCTCATGATAAGCTGTAGACCACACAATCTACCTAGAGAGTTTGTATTTTTTGTAGCTGTCTATATACCACCACAGACTGATGCTGGCACTAAGACCGCACAATGAGCTATATACCGTCTTAAGCAAACAGGAAAATGCTCATCCTAAGGCAGCGCCAGTGACTCGGTCAATTAAAAAAAAGTGCTCAGATGAAGCAGATGCAAAGCTACAGGACTGTTTTGCTAGCACCGACTGGAATATGTTCCGGGATTCTTCCAATGGCATTGAGTACGCCACATCAGTCACTGGCTTCATCAATAAGTGCATCGATAATGTCATCCCCACAGTGACTGTACGTACATACCCCAAACAGAAACCATGGATTACAGGCAACATCCGCACTGAGCTAAAGGGTAGAACTGCAGCATCAGTTGTTCCGGACGACTGTGTGATCACGCTCTCCGCAGCCGATGTGAGTAAGACCTTTAAACAGGTAAACATTCACAAGGCCGCAGGGCCAGATGGATTACCAGGACGTGTACTCCGAGCATGCGCTGACAAACTGTCAAGTGTCTTCACTGAAATTTTTAACCTGTCCCTGACGGAGTCTGTAATACCAACATGTTTCAAGCAGACCCCCCAAGAACACTAAGGTAACCTGCCTAAACGACTACCGACCCGTAGCACTAACGTCTGTAGCCATGAATTGCTTTGAAAGGCTGGTCATGGCTCACAACACCATTATCCAAGAAACCGTAGACCCACTCCAATTTGCATACTGCCCAATCAGATCCACAGATGATGCAATCGCTATTGCACTCCACACTGCCCTTTCCCACCTGGACAGAAGGAACACCTACGTGAGAATTCTATTCATTGACCAGCTCAGCGTTCAACACCATAGTGCCCTCAAAGCTCATCACTAAGCTAAGGACTCTGGGACTAAACACCTCCCTCTGCAACTGGATCCTGGACTTCCTGACGGGCCACCCTTAGGTGGTAAGGGCAGGTAACAACATCTGCCACGCTGATCCTCAACATGGGGGCCCCTCAGGGGTGCGTGCTCAGTCCCCTCCTGTACTCCCTGTTCACTCATGACTGCACGGTCAGGCATGACTCCAACACCATCATTAAGTTTGCCAATGACAGAACAGTGGTAGGCCTGATCACCAACAACGACGAGACAGCCTATAGGGAGGTCAGAGACCTGGCTGTGTGGTGCCAGGACAACCACCTCTCCCTCTTCGTGATGAAAACAAAGGAGATGATTGTGGAATACAGGAAAAAGGAGGACCGAGCACACCCCCATTCTCATCGACGGGGCAGTAGTGGAGGAGGTTGAGAGCTTCAAGTTCCTTGGTGTCCACATCACCAACAAACTAGCATGGTCCAATCACACCCAGACAGTCGTGAAGAGGGCACGACTAAACCTATTCCCCCTCAGGAGACTGAAAAGATTTGGCATGGGTCCTCAGATCCTCAAAAGGTTCTACAGCTGCAAGATCGAGAGCATCCTGATTGGTTGCATCACTGCCTGGTATGGCAACTGCTCGGCCTCTGACCGCAAGGCACCCAGTACATCACTGGGGCCAAGCTACCTGCCATGCAGGACCTCTATACCAGGCGGTGTCAGAGGAAGGCCCTAAAAAAAAAAAAAAAAAGACTCCAGCCACCCTAGTCATTACCTCGACTAACCGGTGCCCCCGCACATTGACTCTGTAACCCCCTGTACCAGTAACCCCTGTATACAGCCTCGCTATTGTTATTTTACTGCTGCTCTTTATTTGTTACTTTTATTGAATTTTTTTTAAACTGCATTGTTGGTTAAAGGTAAGCATTTCACTGTTAAGGTCTATACCTGTTGAATTTGGCACTTGTGACAAATAAACATTTAATTTGAAGGAGGAAGCCTGTACATAATGCAAATATTCCAAAACATGCATCCAGAAATTAACTTTTTGTCCTGAATACCAAGTGTTATGTTTGGGGCAAATCAAATACAACACATTACTTAGTACCACTCTCCATATTTTCAAGCATAGTGGTGACTGCATCATGTTATGGGTATATTTGTAATCGTCAACTGGGGAGTTTTTCAGGATAAAAAGAATAGAATAGAATAGAATAGAGCTAAGCACAGGCAAAATCCTATATCCATGGTTGTCTGCATTCCACCAGACACTGATGAATACACCTGTCAGCAGGACAATAACCTAAAACACAAGGCCAAATCTACACTGGAGTTGCTTACCAAGAAGACAGTGAATGTTCCTGAATGAGTTACCGTTTTGACTTAAATATATGTGAAAATCTATGTCAAGACCTGAAAGTAGTCAACAATCAATTTGACAGAGCTTGAAGAATTTTTTAAATAAAAATTGGCAAATGTTGCACAATCCAGGTGTGAAAAGCTCTTACTTACCCAGAAAGACTTACAGAAGTAGTCTCTGCTAAAGATGCTTTTTACAAACTATTGACTCAAGGGTGTGAATATTATGTAAATGAGCGCTCTATTTCATTTTCAATACATTTGCAAAAATAATATTAAAACATGTTTTTACTATGTCATTATGGGGTATTGTATGTAGATGGGTGAGATTTTTTCAGTTTTAATCCATTTTGAATTCAGGCTGTAACAAAATGTGGAATACGTCGACAGGTATGAATACTTTCTGAAGGCATGCGTTCGACTTTTTTCCACTTCCACAGTTAGGATCAATTTCAAATCAAGTCTGACTTTGTCAACTACGCCATTTTACTTTTCAGGCAGTGTTCACTAGTAAATTCCATATTTTGAATACATACGACTGGAACGACACAATGGAAATGACCGTCATCGGCCTGAGGTAGAAAATCTGCTTCCACAATGTGAATGTGTGAGAGAATCAGTCCAAGAAACACCAATTTCGCTCTGCAGTCAAAATATTGAACATACAGTTGAAGTCGGAAGTTTACATACACCTTAGCCAAATACAGTTTTTCACAATTCCTGACATTTAATCCTTGTAAAAAGTCCCTGTCTTAGGTCAGTTAGGATCACCACTTTATTTAATTAATGTGAAAAGTCAGAATAATAGTAGAGAGAATGATTTATTTCAGCTTTTATTTATTTCATCACATTCCCAGTGGGTCAGAAGTTTACATACACTAAATTAGTATTTGGTAGCATTGCCTTTAAATTGTTTAACTTGGGTCAAACTTTTCGGGTAGCTTCCCATAATAAGTTTTGGAATTTTGGCCCATTCCTCCTGACAGAGCTGGTATAACTGAGTCAGGTTTGTAGGCGTCCTTGCTCGCACATGCTTTTTCAGTTCTGCTTTGTGATGGCCACTCCAATACCTTTGTTGTCCTTAAGCCATTTTGCCACAACTTTGGAAGTATGCTTGGGGTCATTGTTCATTTGGAAGACCCATTTGCAACCAAGCTTTAACTTCCTGACTGATGTCTTGAGATGCTTCAATATATCCACATAATTGTCCTTCCTCATGATGCCATCTATTTTGTGAAGTGCACCAGTCCCTCCTGCAGCAAAGCACCCCCACAAGATGATGCTGCCACCCTTGTGCTTAACGGTTGGGATGGTGTTCTTTGGCTTGCAAGTGTAACAGTATTGCTTCCGTCCCTCTCCTCGCCCCTACCTGGGCTCGAACCAGGGACCCTCTGCACACATCAACAGCTGCCTCCCACGAAGCATTGTTACCCATCACTCCACAAAAGAGCAAGGGGAACAACTACTTCAAGGTCTCAGAGCGATTGACATCACTGATTGAAACACAATTAGTGCGCACCCCATTAACTAGCCATTTCAAATCGGTTACACAAACCTCCCCCTTTTTCCTCCAAACATAACAATGGTCATTATGACCAAACAGTTCTATTTTTGTTTCATCAGACCAGAGGACATTTCTCCAAAAAGTATCTTTGTCCCCATGTGCAGTTCCAAACCGTAGTCTTGCTTTTTTTATGGCGGTTTTGGAGCAGTGGCTTCTTCCTTGCTGAGTGGCCTTTCAGGTTATGTCAATATAGGACTCGTTTTACTGTGGATATAGATACTTTTGTACCTGTTCCCTCCAGCATCTTCACAAGGTCCTTTGCTGTTTTTCTGGGATTGATTTGCACTTTTCGCACCAAAGTACGTTCATCTCTAGGAGACAGAACGCGTCTCCTTCCTGAGCAGTATGACGGCTGCGTGGTCCCATGGTGTTTATACTTGCGTACTATTGTTTGTACAGATGAACGTTGTAACTTCAGGCGTTTGGAAATTGCTCCCAAGGCTGAACCAGACCCGTGGCGGTCTACAATTATTTTACTGAGGTCTTGGCTGATTTCTTTTGAGTTTCCCATGATGTCAAGCAGAGGCACTGAGTTTGAAGGTAGGCCTTGAAATACATCCACAGGTACACCTCCAATTGACGTCAATTAGCCTATCAAAAGCTTCTAAAGCCATGACATCATTTTCTGGAATATTCCAGGCCGTTTAAAGGCACAGTCAACTTAGTGTATGTAAACTTCTGACCCACTGGAACTGTGATACAGTGAATTATAAGGGGAAATAGTCTGTCTGTAAACAATTGTTTGAAAAATTACTTGTGTCATTTGAAAAACGAGTTTTAACTCCAACCTAAGTGTATGTAAACTTCCGACTTCACCTGTACATTGCTTAAAACTAATTTTATACAACCCCAATACCTTCTACTCAATTAGCTGAAGGACTTGCATTTGCCTTTGCTTTATTTACAGCGACAATGGAAACTCAACCAATAGTTCACTAACCAGGACCATCCCTGTTCAATTTGCAGTTGACCTGGTAGCAAAAGCGTAAGTCTTTACAAGCCTATACTTGACATTTTGTTTGAGAATGACTCCAAGTTAATAAAATCAAGGTGACTTATATTTCTGTTGTTGTTGAAGCCTTCCCCAAGACTCCACCACTTACATGAACTTTACTCTGGAGGATACATCACCTAAAAGACTGGTGAATGTATATGAGGTAAACATTCAACTGCTATTGCTGTGACTGATCTTGAAAGTGTGATTCACACAATGTGGGGGAAATGTGCTAGATCTTTTTATACTCCAAAAACAATTTTAATGTCTCTGTCGCTCTAGCCTTTATCTTTTGGGAGTTAGGGTCTGTTTTGTTACAAATTCTGTGACAAATGCCTTTTTATGAAATCTGTATACAAATGTTCTTAGTATGGTTGAATGTTCCACTGTTTACAGGTGCAGAACTTGGGATTTAAGTCTGTACCCATCACAGTCACCTTCACTTTCCCAACTAAGCTTGAGCACAGATTTGAAATGAAGGACTACCAAATATCTGTCTTAGAGGTAAACTGTTCACATTGCTTACAAAAAATGCTGACATTTTACAGCCACAAGTTATTTCAATAGGAAACAGCCTAATACAAGTTTCCTTTCTTTTCTATGAAGAACCATACTCAATGTGGAAAGGTTATCAATTTAACAACAGAGGTGAGTATTCAAATATGCCATTCACTTTTGACATTGTTGGTAGCCCATGCAATCAGGTTACAACTCAGTATAGTAAATCATGTTACTGAAACACATTTTGCTTCTGTTTGTGTTTACAGTACGGCTCCCCAGAAAAATACTACAAGTCCATCGAGTGTGAAAGTTTCCTTTTGGATAAGTTTTTGACAGTTACATTTGTGCTGTCTGGAAATGTAGCTTTCAAGGACCTCGATCAACATGCAAGGGTCTGTATTAAGACAACTTTAACAAATGATTATACAGAGTAACATGCTAATAATTAACGAGACTTTGGGACAGCAAACATCCCTCTTTAAATCTTTGTCATACTTCTTATTATTCATTAGCACGCTACACCATGTAAGCTAGAAACGCCATTCAAACTTTAAAACTTGCAGTGGTCAGGACCAGTAATGATATATATTATACTTTTTAAACTATTGAGAGTTTTGTCCTCAATCTACTTCCATGGGATTTCTTCTACATTCTAAAGGTTCCATTGTTACAGACTCCATTGAATTACAACATTCTACTTTACAAATCAAGAGATACAGATGTCTTAACAACCGCATCAACTTCATTCATTAAGTTGACTTCCCACTGTTGAATACGCAATGCAAGAGACGCGGCAAGTAGCCTCGTCGGTTTTGAACTTCTGTAGGCTTTTTGAATGGTCTTCAATTGGCAAAATTGTAGCGCAAGTTATCGCAAAAACATCATAAAAGGCATCTGATTTTATGATGTAAACTTGAAGCCCATGCAAAAGACCAGGAACACGGAAGTATGACGTAGGAACGCGTCACTTGCATGGATTATTAAACTGACAAATCAGCTACTTTCCCAACAACTTCGACAAAAACTTAGATCTTAGGGTATGACAAGTTAGAACTTAGGGTATGACATCTTGGTCTACTTCTCTGCTTTGCAAATCTAAAATCAGAACAGAAATATCTTCTATCTATCAAATGATGCAGCTTTGTTAGGTACTGCATAGACTACATTGTAAATTTTACAAACTGAAAATTTGAACACTTTCTGAGCATTTTATACCACAACCTAGGCATTATAACATATGGGTCTACTTCTCTGCTATTCAAATCTGAAATCAGTCAGCTGTTCTAGTAACCACAACTACTTTGTCTGAAACATCTGCCGTTTTGACCACTTTTCCAACAAGTTAGACAAAAACGTAGAGCTTCGTATAACTTCTCTTCTATTTAAATCTGAAATCAGAACACTACTACCACAAAATACTTTTAAAGAACTGAAGCAAGTAACAATTCTATTTAATGTAAAATTACCACCTAGTTCTACTAACAATATCTCACTCTACAGAGCTTGTCATTGCCAAAGAAATTCACTGGGGATAGAGAAACAGTCAATTTCATCAGTTTTGCCAAACTCAGCTATGACAAAAAACGATATGTCCAGACAGCGAGTGACCCACAGGTAAGTTTCCTGTAAAAAAAAACAGCAAAAATACAAATATTTGAGAAAAGATTCACAAAAGCATCAATTTTGTATACATTTCTTTGCTCATTAGGATAACTCATCAAGCTTCCACCAAACACAGGTAATTCTGTTCGTGGAATGAAACTGATTTACTGTATAAGAATTGTTTTAAAACACTTGTTCCATCGTCACTCATGGTCTCAAAATGTATTCCTCCAGATTGATGTTCAGGCTGAGATCATCATTCCTCCACATAGACAGCTGATAATAGGGACAGGAGTTGGAATAGGACTCTTTCTCCTGATCATCATCACAATGGCCATGTATAAGGTGAGTATCAATGCTGCGACAGAAACGTTGCTTCTGCATTGTAAAGGACCAACACTTTGATTGTTGAACTGTTCAACATTGTTTTCCCCTTTCCTTTCTACTCAGATGGGATGCTTCCAGAGAAAAAGCCCTGATAACGAAGAGAATGAAGGGGAAGAGTGAGCAAGATGATGTTGCTAAGGCTAACAATGTCTATGCTAACGCTTTGGAGAAGCAGCCACAGCCTGAGAGCGGAGCAGTGGAGTCAAAACCTCTCCTTGTTGACATTCAGACAGTAAAAGATGGCTGCCACGCTAGCAATGAGGGGGTAGGGGAGGGACCAAAAGAGAAACAGGATATGTCAGTCAGATGCAGGCTAAAGGAGTAGTAGTCTAAGCAAATAACTCAGGCCGATTCAGACTTTGGAAATGTACCTGGTATTCAGACTTATGTTGCTTCCTTATGCACACTGAATACATGTAATTCAACAACCGAAAACTCTCCCACTTGTTGGCCAACAGATTTTCTCATGGAGTTTTCATTCAATAGGGTTTTCAGTACATTTATCCAATGTACATATTATCCAATATTTAATGGATTGAACTACTGAATGGCAACTTTCAGGATGAATCAAACCATTATACTGAGAAGGGGGTTTGATTCATCCGGAAAGTTGTCCAATTTAATCCATGAAATTTTGGAAGGTGTATAAAAAGTGTATAATAAGTTTTGAACAATAGTCCTACCCTAATCATGGAGCTGTATGACAACGGTCCAGCCGTTGTGCGCCACCACGCTCCCAAATCATTACTACTGGCTGTAATAGCTGCCAGAGGTGGTTCAACCAAGTATTGACCTAGGGGGACGAATACATAAAAATGAACTGTCATTATTTTATTGTTTATCATTTTCTTTTGTGTGGGGGGGGACTCTGAAGAAGAATGTTACTCAAATAAAATTTCCCAATCTAATGCATCAAAATCTGAGGCTGTGAGACTTAAATGTGAAAAAGTGATGGGGGCTAAATACTTTTTCAAGGCACCAATTAAAATATTCTGAAGTGCGTACAGTACAGAACCTCTGCTGGTTCAGCCTTAGAAGCCTAATGCCCACCAGATGCATAGGAGTTTTGTTTTACAGGAAGTCTATCCCGCATTTTCCGTTCCTGACTTGTGTTTTGCTTTTTAACTAGCTAAAAGATAGCTACTCTGAGTCTGTGTTAAATATTCAACGCATGGAGTACACAGAACGCACCGCAGCCTAGTGCGGCTCCCCCAACATAGCGTTGCAGACTGCTTCTTTGACAATTAATGACTTCTGCCGGGAATGCAAAGAGTTTGATGCATCTGGTGGACATAAGGCATGAAGTTTAGGTCTCCAAAATTAATCCACTCAAATGAGGGCACACAATTACAATTCCGAATAACAGCAGAGCATTTTATTGTGGAAAAGGGGCCGCAATACAATAATCATGTTGACATGATTTTCAGTTTGCTTCCATATGACTGATTTCACATTAGTCTCCAGTGATCATAGGGAAAAAAATCATCTAAAACAATTGCCATGTCTCCAAGCAGATTACTCATTTACCTAGCTCTTATCAATTTATACATTACAGTACTGTTATTTCTATTAACAAAAAATGATTATATGCTCTTTCCACTTAGAACCGGCAGGTTAGCTCTACCTTATACACGTTTCCTCAGGTGGAATTAAGTCAAGGTCAGAACACAGCATATCTTTAGACACCTGCTGTTCTCATGCTTAAGTTAAAGGTCAGAATACGCAGAGAGAAAAGTGCATAAAAAGGGAATTAAGTTTGAGTTACGTGCACTAACTTGGGTCGGAATCGTACCCAGAGAATAACGGCTAAATAAATTAATATAGCCCGACCGGACCACAGAACCAGGAAAATCACTCACTGATTACGTCTGAAAGGCTTTTTCAAAAAAAGGGGGCAATTAATTTCTCACATTGGGGCATTAGGTGTTGCATAACTTTGTTTATGAAAGAAGTACGTAATTCAGTTATTTATTCACTCAGGTTCCCTTTATCTAATATTAGGTTTTGGTTGAAGATCTGAAAACATTCAGTATAAAAAAATATGCAAAAGTAGAGGAAATTAGAAAGGTTTGGCAAATACTTTTTCACAGCACTGTACCTTACTATAAGAAAACAGCACTACAAGCACAGAGCAGAACTGGTGCGGCATTAGATTAAATAATAACATTTTCCACATGGGAATAAGAACCAGTTGAGTGTAATAACCCATTGTTCACTCATCAAATAAGAGGAAATGTAGTCGGCAGCAGGAGGGCAACGGTTAGTTGTTACTAGTTAACTGGCTAATTGTTCCAATAGGTTACTTTCTGCTTTAATAAAAATAAAATGTCATTTGTTTTTTTAACCTTAAAATGTACATAATTGATGATTTATTCTGTAAAAAACATCAACATGTCTCATCTAAGAAAATCCCAAAACAATTCACACAGACAGACTAGGCTGACAATTCGTCAATAACATTAGCTGTTGCTAAGTAATGATATCAATGGGAGTAACACTTTTTATCAAATGGAGTTGAGGGTTGTGTGCGCGCACGCGTAATTGGTTTCCTGCATTTTACACAATCAGTTTTGCAATGAATTGCTGTTCTGATCCTTTAGCGGGAAAATACACTAGAGCAAAAGCATTCATATGAAGGCCAAGTGTTTGTGTAAGTCTTCAGGGGTGTAGTCCATTGACCGACAGTGCATACAATATGAGCCATAGTCCAAATGCAGTTACTGCCCGAAGGGAGATGACGTGGGGTCAAAAGTCTTAAAAAGGTCTTTCAGTGTTTTTTTGTCACCCAGGTTGCCACTTTTGCCCCTCATTTGTCCAGACAGTCTCTTTGGTTGTAAATCAGTGTTACGTCGAGTGATCCGTACCATCGCTTGGATTGGTAGGTTGTGAACGCCGGGGGTATCCACCTGGACCGGTCTCCTACCCGAGTTCCTGGAGGGAATGAGATGTTCTCCTGCAGCCTCCTGAGAGTTGGAGTCCTGTGGGGAAGGCTGTGGCCCGAGTCCTGCAGGGCTGGACAGTCCAACAGCAGGACCTGATGTTCTCTCAGTAGAGGGGGAGGCCAGAGGGACAGATGACTGGTGATTGAGTGAAGGGGGAGGAAGAGGGGCAAGGTCTTCAAAGGACCACACCACGTCCTGGGCGAAGGTGGACCGTGGCAGGGTGATATCAGCCTGGCGATGGTGGCGAGGGTCACCGAGTGGCACGTAAGGCACTAACGGTTCTAATGGAATTACCAACAGCTCATCTCTCAGAGCGCACTCCTCCGGCTCCTCTCGCTCACTTTTCAGCTCATCAACCTCCTCCACCTCCTGGCTCTGCTGTCCTGTGGAAGTAGATCCTCTGGTGATTTCGCCTTCACTGGAACACAGGCCATCGCCTCCTGAAAGGGGTCACAACAGGTCTGACACACTTCAAACGGTAACAATCCGGAATATATTTTGATACACACTAAGAGGCCCAAAAATTCTAATAGTTTAGCCAGAAGCAGGTGAGAGAAAATATGTATAAAAAAACAAAATCTATGCAAGCTTACCACAATGCATTTATGTAAAAAAATAAAAGGACAAATGCACTACTTCTAGCATGATGTGTCTGACTGTACCTGTATCTTCGCAGCTGTTAATGATCGCCTGCCCCTCCTCCTGGCGGCATGGGCTCAAACGTAGGAAGAGGGTCCTCAGAACAGAATGGGCTGTGGATGGCTCTGGAGGCCATAGTGGTGATGAAATGTCAATAATATAGTTGCATTTCGCGCAAAGGGACATTTAAAGTATTGTATTGAGTAAAGAAGGCCCTTACCGGTGAGTGGTGTTGGGTCTGGCACCTCCTGTTTAGGCTGGACTATGAGGGGATACGGCCGGGTCTGTGTTGGAGGGTCAGGGAGGGTTGTCCGGCTGATGGGGCCTGCAAAGAGGCTTCGAAAGGGTTTTCCCACTGGCTTCTGAGTCTCAAGCATAGCCTCAAGTGAATGAGAAGCTGGTCCATTACAACCAGTGAAATTTCTAGGGGGATCTGGTTGGGTCTGTGTTGGATGGCCGGAAGTAGAGCTCTGTGTGAGGGGGCCAGCAAAGAGGCTACGGAATGGTTTTTCCATGGACTTCTGGGACTCACTGACAGCCTCAATTGAGGATGTCCGTCTCTTGCAGACTGGAAGAGGCTCAGAAGACCGAATGGGGTCTGGAGGACCAAATGCAGTGCTGGGGGGGATTTAGTCGGGTCTGTCTGGGAGGGTGGTTAGTGGATGTCTGGCTGATGGGGCCTGCAAAGAAGCTACGGAAGGGTTTTTCCATGGGCTTTTTAGAAGCGGGTGCCTTACCACCTGGGGAGTTTAGGGACTGTGAGGGAGGGTCAGGAGTGGTCAGGCTGATGGTTCCTGCAAAAAGGCTGCAGAAGGGGCTTTCCACAGGCTTATAGGTCTCAAGCACAGCCGTAACAGAATACGAAGCCGGCCTTTTACAGCCTGCAGGAGGGGGAGAGTCTGAAGGACCAAATGTAGTGCTAGGGGAATCTGGTTGGGTAGGTGTGGGAGGTTGGGAAGAGGTCTGGCTGATGGGGTCTGCAAAGAGGCTGCTGAAGGATGGTTTCAAAGGTTTAGGAGATCCAAGCACAGCTTTAGCTGAACAATAAGCCGGCCTCTTATAGACTGGAGGAGGATCAGGGGGGCCGAATGGAGTCTGGAGGATTTAATGTAGTGCTAGGACGATCTAGTTGGGTCTGTATATCAGGGTGGCGAGAGGACTGGGTGATGGGGCCTGCAACGAGGCTGCGGAAGGGGTTTTCCACAGGCCTGTGGGACTTTAGAACAGCCTTAACTGAAGAACAAACTGGTCTATTACAGCCTGCGGTATTGATGGGAGAATTAGCAGAGCTCTGTATGAGAGGTGTAGTGGAGGTCTGGCTGATCGGCCCGGCAAAGAGACTGCAAAAGGTTTTTTTCCCCGGCTTCTGGGCCTCAACTGAATAAGCCTGCCTCAAACTAACGGGGTCTGGAGAAACGAATGTAGTGCTGGGGGGATCTGATTGGATCTGTGTGGGAAGTGTGAAGTTCTGGGTGATGGATCCTGAAAATTGGCTGCGGAAGGGTTTTTCTACAGGCTTCTGGAATCCAAGCACAGCTTTGACTGAATAAGGAACATTTCTCTTGCCGCATGTAGAGTTTAGGGGTGGATCAGGAGGGTGGATAGAGTCTAGAGGAACTAATGTAGTTGTGGGGGGATCTGGTTGGGTCTGTGAGGTCTGGCTGATAGAGGCTGCAAAGAAGCTGCGGAAAGGTTTTTCCAGGGGCCTATGGGACCCAAGCACAGCCTCAACTGAATAAGAAACCGGTTCCTTAAAGCCAGGAGAGCTTGGGGGAGGCTCAAGAGACTGAATGGACTCTGTAGGAGGGGCAATTTCCTTCTGCACGACCTCAGCTGACACTTCATTCTGACACACGTGGGTACTTTCCTCAGCATGTGGCTCAGAGGGGCATGAGCTGTTGTAAAAGTTTGGCCTGAAATGCAGACAAATGTAGCCAATCAATAAAACACTAGTGAATAACTTGAATTTACTATCAACCGTGTAAAATGTAAAGCTCAACCACATACATACACTACTATGCTAATACACTACTGTGGTGTGGGGGGCTTACTATTCTAATACAGTACGGTGTGGGGGGCTAACTATTCTAATACACTACTGTGGTGTGGGGCTTACTATGCTAATACAGTACTGTGGTGTGGGGGCTTACTATGCTAATACAGTACGGTGTGTGGGGGCTTACTATGCTAATACAGTACGGTGTGTGGGGGCTTACTATGCTAATACAGTACGGTGTGTGGGGGCTTACTATGCTAATACAGTGCGGTGTGTGGGGGCTTACTATTCTAATACAGTGCGGTGTGGGGGCTAACTATTCTAATACACTACTGTGGTGTGGGGGCTTACTATGCTAATACAGTACTGTGGTGTGGGGGCTTACTATGCTAATACAGTACGGTGTGTGGGGGCTTACTATGCTAATACAGTGCGGTGTGTGGGGGCTTACTATGCTAATACAGTACGGTGTGTGGGGGCTTACTATGCTAATACAGTGCGGTGTGTGGGGGCTTACTATTCTAATACAGTACGGTGTGTGGGCTAACTATTCTAATACAGTACGGTGTGTGGGGGCTTACTATGCTAATACAGTACGGTGTGTGGGGGCTTACTATGCTAATACAGTACGGTGTGTGGGGGCTTACTATGCTAATACAGCACGGTGGTGTGGAGGGCTTACTATTCTAATACAGTACGGTGTGTGGGGGGCTTACTATGCTAATACAGTACGGTGTGTGGGGGGCTTACTATTCTAATACAGTACGGTGGTGTGGAGGGCTTACTATTCTAATACAGTACGGTGTGTGGGGGGCTTACTATGCTAATACAGTACGGTGTGTGGGGGGCTTACTATTCTAATACAGTACGGTGGTGTGGAGGGCTTACTATTCTAATACAGTACGGTGTGTGGGGGGCTTACTATGCTAATACAGTACGGTGTGTGGGGGCTTACTATGCTAATACAGTACGGTGTGTGGGGGGCTTACTATTCTAATACAGTACGGTGTGTGGGGGCTTACTATTCTAATACAGTACGGTGTGTGGGGGGCTTACTATTCTAATACAGTACGGTGTGTGGGGGCTTACTATTCTAATACAGTGCGGTGTGTGGGGGCTTACTATGCTAATACAGTACGGTGTGTGGGGGCTTACTATGCTAATACAGTGCACGGTGTGTGGGGGCTTACTATGCTAATACAGTACGGTGTGTGGGGGCTTACTATGCTAATACAGTACGGTGTGTGGGGGCTTACTATTCTAATACAGTACGGTGTGTGGGGGCTTACTATTCTAATACAGTACGGTGTGTGGGGGCTTACTATTCTAATACAGTACGGTGTGTGGGGGCTTACTATTCTAATACAGTACGGTGTGTGGGGGCTTACTATGCTAATACAGTACGGTGTGTGGGGGCTTACTATTCTAATACAGTACGGTGTGTGGGGGCTTACTATTCTAATACAGTACGGTGTGTGGGGCTTACTATTCTAATACAGTACGGTGTGTGGGGGGCTTACTATTCTAATACAGTACGGTGTGTGGGGGGCTAACTATTCTAATACAGTACGGTGTGTGGGGGGCTTACTATGCTAATACAGTACGGTGTGTGGGGGGCTTACTATGCTAATACAGTACGGTGTGTGGGGGGCTTACTATGCTAATACAGTACGGTGTGTGGACAGTACGGACAGTAAAAGAAACGTGTGCTCGCGCACTCGCGTTCTTAACCTTAGGGGATTCCGGAATATGTCAATGACAGGCTTTGTCTCATCAGCTGCCGCCAACTCCTTTTTGGCCACTGGCTCCTCCATGCTGATTGGCTTGTCATTTTTAGCCAGTTCCTCAAGATCCTTGTCCCTCTTCAATGCCTGCATAGGAGAAATAAGCCTTAGTTAGTAGATTATGGTAACAGGGATCAACAATATGTCAGTGTGTAAGGGCAGGAGTGTCATCTCAGGGTAGAAAGTTACTGACTGCCTCCAGTAGCTGTTTGGTGAGCTCAGTCAAGGGTTCATGGGAAAACCTGCACTGGTCTCCTTGGTAGCACTTCTCGTAAGTATGGAAGAACTTGCAGGGGAAACTCTGTGGGTACGTGGTCAAGGAAAGAAAGCAAAAACATCTGCATCTACCCCTACGGTAGCCCTTTTGTTGTTAAGGCACTGTCCGCCATGGGTCGTTAAGTTATTATTTAGTGATAAAATTTGAAGTTTTTTACCAAATATAACAAGAGGTAGGACAGATACACAAGGAAACAGTGTAAAAACAGAGTACAGTCATTTCCCCCTCACCCACCCAGTGGCAACCACTACATAAGGGACATTTAGAATAAGCTGAGAAAAGGATATTGTGCATGTATATGCAGCTCTCTCCTTTCGAACAGGATCCCTGGACGTAGAATTTACACACTTCGTCGATTGAGTAGTTGACGTCCAGAGCATGTTCTAGCTGGCAGTCATCACCCTGCAAAACAAAATAAGTTGTTGGGGTCTTTATACAAAATGGGTCAGGCCACTGACAGTATATACTGTAAAAAATGTCAACATCAACATACCTGACTATCAATTGAATATATTGGGTTTAGGTTCAATTCATCATTGCCCATTAATATTGTTACAATTTCTAATCATGAAATATAGAAACCTGCCTTGATGCACTTTCCCCTGAGGAAATGTCGACAGATTAACCTTCCGTCAATCTCCAAAGCATTCTGGTCTTTGAATTCCTTTGTCATGTTCTTCTTCCCCTTTCCTGTCAAAGTTTCCTGGAAGAGGTTGAATCAGCTGTGAAAATGTACATAAGACTGAAATCACTGACTTGGGTTACTTAGCTGTAACCGAGCACATCATAAAGCTACAAATGACATTTCTATGGATATTGACAAGGAAATTCACACATTTTCATTTTGAATTACCAATGTTAAACGTCCATCGTCTGGGAACTGTCGTCCACCTCTACGTGACCGGTCAGCGCCTCGCTTTGACCAATCACCTCTTCGGAGAAAACCACCCCTCTTGTCACAGCCCTGGCCTCTATTGCTCCACTCTCCACCCCTGTTGGAACCACCTCCACCCCTGTTGGAACCACCTCCACCCCTGTTGGAACCACCTCCACCCCTGTTGGAGAAGTCTCTAGTTCCGCGTCCACCCATTCCGGGAAAATCCCCACCCCTCCTGGCAGAGTTTCCCCCTCTGGCTCTGGCCTGGTTGTCAAGTCTCTGCTGCTGAGGCTCCCATCGCTGCTTCTTCTGCTCCTGTCCTTTCTTCTTGTTTACACCTTGAACATCCTTGTTCTGACCAGGATCTGTGGAAAAAGTTAAATGAAATTAAAATCCTACACACCTTTTAAAGGCAATGCTTTGCTAATAGTAAAGGGTTGTCCATAAAAACCCACCCTTAGCTTCTCCGGGTCTCATGTTCTTCCAACCCGACTTCTCTGTAGCATGACCTGGGTATGCACCCTCCTTGCGATCACTGTAGAAGTCCAGTTCTCTACTGAAGTCAAAGCCTGGTTGCTCGAAATCACACTTCACCATGTTGTAGTCTCGGCCCACAGAGTCAAAGTCTTTATAAGATTGTGGTTGGCATTTATGAAGCTTACTTCTTTTGGCCTGGCCACTCTGCTCCTGCTGAATAACACCAAAAGGGTCACATTATAACAAAATCAAAAGGGGCAATACCAAATGGTAACGGTTTGCGGCCTATTTCTATACTAACTTTATAATCTACAGTAGGGCTTGCCAACATCGTTCCTGGAGAACTTCCATCCTGTAGGTTGTCACCCCAATCCTAATATGGTGCACCTCGAACTAATAATTAGCTGGTTGATAAACTGAACCAGGTTAGTTACAACTGGGATTGAAGCAAAGACCTACAGGAGTGTAGCTCTCCAGGAACAGGGTTGGAGAGGCCTGATCTACAGGTATGTGGTGTGCAATTCATCTAGTAGTATAAAGCCTGGCACAAACGCAAGATAGGCCTGTGTTAGTTAGGCTTATGTCAATGTTTAGCAAAAACACTTCTCCATTCTGAATTGGCTTATTCAGCATCTGTTTAGTACATAACAAGTTCACCTGTTGGTCCCCTTGTTTCCTCTTCCTGGGGCCACTCTGCTGACCCTTTTGCAATGGCCCCTTTCTGGATGGGGCATCCCTTTCGTTCTGCTTCTCCAGTTTAACTGGTTCCAGTTTTCGTTCATCCGTTTGAAATCTGCGAAAAATGGATGAAACGATGACTTCTCTGTTGGCTATGTACTCCAATTCAAAGCTGAAATACTTGACTAAGTCAGTTAGCTAGTTACATTAATTCAGCATAGAAGAGAGACAGTAGAAATAATTACTATTTGTATTATAGTAGCTTACCTCTTCATCGGCTCAAATTCTTTGTTTGGAAGACTTGAAAAAAGGCTGGTGAATGCCATGTTGCTGACATACAATGTTGTGTTGGGCAGGCCTACTCCTCTCCTCAAAATAGAAATGAGTGGTTATTCATTCATGACCACTACAAAATGTGTCTGGGTCCTAGTTATATACCGCAGTAGCTAGCCAGGTATCTTGCTAACGGTTTAAAAAATAAATAAAAACAGTAGCTGGCAATCCTTCGAGGTTATAGATAACTAATGTAGTGCGTAGCTACTAGTAGTGCTAAATGCTCACTGCAGACACCGTGCGTGTTGGCTCGTGCACCCGCATCACTCTATCTTGACGCTCGCGCACTTCACTTCGTCTTGTTGGATGAGCGAACAGCACAAACACGTGTTGTATGTTTCCATGACTAATACTCCCCAAAATCAGATTTCCACTACGGAGCCAGCGCTATCACCAGACCCAACAGCTCACCAGAGAAAGACCTGACGTTTTCCTTGCTTACTTCCGAGCACGTGTGCACTACGTCGCCGCCTACTTGTCAACTGCGTTCTTTCAGAAGTAGTGCTGACCGAAGGGCACGTTCTGCAGCACACTAGAACATGTTGAAAGATACATTGTCAGTAGTGTTCATGACACAATTAGGTCTCTGGGCCAAGCTTGTCCAATGTTACCTTTGAATATGTTTAATAAGTCATGTGTGGTAATGCAGTGCATTATTTTTCTAACCATAATTTGTAAGAAAACTGAATAGTTCACAAGTGTGAAGTACAATTAGTTAGTTGACTGTTTCATGCCATAATCACCGGTCTATTGATATAGTCAAAATTGGTGACAGAACATCAGTCTTGATAGAATCATAGTCAAAACACAGACCAATATGATTACAACAAAACACATTAACATTACTAACATAAATATAGCACACCTTGGGCACCTTTAAAACATAAATACAATCTAGATAGGAGCTGACCTTCGTTCCTCCACAGTGGAGGCTGTCCCGGTGTCTAGCTCAAAGTCCAGGTCTTGATGCCGGTTGACGTGACAGAGTGAGCTGTCTCGTTCCCCCTCTCTCTCTGTGTTTGTGCTTCTCTCATTCCTCCAGCTGAACTCTGTGGATCGTCAACGCTGTGTCTCTAGCTGCCCCTCCGCTTCTCTGAACCGCAATATGACACACTGGGCAACCCTTGCTCTCCTTCTGGTTTTGAGCCTCTCCATCCAGGGGACCCTCTCCCAGGACACTGAGGAACCTGCACCAGTGGACTCAAGCCAGGCCCCTGTCGACCCCTCCCAGGCAGAGGATGAGGACGAGTGGGGACTGAACTCCGTTAGGGGAAGCTTTGAAGCCGTCAATGGATACTTTGACTCTGTGCTGGAGCTTATGGGCGGACGCGATGGAGTGTGCCAGTACCGCTGTCGATATGGTAAGAACATGACCAACTCCTCTGGCTAGCCTATCATACATGTCATATGCGTGGCATGCCAACGATAGTCAGAGGAGTTAGCTAAACAAGCCCATCTAGATCTAGACCAGGCTAGTGATTAGTTAGCCGAGATATTCTGTTTTGTACAGACCACTTCCATGTGATCCTAAATTCAAATTGTGTAACGATTATCCGGGCAGGTAGAGATCCATTATAGATTAGCGAGATGGCACCCAATGGAGATAAACATGGACATTAAGATTTTCTGAAGTCTTAACACATCCTCGTGTTAAAGCCATTTAAACTCTTAAATGCAAGAACACCATATAACTGATTAGGGAGAGCTTATACTAGGAATTGCTTTGACATTACTAATAACCTTTATCACCTCATATCTGATAATGCGCCTTAGTCAGTGGACTATGAGCAAGGAGAGATAGCTTGCAGAGGTGTCATGAGGTAAAGTGTGAAATACTCAGCGATTCACAGCTAGGTTGTAGTCTTCACCTTTGCTATGACATGTCCATGGACTTTACCTGTATTGACCATGGACCTCGTTTTGGTTACCACCATTGATGAACTGATAATCTTTTCCAACAACGTCTGTTGTCTGACATATAACTTATGCACATCCAACCTCCCACTGGGCACACACTGGTTGAATCAACATTATTTCCACATCATTGCAATGAAATTACGTTGAACCAATGTGGATTAGACTTTGAATTGACATCTGTGCCCAGTGGGCTCCCTTTGCTGGGTTGGTCAATCAAGTGTGGATGGCAAACAAGGTTGGGTTCAGTTCCTGTTCAAGTCAATTCAGTCAATTTATCAAGTAAATTGAAATTCCAGTTCCTACTTTCCTCATTGGATTTTAAAAACATAAAAGTGGAATTCAAATATTCCTCATTTCTTGAATTGAAGGGAACTGATGTCTCTAACATTCTTTCTACCTCAGGTAAAGCTGCTCTTCCTCGCCCTGACTACCAGATGCCAGAGCCCAACGGATGCAGCTCCTACTTCCTAGGCCTTCCGGTACCCAATAGTGTATGCATATGAAGATGATTGGAAGCACACCCACACATTAATACTCAGTGAAACATTTCCACAATCAAGTCTTTTTCTAGAATGCAAATCAAAATATTACATTGGTCATAAAACTCCAATAATATACAGATTGAAGAGTACACATACACTGAGTGTACAAAACATTAGGAACTGCTTCAATGACAGACTGACCAGGTTAATTCAGGTGAAAGCTATGATCCCTGATTGATGTCACTTGTTAAATCCATTTCAATCCGTGTAGATGAAGGGGAGGAGACGGGTTAAAGAAGGATTTCTAAGCCTTGAAACAATTGAGGCATGGATTGTGTATGTGTGCCATTCAGAGGATGAATGGGCAAGACAAAATATTTAAGTGCCTTTGAAAAGGGTATAGGTGCCTGGCACCCCGTTTTGAGTGTTTCAAGAACTGCAATGCTGTTGGGTTTTTAAACGGTCAACAGTTTCCTGTGTGTATTAAGAATAGTACACCACCCAAAGGACATCCAGCCAACTTGAGCATTGGAGTCTTAATGGGCCAGCATCCCTGTGGAATGCTTTCAACACCTTCTAGAGTCCATGCCCGACAAATGGAGGCTGTTCTGAGGGCAAAAGTTGGTGCAACTCAATATTAGGAAGGTGTTCCTAATGTTTTGTACACTCAGTGTATAACACCATTATAGCACACACACACACACACTCACACTCACCACCCATGTCCTGTTCCATCAAGGTTGATCTGGGTATCCCTGCCATGACTAAGTGCTGCAACCAGCTGGACATGTGTTATGACACCTGCGGCTCCAACAAGTACCGCTGCGACTCCAAGTTCCGCTGGTGTCTCCACAGCATCTGCTCTGACCTCAAGAAGAGCCTGGGCTTCATGTCAAAGGTCGAAGGTCAGTCAACCTGATGCAGTGTACATGGAAAGTTCCAGTCTGAAAAGTGTATTACTCCCTCTCAAAGTCCATTGCAGGAGGCTCCAACGTCCCTCCCCTCAAACTATCTCCAATTAACTTTGAGGGGGCGCAAAGAATTAAGGAAAAATCTAAGATTTGACAGCTTATACACTTTTCATACAGAGCCACAGATTACACCTACAGCCCTATATCTGAACTTCATTCCACTTTCATCAGGCCTATTGATATTTTGTTCAATATGTTTAAATAGGCCAGTAATTAACTCTCATCCCCATGTCCCTCTTTACCTTCTAGCCTGTGAGACGGTAGCAGACACCCTGTTCAACACAGTCTGGACTCTGGGCTGCAGGCCCTACATGAACAGCCAGAGGGAAGCCTGCCTCTGTGAAGGAGAGGAGAGGGATGAGCTTTAAATTAGGGTTATATACATACACACACACTCACGTATGCATGCATGCACGCACGCACGCGCACACACACACACACACAGACAGCTCTCCTATTCACCAAGTAATATGGGATGATACGTCACTCCAAATGACTGCTGGAGATGCGACTTGATTAGGGTTTTTTCAAAAGACTCCTATTTTGGCTATTTGTGTAATTTATTTGGTGTGTTTTACTTGGTTTTGTTTAACAGAACAAGTGCTGTATATTTGCAACAACGGTTGGGTTTATTTTTTAAATCTGCAAAAAAAAAATATGTACTACAATCCAATTTTGTATTTGTCTTCTTGAGTTGTGGAAAATCTGAGAATGCCATGTGCTTCAGACTGCATCTCTTCCTGAAAACAGGGGAACACAGAATGCAAACAAATCTAAAGTTCAAATACAAATATACTGTACATGAATTTAAAAAGATGACTGCCAGAGATTATCTTCTATTAAGTTCAAATGTGTTTTATGTCTCGCCATAACTTAATTCATGATTCATTTTTTAATTAACCCCATTAGGTAGAAATTATACATTACTCCACACTTAGTCCTGAGATACAAAGAAAGCAGTTTATTCAGTTAAATATATACAAAGTGAAACAGGACAGGATCTATAGAAATAGAAGCTTGGGATTGAAAATAGTTAGACAGTTTCCTGGCTTTTATAACTAAAACAACCTCCTGGTACTACCCATGCCATAATAACATAAAAGCAATCTGAACATACAGTACACTGAAAAAAAACTTCAATATGAATCCTCAGAGGATATGGCCAGAAGACAAATCCTATGGTAGTATTATTATACTGAACAAAAATATAATAGCAACATGCGACAATTTCTATGTTTTTCCTGAGTTAGAGTTCATATAAGGAAATAAGTCAATTGAAATAAATTCATTAGGCCCTAATTTATGGATTTCACATGACTGGGCAGGGGTGTAGCCATGGGTGGGCCTTGGAGGGCATAGTTCCACCCACTTGGCAGCCAGGGCCACCAACAGCCAGGCTCAGCCAATTATAAATATTTTTCCCCCCACAAACGGGCTTCACTACAGACAGAAATGCTCCACAGCACCCCCTTCGTGGTCTGCGGTTGTGAGACCGGTTGTACGTACTGACAAATTCTCTAAAACGACGTTGGAGGCAGCTTATGGTAGAGAATTTAACATTACATTTTCTGGCAAGAGCTCTGGTGGACATTCCTGCAGTCAGCATGCCAACGGCATGCTCCCTCAAAACTTGAGACATTTGTGGCATTGTGTTGTGTGACAAAACTGTACATTTTAAAGTGGCCTTTTATTGTCCCCTGCACAAGGTGCACCTGTGTAATGATCATGCTGTTTAATCAGCTTTTTATGACAACTGTCAGGTGGATAGATTATCTTGGCAAAGGAAAAAAGCTCACTAACAAGGATGTAAACAAATGTGTGGATATGGAACATTTCTGGGATTTGTTTACCTTCAGCACTTCACATGTTGCGTTTATATGTTTGTTCAGTGTACAAATGTAGAAATACTCTGTTGGTAGAATGCAATCAGTGGTGGAAAAACGACCCAATCGTCATATTTGAGCAAAAGTAAAGATACCTTAATAGAAAATGACTAAAGTAAAAGTCACCCAGTAAAATACTACTTACAGTTGAAATCGGAAGTTTACATACACTTAGGTTGGAGTCATTAAAACATTTTTGTCAACCACTCCACAAATTTCTTGTTAACAAACTATAGTTTTGGCAAGTCGGTTAGGATATCTACTTTGTGCATGACACAAGTAATTTTTCCAACAATTGTTTACAGAGATTATTTCATTTATAATTCACTGTATCACAATTTCAGTGGGTCAGAAGTTTCCATACACTAAGTTGACTGTGCCTTTAAACAGCTTGGAAAATTCCAGATAATTATGTCATGACTTTAGAAGATTCTGGTAGGCTAATTGACATCATTTGAGTCAATTGGATGTGTACCTGTGGATGTATTTCAAGGCCTACCTTCAAACTCAGTGCCTCTTTGCTTGACATCATGGGAAAATCAAAAGAAAATCAGCCAAAAAAAATTGTAGACCTCCACATGTCTGGTTCATCCTTGGGACCAATTTCCAAACGCATGAAGGTACAACGTTCATCTGTACAAACAAAAGTGCAAATCAATCCCAGAACAACAACAAAGGACCTTGTGAAGACGCTGGAGGAAACAGGTACAAAAGTATCTATATCCACAGTAAAACGAGTCCTATATCGACATAACCTGAAAGACCGCTCAGCAAGGAAGAAGCCACTGCTCCAAAACCGCCATAAAAAAGACAGACTATGGTTTGCAACTGCACATGGGGACAAAGATCATACTTTTTGGAGAAATGTCCTCTGGTCTGATTAAACAAAAATAGAACTGTTTGGCCATAATGACCAACGTTATTTTGGGAGGAAAAAAGGGGAAGGCTTGCAAGCCAAAGAAAGACATCAGTCAGGAAGTTAAAGCTTGGTCGCAAATGGGTCTTCCAAATGGACAATGACCCCAAGCATACTTCCAAAGTTGTGGCAAAATGGCTTAAGGACAACAAAGTCAAGGTATTGGAGTGGCCATCACAAAGCCCTGACCTCAGTCCTATAGAGAATTTGTGGCCAGAACTGAAAAAGCGTGTGGGAGCTAGGAGGCCTACAAACCTGACTCAGTTACACCAGCTCTGTCAGGAGGAATGGGACAAAATTCACCCAACTTATTGTGGGAAGCTTGTGGAAGGCTACCCGAAACGTTTGACCCTAGTTAAACAATTTAAAGGCAATGCTACCAAATACTAATTGAGTGCATGTCAACTTCTGACCCACTGGGAATGTGATGAAATAAATCACTCTCTACTATTATTCTGGCATTTCACATTCTTAAAATAAAGTGGTGATCCTAACTGACCTAAGACAGGGACTTTTTACTAGGATTAAATGTCAGGAATTGTGAAAAACTGAGTTTAAATGTATTTGGCTAAGGTGTAGGTAAACTTCCAACATCAACTTTAAGTAAAAAGTATTTGGTTTTAAATATACCTAAGTATCAAAAGTAAATGTAATTGCTAAAATATACTTAAGTATCAAAAGTAATTAATTTACAGATAGCCAGGGACACACTCCAATACTCACTCCAGATCAGAGGCAGTGGAGATGACCAGGGATGTTCCCTTGATAAGTGTGTGAATTGAACCATTTTCCTGACCTGCTAGGTATTCAAAATGTAACGAGTACTTTTTAGTGTCAGGGAAAATGTATTGAGTAAAAAGTACATTATTTTCTTTAAGAATGTAGTGAAGTAAAAGTAAAGGTTGTCAAAAATAGAAATATAGCAGGCATAAAACAGGCAGACAGGGATTGAGGCATTCAGTTACTGTTCCATTGAACGTTAGAATGGACAAAACAACTGACCTAAGCATGTTATGACCGTCGGTGACGACACTCCTGTATCTCAGAAACGGCCGCCTTTCTGGGCTGTTCAGGCACAAGTGTCTAGGGTTAACCGAGAAGGGAGCGACAAACAAAAAACATCCATTCTGCGGCAGTCCTGTTGGCGAAAACAACTCGTTGATGAGAGAGGTCAAAAGAGAATGTCAAGAATCGTGCAAGCTAACAGGCGGGCCACAGACAGACAAATAATGGCGAAGTACAGCAGCGGTGTGCCCAACAGCATCTCAGAACGCACAACTTGTCGATCCTTGTCACGCATGGGCTATTGCAGCAGACGACCACGCCGGGTTCCACTCCTATCAGCTAAGAACAAGAAGCAGCAGCTCCAGTGGACACGTGATCACCAACACTGGACAATTGAGGAGTGGAAAAACATTGACTGGAACATGACAGCGCGTTCAGTTTACTTGAGTGGCCTGCAGTCCTCAGACCTCAACCCAAATACAGCATATTTGGGATGAGATGGAATGGGCTGTTCGCAGCATGAATGTATCGCCGTCCAATCTGTAGCAACTGCGTGATGCCATCAGCATCCCTGTGGAACGTTTCAGGCAACATGTAGAATGCCGTCAAAAGTTCAGACTGTTCTGGAGGAAAAGGAGGATCCGCCCCGGTATGTACCTAATAAACTGGCCAGTGAGTGTATATTAGATAAGGAGAATGTTAGCCAACGGATGTCCACAGGGTCTGGATGGGTCAGCAGCAGGGGGGAGGTGAGCTCATGACGCACTGTGAAGATCAGCAGAAAAGAAGAAGACTTGAGATGAATGATTTGACAAGCGTGCCATTGCATAAGGGTCACAAATAAAAGATTCTATGGGTATTATTAGTGACATATTACTTTTTAAGGTGTGATATGAACACACATTCATTGATATTTAACCGATGTTATAGTTCAAGCTGTTTTACCTACAACAGCCGCCCTTTCAGGTTATATTGGGGCTTCTGTTGGGGCTTCTGTTGGGGCTTCTTTTAAATGCGTTGATTTCTGCTTCATCTTCAGGTTGAACTCGCCAAGCTGGGAAAAAACAACAGAATTATTGTCTTTAAAAAGGCTTTGCCATATTGATATATTAAATCCTCTATTTAATTAGTAGAAAATCAAGAGGGACATATATCAAGGTTTTGGTGTTTCTGCCACTCTCTGGGGATGAAATGTGTTAACATTTAGAATAGACGCAGACATGCATTCTTCATAGTCAATAAAGGACATCACAAGTTAGTGAAGTACCTTCATAGCAAAGACAGTACATTGATTCTTTAGAGCAAATGTAGTCTCGAACTCTAAATGTCACAAACCTTTTTCTTTAATTTCGCCTTCATCTCTTCGTCTGTCCTTTTCTGCTCAGTCTCCCAGTCAGGCTTTTTCTCAGCATCTGGTTCAGAGAGGGCAAATAGGTCCGTTGCAGCCACATTTCCCACAGCGTCTGCAAACAGGCTCTGCCATTCTGTCAATGATTTGTCCTCCGCTTCTGGCTCTGTCTTGGGCTCTGGTTCAGAGGGGACCACACGGCCTTTTGCAACCGCTTCCGCCAAACGCAGTTTCCACCTTGTCATATACATTTGGTTAACCCTGGATAAACCTTGATGGAACATACCTCCCTTTTCTTCCAGTGTATTCCCTTTTCTCCATTTTCTATTTTGGGATCCTGTTCTGGAGGGTGTCTCAAAATCCTTTGTAGCCACCGGAGGGACCCCAGGATGCAGTTTCTCCCCTTCTATGACTGCTTCTCCTTCTGCCACCTGAGGAGTTTCTTTAAGCGGTCTCAATTGTTGTACATTTTTGCGAAGGCTCAAATTAATCATATAGCGTTGCCTCTTTAGATTTCGTCTGGCAGCTTTTGAGTCTTGGTTTATGCTGGGATGGACAAGTCTGGGCCACACAGTCTCGATGTCCTGTTCAGGGATGCTCAGGGATGGGTCTGGGTCCCGCACTTGTACATCCATGTCTGTGAACTGGGGGTTGCCAGTGGCCTGTGTGTATGGCTGGAAAAACGTTTCTGAAGTACCATTATAGTAATAAGGTGGGCAGTTGGGGTAGAGTGGATACCCAAGGGGGTTAGGGGGGAGGAGCATGTTACCATGGGGCAGGGTACCAGGGGGCACAGTACCAGGGAACATGGTACCAGGGGGAAAGCCACACCCTGGAGGGAAGGCGCTGGCGTAGTGGCTGCTGTGGTATGACATGTCCTGAGAGTACTGCACTGAGTTGGTTGCCATCAAAGATGCATGAGGGTGTGTAGGATCGTTGGAGTATGGGTAAAACCCCATGAAGCGTTCCTTGTCCCCATCCCAGTCTTTGCCTTGCTCCCACCATCTCTCTCTGTCCATGTCTCTCTCAGATCGGTCTCTATCACCATCTTTCTCGGATCCGTCTCTGGTGCTAGACAGTCTGTTTCTGTCTCTCTCAGATCTGCTCCTGTCCCACTCTCTGTCCCGGTCTCTAGTACTAGAGTGTATTTTTCTGTCTGTCTCCCACCATCTATATCTATCCAGCTCTCTGGTACTAGAGTGTCTGTCTCTCTCTCGGTTTCTCTCAGATCTGCCCCAGTCTCTCTCTCTGTCCTGGTCTCTGGTGCTAGAGCGTCTGTCTCTCTCTCTCTCTCTGTTTCTCTCAGATCTTCCCCTGTATCTCTCTCTGTTTCTCTCAGATCTACCTCCGTGTCGGTCTCTCGCTCTGTCCTGGTCTCTGGTGCTAGAGCGTCTGTCTCTGTCACTCTCAGATCTGCCTCCGTGTCGGTCTCTCGCTCTGTCCTGGTCTCTGGTGCTAGAGCGTCTGTCTCTGTCACTCTCAGATCTGCCTCCGTGTCGGTCTCTCGCTCTGTCCTGGTCTCTGGTGCTAGAGCGTCTGTCTCTGTCACTCTCAGATCTGCCTCCGTGTCTGTCTCTCTCTCTGTCCTGGTCTCTGGTGCTAGAGCGTCTGTCTCTGTTTCTCTCAGATCTGCCCCCGTCTCTCTCGCTGTCCTGGTCTCTGGTGCTAGAGCGTCTGTCTCTGTTTCTCTCAGATCTGCCCTTGTTTCTCTCAGATCTGCCCCCGTCTCTCTCTCTGTCCTGGTCTCTGGTGCTAGAGCGTCTGTCTCTGTCTCTCTCTCTGTCCTGGTCTCTGGTGCTAGAGCGTTTGCATTCTGCGGTCCACCGATGGCAAGGGGGGCTGGAGTTGGAGCTATCTGATGATAAGGAAATTCTGTGACATTTGCTTGAGCACGCTCTCTCCTCTTCCTCCTTCTGTTTGTCTTTCTCGCTCTCCTCTTTATCCTTCTTGCTCTCCTCTTTCTCAACCTCCCACATGCTTTCTTTCTTGCCCCCCTTCTTCTCCTGGTCTCTCTTCTTCCCATACAGCCTCTCCTGGGTCCTGTCGTTCAGTCGGCCCAACTCCTCCACCCCCAGATCCAGCCCAATAGTCTGCAGCACGCTCTGGATCTGTCTGTACCTCTGCTCATCCTCAGGCCTCATTTTCCTCTTCTCCTCAACAGGTGGAGACTTGGACGTATGCTTCCCTTTCCTCTTCTCCTCAACAGGTGGAGACTTGGACTTATGCCTCCCTTTCCTCTTCTCCTCAACAGATGGAGACTTGGACTTATGCCTCCCTTTCCTCTTCTCCTCAACAGGTGGAGACTTGGACTTATGCCTCCCTTTCCTCTTCTCCTCAACAGGTGGAGACTTGGACTTATGCCTCCCTTTCCTCTTCTCCTCAACAGATGGAGACTTGGACTTATGCCTCTCTTTCCTCTTCTCCTCAACAGGTGGAGACTTGGACTTATGCCTCCCTTTCCTCTTCTCCTCAACAGGTGGAGACTTGGACGTATGCCTCCCTTTCCTCTTCTCCTCAACAGGTGGAGACTTGGACTTATGCCTCTCTTTCCTCTTCTCCTCAACAGGTGGAGACTTGGACTTATGCCTCCCTTTCCTCTTCTCCTCAACAGGTGGAGACTTGGACGTATGCCTCTCTTTCCTCTTCTCCTCAACAGGTGGAGACTTGGACTTATGCCTCCCTTTCCTCTTCTCCTCAACAGGTGGAGACTTGGACGTATGCCTCCCTTTCCTCTTCTCCTCAACAGGTGGAGACTTGGACGTATGCCTCCCTTTCCTCTTCTCCTCAACAGGTGGAGACTTGGACTTATGCCTCCCTTTCCTCTTCTCCTCCACCTGTGGAGACTTGGGCTTTTTGGTTTTTGGGCTATCCTTAGCCTGGATGAAGCCCAAGCTAAGGCCATGTTGCCCAATCTCTCCTTCTCCACGTTGTAAGAGACTGTGGTCCAGTGGCAGAACGCTACCTGCTGGGACCACTTTATGCAACAGACTCCCAAGCGGATTGGGCTGAACCCCGAGTAGAGTGGGCTGACCCCAGAGTATATTGAACCAACCTAGCGGGAGCTCATCAAACCGGGAGCGTCTTTTGCGAGAGGGCACCTTCCTCTCACTCTTAGAGGTGGCCTCGGGCTGGCCATCAAGTGGAGGCGGCTGACCTTGTGGCAGCTCCTCTCCCACAGAGGGTAAATCGTTGAAATTGTTGACAATCTTTGAGAGCCTGTCGATGTCCACCCCTTTGTTGAGGACATTGAGGAAGTACTGGAAGCCCTTGGCTGCTTTGTCCTGAACAATGGGATAAGGGACCAAACATGAGGAAACATCAACACATAGCCATCCACTGCTATATACATTCTAAATGTGTCTGCTGGTCCGCTTCCTTAAGAGTTAAGAGTGAGGTGACTCAAAGCACAACTGATCCCAAAATATGCTACATAGTACATACCTCCGTATTCACCGTGGGATTGCGTCGCTGCTCCAATAAAGCCTCCACTTTGAGTTTCAGAGGATGCTCCTCTTCATGGACGTCCAGGGTAAGGATGTCCTTCACTATGCTGTCTTTGTGCAGGATGGATTCGTTCATCCGTTCCACAAAGCTTTTGACCACTTTGGGCGGATGGAGAACAAGCTTGGGAGGGACCTGCTGGTCAGCAGCCACCTGGAGTAAATTGAGGGAAATATTGAAAGTACCAGTACCACCAGTATCAGAGAATTAAACAAACAATTCTGAACAAAAATAAATTGGATTTTGAAACCATTCAACTTTGAAATGGGGGTGAAATCCAAAGTTGTGCTATATATTCATTGGCTATGTCATAGATCAGCAAAAATGACAAGTTAATTAGTGGGTAATGCTGATATCAGAACCAAAAAACATTGCCCCCCATAATCCGACTGGGGAGTGGTAGATGCCTAGTCTCCCTTATGGCCAGATCAGGTGCCTATATAGTAGACACACCGTAGACATACAGTGCCTTCGGAAAGTATTCAGACCCCTTGACTTTCTCCAAATTTTGTTAAGTTACAGCCTTATTCTAAAATTGACAAAAAAATATATAATCCTCAGCAGTCCACACGCACAATACCCCATAAAAATCTTAAATATCTTATTTACATAAGTATTCAGACCCTTTGCTATGAGACTCAACATTGAGCTCAGGTGCATCCTGTTTCCATTGATCATCCTTGAGATGTTTCTACAACTTGATTGGAGTCCACCTGTGGAAAATTACATTGATTGGACATGATTTGGAAAGGCACACACCTGTCTATATAAAGGTCCCACAGTTGACAATGCATATCACAGCAAAAACCAAGCCATGATGTTGAAGGAATTGTCTGTAGAGCCCCGAGACAGATCTGGGGAATGGTAACAAAACATTTCTGCAGCACTGAAGGTCCCCAGAAATACAGTGTCGGCCATCATTCTTAAATAGAAGAAGTTTGGAACCACCAAGACTTTTCCTAGTGTTGGCCGCCAGGCCAGACTGAGCAATCGGGGGAGAAGGGCCTTGGTCAGGGAGGTGACCACGATGGTCACTCAGACAGAGCTTCAGTTCCTCTGTGGAGATGGGAGAACCTTCCAGAAGGACAACCATCTGTGCAGCACTCCACTAATCAGGCTTTTATGGCAGAGCGGCCAGATGGAAGACACTCCTCAGTAAAAGGCACATGACAGCCCGCTTGGAGTTTGACAAAAAGCACCTAAAGACTCTCAGACCATGAGAAACAAGATTCTCTGGTCTGATGAAACCAAGATTAAACTCTTTGGCCTGACTGCCAAGCGTCACGTCTGGAGGAAAACTGGCACCATCCCTATGGTGAAGCATGGCGGTGGCAGCATCATGCTGTGGGATGTTTTTCAGTGGCAGGGACTGGGAAACTAGTCAGGATCGAGGAAAATATGAACGGAGCAAAGTATAGAGATCCTTGATGAAAACCTGCTCCAGAGCACTCAGGACCTCAGACTGGGGGCAAAGGTTCACCTTCCAACAGAACAACGACCCTAAGCACACAGCCAAGACAAAGCAGGAGTGGCTTTGGGACAAGTCTCTCAAATGTCCTTGAGTGGCCCAGCCAGAGCCCGAATTTGAACCCGATTGAACATCTCTGGAGAGACCTGAAAACAGCTGTGCAGCAACGCTCCCCATCCAACCTGACAGAACTTGAGAGGATCTGCAGAGAAGTATGGTGTGCCAAGCTTGTAGACATACCCAATAAGACTTGAGGCTGTAGTTGCTGCCAAAAGGTGCTTCAACAAAGTACTGAGTAAAGGGCCTGAATACTTACGTAAATGTGATTTCAGTTTCTTTTTATTATATTAGCAAAAATGCCTGAACCTGTTTTTGCTTTGTCCTTATGGGGTATTGTGTGTAGATTGATGAGAACATGTATTTAATACTTTTTAGAATAAGACTAATGTAACAAAATGTGGAAAGAGTCAAGGGTTCTGAATACTTTCCGAAGGCACTGTATATAATGGAAAATGAATGTTTATGCAAACAAATGTGAGTATCAAACCAAATCTATTAATTCTCTAATCAAACCGAATCGTTTCAAACTAAAACGTATCGTTCCCGTCTCGTATCAGAGCCTATGTATCTAGATACATATCGAATACACTTGAAAGGTAAAGATGCACATCCCTACTGTATTTATGTATGTGTGGTGAAGGTGTGCTGTTGAGTTTGCGATGCAAGACACATTTCCTGAAAGGGACACACATTATAGAATTAAGAAATCATTTGAAGATGTATGATGCTGTCTACGCTGTCCCTGAATGGTCAGATTTGTACTTTTCTCTCTAAACAGTCAATGGGACAGGTTTATGGGTAACTGATTCTAGATCTGCACTTGGGGGTTATTCTACTGCCTCTCCTTAGTCTATGTAATGGAACAGAACAGTGCATCAAACATCAGGAAATAAATCGAATCATAAATACAGATGTAACAAGCTCATACCTTTGAGCGACATTCATTGTTCCATGCCCGCTTTCTCAAAATGCTATTTACTCTCTCTTTAAGAGTAACATCCTTATTGGAAACATTTGTTATTAACATTTCAAGGTCATTGTTCTTCGTTTTCTGTTGACGGATGGCCTTTGATTCAGGCCCAACCAACTCCACAGCAAGAGCAGCTTTCTTGCAGGCAATCTGTTCCTCTATGATCTCCAGCTCCATCCTCTTACGAAGGATCTCCAGGTCCACACTGAGCTCTTCATCAACGTCCCCATCTGTGTCTGGGGAGAAGGGAGAACCACTACCCCGCAAAGAGTCTTTGCTACAGTCTATGGGCGATGGGTCCATGATGTAGCTCATAGCAGAGGAAGCACCACACTCCTCCCCACCGTCTCTAGTCCTCCAAATGCTGGAGTATTCACTGTAGGGCTCTCTGGCCATAGCCTGACCGTTGTCTCTCTTCTCAAGGCCATCGTCCCATTGCCCTGAGCTCGGTTCTTCATACTCCATCCGCTGACTGCATGTCTCTGGTTCTCCATACACCCTCTGCTGACTGTACCTCTCTGGTTCTCCATACACCCTCCGGTGACTGTACCTCTCTGGTTCTTCATACTCCATCCGCTGACTGCATGTCTCTGGTTCTCCATACTCCCTCCGGTGACTGTGCCTCTCTGGTTCTTCATACTCCATCCGCTGACTGCATGTCTCTGGTTCTCCGTACTCCCTCCAGTGACTGTGCCTCTCTGGATCCATTGGGTACATTCTGCCAAGGAGCCTGAGCTGGGCTGACACTCCAGGTTCACTGCAGAGAATAAAGTGGTGGTGAACTGTACTGTGTCTGGGTGACAACTATACAACAATAATGTTAAGTATGTGATGAATATAAACATGTTTGTCGTTGATTATGCTATATTGATGTTATTTGCCCATATATGCATGTTCAAGGCAAGACATAAGGACTCAAGCTAATTAACAGGCTTCTAAACAAACAAGTTCCAATATATAGGTAGTTGCATTTGACTTATATAATGCTAACCTGCTTGCAAGATATTGTTTTGAATGTCAGCTGAAATGTGCCAGTAGTTATGTAATTTTCAGAGCAGGCCCGCATATAGCTTGCTAGCTAAATATTGTAAATTAAAGAATGCCAGGTAGGAGAATATCGACAAATATATAAAATAGCCAAATCGAAGGTCACGTTGCCACTTAAAAGGTGCACGCGTTGATTGTAATAATTGTTTACCTCCAGTCTGCCCCCTTCTGCTGTGCTAAGGCTAACCTCGCGCAGGCCTTTGTGTTCGCCGTCTCATTCTGGATCTTGAGGGTTCAAATAACGTGCATGCACACAACCAGATTCTGAAAAATCATAGTGCTTTGACTTGGAGATACGAATGTATATGGTTAAATTTGTTAGAACGGCAACTGATCAAACAATAAACTCGTTTCCAGGGCCCTTCTTCTAGTTAAATTATTTCAGCTTCATAGGATCAAAAATCCAATACTTCCCCCAATAGGGCAGAATGCGAAAGTGCATGGGATTTTCTAATACAAAACCAATGGAAGTTGTCCCTGAAAAGGAATGTGAAGCTCAATGCGTTGGTGAAGTTACTTTGAAATATGATACACTACACACTTACAATATTAGACAGAATATTTTATTCAATTACATATTTACAAAGTGAAAGATGATCTATAGAAAAGGAGGTCTGACTGAACTGGGGAATGAAACAAGGGCAGTTCTTACTTTTAGCTATCAGGCATGAGAACTTACAAACATAATGCCATAATTAGTCTTTTCATCGCATTGATACACATGCACTATGCCTAGGGCCAAGAGTTTTTCCTGACCAGACCAAGTAAACTCCATGCCCTTATTTGGTTTATAACAGGCAAATTGTCTCTGGCAGCCAAATACTCCATCTAAATTGAGGTACGGTTCTAGAAACATAAAGCCATCTACTTTCATATGCAAAGTATACACTTACTCTACTGTTATTTAAGCAATAAGGCCAGAGGAAGTGTGGTATATGGCCAATATACCACGGCTAAGGACTGTTCTTAAGCACGACGCAACACAGAGCGCCTGGACACAGCCCTTAGCCGTGGTATATTGGCCATAATTACAAACCCCAGAGGAGTTTGTAATTGCTATTATAAACTGGTTACCAACATAATTAGGGCAGTAAAACTAAATGTTTAGTCATGCCCATGGTATACGGTCTGATATACCATGGCTTTCAGCCAATCAGAATTCAGGCTTCAAACCACCCAGTTTATAAAACCGGTTTTAACACAGTTGCAGCCTACAGTATTTCTCAGTGACGAGTTTGTGGCGTCCATCTTCCGTTTACACACCGGTTTTTGGAGACGCAGATCGCTCATTAGCACAGGTAGTCAACTGTCTTCCGTCCATTTTCTGTAAACAAGCACTGTGACATGGAAAGATGGCCGTGTGGGAACCCTAACCCAATAAATGTGAAAATGTTTTCTCCACTGATATGAAAGATTTAGTGACATTTAGTGCAAGTGTCGTGGTCCTTAATAAAACTCCCCCGGCCAGAAGAAACTATCGTCAATAGGCGCTAAAGGTACTTAGCATATATGAATGGCCAAGACCCTACCCATACCACATACACACAATACCAATAAATTACACTGAAAATAACTTCAATATGAAGCATTTAAGGGCAAGGCTCAACTTGAACAAATCCTTTGTTAGAGTCATTACAAATCTATGAATGGTTGATAGGTAACAATGTAAGCCAACTGAAGTCCATAGGGACTGGATGGGTCAGCAGCAGGTTCTATTCTAGTGGGAGATGAGCTCATGATGTCCAGTGAAGATCTGCAGAAAAGAGAGAGTTGAGACAAATGACTCGCTATGATAAAATTCAATCATGTTCTCTTGAAACCAATGTATTTCTGGTGCTTTTACAACAGCTAGCCATCTTGAGGCTCTGTTAGGTGTGCCCATCTTCAGGTTGAACTCTTCAAGTTGAGGAACATTGAATTTCTTAAATGTCATTCAAGGGCTTTGCCATAACAAGAACAAAATGTGGTTGAATGGTGAACGCCAAGTCATAGGTAGACTAAAGGTCAACATAACCTCATCTTAGTGAAAATCTGGGTATTTCAGATAACCAAGGGAGAACGTGTTTCTCCCCTTGTCTCTTTCTCAGCCTCTGGTTCAGAGAGGAAGCCAGGGCCCGTTATAGCCGGCTTTCTCCATAGGGTCTGCTAGCAGTTTCTCGCCAGCTTTAATTGCGTCGTCCTCTCCTCCTCAGCATTTCTCAGCCTTTGGTTCAAAGAGGACCTGAGGGCCCTTTGCAGACACTTTCTCCACATGATCTGCAAGCAGTTTCTCCTCTTCTAACGCAGTTTCTTCCTCTCTTTCTGGTTCTTTGTTGGGCCCTGGTTCAGAGGGAAGCCCAGAGTCATTTGTAGCCACCTGAGGAACTACTTTCTCTGATGTGTCTGCAAGCAGTTCCTCCCCTTCTGGCATTCCTTCCTCCCCTTCCATCTTGTTGGTTCAGAATTGGATTCGGTGCCTTCAGCAGCTGCTTTTGCCTTTGACAGTTTCCCCCTTGTCAAATCGGTTCTGTGTACCCTCATTAATACCTCCCCTTTTTCCTCTAGTGTTTTTTTTTTTTTTTTTTGGGGGGCTCAGAGGGGTTCCCAGAGTCCTTTGCTGCCTCTAGAGGAGGCACTTTCTCCTTAGTGTCTACCAATGGTCTCTTCCCTTCGTACTGGCAAGCCTTTTTCCTCCTCTTTGCAAGATGCTTCCTCTTCCCTTTTACCTTGTACTGATGCCTCTTTAGACATCTGATTAGAATCATCATGAAGACACCTGGACACAACTTTTTTTTTCTTGGGGCCCATTTCAGAGGGGGCCGCAGAGTCCATTGCAGTCACCTGAGGAGCCACTTTCTCTGCAGCGTCAGCATGTGGTTTCTCGCCTTCTGGTTCTTTCTTAGGCCCTGTTTCAGATGGTGTCTCCAAATTCTTTGCAGCTTCCTGAGGGACCACTTCTTTAGCAGAGTAAGCATGTAGTTTCTCCCCATCTAACATTGCTTCTTGGTCTTTCTTGGGCTCCGGTTCAAAGGGGAAGTGAGGGGCCACTTTCCCTGCTGCTTCTGCAAGCAGTCGCTTTCTTTTGCGCTGGTGAGCTTTATTCCTTCTCTTCGCAAGCCGTTTCATATTATACTGACACTTCCTTAGATTACTTTGATAACGCTTCATAAATATACCTGTGAAGAATATATGGTTTCTCCCCTTTGATTTCTTCTAGGACTTCTTTGTCGCCATCTGACAGGACGCTTTCACTACGGCTTCTGCATGCTTCTGTGTCTTTTCCTGGTGGTTGCATGTGCATCTCTGACTTAAGACTTCTGCAGTGCTGGCAGGCTGGGGAGATGAGAGCTGGAGGTTACTAGTAGCAGGCTGGGTAGATGAGAGCTGGAGGTTACTAGTAGCAGGCTGGGTAGATGAGAGCTGGAGGTTACTAGTAGCAGGCTGGGTAGATGAGAGCTGGAGGTTACTAGTAGCAGGCTGGGGAGATGAGAGCTGGAGGTTACTAGTAGCAGGCTGGGGAGATGAGAGCTGGAGGTTACTAGTAGCAGGCTGGGGAGATGAGAGCTGGAGGTTACTAGTAGCAGGCTGGGTAGATGTGAGCTGGAGGTTGCTAGTAGCAGGCTGGGTAGATGAGAGCTGGAGGTTGCTAGTAGCAGGCTGGGTAGATGAGAGCTGGAGGTTACTAGTAGCAGGCTGGGTAGATGAGAGCTGGAGGTTGCTAGTAGCAGGCTGGGTAGATGAGAGCTGGAGGTTACTAGTAGCAGGCTGGGTAGATGAGAGCTGGAGGTTACTAGTAGCAGGCAGGGTGGATGAGAGCTGGAGGTTGCTAGTAGCAGGCTGGGTAGATGAGAGCTGGAGGTTACTAGTAGCAGGCTGGGTAGATGAGAGCTGGAGGTTGCTAGTAGCAGGCTGGGTAGATGAGAGCTGGAGGTTACTAGTAGCAGGCTGGGTAGATGAGAGCTGGAGGTTACTAGTAGCAGGCTGGGTAGATGAGAGCTGGAGGTTATTAGTAGCAGGCTGGGTAGATGAGAGCTGGAGGGTGCTAGTAGCAGGCTGGGTAGATGAGAGCTGGAGGGTGCTAGTAGCAGGCTGGGTATGTCTGGTTTAAGGCTGTGGTGCCATTAGAGTAATATGGGGGGGCGCTGGGGTAGGGTGGATCCCCGGGGGGGTTAGGTAGGAGGGGCTTGTTACCAGGCAGCATGGCACCAGCGGGCATGATTCCATGAAGCATCGTACCAGGGGACATAATACCAGGAAGCATGGTACCAGTGGGCATGGTACCAGGGGGATAACCCCACCCTGGAGGGAACGCAATGGTGTAGGGGCTGCTGTGGTATGTCATATACTGAGAGTACTGGGTGGGGGAGTAGGTTGCCATCATAGATGCATAAGGAGAACGAGAAACAGGGTTTATAGGGTCCATGGAGTATGAGTAGAGCTCAATGGAGCTTTCTATGGACTCTCAGATCTGTATCTGTCCCGGTCTCTCTCTCGGCCTCCGTCCCGCAGGACTGTCCCCTTTTCCGACTCTGTCCTTGTCTCCCTCTCTGTTCCGGTCTCCGGTACTAGAGTATCTGTCTCTCTCTCCATCTTTTTCAGATCTGTCCATTTCTCTAACTATATCCTCTTCCCTCCCTCTGTCCTTGTCTCTGGTACCAGAGTGTCGGTGCCAGTCCCTCTCAGATCTGTCCCTGTGTCTTTCTATGTCCCATACCCTGTTACTAGAGCTGCTGTTTTCAACTGTCATGTTTGAGTGCTGGTTTAGAAGGGGGCTGGCGCTGTCTGATCATAATGAGGAAGTACTGAGATGTTTAAACGAAGCCTTGCTCTCCTCTTTCTCTTTTCCCTTCTCATTCTTGAACTTCCTTTTCAAGTCTCCCATCTTCCCGTACAGCCTATCATTGGTCCTGTCTGTCAGCCGACCCAACTCCTCAACCCCTAAGTCCAGCCCAACGATCTCCAGCAAGGTCTGCATCCGCTCGTACCGCTGCTCATCCTCAAGCCTCACCTTCTTCTCCTCAACTGGAGAGGACTTGGATCTACTGCTGGAGTCAACATGACCCTCGGGCAGAGTGGGCCAAACTTGTGGTAGCTCCTTGCCCACAACGGGTAACTCATTTTCGTTGTTGACGATCTTTGAGAGCTTGTTGATGTCCACCCCTTCATTGAGGACATTGAGGAAGCGCTGGAAGCCTGTGGCTGCTATGTCTTTCTCCTGTGTCCTGAGTGAATGAACTGGCCTCTGAAAGGTTGGATTATGCTGTTTATCATTCGGGACCACCTAACAGGAAACATGAGGAAATATGAATTAATATCTATCCACTTCAGCTTTAAACAAACTAGTTCTGGGCGATTAACCGAAATTTCGGATATTTTTCTTTTTTTAAACTAATTTGACCGACGCATGTTCAATTATTTGAATACCATTTCGGTCAGATTTTTTCTGAGCGCTCAAAGCGCACATCGCAGTTTCAAGATAAATCAGATCCAGCCTGAACTGTGCGATGTAGTAGGGAATTGTAGTTTCCAACAGGCCAATATTCTACATGGTTTAGCGCATAACTTCAAATGACCATAATCCATTGAGCATCTACTTCTCTGGTCTGTTTCTTTTACGCCTGCTACTGAAGAGAGAAGAATGCACATATGCGAGGTGATATAGAGAGCAGCTGTTGCTTTGCGAGGTATCTCTACCTGAAAACACACAGTCATAAAAGTATGCCTTATTACTTTGAAGAACTACAAAATAGTGATTTTGTCAGACAGTATAGACAGAAGCTCTATAGAGATGACATGACTTGGAATGAAATAAGGTCATCAAATAAAACAAATGTAATATACACAACTGAAATATTTTATTAAAGTAATGTGAATAAATGGTTAATAAGTGATAAGCAGTCACTACCATCATGGGACTTTTATTCATTGTTTTACTGTTAGAGCATTCGACCCACATAATCCACAAAGCATTTAATGTTAAAACATTTTAATAATCGAAACCGAGCACTAATCACTCAGCACTAAAACAAACTAAATGTGTTGGATCTGCTTGCATCAACAAGACGGCCCAACAAACGTAGCTTCATTTACATATCACTTATGTGTGCATTTCACAATACCTTTGTGTTACCATGGGCTTGCTATGTTCATCGGAATGTCACAATGAATGTATTTGGTTGCATTCTGTCAACTGCATTTTACTCATAATGACTCATTCGGCAATGATTGGCTTTTAGCTGGCTAGTTATGCTACAAGTTCTCAATGACTGTTCGCAGGGAGAACACTAACATAGCCGTGACATTTTAGAAAAAACTATAGGCCAATAAGAAAACAAAAAATATTATGAAGCGTACAAGTAAGTAGGCACTTCATATCCTACCTATTTGGAATGGGTGTCAATGGGAGAAATCAATTGTATTAATCGGGGGCCCTGGTTTTCCTGACTTCCTTCTTATGATACTTTTGCCGACCTCAATGTTTTGTTATGGCTTCATACCTCATTGTTGGGAGAGCATCGCTGGTTCATTAAAGCCTTCACTCTCAGTCTCAGAGGACGGGCCTCTTCATTTTCTAGGGGAGCGCTAATCATCAGCTCCAATGCTCGCATCTTGTTTTGTTTCTTCAGCTTGGCAGGGGTATCCTGGAGGAAAATAGACAATATTTTAGTATGTGTAATGCAGTTGTCCCAGAATAGTGATCTACGGTCAGTTTCCATTTACCTCTTAATGGCTTTGGGAACTGATCTTAAATCTGTGTTTGGAGAAAAGAGGGTCTACTGCTAAGTCCATGTAGCAGAAACATCAGAATCCAAACATCAGGAAAGATCTGATAGTCACCCTGATGAAGGCTGTTGTAGTCGCAACGCATTGGTGGATTTTTTATTTTTGCTATGCATAAGCCATAAACAATAAAAGGCTTTTAAATGTTTTTACGCTACATGCTAGTGCCTTGATTTTTTTGCACAAATGCTTTTTTGGCATTGTTTACTATCCATCATCAACTTCTTTTAGATCTATCAGGGAAGACTTATTCATAACAGTGTTGAGATCAATTCGGAATTTAATTAAATTCAACCCATTAATTGAAATTCGAATTTGAATTGTTAACACCCCACAGGAAGCAGAATTTTTTATAAAGTAGAATTTTGAATAAATTCAACTTAGATATGGACATATGAGTCTCAATCCTTTGACAAATCCTTTGCCAAAATCCTGTGACCTCTTACTAAAGAATAGATACCATTTTAAATGTTAGTTTGATTATAACTCAATGATGTCAAACAGTATTTTGTTTGTATTTTTGTCATGAAATGTTCCCTTCCATTCTGGAGTGTTTGATCTACTGCATTCTGAGAAATGTAGGTTTTTCTATCATTACATTTAATAACATGTAAAGTGAATGATTCATAACTAGAGACAACCTTCATAACGAAATTTGAATATCTCCAGACCACTGTAATTATAACTTGTTTTAGGAGGATGAGTTTAAAAAAATGAAATATTTTAAACACATTTAGCCCAGGGGTCTAGCAGTATAGCATTTGTGTTGCACTGCTTTGCTTTATCTTGGCCAGGTTGCAGTTGTAAATGACAACTTGTTCTCAACTGGCCTACCTGGTTAAATAAAGGTGAAATAAAAACTTACCCACCTTGCGTCTTATTTCCCGACCCTAGACTGTGCTTGTTTGGTGACACTTTTCCCAAATAGGAGGGAATTGCCGTGGTTGGTAGACGGTTGCATCGCCGAGCAGTGCCCAGGAAATAATTCAAATCAATTGATGGATGCTACCCCCCTCCCCTCCAAATCAAACATGGACTCCAATTTCTGTTATTGCTTTACGCGCACACCCGTGTTTCCCACCTGTTTGGCCTAACTATTCAGCCTCTCAACACAGGCGCCATGCTGCAACAGATAGGAAGTAGAAATTGAGTGTGTGCGAGCAAACATTTGAGCAAACATTTAAATCCATCTTTGATTAATAGTAATTTCAGCGTGACTTAACTTGAACGCTTCTCCAATGTCATGCCCCAAGACGGAATGTTAAAATGTACTTACACATTATTAACTGTATACATGCCGGCGAGCTTGTAGGGCTACAACATGTCATAGTTTTGGTAACCATGCATGATGTCAACATGAACATAATGATGTATGGAATAAATTAAGGGGAATTTGACCCAAATCTAGATTTTAGCTTGAACTAGCCCTTTAATTTAAATTCTGCTTCCTGTGGAGTGTGGCCAATTCAAACCCAATACTTTTATAGGAATTAAAGACCAATTAGCAATTCAGAATTGACCCCAACCCTGATTAATAAATACAGCACTAATAGGTACATACCTTACGCAGTAGGTACCGTAGCGGTGTTCTTCTGAGCTTACTTAGAATGTCCAACACCCTCCATTTAAGAAGTAGGCATATGCGTGACGACTGGTCCGCGACATTACTATTGAATGTTGTATTGTTCGCCTTCCTCTGCTTTGACATGCACTTCGCAGTTGCGGATGCAGTCTGTGTTTTAGGCATGTCCTTAGCTCCGCGTTTAACCTTTTGCATAGCAAGAACTGCTTTCTTGCAAGCTATATTTTCCTCTGTGATTTTCCTCCGCTTCTTCATCTTACGAGTGGCATCCAGGTCCTCCACACTGAGCTCCACAGGATCTCCATCTGTGTCTGGGGAGAAGGGAGCACCGCTACCCCTCAATGAGCCTTTGCTACAGTCTCTGGATGATGGGTCCATGATGTAGCTCATAGCAGAGGAAGCACCACACTCCTCCCCACCGTCTCTAGTCCTCCACATGCTGGAGTATTCACTGTAGGGCTCTCTGGCCATACCCTGGGCGTTGCCTCTCTTAAGGCTATCGTTCCATTGTCCTGAGCTCGGTTCTCTGTACTCCCTCCGCCGACTGTACCTCTCTGGTTCTCTGTACTCCCTCCGCCGACTGCATCTCTCTGGTTCTCCATACTCCAGCCGCTGACTGCATGTCTCTGGTTCTCTGTACTCCATCCGCTGACTGCATGTCTCTGGTTCTCCATACACCCTCCGCCGACTGTACCTCTCTGGTTCTCTGTACTCCATCCGCTGACTGCATCTCTCTGGTTCTCTGTACTCCCTCCGGTGACTGTGCCTCTCTGGTTCTTCATACTCCATCCGCTGACTGCATGTCTCTGGTTCTCCATACTCCCTCCAGTGACTGTGCCTCTCTGGATCCATTGGGTACATTCTGCCAAGGAGCCTGAGCTGGGCTGACACTCCAGGTTCACTGCAGAGAATAGAGGGGTGGTGAACTGTACTGTGTCTGGGTGACAACTATACAACACTAATGTTAAGTATGTGATGAATATAAACATGCTTGTCGTTGATTATGCTATATTGATGTTATTTGCCCATATATGCCTGTTGAAGGCAAGACATAAGACCTCAAAACGAATTAACAGGCTTTTAAACAAACAAGTTGAGTTCCAATATATAGGTATTTGCATGTCTTCTATAGTGCTAACTTAGCTTGCTTGTACGTTATTGTTCTGAATGTCAGCTGAAATGTGCAAGCGTTAGCCAGCTAACGTTAGCTATAGTGAACTACCTAGCTAGTTTGTAATGTAATTTTCAGAGCAGGCTGGCATATACCTTGCTAGCTAACGATCGTAAATGGAAGCATGCCAGATAGAATATCGACAAATACATGAAATTGCCACATCGAAATAGTCACATTGCACATTTTCCATAATAAGTGGTGGCAAACATTGACTATAGCTAAGGATTGACTACCTCGTGTCTGCCCCTTGCCAGGATTGTGTTCGCCGTCTCATTCTGGATCTTGTGGGGTCAAACAATTTGCATACTAGTCTCTCTTAAAAATCGGAGTGGTTTGACATTAACATATATTGTATAGATTAGGTTAAATGTGTTATAAAGGCAACTGGTCAACCAACATAAACTCGTTTAGTCTACTTCGTCCATAGTTCTGTACTCAGCTTCATAGGACCGACATTCCAATACTGCCACCAATAGGACGGAGTGCGAAGAGCATGGCATTTTCTAATACTAAACCAATGACAGTTATACCTGAAAAGAAATGTGAAGCTTAATGCCTTATTAAATTACTTTGACATACTCCACACTTACAATATAAGACAGCATATTTTATTCATTTAAATATATACAAAGTGAAAGACGATCTATAGACTGAACTGGAGAGCGAAACTTTGGCAGTTCTTGATTTTAGCTATCAGGCATGAGAACTTCCAAACATGTCATCAATGCTCTTTTCATTGCATTGACACACATGTACTATGCTCAGGGCCAGGAGTTTTTCCTGATCACATGACCAGACCAAGTAAACTCCACGACTTTATTATTTTGTTTATAACGGGAGAGAAAATGCGTTTGCTGAGCAGATATCATAGTCAAGAAAAACTCCTGGCCCTACCACATACAATACAAAACATTACACTGAAAATGTCTTCAACACTAAGCATTTAAGGATGAGGTTAAACTATAACGAATCCTTTGCTAGTTGTCATGACAAATCTAGCTTCCTGAGGAACCACTTCTTCTACAGTGTCAGCATGTAGTTTCTCCACATCTATCATTGCTACTCCTTCTGGATCTTGGGCTCCTCTTCAAAGTGGAAATCCTTTGCAGCTACCTGAGGGGCCACTTTCCCTGCTGCTTCTGCAAGCAATCACTTTATTTTGTGCTGGTGAGCCTTATTCCTCCACTTCAAAAGCAGTTTCCTCTAACACAGACACTTCCTTGGATGATTGTGATAACTCTAAATGAACATACCTGTGCAGAATATATTGTTTACCCCCTTTGCTTTCTTCATTCACCCTGGCTCTGAGGGGGACTTTTTTGTCACCGTCTGACGGGACACTTTTGCTACAGCTTCTGCATGCTTCTGTCTCTTTTCCTTGCGGTTGCTAGCGGGCTGGGTGTACGTGAGATGGTGGTTGCTAGAGGGTTGGATGTATGTGTATCTCAGAGTTAAGATCAATCAATCAAATGAATTTATTTATTTAAGCCCTTTTTCATCAGTAAATGTCACAAAGTTCTTCGACAGAACTCCGTGCTTAGATAATGTGGCCCAGTCCGACGATACCCCCGAACAGGGCCAACCAGGCAGGATGTAACTGCTTAGGTGGAGTGAAGGCCATCCTCACATGGGGAATGCTGCTTTTTAGCTAGCTTTTCGACAGTATCAAAAATACATTTTGGATTGTTTTTATTCGCCTCCATCTGGTTGGAAAAGTAAGCTGATCGAGCAGCATTGAGGGCTTTTCGATATTGCACTTTACTGTCTTTCCAAGCTAGATGGAAAACTTCCAATTTGGTGGAGCGCCATTTCCGTTCCATTTGTCTGCAAATTTGCTTCAGGGTTTTGTTATTTTCTTTAAACCAGGGAGCTAGTTTCTTGAGACAAATTGGGGGGTTACGTAGGAGGGGCAAGACTGCTGCAGTGCTGGCAGGCTGGGTAGATGAGAGCTGGAGGTTGCTAGTAGCAGGTTGGGTAGATGTGAGCTGGAGGTTGCTAGCAGGCTGGGTATATGCGTATGTCTGGTTTAAGGCTGTGGTGCCTTTAGAGTAATATGGGGGCGCTGGGGTAGGATGGATCCCCGGGGGGGTTAGGTAGGAGGGGCTTGTTGCCAGGCGATATGGCACCAGCAGGCATGATTCCAGGTGGCATGGTAACAGGAAGCATGTTAAAAGAGGGCATAATACCAGGGGGCATAATACCAGGGGGCATAGTACCAGGGGGCATGGTACCAGGGGGCATGGTACCATGAGGATAACCCCACCCTGGAGGGAACGCAATGGTGTAGGGGCTGCTGTGGTATGTCATATACTGAGAGTACTGGGTGGGGGAGTAGGTTGCCATCATAGATGCATGAGGAGGATGAGAAACAGGGTATATAGGGTCCATGGAGTATGAGTAGAGCTTAATGGAGCTTTCCCTGGACTCATCCCCATACCTATCCCTCTCAGATCTAGATCTCTCTATGTCCCAGTCTCTAGTACTAGAGTGGCTGTCCCAGTCGCTCTCGCTGTCCCAGTCTCTGGTCCTAGAACGTTTGTCCCTGTCCCTTTGCAGGCACCTTTCTCTGTCCCTGTGCCTCTCAGATCTGTATCTGACCCGGTCTCTCTGAGATCGGTCACTGTTTCTCTCTCGGCCTCCGTCGTTCTCTGAGTCTCTGTGCCTCTCAGATCTGTCCCTGTGCCTCTCAGATCTGTCCCTGTCCCTCTCAGATCTGTCCCTGTCCCTCTCAGATCTGTCCCTGTCCCTCTCAGATTTGTCCCTGTCCCTCTCAGATCTGTCCCAGTCTTTCTCTCGGCCTCCGTCCCAGTCTTTCTCTGGGTCTCTGTCTCTCTCAGATCTGTCAGTGTCTTTCTCTCCATTTCTTTCTGATCTCTTAGTTTCTCTGACTACCGGTATGTCCTTGTCTCTCTCTCCGGTACTAGAGTGTCTGTGCCCATCTCTCTCTCCATCTCTTTCAGATCTGTCCATTTCTCTAACTATATCCTCCTCCCTCCCTCTGTCCTTGTCTCTGGTACCAGAGAGCCAGTCCCTCTCAGATCTGTCCCTGTGTCTTTCTATGTCCAATACCCTGTTACTAGAGCTGCTGTTTTCAACAGTCATGTTTGCGTGCTGGTTTAGAAGGGGGCTGGCGCTGTCTGATCGTAATGAGGAAGTACTGAGATGTTTAAACGAAGCCTTGCTCTCCTCTTTCTCTTTTCCCTTCTCATTCTTGAACTTCCTTTTCAAGTCTCCCATCTTCCCGTACAGCCTATCATTGGTCCTGTCTGTCAGCCGACCCAACTCCTCAACCCCTAAGTCCAGCCCAACGATCTCCAGCAGGGTCTGCATCCGCTCGTACCGCTGCTCATCCTCAAGCCTCACCTTCTTCTCCTCAACTGGAGAGGACTTGGATCTACTGCTGGAGTCAACATGACCCTCGGGCAGAGTGGGCCAAACTTGTGGTAGCTCCTTGCCCACAACGGGTAACTCATTTTCGTTGTTGACGATCTTTGAGAGCTTGTTGATGTCCACCCCTTCATTGAGGACATTGAGGAAGCGCTGGAAGCCTGTGGCGGCTATGTCTTTCTCCTGTGTCCTGAGTGAATGAACTGGCCTCTGAATGGTTGGATTATGCTGTTTATCATTCGGGACCACCTAACAGGAGACATGAGGAAATATCAATTAATATCTATCCACTTCAGCTTTAAACAATCAAAATGTGTATGATCTGCTTGCATCGTCAAGACGGCCCATCAAATGTATCCTTCATTTACGTATCACTTATGTGTGCATTTCACACTACCTTTGTGTTTTCATGGGCTTGGTGTATTTATCTGGATGTCACGATAGATGTACAGTGCCCTCCATAATTGTTGGGACAGTGAACCATTTTTTCTTCTTTAGGCTCTATATTCCAGAAGTTTGGATTTTAAATCAAACAATGATTATGAAGTTAAAGTGCAGACTGTCAGCTTTAAATTGAAGGTATTTTCATCCATAATCGGGTGAACCGTTTAGAAATGACAGCACTTTCTGACATAAAGTAGTAAAAAGTGAAGTAGTTGGTCCCATATTCATAGCACGAAATGACCACATCAAGCTTGTGAGTCCACAAATTTGTTGGATGCATTTGCTGTTTGTTTTGGTTGTGTTTCAGATTATTTTGTGCTCAATAGAAATGAATGGTAAATAATTGTGTCCTTTTGGAATCACTTTTATTGTACATAGGAATAGAATATGATTCTAAATACTTTTCCGTTCATGTGGATCCTACCCTGATTACGGATAATCCTGAATGAATCGTGAATAATGATGAGTGAGAAAATATCATATCCCCAAGACATGCTGACCTCTCACCATTACAATAACGGGAGGTTAGTCTAGTGGGTATGATATTTGTGCATCTAACTTTTTCTGAAACACAACCAAAACAAACAAACAACAAAGCTTGATGTAGTCATTGTGTGATTTGAATATTGGACCAAATACATTTGACTATTTTAATACACATAAGTGAATTTGTCTCAATACTTTTGGTCCCCTAAAATGGGGGATTGTGTACAGAAAGTGCTGTAATTTCTAAACGGTTCACTCGATATGGATAAAAATACCCTCAAATTAAAGCTGACAGTCTGCACTTTAACCCCACATTTGATTTCAAACAAGTGGAGTAGAGACAAAATAAGATAAAATGCTTCACTGTCCCAATAATTACAGAGGGAACAGTATTTGGTTGCATTCTGTCAACTGCATTTTCCTCATAATTACTCATTTAGCAATGATTGGCTGTTATCTGACTAGCTATGCTACAAGTCCATCTCAATGACTGTTAGCATGATAGGTAGCATATTGATGCATCTGAAAGGATAACAACATGTTCATGCAGGTGGTTGACAGAGATGACACTAATATAGCCATGACATTCTAGACAACACTGTAGGCCTATAAGAACACAAAAAAGATGATGTGTACAAGTAGGTAGACACTTAATATCTAGCATATATGGAATGGGTGTCAATCGCAGAAATCAATTGTATTAATCGAGGGCCCTGGTTTTCCTGACTTCCTTCTTATGATACTTTTGCCGACCTCAATGTTTTGTTATGGCTTCATACCTCATTGTTGGGAAAGCGTCGCTGGTTCATTAAAGCCTTCACTCTCAGTCTCAGAGGACGGGCCTCTTCTTTTTCTAGGGGAGCGCTAATCATCAGCTCCAATGCTCGCATCTTGTTTTGTTTCTTCAGCTTGGCAGGGGTATCCTGGAGGAAAATAGACAATATTTGAATATAATATATGCCATTTAGCAGCCACTTTTATCCAAAGCGACTTAGTCATGCGTGCCTACATTTTACATATGCGTGGTCCCGGGAATCGAACCCACTACCCTGGCGTTACAAGCGCCATGCTCTACCAACAGAGCTGCAAAAGGACCACATACTAAAAGGACCATTTTAGTATGTGTAATGAAGTTGCCCCTGGATAGTGATCCAAGGTCAGTTTTTATTTACCTCTTAGACTCTTAATAGTTCATGTAAGAACCAGGTTTTTCTACTGCTAAGTCCATGTAGTAGAAACATCAGAATCCAAACGTCGAGAAAGAGCTGGTTGTCACCCTGATGGTGCGTTTTTTTTCATTCTCGCTATGCATAAGCCGTAAACATTAAAGGCTTTTAGACGTTTTTCCCACTACACACCTTGATTCATTCTGGAAGTTTTTTTGCATAAATGCATTTTTGGAATTATTTACTATCAAGCAGCAACTTATTTTGATCTATCAGGAAATATCTATTCATAACAGGGTTAACGTCAATTTGGAATTAGAATTATATTCAACACATTCACTGAAATTTGAATTGGTCACACCCCACAGGAAGCAGAATTTGAAATAAAGGAAGAAGAATTTAATTCAAATCAAAGAAATTCAACTGAGACATGAATATATGAGTCTCAACCCATTGACAAATACTTTGCCAAAATCATCTGCCACCTCTTGCTAAAGAATACAGATACCATTTTAAATGTTAGTTTGATTATAACTCAATGATGTCAAACAGTATTTTGTTTGTATTTTTGTCATGAAATGACAAATGATCAAATGCATTCTGAGAAATGTAGGTTTTTCTATCATTACATTTAATGACATGTAAAGTGAGTTATACTGAACAAAAATATAAACATGCAACAATTTAAAAGATTTTACCGAGTAACAGTTCATAAGGAAATCAGTAAATTGAAATACATTCATTATGCCCTTATCGGTCACAGATGCCTTTAAAAAAAAAAAGGTTGAGGCATGAATCAGATATCTGGTGTGAACACCATTTGCCTCCTGCAGCGCAACACATCTCCTTTGCATAGAGTTGATCAGGCTGTTGATTGTGGCGTGTGAAATGTTGTCCCACTCCTCTTCAATCGCTGTGCAAAGTTCCTGGATATTGGCGGGAACTGGCACACGCTGTCTTACACGTCGATCCAGAGTATCCCAAACATGCTCAATGGGAGACATGTCTGGTGAGTATGCAGGCCATGGAAGAACTAGGACATTTTCAGCTTCCAGGAATTGTGTACAGATCCTTGCGACATGTGGCCGTGCATTATCATGCTGAAACAAGAGGTGATGGCGGCGGATGAATGGCACAACAATGGACCTCAGGATCTCATCACGGTATCTCTGTGCATCTCATCAATAAAATGCAATTGTGTTCGTAGTGCGTAGCTTATGCCTGCCCATACTATAACCCCACCGCCACCATGGGGGCACTCTGTTCACAACGTTGACATCAGCAAACCGCTAGCTCACAACGCCATACACGTCGTCTGCGGTTGAGGCCGGTTGGACATACTGCCAAATTCTCAAAAATGGCTTATGGTGGAGAAATTAAAATTCAATTTTCTGGCAACAGTTCTAGTGGACATTCCTGCATTCAGAATGCCAATTGCAAGCTCCCTCAAAACATGAGACATCTGTGGCATTGTGTTGTGTGACAAAACTCCACATTTTAGAGTGGCCTTTTATTGTCCCCGGCACAAGGTGCATCTGTGTAATGATCATGCTGTTTAATCAGCTTCTTGATATGCCACACCTGTCAGGTGAATGAATTATCTTGGCAAAGGGGAAATGGGATGTAAACATATATGTGTACAACATTTAAGAGAAAAAATACTTTTGTGTGCATATAGAATATTTCTGGGATCTTTCATTTCAGCTCATAAAACCAACACTTTACATGTTGCATTTATATTTTAAGGGAGACAACCCACAAAATAATATTTAAATACTTTCTTGTGCACGGGTAATGTGAGGGATGCCGAATTAAGAACGGTCTTCCAACTATGGATAGATCTTCAACGGCTGCTAAAACAGGTTGCCATTTCAGCGTGACTTAACTTGAACGCCCTAAGACTGAATGCCCCATGGCGGAATGTTAAATAAATGTACTTACACGTTATTTCCAGTATACATGACGGCGAGCTTGTAGGGATACAACATGTCAAACACAGTTTTGGTAACCATGCATGATGTCAACATGAACATAATAATGATGTATGGAATAAATTATCTATTTGAGTTTCATTGAATTCAATTGTACAGACAACTCAAAGTAAAAGGGAATTTGAACCAAATCTAGATTTGACCAAAAACTATCCCATAAATTCAAATTTAATTCTGCTTCCTGTGGAGTGTGGCCAATTCAATTCAAATCCCAACATTTTATGGAAATGGGAGACCAATTAGCAACTAAATTCAGAATTGACCCCAACCCTGATTAATAAATACAGCACTAATAGGTACATACCTTACGCAGTAGGTACCGTACCGGTGTTCTTCTGAACTTACTTAGAATGTCCAGCACCCTCCGTTTAAGAGGTAGGCATACGTGTGAAGACTTGTCGGCGACATTGTTGTATGTTTGGAATATTGTATTGTTCATCTTGGTCTGTTTAGACATGGCCTTCGCTGTTGTGGATGCAGTCTGTGTTTTAGGCATGTCCTTAGCTCCGTGTTTAAGCTGTCGTGTAGCAAGAACAGCTTTCTTGCGAGCTATCTGTTCCTCTATGACCTCCAGCTCCTTCTTCTTACGAGCGAGTTCCAGGTCCACACTGGGCTGCACAGGATCTCCATCAACGTCCCCATCTGTGTCTGGGGAGAAGGGAGCACTGCTACCCCTCAATGAGCCTTTGATACAGTCTCTGGACGATGGATCCATGATGTTGCTCATATCAGAGGCACCAAACTCCTCCGAACCCCCACTAGCTTCTCCATACTGCCACCGCGGACTGTACCTCTTTGGATCCCTTGGGTATGTTACCTTCCAGCGTGCCTGAGCTGGGATGACTCTTCAGGTTCACTGCAGCATAAAATCTAAATGTAAGAAGACAGTGGTGAGCTTAATGTAAGCTACATGTTGTTGTGTACTGTTGTGCTAGGTTGCCTGGCTACCCAAACTCCTTGCTCCGGCCAAAGGCTAAGCCCAAGGACGTTAATTTATTTATCTGCAATGAGTCTGGATCGGTTGTCACTAGTTACCACAGCCACAAAGTCAAAATTGGCTATATCGTAAAGAGTCAAGGAAACAAAAACTAGCTGTTTGGGTTTAATTTAAGGTTAGGCATGAGATTAGCAGTGTGGTTAAGGTTAGGTTTAAAGATTTTAAAGACATTTTAGAAATAGGGTTTATGACTTTGTGGTTGTGGTAACTACTGATGACAGTCTGGATCGGAGTACCTCCCCGACAATTTTTAGAACGCAATCACATTCTAACCGTACTGATTGGTCCCAGAAACCGATCCGTTGGTCCAGAACACGTGGGTAAAGCACCGTTTTAAAAATGCGTTATTGGCTTTGATACTCTGATTGGTTAGAAATAATCCAATCGCTGATGACTTTTGTACAACAGCCCTCATTTTTAAATTACCACAAACAACTTCAATAATGGCAGTCACTAGCTAGGTTTCCATCCATTTGGAGACAGATTCATGCGAATATTCTAGAATCTGGATAAAGAAAAAATGTGCATTTTCCCACCTGTGGTGTGATAGAAATCACTGCGTGATGATATAGTGCACACAAAATGTACCTTTTCGCTTAAGTTTTCATGAACAATTCTATCGCATTTTCAACTCTGTTGAGTAAAATAGCAAATGTGCCTATTCTGGTATTGGCACACGCGCTCTAGCCAACAGCTCGCAGATAGAGTGCAGGTAGGTTGTGCTGGTAGGCTAGTCTACATGATGAGATTAATATGGATAAGAGCGAGAATATTTTGATTTGTCAAATGGCAGTCAAGCATCGATCATGTCACTTAATAAGACCTTCGATATTTATTGGAAGGGAGCATGAAGATCCCCATGCATTAGTGCTGAGCAATTAAATGTCGGTTATCTTTCAGTTTTTAATATACAATATCTACAATTAATTGACCAATGTCGATTCAATTACTTGAATTCCATTTTGTTCGGGGTTTTACTGTGAGCTCAATGCACACATTGCAGTTTCTGTAGAGAAAAATCTGATCCAGTCTGAACTGTGCGATGTGGTAGGGAGTTTTAGTTTCCAACAGGGCCAATATTCATCATAGTTTATCGCATAAAACATGGCAATTAACTACAATTACCACAATTCATTGTGCATCTACTTGTCCGGTCTGTGTTTCTTTTACGGAAGAGGCAGAAGAATGCGCCATCACGAGGGGATATAGAGAGCAGCTATTTCTTTGCACGGTATCTCTACCTGAAAATACATGATCTAAGTGATTGATAGTTGGTATTCAGCAGTCATAAATGTATGCCTTATTTACTTTGAAGAACAACAAAATAGTGGTTTTGTCAGACAGTACAGACAGCAGCTCTATAGAGATGACATGACTTGGAATGAAATAATAGTCAGCAAATAAAACAAATGTAATATACACAGCTGAAATATTTGAATAAATTATGGTTAATAAGTGATAAGCTGCAATTGGCAGTCACTACCATCATGGGACTTTAATTAATTGCTTTATTCTGTTACAGCGTTCAACCCACATAATGCATAGTTAATCTTAAATAAAAAAAAATCCTCAAAACCTAAATCGAAAACCGTTATTTTTTAATAATCAAACCGAAACGTACCTCAAAAAGCACTACTTGCTCAGAACAACCATTCACTTTCACCACACTGTGAAGTTCATCATAACTCATCTGTAGTCTAATAAACTGCATGCTTTCCCAAGTCGTAGTGGCAGGACCACACACAGTATCATCGTGTGACTCCAAGTTTACTTTAATATGATGGTTATTAGATCAATATTTGCACATAAAAGGAGTTTCCACCTCCATTTCTTTCTAAATACATTTTACCGACACAAAAAGATCCCACCATGTCGAACGACCAAATTATCTTTTGGCATTTATAATATTGTACCATTATAGCTTTATATGTGCAGTGCATTCGGAAAGTATTCAAACCCGTTGACTTTTTTTCAAACTTTGTTACGTTACACACAATATCCCACAATGACAAAGTGAAAACCGGTTTTAAGACTTTTCTTTTTGCAAATGTATAAAAATAATCGACATTGACCTCAGGTGCATCCTGTTTCCATTGATCATACTTGAGATGAGTCCACCAACTTGATTGGAGTCCACCTGTGGTAAATTCAATTGATTGGACATGATTTGGAAAGGCACACACCTGTCTGTATAGGATTCCACAGTTGACAGTGCATGTCAGAGCAAAAACCAAGCCATGAGGTCGAAGGAATTGTCCGTAAAGCTCCGAGACAGGATTGTGTCGAGGCACAGATCTGGGGAAGGGTGCCAAAAAATATCTGCAGCATTCAAGGCCCCCAAGAACACAGTGGTGTCCATCAATCTTAAAAGGAAGAAGTTTGGAACCACCAAGACTTTTCCTAGAGCTGGCTGCCTGGCCAAACTGAGCAATCGGGGTAGAAAGGCCTTGGTCAGGGAGGTGACCAAGAACCCGGTGGTCACTGACAGAGCTCAAGAGTTCCTCTGTTACAGCCTTATTCCAAAATTTATAAAAAATGTCCCAACCACCCCATCAATCTACACATAACACCCCACAATGACAAAGCAAAAACAGGTTTTTAAAAATGTTAGCATATGTATAAAAAAAATGTTTTTAATTAAAACGGAATTATCACATTTACATAAGTATTCAGACCCTTTACTCAGTACTTTGTTGAAGCACCTTTGGCAGCGATTACAGCCTCGAGTCTTCTTGGGGAGTTTCTCCCATTCTTCTCTGCAGATCCTCTCAAGCTCTGTCAGGTTGGATGGGGAGCGTCGCTGCACAGCTATTTTCAGGTCTCTCCAGAGATGTTGGATCAGGTTCAAGTCCGGGCTCTGGCTGGGCCACTCAAGGACATTCAGGGACTTGTCCCGAAGCCACTCCTGCATTGTCTTGGCTGTGTGCTTATGGTCATTGTCCTGTTAGAAGGTGAACCTTCACCCCACTCTGACGTCCTGAGCGCTCTGGAGCAGGTTTTCATCAAGGATCTCTGTACTTTGCTCCATTCATATTTTCATCGATCCTGTCAAGTCTCCCAGTCCCTGCTGCTGAAAAACATCCCCACAGCATGATGGTGCCACTACCATGCTTCACCGAAGGGATGGTGTAAGGTTTCCTCCAGACGTGACGCTTGGCATTCAGGCCAAAGAGTTCAATCTTGGTTTCATCAGACCAGAGAATCTTGTTTCTCATGGTCTGAGTCCATTAAGTGCCTTTTGGCATACTGCAAGCGGGCTGTCGTGTGCCTTTTACTGAGGAGTGGCTTCCATCTGGCCACTACCATAAAGGCCTGATTGGTGGAGTTCTGCAGAGATGGTTGTCCTTCTGGAAGGTACTCCCATCACTACAGAGGAATTTTGGAGCTCTGTCAGAGCGACCATCGAGTTCTTGTTCACCTCCCTGACCAAGGCCCTTCTCCCCGATTGCTCAGTTTGGCCAGGCGGCCAGCTATAGGAAGAGTTTTGCTGCTTCTAAACTTTTTCCATTTAAGAATGGTGGTGGCCACTGTGCTCTATTCCTTCAATCTCATGGCTTGGTTTTTGCTCTGACATAGAGGTCGACCAATTATGATTTTTCAACGCCTATACCGATCGGAGGACCAAAAAAAGCCAATACCGATTAAATATAGATACATCTAGTGGCTAGATGTGCCAAGCTTATAGAGACATACCCCAAGAGACTTGCAGCTGTAATTGCTGCAAAAGGTGGCTCTACAAAGTATTGACTTTGGGGGGGGGGGTGAATAGTTACTGACGCTCAAGTTCCATTTTTTGTCTTATTTCTTGTTTGTTTCACAATAAAAAATATTTGCATCTTCAAAGTGGTAGGCATGTTGTGTAAATCAAATGATACAAACCCCCCAAATATATATTTTAATTCCAGGTTGTAAGGCAACAAACTAGGAAAAACACCAAGGTGGGTGAATACTTTCGCAAGCCACTGTATAAAGGCTGTTATAACGCAGGATGCAATGTGAGGTGCCTGGATACAGCTCTTAGACATGGTATATTGGCCATATACAACAAACCCCAGAGGTGCTTTATTGCTATTATAAACTGGTTAACAATGTAATTAGAAGAGTACAATAAATGTTTTGTCATACCCGTGGCACATTAAGGGATAAACGCTGACGTTCTGTACATTACATGTAGCGGGACAAGGTGGAGTCCCTTCTTCCAAGGTAATGTACAGAACGGAGGCGTTTATCCCGCTTATACCATAGTTGCCAAAGAAAACAATATTAAAGCACACATTTTCTGGTAAAAATACATATCTTTCGCTGATATTTTCATTTATATAAACAAATTCATACTATATCATCTTTTGGTCGCTAGCAACGCGACCTAGTCGTTCGTTCGATTAGTTTGTTACTTATGGATGTGACCCAGTCGTTCATTCTTTATGTTCTGTTGCCATGCTCGCGGGCAACATTCCTATCCCTTGCTTGCGGCTAACACAGTCACGACCTCTGTAGACAGAATAACAACAAAGTAGCTGTTTTCTATTGACAATCATTTTTAGCTAATCCAAGTTCATTTTAATAGGCTAATTGATCATTAGATAACCATTTTGCAATTATGTTAGCACAGCTGAAAACTGTTGTTCTAATTAAAGAAGCAATACAACAGGCCTTCTTTAGACTAGTTGAGTATCTGGAGCATCAGCATTTGTAGGTTCGATTACAGAAACAAAGAACTTTCTTCTGAAACTCAGTCTTTTCTTGTTCTGAGAAATGATGGCTATTCCATGCGAGAAATTGCCAAGAAACTGAAGATCTCGTACAACGCTGTGTACTACTCCCCTCACAAAACAGCGCAAACTGGCGCTAACCAGAATATAAAGAGTGGGAGGCCCCAGTGCACAACTGAGCAGGAGGACAAGTACATTAGTGTCTAGTTGGAGAAACAGACTCCTCACAAGTCCTCAACTGACAGCTTCATTAAATAGTACCTGTAAAACACCAGTCTCAACGTCAACAGTGAAGAGGCCTGCCTTATAGGCAGAGTTGTAAAGAAAAATACATATCTCAGACTGGCCAATAAAAAGAAAAGATTAAGATGGGCAAAAGAACAGACACTGGACAGACGAACTCTGCCTAGAAGGCCAGCATCCCGGAGTCACCTCTTCACTGTTGACTTTGAGACTGGCGTCCCCCTTCACTTCTAAAACCAAGTGGCGTTGTGCTGATTGTGTTCAGATCTTGCTGAACATTTCAGGACGTGGTCAGGAATGCATTGCGGACTTCTCCTCAGTCTGGATGCAATCAGGCTACGGAAAGCGCATACAGTGGGCGACGTTATAAGCACTCCTCCCACAAGTCTCCATAAAACTTGTGTTTTGGGACCGACTGGCACCTTTTCATTATAACTTGAGGAAATTCGTTCCTAGCATGTGAGGAACGTGATTGCTGGCCTCCTAAATGCTAACTATGATCAGAATACTAAAGCTGCATGAATCTGATGCGGAACCTCTGCTACCAAGCTAGGTAGCTAACGTTAGCTTGTAGCTACGTCATTTTCAGAACATGCCGTGAGCGTGACAGAAGCATATAGCCCAATAATCGTTTTTATCATAACCAAACACATTACCTCATTCTTAAAAAGAATGTGCAAGCAGGAACTATAAAACGATTGTTTACCTCCTGTCTGCAACCTCACCCGCGCTCATGCCTTAGGCCTGAAAGAGGTTACCATCTCGTTATGTTCGCCGTGTGACAGGTTCCGCGTACTCTACCAAAGAACGACGGACTACTTGACTTGAAATACAATTGCATAAATATGTATACATTAGCCAGCACAAAAGTAACGACCTAGCTAGCCCAAGACAAAAAGTATTTTATTTTTCTGCTGTACCTGCTTCTGTAGATTGTTTTCACCTTCTTATGATTCAAATTCCAATACTGCCGCCAACAGGGCGGAGTGTGAAGCATAGTTTAGAGCATCAGCATGACTTCCATTTTGAAGTAACTTTTTGAGAAAAAGAAATAAAACAACTCTTTATTTGGATATATACACAGTGAAAGAGGATCCACAGAAATGGGTTAAGAATTTTTCCTGACCAAATGACCAGCCTAGGAAAATCTCCAAGACCTAATTAAAGCTAAAAGCCTATATAGGGAATCATTTTTGCTAGTCAGATCACGTTGTCAAGAAAAGCCCCTGACCGTACCCATGCTACTACAGATAAATCCAATCTGAACATAAACTGAAAAAAAAATCTTCACTATGTAGCTTTAAAAGGTTGTGGCTCAAAGATAACAAATCACTTGCTAGTGTCATTACAAATCTATAAATGGTTGATAGGTAACAATGTAAGCCAACTGAAGTCCGTAGGGACTGGATGGGTCAGCAGCAGGTTCTATTCTAGTGGGAGATGAGCTCATGATGCCAAGTGAAGATCTGCAGAAAAGAGGAAGAGTTCAGATGAATTACTTGCTATGATAGAAAAACAAGCATGCTTTCTTGATTTGATAAGATAATCACTGCATAACTGACCCAAAATCAAATATTCCAGGGTCATTAACTTAAGACACAACTACATTTTCCAAATTCCACCAAAGTGGAGTGAACACGCCAGAATACGCATTCTTTGGCGAAATAGATGTAGTATTTCTACTGCTTTTACTTACAACAAACTGCCTTTGAGTTTATGTTGGCGTTTGTTGCGTCGATTTCTGCTTCATCTTCAGGTTGAACTCCTCAAGCTGAGAAAAGGTCAACACTCGCATGTCAATAAAAATATGGTGAATGGTGAATAATATCATTAGTAAATACACAAGCAATAATGACAAAGTGAGAACAGCATAGAAGTAAGCAGAGGTCTTTCACACCAAAGATAACACTGTACTTCCAGCAGTAATTACACAAACCTTTTCCTTTAGTTTCTCCTTAATCGCTTCTTCAGGCATTGTTTTTTTCTCCCCTTCAACATCGCTCTCTGCCTCCGCCTCAGAGAGGACCCTGGGATACTTTGCAGCCATCTGAGCGGCCACTTTCGCTGCAGCTCTTGCAATCAGTCCATCTCTCTTCCCTTGGAGATCTCGATATATTCTCCTCTTTCTCAGAACCTCTTTCCTGTATTTATTACACCTTTCTTCAAACGCCCGGCTCTTTCTCGTGACTCTTGGCCGTCTCATGCGGCGGTTGCCGCCCTTGGGCACCAGCGTCTTAACGTAATGCAGACAGCGGGGGGATGACGGCTCCTTCAGTTGTTGGGCCTTGCTCAAGGAGATGGGGCCTGGCGTCAGTACAGCCGTGCTTGTGAACTCGAGTTCGCTATCGGGCTGGGTAGATGTGACCTGGGGGTTGCTAGCAGGCTGGATGTATGTCAGCTGGCGGGTGCTAGCGGGCTTGGTAGATGTGACCTGGGGGTTGCTAGTGGGCTGGATGTAAGTAAGCTGGCGGGTCCCACCAGGCTGGGTAGATTTGACCTGGGGGTTGCTAGCTGGCTGGATGTATGTAAGCTGGCGCGTGCTAGCAGGCTTGCTGTTTGGGAGTTGGAGGTTCATGAGCTGGAGCAGGTTGCCAGTGGACTTGGTGTTTAGCTGCTGGAGGGTGCTAGTGGGCTGGTTGTATGGGATATATGTTAACTGGTGGTTACTGGCAGGCTGAGTAGACGAGAGCTGGAGGTTGCTAGCAGCCTGGGTGTATGCGTATGTCTGGCTTAAGGCTGCTGTGCTATTAGAGTAATGTGGTGGGGCGCTGGGGTAGGGTGGATACCCAGGGGGGGGGTATGGGAAGGGAGGCATAGTACCAGGGGCATAATACCAGGGGCCTAAGGCCAGGGGGCATGGTACCAGGGGCATAAGGCCAGGGCATAAGGCCAGGGGCATGGTACCAGGGGGCATAAGGCCAGGGGGCATAAGGCCAGGGGCATGGTACCAGGGCATAAGGCCAGGGGGCATAAGGCCAGGGGGCATAAGGCCAGGGGGCATGGTACCACGGGGCATAAGGCCAGGGGGCATAGGGCCAGGGGGCATAAGGCCAGGGGGCATAGGGCCAGGGGGCATAGGGCCAGGGGGCATGGTACTAGGGGGCATAAGGCCAGGGGGCATGGTACTAGGGGGCATAAGACCAGGGGGCACGGTGCCAGGGGGCATGGTGCCAGGGGGATAACCCCAACCTGGAGGGAGAGCATTGGCATAGGGGCTGCTGGTATACAGAGAGAACTGGGTGGTTGAGAAGGTTGCCATCATAGATGCATTAGGAGGGTGAGGATATATAGGGTCCTTGGAATATGTGTTGAGCTCAGCAGAGCTTTCCTTGGACTTGTCCCTATACCAATCCATGTCGCTTTTTTTGTCCCGGTCGCCATCTCTGTCCCAGTCCCTGGTACTACAGCGCCTGTCCCTGTCTCTATCCCTGTTACTAGAGCGCCTGTCCCTGTCTCGGTTACTAGAGCGCCTGTCTCTGTCCCTGGTACTAGAGTGCCTGTCCCTGTCTCTGTCCCTGGTACTAGAGCGCCTGTTCCTGTCCCTGGTACTAGAGCGCCTGTCCCTGTCTCTGTCCCTGCTACTAGAGCGCCTGTCCCTGGTACTAGAGCGCCTGTCCCTGGTACTAGAGCACCTGTCCCCGTCTCTGTCCCTGGTACTAGAGCGCCTGTCCTCGTCTCTGTCCCCCGGTACTAGAGCGCCTTTCCTCGTCTCTGTCCCTGGTACTAGAGCTCCTGTCCTCGTCTCTGTCCCTGGTACTAGAGCGCCTGTCCTCGTCTCTGTCCCTGGTACTAGAGCGCCTGTCCCTCTCGCTGTCCCTGGTATCAGAGTGCCTATCTCTCTCGCTGTCCCTGGTACTAGAGCGCCTGTCCCTGTTGCTGTCCCCGGTACCCGAGTGCCTGTCCCAGTCTCTGGAACCAGAGTGTCTGTCTCTGTCCCTGGTACCAGAGCGCCTGTCCCTGGGACCAGAGCGCCTGTCCCTGGGACCAGAGCGCCTGTCCCTGTCTCTGGTATTAGAGCGCCTGTCCCTGTCTCTCTCAGAATTGTCCCCGTCTCTCTCTCGGTCTCTCTCAGAACTTGCCCAGTCTCTGTCCCGGTCTCTTTCTCCGTTTCTCTTAGATCCATCCCTCTTTGTGTCCTCGTCTCGTTCTCTCTCCCTGTCTCTAGTACTAGAACGCCTGTCTGACGTCAAGGGATTCCTCTCCTGGTCTCTCTTCATCCCGTACAACCTCTCCTTGGTCCGGTCTGTCAGTCGGCCCAACTCCTCCACCCCCAGGTCTAGCCCGATGGACTCCAGCAGGCTCTGGAGCTGGCTGTGTGGGATATCCGGCCTCCTTTCTCCATGAATGTGTGAGTGACTGTGGTCTTGTGGCAGAGCTCTACTGTGGGGCCCCAAGCAATCCTGAGAGCTCTGAGCTGGGGGCCCCTTATACTCACTCCTGTAGGCAGTCTTGGGATGGCCCTCCTGCATAGTGGGCAACTCATTCACGTTGTTGACAATCTTTGAGAGCTTGTTGATGTCCACCCCTTTGTTGAGGACATTGAGGAAGCGCTGGAAGCCTGTAGCTGCTGTGTCCTGCTCCTGTGTCCTGAATGAGTAAATGGTGGATTCGTGTTGTTTATTCTCAGGGACCTAACAGGAGACATGAGAGAATATCAATGGATAACCATCCACTAAGACAGCTGCTTGCTTATACCTTAAAAATGGATGAAGGTTGACACGATACACACCAGTTATATGGTAAAGTGCTGCAAAGGACATAGGCAAAGTACAGTTGGCCCAGAACAGAGTAGCATGTCTGGCCCTTAAATGTACACGGAGGGCAAACATCCACAACATGTATGTCAGTCTCTCCTGGCTCAAAGTAGTCTGTCTATTTTCTTTAATTTAATCAATCATTTTAACAGTAACCCTCAAAAAAGTTATTCATATTAGCATTTTTAATTTCCATAGGTAAGCTAAGTGTTTGTTTCTTGGGCTTCGGGAATAAAATCACTGATTGAGGGGAAATCGGTGAACATATGCCGTGGTCAAGGCTACGACGGCGCCAGTGCAATGAGTGGGCTTCCTCAGGTGTTCAAATGCACATATCACACCGAGAACCAAATGCTTCGAAGTTACTTCCTTATGAGTTTTAGTTTAGAACACGATCTCTCCGCAGAAGCGACTGTTACAGGATTGTAAACACAGCTTGATTGCCATAGCAACATCCGGGAAACTGGGCAGAAGGGAGTGGTGCTTCAAATCCAGCAGTTCTGTAACATCTTTAATTGAGCCTCTCATTCTCCTTAATTGCCGGCTTCAACACGTTATGGAAAGAAATGAATGTATTGGAAGCTCTGGGGACAGGTCGTCTGGATACTGGACAGGCAAAAAAAAGCAGTCATGGTGAACCGGTGTTTGAGTTGTGTGGTTGCAAACATCAACAGTGCCTTATCTCAGGTATATCCTGGCACGAGATGCAGTGTCTTAGACCTCTGTGCCACTCAGGAGAAAACTTGTTAGACTATATTTATTTTATTTAACCTTAATTTAACTAGGCAAGTCAGTTAAGAACACATTCTAATTTACATTTACGGCCTAGGAACAGTGGGTTATCTGCCTTGTTCAGGGGCAGAACAACAGATTTTTACCTTGTCAGCTCGGGGATTCGATCAAGCAACCTTCCCGGTACTAGTCCAACGCTCTGATCACTAGGCCACCTGCATAAAAATCATCTAAATAGCAGCTAATTACAGTCCATAGCTATAGATAGTACACTGAATAATGAAAGAATCCCTAGTAAACTAGTGTTTTGAGGGTGGACTGACTATTATTTGGCATTAATAGACTGGTTTTACTCACAACCACTTTCTATCCAAGCTAGGAGAGAGCACGAGGACGGCTCATGTCATGCAGGTTCAGGTAGCCTATACAGGACAGTTGTATATTATAAGAAAATCTAATTGGTGGCTGATTAGTATGCTGTTGCATAAAACATGAATGTACAATCTGAATTTCCAACTTTAATTACTGAACAAGTAATTACATTATTGACACCAGTTAGCAGTCAACAAATGGCAGCACTGCAACAATATGTAGAGCTTTGTGAAATGTTAGCCTTAACATAAGAAAATGACTACTAAATAGCCCTGCCAATAAACATTTATCCATCAGCCAAAGCAAAGCTATAGATGCCTTCGCAATTTCAGCACCATGGACAGCCATCAGTTTATTTTAGGGGGAAGGGGGTCAAAGAAACTGTGTTACACCGAGGGTAATGAAAGTACCAAACTACCTGTTCAATAGGTTAACACACAGCTGACACCCATCCATACCCCACAAGACATGCTTGTATGCTACCAGGGTTCTGTTCACAGTCCCCAGATCCAGAACAGAGGCTAGGAAACGCACAGTCCTATATAGAGCCATGCCTACATGGAAATCTCTCCCAAAATGCAATGTAGTAGAGGAGCAATGCACATTTGTATGTACAGTTGTGACGTAGTGGTGGGAATGTGGATTTGTATGATGCAATGTTTTGCATGATGTGATGTTTTATTTCTGTGTTCCCCAGGAAGAGTAGCTGCTGCCTTGACAACAGCTAACGGGGTGCCTAATAAAATACTAAACTCGGGTTTGTAGTAGTAGATGTAGTATATAGTAAATGAGAGGGTTAGCTGGGCGTGAGTTTAGTGTCGTCTGGAAATACATGGAGGAAACTCAACCCTACACTCAGTTCTATGTTCTGTATTTCGACTGCCAGCGCATGGAAGAGAAGAATCCACTTGTCAAAACACACTATTTTCCTAACTTGCAAAATGTATAATATATGCATCTTCAAAATAAAACCTGAAGTTTGGTAATTGCGACAATTGATAAGGAATGCTTGGATGTGGATGTGCATGCATGTGGTAGGTCAGACAGTTTAGTTGGTCGTCATACCCGTTACATTGAATTAAACAACTCCGATATACATGATACATGATATTAAAAAAAAGCCAGTCCATATATTTTAGAAGCAGATCAGAGTTTCCTAGCAACTAGCTAGCTTACGTCAGATTAACTAACGTTAGCTAATCTCATTTTCAGAGTAGGCTGGCTATGTAAACATAAATATGCCAGTCAGGAATGTACCGCCAAATAAATTCAATCCCCAAAATGTAAATAGTCACATTGCCAATACTTCTGGAAAATGCATGCGCAAGAACGGACAAAAATGATGATTTACCTTCTCTCCCTTCCTCCTGGTAGCATCTCGCAGGTCTTCATCATTATATGTTGTGTGTCGTCTCATTCTGGATTTTGAGGGTTCAAATATTTGATCGCCCTACCACTGAGCTCCTTGACTTGAAAACCAAATTGTAGTATTATAGTGTAGAAATAAAAAGGTTTATAAACTGTGGTTTCACAGCTAGTTAGCTTTTCCAGTCATAGCTCTCCAGCGGGGTTGGGAGAAAGCGGATATTTCCGGTTTTCACGGATACAGTGTTTTCAACCTCACTTCCGTTTCCAGTGAAAAACGGATGTGGGGACTCTGTAAGGTCAGAGAGCAAGAGGCGTGAGGTTTTACTCCGCCCAGAATCTAGCCATTAAAACAAGCCCAAGAAGTGAGGCGTTTTTCTATTGAGGTCAATGAGAGCGTGTTGAATTTGGTCAACAAAAATGCAATTGCTATTTTGTTACATCAGGCTTATTTGATCAAATATAAGTTTCGTAATGGCTAGGTTGATACGAATGCACTGATATAAGTGGATGCACGTGGCATTTCGTCAATAAAAAAATTAAGACTTTATATCGGAGTGAGTTGTGCAATAGAGATAGAGGACACATCATGGATATAACTTGTCTTAGCATGGGCATTGACATTGAGGACTTCAACTATTTTAAAGTAGTCAACTAGGTGGGTATTCCTATGAGTTGGAAGAAATCAGACAATGAAAAATAAAATTTACCGATACAATAATGGCACCGATACAAAGATGAGTCTTCTATCAATCTCTATGGCTGTTGTTCAAACGCGTATCTGCCCTCTCATTGGCTGAATGGTCCCACCTGATCTCGCCTCCTACAGCCTGGCTTCAATCTTTGAGGATATGTATTTCCATTGTTAGAGCGGTCACTCAAAAATCTTGTCAATATAATAGACAGTCTTTGGTTAGGTTACTTCTGAAGTTGTTAGCTAGGATATTTTATAGGATTGGAAGTGCAACATTGCCACCAACAGAACGGAGTTAGAATTTCCCCAACTTTAACAAAACCACAACATTTGTTGAACTGTACTAAATACGTAAGTACATACTGAATTACTGAACTGAATACTGCAGTGTTTGTTTTAAACTACAGTGTTAATAAATACAGGACACATCAGCAGACAGAGCTAATATTTTATTAGTTAATTCTCATGGGGGCAGTCAGTCAACTAACCCCCATTCACTTGTAACAATGAATAGCACGTTTTACAAATGGCGTACTTACAGTAGGTGTTTTAATGTGAAACAGATATGCACAGTCACATACATACAGTACCAGTCAAAAGTTTGGACACACCTACTCATTCAAGGGTTTTTCTTTATTTTTACTATTTTCCACATTGTAGGATAATAGTGAAGACATCCAAACTATTAAATAACACATATGGAATCATGTATTAACCATAAATGTGTTAAAACAAATCAAAATATATTTTATATTTGAGATTCTTCAAAATAGCTACCCTTTGCCTTGATGACAGCTTTGCACATGCTTGGCATTCTCTCAACCAGCTTCATGAGGTAGTCACCTGGAATACGCTTCAATTAACAGGTGTGCCTTGTTAAAAGTTAATTTATGGAATTTCTTTCCTTAATGCATTTGAGACAATTGGTTGTGTTGTAACAAGGTAGGGCTGGTTTACAGAAGATAGCCCTGAAGAAGACCAAGTCCATATTATGGCAAGAACAGTTCAAATAAGCAAAGAGAAATTGACAATCCATCATTACTGGTCAATCCATCCGGAACATTTCAAGAACTTTGAAAGTTTCTTCAAGTGCAGTAGCAAAAACCATCAAGCGCTGTGATGAAACTGGCTCTCATGAGGACCGCCACAGTTCATTAGAGTTAATTGCACCTCAGATTGCAGCCCAAATAAACGCTTCAGAGAGTTCAAGTAAGACACTCAAGATCTTAACATCACCTGTTCAGAGGAGACTGCGTGAATAAGAACCTTGTGGTCAAATTGCTGCAAAGAAACCACTACTAAAGGACACCAATAATAAGAAGAGACTTGCTTGGGCCAAGAAACATGATTAATGGACATTAGACCGGTGGATATCTGTCCTTTGGTCTGATGAGTCCAAATGTGAGATTTTTGGTTCCAACCGCTGTGTCTTTGTGAGACGCAGAGTAGGTTAACGAATGATCTCTGCATGTGTAGTTCCCACTGTGTAGCATGGAGGAAGAGGTGTGATGGTGCTTTGCTAGTGACACTGTAAGTGATTTATTTAGAATTCAAGGAACACTTAACCAGCATGGCTACCACAGCATTCTGCAGCGATACGCCATCCCATCTGGTTTGCGCTTAGTGGGACCCTCATTTGTTTTTCAACAGGACAATGACCCAACACACCTCCAGGCTGTATAAGGGTCATTTGACCAAGAAGGAAAGTGATGGAGTGCTACATCAGATGACCTGGCCTCCACAACCACAATCAACACAATTGAGATGGTTTGGGATGAGTTGGACTGCAGAGTAAAGGAAAAGCAGGCAACACGTGCTCAGCATGTGGGAACTCCTTCAAGACCGTTGGAAAAGCATTCCAGGTGAAGCTGGTTGAGAGAATGCCAAGAGTGTGCAAAGCTGTCATCAAGGCAAAGGATGGCTACTTTAAAGAATATCAAATATCAAATATATTTTGATTTGTTTAACACTTTTTTGGTTACTACATGATTCCATATGTGTTATTTCATAGTTTTTATGTCTTCACTATTATTATTCATTATTAGTATTCTACAATGTAGAAAATAGTAAAATAAGAAAAACCCTTAAATGAGTAGGCGTGTCCAAACTTTTGACTGGTACTGTACACTCCTGTAGTGGTCTATCACATACTCACTAATGTGGGGCAAGCACTGCTCCCTAAAGTGACACAAATGATAATGATGTTCCAATCCCATGGAACGTTAAGACATTTCTATTCTGTGTCAATGATGGATGGAATGGCATCAGGGGGTTTGTATGCGTGAGACGGGAGGGAGCCAATCTAACAGGAGCAGAGATAGGATGTAACAGTCCCAGGGCCATCTCCTGCCGATCTGCAAGCACTAGCGATCTCCACATGAGGGCGCTGTAACAGAGAGCAACTGGATGCAGCATTGGCGTAATGAGAAGGTTACTGTACTTCTGAAACAGAGACACGCACTACTACTACACACACACACGGTTCTTACCTCCTCACTGGTAGAACTTCAGCTCCGTGTCCACACAGTCAAAGAACAGATCCCCCAGTTCCTCATCTGCTGTTGTTTCTCCACTGAGCAGGGCTAATATGTCCGTCAGACACTGGCCCTCCAACATCCTCAACGTCTCAGTCAGAGCATTCCCTGCGTCCTGAGGGACAGAAACACACACATGAATACCCCCACACACAAGCACGTGCACAAGCAGAGAAGACCTGACAAACAGCAAGTTTATAGGGAATTAGAAAAGTTCATAGTCGGTGACGTACGTAACATAATATCCATCAGTCCCAAACTCATCAATGTAAAAATATATATATATAAAAACACGATGAAAGTGTGGCCTATAACATTCGGCCATGGCATATTCTACCCATATTTGATTCTATCCCTTCCTACACGTACCGGGTTGGTCTCCATAGTCTGCAGGGCGCCCTCATGGGCCTTGTACAGATCGTGCCTGCGGTCCACTTGGCTCTGGAAGCGCGGCTGCTTCCTGACTGGGTCGTCTGGGCCGTACTGTGGGGAGATCACCCTCGACACTGGGGTCACAGACTCAGAGAAGATAAAAGGCTTGAAAACAGACCTGGCAGGACAGAGGACAGCCCGGTAGGAGGAGGAGGGGAAGGGGTAAGAACCAAATGAAACACACAGACACAGAGAAACTCCTATCAGGCCGCAGTTTGCCAAAGAGGGAAATGATGAAGATGAAAAAGAGCGATACAGAGATAAAAGGCAAAGAGCGTATCTGTCTGAATCTTAAGAAGCACTTCCAGATAGCCTGAGGGGTTCCTGCGCCTGGTTCCAAAACAATCCCTTGCCACCTTTCCTACACCCTTGTTGAGTCCCTCTTACAAATCTGAAAGAACTGGAAAGGTATCAGCAAAATAGTAACATTACCACATAGCTCTCTGGTAAGCTAGGAGGAGTTTCCTAAACATTTATCACACACTTATCCAGCTCATTTAGATTAAACACAAGGAGCAGACAACAATGGGGTTAGGGTCAGAGTGATTCGTTTGGAACCAGGCCGGTAAGGTGACGCACCTGGAGGGGTCGGGGGTGGCAGTGAGGAAGTGGATGCAGGGCAGGCTGGGGTCGCGGGGCAGGATGGACACCATGCTGCCAGTGGTGCGGAACCCCCCAGAGTCCATGCAGATCCCACTGGGCTTGTCCCTCAGGATGGACATCATCACCTCGGCCGTCACAGAACCTGGGGAACCCAGAAAATGTATTGTCTAAGTAGGTTATTAGTCGTCTATTTTTATGGGAAACCCGCCAGGAGAGGAAATGGCAGGAGACAGGAAATGGCAGGAGACAGGAAATGGCAAGAGACAGGAAATGGCAGGAGACAGGAAATGGCAGGAGACAGGAAATGACATAGCTAGTTACATTCAACGTACTTTCTATGGTAAAAGGGGATATCAGGCCTTAGTTTATTTAAAATAGCTGTATAAACAATACGGCAACCAAACCAACCATGTATAGTGTTGTTAATAGAGTCTGCTTTAACATCATTTTGGGAGTTTTTACAGTTCTAAGGAGTTGAATTAGATTAGATTAGAATAGAAAGAATCATCTCCCTCACCATCATGCTGTTGGAGGAGCTGTGTGCCCCCACTGTAGCGCTTCTTGGCCAGTTCCATCCTGGCGGGGGGGGGTTCAGACTTGAACACCTCGTTGAAGCAGAACTCTCCCTCGCCGCTCCACCAACCCTGGGCCTGGGCCACACTCCGCAGCTCTGGGTGCTCAGCCGAGATATCCGTCCCGATGGTCAGCGCATTGGAGATGTTCTTCACCCCCTCTGTAGGAAGCAAAGACAGGTGGGGTGTGCATAGTTGATTCTGCTGGTATAAGTTTCTCAGATATGCACAGTTCTAGGATCAGCTTAACCTCCCACTATCCTAACCATAACCATATGGGTAAAACCACAAAACGAATCTCCCGTGGGCAGATTTTGCATGTAGACTGAAGAATCTGCAGAGACTGAATGGGATGTGTGAGATAAGGAGCAGTATTAGTTATGGTTTTGGGGTTTCCGTCACTGGTTATTTGCACGTATCAGGATTGGGCGAAGGCGGTGCTTAAACTGCTTTGGTTCGCACGTGTGCCCACACAGATCGGAAGGAGGGTGGGGTGGGGGGTTGGCTGAGATTTCTTTATGCGAGGGTGGAGACTTCATATTTGCCACTCTCAATTTCTAACACGGACTGTATGAACAAAGAAATTAATTAATCACTCAGCTGACCAAGTTCCGTGAGTCCCCTCCCAACGTCCATTGACACTACAGCTCCCACGGTGTTACAGCAGTTTCCTCACCTGTGACTTTCTGTGCCACCCAGAGCTTCCCGGCGGTCTCCAGGACCCAGGCCTCGTTGCGGTCCACCAAGAGGAAGGAGTTGTGGTAGCTGAAGGGAGCCGGGTCCTCTCTGCATGGCCCCCCCTGGCCGTGCTGCTCCAGCAGACCAGTGATCACATTCACCGGCCCCCAGGCACTGTCCGCACGCTCCAGTCCCAAGCTGTCAAGCAATAGAATAGAGTAGAATAGAGCAGAATAGAGTAGAATACCGGTAGAATAGAACAGTGTTTCCCAACCCTGGTCCTCGAGTACCCCCAACAGTACACATTTTTTGTTGTAGTTCTTGACAAACACACCTCAGTCAGCTCATTGAGGGCTTGATGATTAGTTGACAGGTTGAATCAGGTGTGCTTGTCCAGGGTTACAATACAAATGTGTACTGTTGGGGGTACTGGAGGACCAGGGTTGGGAAACACTGGAATAGAATAGTGGTAGAAGAGAATAGATCATGAGTAGAATAGAATCCAATAGAATAGAACATTCTGTCTTGTACTATTCCCCGGACACCATACATACACACAGCTGCGAGGCTGGTAGCGGCATAGGGTTAGCCACAGAGCAGCAACCCCTGGAGTAGGTTAGTCCTGCTGCTGCTATATCACTACAGTCAGTGGTACAACAGGACCGACCTGCGGCTGCCATTGCCAACTGCTAACTGTTACATTGATTTGTTCAGCATTACACTTCCATACGCTCCATGGTGCGCGAGCGTTACAGAATCCTTTCAATGTTATGCTTATGACAATGTAAAGACAGCTTTATGACATAAGTGACAACACACTTGGGCCGGATTCAATCAAAACTCCCATAGCAATGTTTCGGCAGTAGGCCTATCTTTGTTTACATGACTAGTCCCTACGCACACATGTAAGTATTAACCTGTGATGAAGGAAGTCTAACCTAGAACATTTACAGTAGCCCATCTGCTATTGCCTAGCACTATATTGCTTTTCTGACTACGGGCTGAAATCCTAACAGGAGATGTGCAAGTATATCTACTTTTCAACAAATTTACCAATGACATTAATGCACTGGTTATTCACACCAAACTTTGAGTGATGTAATTCTGAAGTTAGTAAATTGATTCTTAAAGGGCAGTGCTACCCTATTGTTCCTGGTCCTGGGATCCAATGCTGTCTGAAATAGACCGGACAGTCATTCAATCAGACCGCTCGGTCAGGAACCTGACCCAACAGCCAGCCAGCCAGCCCAGCCAGCTCAACTCGTCTCTCTATCTTTCGGACCAGTAGGTGTTTCTGAAGTTAGGATTCACTTGGCCCCCAAAACAACACTACTGTTAGGTATGCTGGCCTATGGTTAGCCATGCTTACCGGACCAGGTCCATTCCTAGCAGGGCTTCCCCTGGATCGATAGCTTCGCGGGTCCACACAGCCTCATTCCCGATGCAGACCCCCTTGTCGTTGGCCCCCATCTCGGCCCCCCACAGCCAGGAAGGCCGGCTGAGGACCACAGCATGGGTGTGTTCTGCTTGGGGGATCTGAATGTACGTGCACTGCAGGAGGAGAGATGGGGACTTACATTGTTGTTCAATTCTCTTTTTATTTGATTGTAACATCAATTCTACTGGCAAACCATACCAACACATACTCAGCCAATACCTCAAACCTGTCGTATAAACCGTTGATAACATGAAGGCGTGAAAATAACTATAAATGATAGTCTATTATTCAAACTTTAAACTTTGTGAATAGTAAATTAGAGCATGTTGATTGTGTATACCAAGGAGGGGTACTTGAGAGGTTTGATAACCCTTCTCTGTTATATTGCCCAGACTGACTGCTCACCATGAAAACAACTCTAATCCAATTAGTGATGTTGGTCACAGAGCAAAACACCTGTTGTGACCATTTTTAACATAAATGCCTACACTCTGACTACAGGCCTACATACAATGTTCAGAGGGCAGATGGATTTGAGTTCTTTAACCATGCTTCATCCAGGTTTAATCTCATTGAGATCAAATCTCTTTTTCAAGAGTGCCCCGATCTAAGATGGCAGCAGGGTTGTAATTTGCAGCAGGGTCAATCTATGGGGAGAAGTGAAGCTAGGCCTAGCTTACCTCCAGCATGGTCCCAGATGGGTGACTGGTTGCTGGGTAGTAAAGAACCTCCTGGACCTCATCTCTAGGACGGTCTGAGTTCTTCCCAAAGATCACGTGATCATCTTGTGAGCCAGGGGGCAAGGACACAAAGCAGTCACACGAGAGGGGTGGCTCAGGCTCTGCCATCCTGCACGAACAAGAGGACCAACAAACACCATAACAAATATATTACCAGAAAATAAACTGCTATCATATCGGAGGCCAAATTATCATGAAAAAAATCCTAGCCTTAGTCATAAATTGGTAAAATCAGGAATACTCATAGTTATGTTGGTCAATAAATTGTATAAGCGTTTAAGCAAACTCAATAATATACACATACTGTATATCACTATCAGTTAGTCATGTTTTTACAGCTTTACCATTTCTATTTCATTTCACACTATGACTATTGTATACAGCCTAAGAAGCCTATAGACTGGGAACACATATAGAATGGGCACACGTGACATAAAGCGTCCATCCCCTATACAGTATCTTTGGGGACGTCTCAGGTATAATATGTTCTTCCTGTCAAAAAGTGCATTGTCCATCCCTTCCCAAACAGGGCGACAAGGAGGCAGTCTTGTGCCCTGCACTTCTCCGTAATCTTTACAAATCCGAATGGTCCTTGCCGTCTCCTTCTTCTTATCAACATGGATATTTAGTAACGCTGTTCTATTATAAAATGCGGAAACATTTCAACCAATGTGATAGAAGTATTGTGGAGACATTACAGCATCAAATGGGCTTTAGTCAAATGTTTATTTAAGATTGGGCCTATATAAACGGTATCGGTAGCGATGTGCCCTAGCTGTCACTTCCCGGTTTCAGGAGATATTACGCTAAAATGCCCAAATAGACGACTGTCATTTCACTTCCATCCAAGGGTTGGCTGTCATTATAATCGGTTGAGCAATAGGGCTACTGTAGCTACTGATATGTTGCAAATTCCTACAGGAAAAGTGTTACCTTTTTAATCGCAAGACCAGACGTGGTAGCTACGAGAAGGCAGGTTGTAGTGGAGCTACTGTACCACGTGATCGTATCCAAAGGATGTATTTAAAGGTCTAGTCTCTTTGATTACTTGCTGCAAGTACATAACAGAGAAACAAGTGTATAGCCCCATTCAACAATTAGCCAACAAATGTTGGTGTAACAAGCGCACAATGAGATTGTTCCAAATAAAGTAAATGGAAACATTTCAGCATGATTCAAGAATACATCATCACAACTTTTTAGATTTGGGTCCTCTATATTCTATTATCAAATAGATAATTTCATTGCTCAAAAAGAGCATATCCATCCCATCCATGGCATGTAGGCTACACTATAATGATTAACCAGTATGTTTTTATTCTCAGTGCACTAATAGCCTGGTCCCAGATCGGTTTGTGCTAACATGTCAAATCATCAGATGTGCTTGCTGAAAGCAAGAACAACTTCGAAAATCCGACATACTTATTATTCTCCTTCTGCTGCCACCTGTAGCCCCAAACTATAAAAGCAACCACTAAAACAACTTTAAAACGTGCAGGCTTGCTGTCTCCCGGTTGTATGAACTATCATTGTTGATACTACTTATTGCTTACCCTTCACACTACAAACACTTTTGCATATATCCCAATGCATTTGAATGGCCGTAGGTTTAAATAGAGAGGATTGGTAAACAATGGAGCTGCTACTCCTCTAGAACCGTTAAAGCTAGAAACTCCATTTAGTCTTTAAAACGTGCAGACCGGTTTGGGATTGTGTGCTTGTATACAGATTTTTGATAATATGTATACTTTTTGAACATAACTGTTTGAAATTAGCATAAAAGCTCCATAGATTTAAAGGCAAAATGTGGATTTGCTACTGCTCTTGAACTGTTCCAGCTACAAACACCAACCCAAAGTTGACATGTGTAGACTGACTCAACTTAGATTGCTTTAACACAGTTTGTTGCTACCATTCATACTTCATAAACTATAAAGCTTGTTATATTTCATTTTAAAGGCAGAATGCAGGTTTCAACATTCTAAACTGAAATCACTGCCACAAAACTTTCAGAATGTTCAAACTAAAGACCTTTGAGAGCTTAAAAACACATAATATGGCTTATGATGGTATAGTACTCACTCTATATTACTATACTAGCCCACTATAACCCACTATAATAACTCCAAACCAACAAACCACCCTAAAATAGGTAACTATAACTAACCCATAGCCTATGAAAACCCTATTACTACCAATACTACTCCTACCATTACTACGGCTGTTGCTACCACTACCACTATACTACTATTTCACAACCATAAATACTTCAATACTTTCAAGCACACACATTTACTTCAGGAAATGCCATTTTCTAGTTAATAAAAGTTATCTTTCAAGTAAGATTTGAAAACGTATGTATGGAGAACTTTCAAATTTGAGAGTAGTTTGAAAGTAAACTCTCAAAAGGCTTTATGTTACTTTGTAAGAGAAACAACCAATTGAAAAGCAGCCTTTCTGGAAAGGTGGACGTAACCTCAGTGGCCTCAATAGGCCTCTATAGCATGTTGCTGGGTCAGGGGTTTGAACAATGGAGCTAGCGATTCTTTGGGTTTGGTCAGGTATAAAAGAAAGGGTTAAACCAGGTAGGAAGTCAGTTCAGGAGCACCAACCAGCAGCACAAGTTAGCAAACATGACCACCAGCAACATGAACAGGGGCAAGGTAAGCGCTGGGAAAGTTTTGAAAATACATACCAACATTTTTCTAGATTGGTATACAAAAAGGTTTGAGTGCTCTAGCACCACAGACTAAAACATGAATGTTTGACTCATCCCAATATCCTGGTTGCCATTGAGACTGAATAGTAGACTATCCCACATTTCTCTAAAATGTTTCTTTCATACAATTGTTTAATTCATAGAAATGATTCCATTTTGTTTTCAGATCGTCTTCTACGAGGACAGGAACTTCCAGGGTCGTTCCTATGAGTGCAGCAGTGACTGCAGTGACATGAGCTCCTACCTGAGCAGGTGCCACTCCTGCAGGGTTGAGAGTGGCTGTTGGATGCTGTACAACCGCAACAACTACATGGGAAACCAGTACTTCATGAGGAGGGGCGAGTACCCTGACTACATGCAGCACTTTGGAATGAGTGACTGCATCAAGTCCTGCCGCATGATCGCCATGGTAGGTTGAAAATATTTCAGCTTAAAATAGTCACATCTTGTCACTGAAGGTAAAACATATGTTAATGGTTACACTCTCATATTAAACAATGTTCCAGATAATTATCTTATCAATGAAACCTGTACTTGTATCCTAACAGCACAGAGGAAACTACAGGATGAGGATCTACGAGAGAGAGAACTTCGGAGGTCAGATGCACGAGATGATGGACGACTGTGACAACATCATGGATCACTACCGCATGTCCACATGCCAGTCCTGCAACGTGATGGAAGGCCACTGGCTGATGTACGAGCAGCCCCACTTCAGAGGCAGGATGATGTACATGAGGCCGGGAGAGTACAGCAACTTCAGCATGGGCATGGGAATGGGAGCCATGGGCGGCATGAGTGGTATGAGGTTCATGAGCATGAGGCGCATCATGGATTCCTGGTACTAAATACCCTTACCAAGTAAAGCCATTGAATAAAATAATTCACAAACCCATGAAATCTTTCCCTTTTTATGTGTGACAAAATTGTGCCTGCTGATTTGTTGTTCACACACCTGCATCCCTTGTCATATACACTCCCATACATATGTATTTGGACAGTGAAGCTAAGAATGAAAATTTAGAATATTTTGGATTTGAGATCTGATGTTTCATATGACGCGACAGTACATAATGCCATATTTTATTTGAGGGTATTTTCATTTAGCGCAGGAGGATTCGCAGCAACAACAGAGTGATCAAATTAAGATATGACACATGTATGTATCTAGTTGTCACTCATTGTCGTGCAAAACATGCACTAGGCCTTCTATGCAAATTGTTTCAGTGCTAAAACTCCCAATGTTACATCACAGTTGGTGGTCTTGTAGCTGGACTAGACTGTCAGCCTCAGGACACTGACCCTGTCTGTGAGTTTATTTGTTTTGACAATGATACTCCATGGAATTAACTTGGCAATACAAAAGGAAACGATATAAACCAGCCAAACAGCATTTCTGAAATTGCTGTCAAAATTAAGTTTAGGACATTGTTATTACCCTCTGTTACTAATATGTTTGGCACCAGTAAAGGGTTGAGTCCATTCCAAGTCTACAAGTCTACAAGTCTCTTCATGCTTTTGATCAATAGCTAATGTATTTCCCTTTGTTGCCTAAGCCTAATAGGGTGTCGTCCACACATACGAAATGATACCTGTGAAGTGAAGAATAAACACTAACACCTTAAACCTTCAGGTTTTTGGCTTGTGATTCCAGTTGTCATTGAATACTTGGCCATATCAGTGCTCAGCTATGCCCAACTTTTTTGGGGTGTTGAGTGTCTAGGATGTCAAAGCAATTAGGTGGTGAGAGGTGTTTCCTTGTGGCACTGTGCAGCACACTTGGAATGTATGTAGAGGTGGAGGTGGAGGCAGCAGGCTCGGATTCTTTCAGGTAGACAGCCTGCTATCTGACCGACTCAACTATTCCCCCCGTTCTTTCATCTCATGAACCGTGCTGACAACCTCTGCACATCCTGTCTGTGCTAAGACACAAACACTAAACTAACAGCCCTGAAAAGTAAACACCCACCTCAGGCACAGACAGCCACACCCAGTTAACACCGCTCAGACTGACACACACACACACACACACACACACACACACACACACACACACACACACACACACACACACACACACACACACACACACACACACACACACACACACACACACACACGCACTCACGCATACCACACACAGACTAAACAAAACAGACACACTTTATAACAAACAAACACACTGTGGGCGTACACACACCCCCCAAGTCACTCTCAAAACAAACACCGGTCAACGACGTACACAGCATATTTACGTAAGTTAACATTACATCTTTACAAATGCTATATATTTAGTTGCATTATGATGAACAAAATATAATTGTAATCTAAAATGTTACATTTTCTGATTTAGTCCAAATAAATAAAGTGAAAGGCTATAATTGTATTTTATTTCATCAACAAAAGGTGGGGTCACTCCAAAGTTTTGAGCTATGTGACACAAGGCTCTTCCCTTAAAGCTGTCTATACAGGTTATACATTTTTATATAAGCTCAGTTATGACCAAATTCTTATTTACAAGGGCGGTATGGCATGTGGCGATGTGAACACACTGACACTCCTGCTAATGGGCGTGAGGGCGGCTATTCTCTCATAGACACGCAGGCACTGCGACAATGTGGCCCTATGGCCCAGCCCCAAAGACTGACTACCATCTGCCACCTGAACCAAGAGGCCAGCGGGCCGGGAAGATGAGGGGTGTTCTGGCACGGAAACAGCTGGTGAAGATCGGAGAGGACATTAATCTGGAGGGGAAGACAGGATGGCAGGGATGAGAGGTTGGATAATAAAGCCTGGTATTAAGGGCGAGGGGAAGAGGGCCGTGTGTGTGTGTGTCTGGTCTGTTCACACTCTTTCTGTACTGTTGAGACGACCTAAGACAGGGCAAACAACTCTGACAGCATTTGCTACTAAAGTTATCTCTGATTCTCACTTTCCTCGCATTCAGGAGAATAGTCATAATCTAGTTGATTTAGAGCTATAATGTTATGGCTCTGCTTCCTGGCATGATGATTCTTTTATGATTCTTTCTGATTTACGCAGCTGTCACCCACAGGAATATGAGATTCAAAGTCTTCATCCACAACTGAGATACTTTGGAACGGTGGAATGTGGATAAAATAAAATGGAGCTCGCCATACTCCGAGACCAATTCAAGTTCTGGTTTAAAAGGAACTTAAGTGGAGGAGGAGGAGGGAAAGCAGGGCGGCATCAGTCTCTCAGACAGTAATGGCGGCGCCACTGCTGTTTAACAATCAAAGATGGGAGGCGGGGGCTACTGAGGAAGTCTCTCCCCCAAAATACAGGTGTTTGGTACAATCAAAGTAGCAGCTTGCAGAAATGACTGGGTTTGAAGTTGAAAGGGGAGGTAGAGAGCGAGGGAGAGGGGGCTGCTGTGGTGAGTGAGTGTCTAGGTGTGTTTGCATGAAGAAGGGAAGAAAAGAAACGTGACTCAGTCAGACTCAGAACCCCTGGCAGCCGGTACCTCCTCTTATGGGATTTTGAATAGTAAACAAGGATATAGGAAGTCTACTACTGTACACTTACTGTTTACTCTAGTTTACTTTTTTTCCCCCTCAGAGGGGAAATGAGGCTTTACCTGGCCAATCCCTCTGGAGGCTCCAACGGTGATATTAGGCTTTAGCTGAGACACCATTGTAGTTCCCGTGGGACTCACATAAAACATGCTTTATGGTTGGTTAGTCAATGTTAGGCTACTTACATCAGGTCTCCCTAGCAAATTAGATTTTTCTCACTATGAGACAAATCTGTACAAATAAAAGTTAAATAAGCTATACACAAAGACAAAAAGAAACTAGGTCACCATAGACATGAACACATCAACTATGAGTATGATTATGATAATGATTGTCTTCTTTTATCATTTGTATTTGTATTCTTTTTTTATCCATCTAGAAGCCTCTTAATGATACTGGATGACGAAAGCAAGTGTGGAACAGAAAACGACAAAATATAAGTTCCTTAAATTGTTTGTCTTTGGATACTTCAACAAAACAGCTTTAATCCAAGGAGAATGGCCAACAATGTTACAAAATGTACTTTGTTCGCTATGTGATAGATGAATAGTTTCATAAGGATTCGTGGGAATTTTCTGCCGCATTCGACTAGGGAGATTCAGCTATACAGAATGTGCCTCAGGACTAGAGAGCTACATAAGCCTCAGAGAGTGTAAATGGATTTATATTAGATGACACATAGGGTGGATGAGGTATATAGTGCGTCCTTGGCACACGGGTTATAGCTGAAGGATTTAAGGTCCAAAATGATGGTGTGTCCTGTCCTGAAATGGAGTCTGTGAGACAGTGTACTGTCAGGATATACGATACACTATATATTTACAGTACATGACTAAGCATCTCCAACCAACTGCTAGAGGTTCAAATCCAGCTGTGAACAGTGTATAGGCCTACTAGCAGCTCTACGCCTGGATAAGGGCGGACAGAATTTTAGGTAAACCACCTTTGACATCTGAACAGACTACAGTTTAAGTACAAGCCCTATCAAATGGTCTTTAACGTCAGTTTGAGGGGTTGAAGGTCAAATCCACGAACATACACAGACAATTTAGAAACACACACACAACCTTATGAAAGACGCTTAAAAGAATGCAACCACTGACAGAAAAGGGGCCAACATGCCATCTAAACAGATTAAAAACCTTACGAGAATTTGTAAGCCCCTAGTAATTGATCTTAAATGCACTGTAATTAAATGTTATTAAACAGTCTCTTTTGGAGTTGGAAGAATTTTATTCACAAGGAAATATGCCTGACTATTGAAAGACATTGGTAAACATCATTTAGGCATTGTGTGTGGTCCCCAATTCAGCAACTTGATCCCTCTCTGTGTACATGCGTATCCAGATTAATTTCACTAGTGAGAACGCACACAAGATCAATCCCTTATTGAAAGGAATTCTATCTGTGTGAACTTTTCAATACAGGTTTGGAAAGCTAGTAAGTATAGAAGAGAAGCCTACATCCCTTATCAAGGAAGCACTTTTATAGCACAGTGCATGTAGGCTACAGTTTTCTGTTGTCAGTCTGTTTTATTGAAACACGCTACGCACATTCAGTGCCTTCAGAAAGTATTCACACCCCTGGACTTTTTCCACATTTTGTTGTGTTACAGCCTGAATTTAAAATGGATTACATTGAGATTTTGTGTCTCACTCTGTGTGCAATAATAGTGTTTAACATGATATTTGAATGACTACCTCATCTCTGTACCCCACACATACAATTACCTGTAAGGTCCCTCAGTCAAGCAGTGAATTTCAAACACAGATTCAACCACAAAGACCAGTTAGGTTTTCCATTGCCTCACAAAGAAGGGCACCTATTGGTAGAAAATAAAATAAATCAGACATTGAATATCGCTTTGAGCATGGTGAAGTTATTCATTACACTTTTGATGGTGTATTAATACACCCGGTCACTACAAAGATACAGGCGTCCTTCCTAACTCAGTTGCCGGAGAGGAAGAGAAACCCTCAGGGATTTCACCATGAGGCAAATGGTGCACTATAAAAGAGTTGCAGAGTTTAGTGGCTGTGATAGGAGAAAATTGAGGATGGATCAACAACATTATAGTTACTCCACAATACTAACCTAAATGACACAGTGAAAAGAATGAAGCCTGTACAGAATTCAAATAGTCCAAAACATGCATCCTGTTTGCAACAAGACACTAAAATAATACTGCAAAAAATGTGACAAAGTAATTTACTTTTTGTCTTTAATACAACGTATTATGTTTCGGGCAAATCCAATGCAAGACATTACTGAGTACCACTCTCCACATTTTCAAGCATAGTGGTGGCTGCATCATGTTTTTGGTATGCTTGTAATCGTTAAGGACTGGGGTGTTTTTCAGGATAAAAAAAGAAATAGAATGGAGCTAAGCACAGGCAAAATCCTTGAGGAAAACCTGGTTCAGTCTGCTTTCCACCAGACACTGGGAGATGAATTCACCTTTCAGCAGGACAATAACCTAAAACACAAGGCCAAATCTATACTGATTACCAAGAAGACAGTAAATGTTCCTGAATGGCCAAGTTACAGTTTTGAGTTAAATCTTCTTCAAACTCTACGGCAAAACTTGAAAATGTCTGTAAATTTGCTAAAATTTCGAAAAGCATGTTTTCACTTTGTCATTATGGGGTATTGTGTGTAGATGGGTGTGAAAAAAAACATACATTTAATCAATTTTGAATTCAGGTTGTAACATAACAAAGTGTGGAATAAGTTAAGGGGTATGAAAACTTTCTGAAGGCACTGTATCATTCATGGTTATGAAAACGTGAGAGTCAATATTTCATAATTTGATACAAAATAAAATACATCTGTATCCTATTGTGTTGCAGTCCAAACCATAGACACAGTGTACAAACTCAGCGTTTTAAAAACTGCTGCTTCAGAGAAAGAGAAGAAGATGGCACTAAGTAAGTAAACCACTTCCCGCCGGTCTGTCTGTGGTCTCTGTTTGTCAGTTGATTTGAAGTCACTCCACCAACATGCTGTGACAGGAAAGGAATTAACTGAGAGAGGGAAAAAAGAAAACCTTTAGAAGAAGAGGCTGATAAAACTGTGAAGAGCAGTGATTTTGGATTGCATTTAATCAGTATTTTCATTGGTATGACAGACAACAGTTAACAAGTGTTTCCTCTCATTTGGCAAAAGTAAGAGGACCAGCTATGTATTTGGTCACAACTGAGCTTTGATAAGGCACATACACTGCCTGTAACATGCAGTAGATGAAAGAATATGATACTGTTTTGTAAATTGTGGTCTCTTGACAGTTGAGAATGGAACTGACACTGAAGGTTAGATATAAACAGGTTACAGTAGATTAAGTATGCATAACAATTAAAAGATACAATCTGTGCTATAGAGACCTCTTGCCAGTAGTTTACATAGGATGACATTAGAGCCTACATGGTGACCAGACCAGTGACAATAATGACCATTGCAATGGTACCAGATGCCACTGTGTCACCATGAGGTCAATAAGATGGGTGACATGTATTTTAAACAAGCAATCTAATAAACAAGTAGGCTACTGTATTGTAAGTGACCAGCTACTAGTAATGCATCAGTGCATTGCGACATAATTCATTAGAGTGTTTTTTTATTTGACAGGTCAAATGCTTTGAATAAAGTTTTTCTGAGAGTAAGTTGCAGTGGGCGAATATTCGAGCCATTTGAAACACAAGTATTATGCACTGAGACAACCCCAAATGATGTAACAAGAGTGTTCAAAGAGCTGTCAACCTTCTCATGGGTCCGAATGTTGTAATGTAGGTGAGCCATGCCCATGTACACCTCCTTACCTCCAGCCGCGCGAGCGCATCTTCAAAGGAAAAGCACACACCGAAAGAGGGCGGAGCCTGCGGGAAGAAAAAGATCCATAGCCTATTATAAACTTTGCCACCACTGAGCATGCTTACCTGTACGTGGAAGCGTTGTCTTGTCTCACCTGAACCGCCCGAGATGGAGTGAACTATATGATATACGAGGATATCTCTTTCTTTATTCGAGTTTTTTTTTTACCAAAGGCTTTTACTTGACTTCTGCCAAGGTGATTTATTTATTTTCATACCAGTGAATATAATAGGCTACAAAAAGCTATTCCTACATCGCGTCGGAATAGAACTACGGGCACCATTGTATCAACAGGTAGCTATATGTTTCAATATAAACGTTTTTCTTTCTTAAGCATCGCGTTGTTTACCAACGAGGTAACCGTTACATTGTATTTCTTGTGTAGTGGAACAATGTCGAAGTGACGGGTACATCCTTTTGACAGTTGCATGAACAATGAAACAGAGGACTGTACCTGAAATAACTAGAACCACTTGAAATAAAGAAATATTGGAAATATCTTAGTATAAGTATGTATTATCTTCAATTTGTATTTTGATTTAGATTTGGAAAAACATATTTCAATTCATAATTTGTAATGAAAGTCATGATGTCATGAATATATATATATATATATATATATATATATATATATATATATATATATATATATATATATATATATATTATTGTAGGCCTAATTCAAATTCATTCCCTACTCATGGAAAGGATTGGGTTTGAGTGACAGGTTGTGCATTTGATACTACATTTGAAAATAGTATAATTTGTACAATTTGCATCAAAATAAAGTAGAATAAAGTAGACATTTGAATAAATCTTCTTTCCAGATTAAGTTAATATTTAGGGGAATGTTTCCTGGTCACAGATGAAACATAAAGCAGGAGGTAAAGAGGCCCTAAAAGGTTATTGAATGTCTCATATTTTTATGTTTTCACCACCCCAAACACCTCGATTTAGAAATTGGTTATTGCACACAGGGGTATTCATTATGATTGACGGAAACAATTAGTACCAGTAATCTGTATGCCTTCCAATGTTGAAAAAAACACTGAGGATGATGGTGAACCATCATCACCATCAAAACCAACAATCAAAATAAACCAAAAAGCATTTTAGGTACTTGTTTTATAATAATTCATTTGTACAATGAATGGTATTCCACTCGTTAGAATATGTTATAGTGGATTTTTATAGGGGAGTAGCCTATCTTGCACTCTCTCATACAATATATTCCAATGCTGTAGTAAACTAGAAAACTACAGTATGAATGTTATGGTGACTGAAATGCATAAAGAGGTGACTTTTAGTTGACAAAAATAAGATAACATTACATCATGCTTCATATAGACCTGTGTAGGCCTGATTCTCTTCAACCCAGATTGATCCAAGACATTCAGGACCTTGATAATTTATGTGTCATCAACAGGGGCAGGGAACAACCCATTCAGGGAAAGGGAATGATATAATCCTAGATGATTTTAAGTACAAAAACAAGACACAAGAAATCGCGAATGTCAGAACGAATTCAGTTGACAACCCAAATAACACTGTATCAGAAATCCAAATGCAATATATGCATATATACACCAAAAACAATATGTACAGCAGTAGATCGAGAATCCAGTATATAAATAAACAGTGTAACAAAATGCAATGTACAGTAGTAGATACTGTGCCTTCAGAAAGTATTCACACCCCTTGACTTTTTCCACATTATTTCTATGTTACAGCCTGCATTCAACATTTATTCAATTTAGATGTTGTGTCACTGGCCTATACACAATAACCCATAATGTCAAAGTGGAATTATGTTTTTAGAAATGTATTTTTTTTTTTATAAAATATGAAAAGCTGAAATGTCTTGTGTCATTAAGTATATTATGGCAAGCCTAAATAAGTTCAGAGGGGTAAAAATAACTTGCATGGACTCACTCTGTGTGCAATAATAGTGTTTAACATGATTTTTGAATGACTACCTCATCTCTGTACCCCACGTACAATTATCTTTAAGGTCCCTCGAGTCGAGCAGTGAATTTCTAACACAGATTCAACCACAAAGACCAGGGATGCCTCGCAAAGAAGGGCACCTATTGGTAGAAGGGTACATTTTTTAAAAAGCAGACATACAATATCTCTTTGAGCATGGTGAAGTTATTAATTACACTTTGGATGGTGTGTCAATACATCCAGTCACTACAAAGATACAGGCCTCCTTCCTAACGCAGTTGCTGGATAGGAAGGAAACCGCTCAGAGATTTCACCACGAGTCCAATGTTGACTTTAAAACAGTTACAGAGTTTAACGGCTGTGATAGGAAAAACATTTGGATGTATCAACAACATTGTAGTTACTCTACAATACTAACCTAAATGACAGAATAAAAATATTCCAAAACATGCATCCTATTTGCAATAAGGCACTAAAGTAAAACAAGAAATGCAAGAAATGTGGCCCAAAACGTTATGTCCTGAATATAAAGCCATAAGACTTCTGAACAGGTAATCAAATGGCTACCCGCACTATTTGCATTGTCCCCCCTCAACCCCCCAACCCCTCTTTTACCCTGCTGCTACTCCCTGTTATTATCTATGCATAGTCACTTTAACTATACATTCATGTACATACTACCTCAATTAGCCTGACTAACCGGTGCCCCCGCACATTGGCTACCCGGACTATCTGCATTGTGTCCCGCCACCCACCACCCGCCAACCCCTCTTTTACGCTACTGCTACTCTCTGTTTATCATATATGCATAGTCACTTTAACCATACCTACATGTACATACTACCTCAATTAGCCCGACTAATCGGTGCCTGTATATAGCCTCGCCACTGTTATTTTTCACTGTCTTTTTACTGTTGTTTTTTTATTTCTTTACTTATCTATTGTTCACCTAATACCTATTTTTTTACTTAACAATTGCACTGTTGGTTAGGGCCTGTAGGTAAGCATTTCACTGTAAGCTCTACACCTGTTGTATTTGGCGCACGTGACAAATCAACTTTGATTTTATTTTATTTGATTTACACATCACTAAGTACCACTCTTCATATTTTCAAGCAAGGTGGTGGCTGCATCATGTTATGGGTATGCTTGTCATCGGCAAGAACTAGGAAGTTTTTTAGGATAAAAATAAACAGAATAGAGCTAAGCACAGGAAAAATCATTGAGGAAAACCTGGTTTAGTGTGCTTTCCAACAGACACTGGGAGACAAATTAACCTTTCAGCAAGACAGTAACCTAAAACACATGGCCATATATACTTACCAAGACGACATTGAATGTTCCTGAGTAGCCTAGCTACAGTTTTGACCTAAATCGACTTGAAAATCTATGGCAAGACTTGAAAATGTCTGTCTAGCAATGATCAACAACCAATTTGACAAAGCTTGAAGAATTTAAAAAAGAATAATGTGCCAATAATGTACAATCCAGGTGTTTAAAGCTCTTAGAGACTTACCCAGAAATATTCACAGCTGTAATCGCTGCCAATGTATTCACTCAGGTATGTGAATACTTATGTAAATGAGATATTTCTGTATTTCATTTTCAATACATTTTCTATAGATTTCTAAAAACATTTTTTCACTTTGTCATGATGGAGTATTGTGTGTAGATGGGTGAGAAAAATAAAATATTCAATCCATTTTGATTTCAGGTTGTAACAACAAAATGTGAAATAGGTCAAGAGGTGTGAATACTTTCTGAAGGCACTGTATATTACAATGAGCTATATGAAGAATACACAATATGAATACACAGAGTAAACAAAAGTATAAAATAAACGGTCCAGTGTTTAATGTCTGTGTTTGTGAGTATGGGCGTATGCGTGTGTGAGTCTATTTGTGAGTACAGGAGTCTGCGTGTTTATGAGGTGTGTGTGTGTGTGTAAGCTTGAGTGTTTTGTGTGAGTGAGTCTATCTTTGTCGCTACTACTGTTGAACAGTCTGATGGCCTGGAGATAGAAGCTGTTTTCAGTCTTTCTGTCCCAGCTTTGATGCACCTGTACTGTCTCTGTCTGCTAGATGGTAGCAGAGCGAACAGACTGTGACTCAGGTGCCCCGGTGATATGTTGTGCTGACCGCACCACCCTAGAGAGCGATTCGTTTGAGGGCGGTGCAGCTGCCGTACTAAGCGGTTATGCAGCCCAACAGAATGCTCTCAATGGTGCATCTGTAAAAGTTTGTGAGGGTCATAGGGGCCATGCTGATTTTTTTCAGACGTCTGAGGTTGTATAGACGCTGTTGCGCCTTCATCCCGGTGTCGGTGTGGTGGAATCATTTCAGGTCCTCAGTGATGTGCACGCCAAGGAACTTGAAGCTTTTGACCTTCTTCACTGTGGCCCCGTCTCCTGTAGTCCACGATCAACTCCTTTGTTTTTTTTTACGTTGAGGGAGAGGCTATTTTCCTGCCACCACTCCGCCAGGCTCTAACCTCCTCCCTGTACACTGTCTAGGCAGGTTTCCATTGAACCAGGTTTATTAGAACAAAAACAATGTTGAGTGAATCATTGCGACATGTGTAATGGGAACGACAGTAATAAGCAAATCTTTCTAAAGATCAACAACATTTTTATCCATTCGACGGGTGGATATTTATGTTGTCTAACTTTCTTTATTGTGACAAGTGATGATGGAAACTGTGTTTTTCAAATGAACGATGATTGACAAATAATTGTTTATTATCATCACTTAACAATAAAGCTCTTCAACCACTTCCTGCTATTCGAAGTAGCTGTGCTGAGGGTGCTGCAGCACCCCCTTGATAAATAGAAATAAACAGAAATAAACAAAGAAAACATTTTATAAATCACAAAATGATATTACTCCTGTGTGAACTAGGGCTTTGTTACTCCTGTGTGAGCGAACAAAAAAATACTCCTCAGCACAAGTTACATAGCTACTGGCAGGTTTGAGTAGACTACTGATCAATCAGTGTATGATAGGCTTACACAATAATCGCTATACTAGCCCTACCTGTGTAAGCTCAACCTTGGAGATCAATTTAGGGTGTATTGTTAAACAGCTAAATACGTACCTCAAACATAGGTATTTAAGAAGGATACCCTAATTTATTATTAAGTGTATGGGACTTTGGGGGCCAACCCAACCAGAGCACTTGACTTTCTAAATTACATTTAAATGTCAAAGTTGACAGGCAATATGCCTCAGAGGACCCTAAGCCTCGCGGTTGTCACAGTGGCTAGTGAATTTTCCCATTCAATGACCATAGAAATGTAAAGATGTATTAGAAGTTTATTTTGTAGTCTAATACAATGAGACAGGAGGTGTCATATCACTTGTGTATTCTATGTCCAACTGTCAACACATGGGTTGTGCTCCTCTGTGTAGACCTGTTTCTATATGAGTCATGATGATTTATTGACACGCTAGTTGAGACACTTCCTCTACTCCATCTTCACATTTTGATTGAGTATTTGAATTGGAATTTCATGTCTGTGCAAGACTGTTTACAAATATGCTCAAATTTGGACACATAATGCATAACATTTACAACATTTGATGTACAACAAATCAAGGTTGTTGCATTTGTCTGTGATACTAGTAGATAAACAACTGTCAGGCAGTCACTATCCTACAGGGACATCAACGTAGGAGGGAATATATTTCCGTATGTGTATGAGATTGCTTGTTGTCACTTTCACTATCAATCCTCATCTGTACTTTAATGACATTTTCCCATCTTAGTCTTCTATAATGTCTTGGAACCTGTGACGTTATATCACATATCAGACTAAACTACGCGATTTTCTCAACTCAAACACCATTCAAACACAAACACAGATATTTAGAAGTAGGAGTACAGATACTTCATACTGTACTGACAATTCTAAATGTCTGTGTTTGATAGAAATACATTTTGGATGGTAAAGAAAAGTATGGAGAATCCACAAGCTCCCGTCCATTAACAGTTTTTATTCATGGGTGTGACAGTAAACATTGAGAATCTTATTCTGCTATTATATTCAATCTGTACTTTTCCCTTTACTGGCTGAATCAGAACGATAACCAACATGGAATAACCCCAAACTAGTAAACCAGGGACTGTGTTAGGTCTTGGTCGGGCAGGTTTTACGATGCAGCCCTGTCGTCCTGCACCTTCCTCCTCCCCGGCTCCCCTCCCCCAGGGGCCCCATGCCAGCTGTTACCCTCAGGATACTCTCTAGTGTTCCGGCCAGCCACTTTTGTGAATGGAGGAGGATCGGCCACTCTCTTATTTGTTTACAGGGCTATTATATTAGAGAGCGAACGAGGGGAAGGGGAAGAGAGAGAGAAAGAGGGGGACGCTTCACGCCACGGTGCATCTGACTCGCATTCCCCCAAAATTACAGAGCAGCGGCGGAGCTCTGGCTCCAGGGCGACATAAAATAAATCAGCTTGACCTTTAACACCAGACCTCTAATTCTGGAATTCCAAACAAATCGCTTTACGATTTCATTCCAACTCAAGAGCATCTCCTCTCTAGTGTCTGAAGAGGGCCATGGGAAGACCAGTCCAAAGCATAGCTCGTAATCCTGTTGGTCTTCAAGGCATTGTTTGTTGTCTCAGCAAATTGAAAATCAATTGAAGGGATCAGCGCTTGAGTTGGGCCCGTGCTCACTGGTAGGGAGTACCCACACCCCAAATGTTCTATTGCTTGAGTACCAGTAACTACACTACCGTTCAAAAGTTTGGGGTCACTTAGAAATGTCCTTGTTTTTGAAAGAAAAGCTTTTTTTTGTCCATTAAAATAACATCAAATTGATCTTGAAATACAGTGTAGACATTGTTAATGTTGTAAATGACTATTGTAGTTGGAAACAGCAGATTTTTTGATGGAATATCTACATAGGCGTACAGAGGCCCATTATCAGCAACCATCACTCCTGTGTTCCAATGGCACGTTGTGTTAGCTAATCCAAGTTTATCATTTTAAAAGGCTAATTGATCATTAGAAAACCCTTTTGCAATTATGTTAGTACAGCTGAAAACAGTTGTTCTGATTAAAGAAGCAATAAAACTGGCCTTCTTTAGACTAGTTGAGTGGAGCATCAGCATTTGTGGGTTCGATTACAGGCTGAAAAAGGCCAGAAACAAAGACCTTTCTTCTGAAACTTGTCAGTCTATTCTTATTCTGAGAAATGAAGGCTATTCCATGCGAGAAATTGCCAAGAAACTGAAGATCTCGTACAACGCTGTGTACTACTCTCTTTACAGAACAGCGCAAACTGGCTCTAAGCAGAAAAGAAAGAGGAGTGGGAGGCCCCCGGTGCACAACTGAGCAAGAGGACAAGTACATTAGAGTGTCTAGTTTGAGAAACAGACGCCTCACAAGTCCTCAACTGGCAGCTTCATTAAATAGTACCCGCAAAACACCAGTCTCAACGTCAACAGTGAAGAGGCGACTCCGGGATGCTGACCTTCAATTTGATGTTATTTTAATGGACAAAAAAACGTGCTTTTCTTTCAAAAACAAGGACATTTCTAAGTGACCCCAAACCTTTGAACGGTAGTGTACCTTGTATTGATACCTTTTCCATTCAATTTCAAGCACTGAAAGGGATAAGAGTGAATCTAAATCTCACAAGTTGTAGGCTATCTTTGCAAAGTTTCTGTGTGTTATGGAAATCTGGCTTTAATGGTTTTGTGAACAAGGGACAGGATGCAGGTCTACCATTGAACCTTGACCCTTCTATTGAAGCTTGATTGTCTGGGTGGCCAATGCTGTATGGTCTCTCTCCCAGATATGGTATCACGACCTAGGATCTTCAGATGAACAAGATAGTAACCTCTTCAGACCCAGACTGCTTTACTGTTTCCTGCAGTAAAAATAATGGCATATATTTTGGGGGGTGGACTGCCAACTTATAATTTTGTGTCAGAACATTTTTGGAATCATTTTCGTGTTTTGAACCAAGTAAGCGTCTCCTGTAGATTGAGTTACAGCTTTTTGACAAAAATGTCTCTCGACTCCTATAATTTTAACAGGTGCATTCCGTCACCTCTCAAAATTCCAAGGTAACCTCATTTGTGGTTGTGTGTATTGTAGCATTGTTCTGGTCCATTGGAGTTTATGCACTGCGGTGCAATGGCGACAAGATGCTGACTGTCTTAGAGCATGCTGCCATAATTATATGGATAAAGTCATTGTCCTTGTGTTATTGTTGGACTTGTGTTCGCAGGCTCCTGAAAGCCGTCAGTCAGCAACTGTTGATGCGTGCTGCCGCCAGTGTGTAGGAGGCGGGGCGTTTTCTTTATCGCAACGTCTCTTTTTTTGTTAGTTGCCTCGAAGGGATGTTGTTGTAAATCATGTGTGATTCATAAAAAACAGGTTCTTCTGTCTGCTAGGCTTCATCTCCGAAAATCTCAGAGACGTCCAAATAGTGTAGATCTTGGCCCGCAGCCATTACCACCCTGGATCTTCTTCCTCCTTACCTCCGTCTCTGCACGGGGCTGTTCCTGTCAACACTCCTCTCTCTCTTTCTCGCTCTCCTCCTTCCTCCGCCACCTTTCGTATTTATCTCCACTCTGCCTCTTCATAGGGCTGCTGAAGTTGTTTTCTTAGCTCTCTCTTTGACTGTCCTCCACCATGGGAAGTACCTGGCATCGGATGCATTTGGCAGGTTTCTGTCCGGACACGTTTCCCCTCGTCTCCTTCCTCGCATTCTGTCAGCTCTCTCCTCGGCCACGCATCGTGAGAACTGGGGTGGGGTGTCCATGGAGACGGGGGGCGTGTCTGTTGGGTTACATTGTAGCCCAACAGTATTTCAAGTCAGAATTTACTACACCATTTTACAATTTGACAATCTGTTTTTTTTTGCCAACAGGTCAGTAATCGTGAATAGGATCCTCAAGCTCTCCATCCGGCCATGTGGTAGTCTACACATCTTTACCCAGTTATCAGTCAGCACACCACACCCCAGACCCACCCGTCCTCACCAGACTCAGCCTTCAACACCAGTATCCCACAGACAGCAGCTGGTCTCATGGCTCACCCCTATGAACCCTGGTTACGGACAGCACCCCCTGGTGGCAGCTCAGACGAGATGAACGTTCCCTCATGGTGGGACCTCCACACCGGGCCAGGGAGCTGGATGGACCTGCAGGCGGGCCAGGGTGTGGGCTTACAGGCAGTTGGTCAGAGCTCCATGGGACTGCAGTCCTCCCTGGGGCCTTACGGCTCTGAGCCCCAGCTGTGTACTCCTGCTCAGCTAGCCCAGCTGGCCCCAGCCTCACACTCAGCTCACTCTCACCTCTACCCCCAGGATGGCTTCAAGATGGAGCCGCTGGGAGGACCTGAGCTCCTGCAGCCGGAGTCGTACTCCCTGGAGGAGCCACAGGAGGGTGCCGCCTCGGTCCGCCCCAAGCCCCAGCGCCGCTCTGCCTCCAGGGGCTCGGGCCAGTCTGTGTGCCGTTGCCCCAACTGTGTCCATGCCGAGCAGATGGGCCAGAGCACTGACGACGACCGGAGGAAACACATGCACAACTGCCACATCCCGGGCTGCGGCAAGGCCTACGCCAAGACCTCCCACCTGAAGGCCCACCTGCGCTGGCACAGTGGGGACCGGCCCTTCGTCTGCAACTGGCTCTTCTGCGGCAAGCGCTTCACACGCTCCGACGAACTTCAGCAACACCTGCAGACGCACACCGGCGCCAAGAAGTTCAGCTGCACCATGTGCCCCCGCGTGTTCATGCGCAACGACCACCTGGCCAAGCACATGCGCACGCACGAGTCTCCCTCCGGGCCAGGGGAGGAGAGGATGTATGGAGAGGGGGGCAGGATGGGGAAGAGCTTTGACACGCCTTCTCCTCAGCCCTCCCACGCCACTGCCTCTGACACAGAGGCACCCCTTAAGCAGCCAAAATGTGAGAAAGACCCCTCTGGGACAGGACAGTCCAGCTAACTGCATCCCGTCCACGTCTGGAATTCTATACAAATAATGTACAGTCAGTAGGCTACTATTAGCCCTTTCTATCAGACAGAGAATCAATCCATAGTTTATAACACATGTAGTCCAGTGGAGGTAGAATCATAGGGGGTTTATATTATAAATTGATAGTTTATTTCTACCAGATGCATTGAACAACATGAGGCAACTGATTTTCAGAACGCACCATATCACATATAACAGCACCATACAGCATAGACAGACATAAAAACAAAGAGTCCAAAGCTATTAACCCTATGTTACATCACCAACAGAGGACAAGCTGTCAAGTGCCTTGCTGGAAGGATATCCATCTAAGGAATCCAGGAAAATGATTTTTTAGATGTTCTCTTCCATTTAAGGGTATCTTTAGTGGCAACCCTGCCAGAGCCAAAGCTTGCTAGCTGCTAGGTCTTCCATTGCTGCTACTACTATTATACCATCCATCCACAGAGACTTTGGGAACGGGTTAAACGGAAGGTGGTGCTTGATGTGTTTACAGTAAAACTACTAGCTACTTGGAGAGAGATTTATTTCCAGGAAGCCATCAAACTCTCTCCACTGCACAAATCTAACTGAATTTAAGGCAATGGAAGTAGAGGGTTAGAATATGTTGGTATGTTGTGTTGACTTCATTTTCCCACCCTTTAACCCACCCCCTTAACTTGCTGTGTATAATATACTGTATGTGACTGTATGAACATGTCGGTGGAAAGTTCCACACTATATTTTTGGTTTTGACCACGCACAATGTTGGCGTCAACCTTTTGCCAAAGAGCACCACAGTAAGCACCACTATAATTCAGTTTGGTGCGGTACGTGGGCGGTGCAAATAAAGATGACTGCATTTGCTCTGTAGATGGCAAATGAATTTAAAGCATGGCACTTGAAGTGCAGAGATGTCCCACTACAGCACATTATGGCATGGAATTCATACTCCATGTTTTATGTCAAAAATATATGTTCTGTTTAATGTACAGTAAGAAGACATGAATTGTGTTCTCAATGTATTTCACTTAAATGCACCGTATGTGTCACCATGTTTAACTATCCCTCAAGTGTGACTGAAAAGCACCCCTTGCTCATCTTTTGACACTCATTATCTCAGCTATGCAGGTGTGAATGTTACACGATGACAGCATAGCTCATTCACAGGAAATGTGTAATTCCATGCTTGTCCCTGATTGTGTATGATCCACACAATACCAAGTTCATACTTCACAGAACCTACTGTAGTAACACTTGATAAGGATTTCCTCTGACAAAAGACAGGCTGGATACATCACTACTCATGAAATGTACGCTAGACTGAAATGTGAGCTGGACTGAAATCCCTCATTGAGAGGAACTTAGGTAAACCATATTTTGTCACACCAACAACTTCCAGGATAAGCAATATTTCCTCCTCAAAGGTTGTTCAAGCATAAAGCCAAAAACAGATAGAGTGGAATTATTTAGAAACCATTTTTATATTAAAAGTCATAAATAATAACTTATAAAGTTTTAGGAATCCAGTATAAATTTTTCTAAATAGGATTAGGCCTGTGTGTCGTAGTTTAGGCTTCAAAGCTTATTGTGCTCACTGTAAAGCAAATTAGCCTTTCTAGGAAAACATTGTTGCATTTTGAGAAGTGACTTAGTCAAAATGTGCTTAAAAGGGTCTAAGCTGAGGTCCTACACACCTTTCCTACGCACTTCACAGTAGTTGGTATTCAGTCTTACCTTATGCAGGTGCGGTTCCCTTGCGCGTGCTGAATACATTTAATTCAACCGCTGAAAACCCTCCCACTTGCTGGCCAATAGATTTTGTTATGGAGTTTTCTTTCAATAGGGTTTCCAGTACATTTATCTAAAGCCATCCCTTTAAATTTGGTGTACCTTTAATTAGAATTTTCTCGACAGACTCATTAGAATAAATGTATAGAACAGTTCAGAATATTAGGGATCAACGAAAGAAAGCCATGTATTCATCTCCTTTTCAGCACCAATTGGTAGAGCTTGTATATTATTTAGGATTAGGGAAGTATTTATGAATAATCAGTGGTGGAAATAGTATCCAGTTGTCATACTTGAGTGAAAGTAAAGATACCTTAATAGAAAATGACTCAGGTAAAAGTGAAGGTCACCCAGTAAAATAGTACTTGAGTAAAATTCTAAAAGTATTGGGTTTGAAATATACTTAAGAATCAAGTCAATTTAATTAGTAAAATATACTTAAGTATCAAAAGTTAAAATTAAAGTGTAAATCATTTCAAATTCCTTATATTAAGCAAACCAGATGGCACAATTTTCATGTTTTTTATTTATTTAAAGATAGCTAGGGACACACTCCAACACTCACATCATTTACATACGTAAAATTTGAGTCCGCCAGGTCAGAGGCAGTCGAGGTGACCAGGGATTTTCTCTTGATAAGTGCGTGAATTGGACTATTTTCCTTTACTTTCATTCAAAATGTAATGAGTACTTTTGGGTGTCAGGGAAAATGTATGGAAGTAAAAGTAAATACGTGTAGAGAGAAAAGTGCATAAAAAGGGAATTACTTTCCCTTCTACACGAGCTTAAATCGGGTCGGAATTCCCCCGTTGTAGCTTTGCATTTCCAATAGGCCTACCTAGGAACACTTGATACATGTATTAAATAGGCCTACTGGCTTTCTCTATTATTATCATAAATGCTATTATTGAGTTGTATGTGTTAGATAAGAGCAGATTGAAGATTATTAAAATATTATTTAAATGATCTTATTTTATTGATTACAGTAGTGTGATGTCGCAGTAGATATGAATTTAAACAATATTTTGTAATAATTTAAGTACTGCTGTACTATTGCCTGGTTTTAAGACTTGCTTGTAATTTTAATAGAGAAATGTTCTTTATGGAAATAAAAATATAAATATCACTAAGTAGTATGTTGTTTATTTATTCAGTACTTCATCATGATTTGTTATAAGATGCACTGCTAGAACCAGCTTGTGTGTGTGTGTGCGAGTGCGTGTGTGTGTGCGTGTGTGTGTGTGTGTGTGTGTGTGTGTGTGTTTGAGAGAGAGAGAGGGAGAGAGAGAGAGAAACAGATCAGAGAGCATTTTCATGGCAACTTTTTGGAAAACAGTTGCACAATGCTGCGCTGGGCATTGTCCTTGAACGCACAGGTTTTTTATGTGGCTCTTGTCTTGAACGCATTCTGGGAGTCAGAGGAGACATGTAGATGTCTTAAAGAGAAAAGGGGAGTCGGGAGAAGCAATGGATGCCGAGTTTTCTATGTTTGAGATGACAAGGGCGTTGGAGGGCTGTGGAGAAGATAAAGTGTGTTATATGATGTTTCAGCATGCACCGGACAGTGTGTTGGAAACAGTGTTAGGGTTGTATAATAATGTGTGGAAGACTGGGGGGACACCTGCTGGGTGGAAACATGCCGTTTGTAAAACCAGGTAAAGATCCCACTAGGGCGGGCAGTTATAGGCCTATCGCACTGACAACCAACATGTGTAAGTTCATGGAAAAGATGATAGTAAGTAGGATTATGTATTTCTTGGGAGTTATGGGTTTGATGAGCTTAGCACAGAGTGGTTTCAGGACACTGGAGGCTGGTGGGAGGAGCTATAAGAGGACAAGTTCATTGTAATGGATGGAATTGGATAAATGGAACGAAGTCAAACATGGTTACCATATGTTTGATACCGTTCCATTAATTCCATACCAGCCATTACAATGAGCCTGTCCTCCTAAAGCTCCTCCACCAGCCTCCTCTTGTTCAGGAGAGGGAGGTCTGTCATGGATGCCCTGGTGACAGTTAGTACAGAGATAACCAAGGCCCTGAAAATAAAAGAGGTGATGAGTGTTTTGTATTTTGACATTGAGAAAGCTTACAATATCATGTGGAGGGAAGGGTTGTCGATCCAATTGAGTGCATTGGGAATTGGGGGACGTCTGTATAACTGGATCATGGATTTCCTGTTTGATCGAGTCATACGGGTGAGGGTGGAGTTAGAATTGTCAATGCGGTTTGAAGTGGACAACGGTACTCCTCAGGGAAGTTTGGTTAGTCCGATGTTGTTCACCCTGATGATAGATGACAGATTTAAGGAGGTGGGACAGGGAGAAGAAAGACGGAAGGAAGGAAGACGGGCAGGTCGGATAGGGGAGACTTGGTGCTGTTAATGAGACTGGAAAGGATGGGAGTGGTGGCAATCTTTTGTTGGGTTCCTGCCCATGTGGGTGTGGAGGGTAAAGAGAAGGCCGATGTGGTGACTAAGAGTGCTGTGAGGAGAGAGGGGGTAGAGCAAAAGGGATACATTTTTGGCAAAGGGAGTGGGATGCTAGTAGTAAGGGGAGGCCATTTTATTGCGTGCATCGGTCAGTAAAGGAAGAGGTGGGGAGTTTAGGATGTACGACAGAGTAAGTTGTGTGGAGTAGACTAGGATTTGGGCACACAAGTTTGAATGCCCATGTTGTGGATAATAGGGAGACATGAAACAGGTCTGTGTGATGAGTGTTTAGTTGAGGAAACGGTGGAGCCTGTGTTGATATTTTGTGAATTGTATGATGTAGATAGGGAGAGATTGTGTGAAAGGGTCAGAGAGGTTGGGCGGGGTTGGGTGGTGTAGTGGGGGGAGGAAAGGGGAGGAAGTGATGTCTAGGGGTCTATTTCACTTTCTTAGAGGAACAGGACTAACGAAGGGAATGTAATTTAGTTAGGCCTGGACTGGCCTTACACTTCAGTACAGTAGGTGGCGGTGTATGCTCCTTGAAAGTTGGATGCGATCCGCCAACCCAATCCCCATGAAGAAGAAGAAGAAGAAGAAGAAGAAGAATAACGCACTCTTAAACAGCCGGAAAATAATCAGAAAGGCCGGAAGTACTAAGAAAAACACAACACGCTAGCCTAGCATGCAAATGTCGATGTTATTTAGATAATAACAGACATTTGTTTTGTCGGGTATATAACCACATAGGTAGAGGACACGTTTATTCACATCTTATTTCTCAATCGGACCGAGTGGACGATCTAAGTCAAGATGGGAGGAGGTGACCTCGTAAGTATGAGCAAATATTAGCTTACAAAGCTAACGTTAGCGCTTAACTAGCTAACTAACTTAGCTAGCTACGCATGTTTGTTTTATTTGTGTCTAACAAGCTAACTAACTAATCACAAAACCACTTAATTAAATTACTGCCAACTTCTGAACTAGTGTTTAGTGGAGCGAAACGCCATCACTGCCACGACAACGATGGCTAGTTGGCGTAGCTAGTTAACTTAAGTTAACCCCCTAACTAAGTTAAGTTTTGAAGGTGTGTTTATTTTGTATTTTCCCAGTTATGTTAGGTTATGTTGTTACACAACTACTTAGCTAGTTAACGTTACTCGGACGTTGTAATTCCTTACCTTCCCTGAAGAACAATTGGAATTCAGAAATGATGGTTGTATTGATCACTTGTAGCTATCTTTCCCTGTTTTGTTTAATTATATCGAATATCACTTTCCCTTATCTCTGTCAGAACTTGAAGAAGAGCTGGCATCCCCAGACTATGAAAAACATAGAGCGGGTATGGAAGGCTGAACAGAAGCACGAGGCTGAGGTGAAGAAGATCGAGGAGCTTCAGAAGGAGCTGAGAGAGGAACGAGCTCGAGAAGATATTACCAGATTCGCTCAGCAGACTGGGGCTCTAAAGTAATGCTCCCCTCACTTACCCTTGTGATGAGGAGGAAGTAATAGGTCTCGCCTTGATAGAGAAACCACTGTCCTGTCTAGGTTTCAAAATCAAATGAGAGCAATTTTCCAGTGTGCCCTCTCACCACAGACAAATGGACACAGATACTCCCCTTGGATGTTGTCACTAACACTCAACTGCTTTTCTTTTGTTGTTTTACTCCAGGAAAAAAGATGACCGGTTGGACTGGATGTACCAGGGGCCAGGTGGCCAGGTGTCCCGTGATGAGTACCTGCTGGGCCGCCCCATCGACAAGCAGATCACCCAGCAGTTTGAGGAGCCAGAGAGCGGTCCATCCGAACAAACAGGCCTCCTGCCTGGCTCAATCTTCAACCCCTCCACCCCTGCATCCAACCTCGACATGGCCGCCAAGATCAGAGAGGACCCACTTTTTGATATCAAGTCAGTCACTCTTGTCTCTTTCTTTACCATTTAGTGTGTCCAGCTAGAAACTGTTATACCATACATTGATGTTCTGCTGTTAGCCAAGAGCTGATTATAAGGACGTCTTATTTTTCAAGGAAACGAGAGGAGGAGAAGAGGAGGGAGGTCTTGACAAACCCAGTGAAAATGAAGAAGATCAAAGAAATGGTAAGTTGGATGCCTCCAGCTTAACTGAAATGAAATCAGTTTCAGCCTGTTGTAGTAATAGCTTCGGATGAACTGGGTTCTAAAGCAGCAACAGTTTTTCACTTTATTTTTTCTTTCAGCTGCGTCAGAATCTTGAAAAGAAAGACAAGAAAAAGAAGAGGAAGAAGGACAAGAAGGAGAAAAGGGAGGAGAAAGAGAGGAGAAAGGAGAAGAAGCATAAGAGAAGGAGCTCAAGCTCTGAGGACGAGAACAAAAAACACAGGTGCACCTGAAACCCGACTTCAATAGAGATTTCTCAGAAGCAGTAAACAGATGCCAAAAGGATCAGATGTTCAGTTGAACTGTTTTGATTTTATAAGCATTTTGTGATAGTTTACAAAATCTAGCTTGCAGCTTCTATTGTTGATGGCAACTTCTGGATGGGGTAGATTGTTTAATCCTATAAATCCTTAGACCTCAGCAAAATTAGGATTTTAATTAGGATTTATCTGAATTTCGTTTATCTGAATGTCCAGCCCTTATATTTAGCCTCTCAGTGAAGTGTTTTACTATTTTCTTTTCAGGACAACCAGGGCTACAAGTAGAACACAAAACAATTCAACATAGGTAGTTGCGTTAATTGATAAATGTTCATAAAGAAATAAGGTTCGCCAATGCAAAAACCTGATAAAAAATGAATTTATATGAATGCTGCAAGTACATAAATGGTTTGCTCACTGGGTAATGGATATCCAACTAGTCAGTAACAACTGTGAGCGTATTACAGTATTATAGACACTATGTCCTGGGGTTTCCTATGATATTCTATGTAGAAGAACCTCTTACCTTCGAATGACTTTTTTGTATCTTGTGAGCGTCATAGAGCAAAACATGTTACATGTGTTCGTGAGCTTTTCATAGCTAGGTAGCTGAAACCATTCGGACTCTACAGGCATTCGCCCTTGTCTCACACTCCGCTCTAGCTCAGCCGCCGTTAATAAGTTAGTACCTACGGATGCAGAAGAAATAGATTCATCCAATGGTACAACCCATACGTATGTAGCTCTAAACCTTTTGTTTAAAAGGGGTTAGAAGTCCAAAACGTTCCAGCTTTGTGGTGGGACTCATTGGGTTAACTGAGTGATGTATCTTTACTTAGGCACCATTCTAAAGAGGAATCCAAGGAAACAACCCACTCACATTCCCACCACCGCAATGTCCCAGCTGGCTATGGACTACAGGTCAGTACGCCTCAGTCTTTATATATTGACAGTGACACCATGAACGTTGTTATATCTTAGTCCTATCAACTAAAAGTTACTTAAATCCTCCTGAGAGAGATGTGTATCGCTCACCGCCTAGTTTCTCTCCTCAGTTTCCAGCTGGGAGGCATCATCAGTCCTCAAAGCCCCCCAACCACTCGAGGCACCGTTCTCAGGAGAGGAGCCGCTCTCGATCGCCTCACAGGACAGACGGGGACGGCCATCATTCCTCTCACAGGACAGACAACCACTCCTCTCACAAATCAGAGAACCACTCATCCCACAGGACAGACCAGTTCAAAGTTCCACAGTTCCAGCGCCCCAAAGCCCCCAGCCCACAGAAAGATCGCTACCAAAGGCGTCAGAGCAGTACCACCAAGTAAGAGTCCACAGCACCTGTTTATACAACTATCACACTTGGGTTCAATCATCAGTGAACTAATGGTAATCGCACCACCCCATCCTAAAGTGTTTTCTAATCCCTATATTTATCTGTGTGATATTCTCTTAGGTGTCTCTCTGCTGAAGAGCTGGAGAAGAAGAGGAGAGAGATGATGGACTTTGCTAAACAGAGAGACGAAGAGCGTGAAATCAACATTAGAAGTTACAAACGACAGGATGAACAGGAAAGGGAGCGGGAGAAAGAGAAAGGTGGCAAGCATGACCGCAACGCTGGCTTTATCCAGTAAGTATATCGCTGACCGACACGCACACATTAGTGCACGTAGTGCATACTTACTCTGGCCGTTGTCTGGTCCTCTAAAACTGTTGCGTCCTTCCCCGCAGTAACATGAAGCTGGAGAGTGCCGCCACCTCATCCTTAGAGGACCGTGTCAAGAGAAACATCCACTCCATACAGAGGACCCCCGCATCCCTGGAGAAGAATTTCATGAGGAGATGAGAACTAGAAGAAGCAGGAAACGGTTGATGGAGGAGAGAGTCAAAATATGCATCCGCTACCACACTGAAATATGTGCACCGGTTTGCCAGGACTGCCAACTCATTTATAATTGAATAAACAAAACAGACACTGCAGAGGCACCATGCATTTGCACCCTGTGAAACTGCCCCTTAGCCATTGCCCTGACTAAAGCAATGCAAAGGATCTGACTTCCTCTGTAATGGCAAAACTCACCCGTGCCATTCACCAGCAACAACAAGCCATACTCACCTTTTATAGACTGAGCAACGTTGGATTTATTTTAAGTGGAAATGTGTATATTGTGTTCTCTGTAATGGTTATCACACACTCAACCCTTTTGTAAATGATGTTCCTTGGATATCTTCAGTGTATTGCTGTAAAGGAGAGGAATTGTGTATCTTAATAAAAAATAGTTCCTAAAGCTCTTTGAGTTGGGGACTAACAAACTAAATACTGTCTTTGAGTTAACATGTGTTGTATGTGATGCTGATTACTGCTTTGATACACCTTCAGAAAACTACGATAATTGAAAATGTCCTATGAAGATGAAATGAAGAGAAATTCTCAGGCACAGTCACCAGCATCATCATAAAACAGACATTTTTTTAATGACTATCATGAAATCCTTTTGGTTTAATAGGATAATAACGCTGGGTTTAAGAGTAGCCCATCTCCAATGGTTTGGTGTTTTAGTCACAGGCTCAGGGCTTGTTGTACTGTAACTTGTCTTTATTTCCAGTATTGTTTCACTTTCGCACGCGTCAAACAAACTAGGAACATTTGCACACTCCCCTAACACACCCGCCAATGACAACAACGGTGGCCAGCCGGAACTTTTTACAGACCCAATCATCGTGTAGTACCGAATGACGTGTCAAACAGCAAGGTTGACTGATTTCCGGCTGTTCCAAATCGTGTAGTCACTGTGGGATTGTTATCCGCAGTCATTAAAAATAGTCTACATTTACCAGATATTTCAAGGGCTAAGGAAGACACCTCAACGTATTCACAATGGTAAGATTGTCAATAAATAATGTATGCATGTAGCCAGTACGTGTCGTCCGTAGATTGGTTTGTGAAGCTAGCTCAGCTAACGTTAGCAACCGGCTGCCTAATCAGTATGGTAGCTAGCATTTAGCTTGCTAACGTTAGCTAGCCATGCCAAAAGTCACCTGCAATGGTAACTAACTTGTTCAACGAACATGTAACTAGCGTTAGTCATTTTCCAAACGTAACTACCACATTAACTCGCAAACTAGTTAGCTATAAACTGGATTATTGTCGCTAACGCTAGTCTATGAATGAGCTGACTAGCTAATGTTAGTACTAGCTATCTGAAGAGGGATGCAACATCATGCCAACTTGAGTCTGATGATGGAAGTTTATCATCTTGACATAGTTCATAGTTCTGCCAATAATGTTTCTACTTATTCACCAATGTTTCAAGTAATTAAGGTTACCCGTCAAAGTTATTAACTCAATAGTTAGTGATGGAAACAATGTTGTTTGGGTTTTGAAATTGTCCCAGTCATGATTGCTACTCATAACTTCTCTGCCTCGTCTCCTTCCTTGTCTTCCATCTCCAGTCTATTATGTCCTATAATGGTGGCGCCGTCATGGCGATGAAGGGTAAGCAATGTGTAGCCATTGCAGCAGATCGGAGATTCGGTGTACAGGCTCAGATGGTGACCACCGACTTCCAGAAGATCTTTCCCATGGGAGACAGACTCTACATTGGCCTGGCTGGCCTGGCTACTGATGTACAGACAGTGTAAGTGTGCCTTGGTCCATCAGTGCACCTCTTCTCTCCCAAGTTCTGGAGTATTTGGATGGTCAGTGCAACAGATTGACTTTGCAGGTGATATTAATGATCCACTCTATTTCTCTAACAGTTCCCAGAGGCTCAAGTTCAGATTGAACCTCTACGAGCTGAAGGAGGGGCGTCAGATCAAACCCAAGACATTCATGAGCATGGTCTCCAACCTGCTCTATGAGAGGAGGTGAGTTTACCGATGTGAAGAAGCACAGTATTTCATATACAAGTCTACACTTCTGCCTTGGTGGCAAGTCTGTGACTGATCAAATGTGAATCCCTTGTCTCAGATTTGGGCCATACTACATTGAGCCTGTGATTGCTGGTCTGGACCCCAAGACCTTTGAGCCCTTCATCTGCTCCCTGGACCTGATTGGCTGCCCCATGGTGACAGAGGACTTTGTTGTGAGCGGCACCTGCTCAGAGCAGATGTACGGCATGTGTGAATCTCTCTGGGAGCCAGACATGGTAGGTTATTGTGTATTGTAAGATAATACATTGAGTGTGATAGTTGACTATATCTCTGACTGGCTTTATTTACAATGGTTATTTTTGACACCTGCAGGAACCAGAGGACCTGTTTGAGACCATCTCCCAAGCCATGCTGAATGCAGTGGACAGGGATGCCGTTTCAGGCATGGGTGTCGTTGTGCAAGTCATGTAAGCACAGTCATACTTTTCCTTTTCCACTGCCTACATTTTGGATTAAGTTCTTGCTAAATTTGTAATTAATCTGAGGATTCATACAAATGACATGACATTTAGATGATCTTTAGTAACGCTCTGGTCAATGTTGTTGTAGTGACAGTACCTTGATTGACTTATTTTGACAGTGAGAAGGACAAGATCACCACACGTACCCTGAAGGCCAGAATGGATTAAAGCTCCTCTCCCTCTGCTGCTTCAACCCCTCATCTCTACCAACTCCCACTATTTTGTATGAAAATGATAAACACTGCGTGTACTGTTTTTCTTAAGATACTGTTCAATAAAATGAATGACTATTAGTGTTACAATGCCTCTGGTTTGCCTGGTATGTTATTTCAGAGCAAGTAATGAAAGATGAGGGCTTAACATGATCAGATTATGATAACTGTGTGGATTAATAAAACAGGGAAAGATAGCCAGGATAGTCTGCAGCCTAATTCAGTAATCTCATGAGAAGAATAGTCTCCAGGGACTAATCTGAATGAATTGAGCAGCTGTTGACACTTGTCTCATGCGTAAATCTTGCTGCGCTCCGCTACAAGGCACGAAGGAATAATCTTTGTTAGTCAAAGGTGAGAAAATGAATTAAATTAGATTCAGGAAAAAAACAATAACTCCCTTTAATATGTAATGAATCCTTTTCAAGTAACTTTTCTGATCTAATGTCGGTAACAAAACAATACTGTATACAAACACAAAATGCTACATTAATGTAAACAAGATATAAAAATGATTCTTATGGTGATAAAACAAACATTTGCTTTAGTATTCCCCTTTTTATGTGGATTTTCTTTTACCAACCTCCAAGTTCACGGTAAAAATGTCAAAAGTTTTCAGAACAATATGGCAACGTAACATTCAGACACTTATGTTTTTTCCTTTTTAGTCATAATGCTGAGTTCAGTGGTTTGACGTTTCAACTAACTGGCGGAGTCATGTACATTTCAGCCATGCATTTTGATATTGCATTCATTTACGTAAAACCCTTATATATTAATTAATCTCCTGCATTTCCAATTTTGTTACTGTCGGCTGCAGATCTCCTGACAAGTCAAGGAGGCAGAGTTTGTAAACGCCTGTTGGCTACTCGGTCAAAAGATTTGACCGCTTCTGTGTCTGTGAGAGGTGTGTGTGTGTCAAAATAATAATGAACAGATGGTACTAAACAGACTCCTACTGCTGGACCAGACTCTTTCAAGGCATTAGTGAGACAGTTCCCGTGCTGGCGTGAGGACTAGTATAAGGTGGCGGGGAAGGCAGAAAGAGAGAGGGTCTCATATCCTATAGAACTCTGTTTCACAAGCCTTCCTTGTTGAGCACTCAGACTGAGGAGGCAGGGGGAGTAGGTTGTGGGAGGAGAAAATCCGCGTAGCCCCCTCTGTGGGTCAATGGAACAGGCTCGTCGTCTGTGCATCCTTTCAGTCTGTCGTCCCCTGGGTGGGGCTAAGTCAGGTGGGAGGGGCAGGAGGAGCGAGAGAGGGGTGGGTGTGGCTGATGGCTCTATGACAGGATGTGATTGGCTGGGGTAGGAGAGATGATTCTATGACAGGATGTTGGACATGAACTCAAAGAATCTTTTGGAGTACTGCTCTGGGTTTACGGTGGAGATCTCTGCCCCGGCCTGAGGGAGGGACAACAGAGAGTTCAGTGTAAACATATGCACATTAGGAACAACTACAATTTATATGTCATAACACATCTCACAAGATCATCTTCTACTTGAAACTACTATATTATCTAGCATCTTTGTAGCCTAAACACATGGCTTCATGTTTGGTCAGATCTAGTCCATTACTCACCCCATGTTTCACAGTTTTGGCAGCATGTGCAGCTTTCTTCTTAGCGTCGTAGTGCGTGAGGATGTCAATGATAGCCATGAAGTACACTTCTTTCTTCACAGCACCTACCACAAGGAGCAAGAAAGTGCATAGGAGTATAAATAGCAAGTATTACTTTTCACTGGGCAGTCCCATGTCTGTTCTAAAATTTGTTTCATTTTCAAATGTTAATTAAAGACGCACTATACAGAAATTGCTCCAGCATTTCCTGGTTGCTTCCTCATCTACACACAATACCCCATAACGACAAAGTGAAAATGTGCTTTTAGACATTTTTGCAAATGTATTGAATATGAAATACAGAAATAGCTAATTTACATACAGTTGAAGTCGGAGGTTTACATACACCTTAGCCAAATACATTTAAACTCAATTTTTCACAATTCCTGACATTTAATCCTAGTAAACATTCCCTGTCTTAGGTCAGTTAGGATCATCACTTTATTTTAAGAATGTGAAATGCCAGAATAATAGTAGAGAGAATGATTTATTTCAGCTTTTATTTCTTTCATCACATTCCCAGTGGGTCAGAAGTTTACATACGCTCAATTAGTATTTGGTAGCATTGCCTTTAAATTGTTTAACTTGGGTCAAACATTTCGAGTAGCTTTCCACAAGCTTCCCACAATAAGTTGGGTAAATGTTGTCCCATTCCTCTTGACAGAGCTGGTGTAACTGAGTCAGAGCTGGTGTAACTGAGTCGCACACGCAAGGAGGCTCCTTGCTCGCACACGCTTTTTTCAGTTGTGCCCTTACATTTTCTATAGGATTGAGGTCAGGGCTTTGTGATGGCCACTCCAATACCTTGACTTTGTTGTCCTTAAGCCATTTTGCCACAACTTTGGAAGTATGCTTGGGGTCATTGTCCATTTGGAAGACCCATTTGCAACCAAGCTTTAACTTCCTGACTGATGTCTTGAGATGTTGCTTCAATATATCCACATAATTGTCCTTCCTCATGATGCAATCTATTTTGTGAAGTGCACCAGTCCCTCTTGCAGCAAAGCACCTCTATAACATGATGCTGCCACCCCCGTGCTTCACGGTTGGGATGGTGTTCTTCGGCTTGCAAGCCACCCCCCTTTTCCTCCAAACATAACAATGGTCATTATGACCAAACAGTTCTATCTTTGTTTCATCAGACCAGAGGACATTTCTCCAAAAAGCACGATCTTTGTCCCAATGTGCAGTTGCAAACCGTAGTCTGGCTTTTCTATGGCGGTTTTGGAGCAGTGGCTTCTTCCTTGCAGAGCGGCCTTTCAGGTTATGTCGATATAGGACTTGTTTTACTGTGGATATATATACTTTTGTACCTGTTTCCTCCAGCATCTTCACAAGGTCCTTTGCTGTTGTTCTGGGATTGATTTGCACTTTTTGCACCAAAATGCGTTCATCTCTAGGAGACAGAACGCGTCTCCTTCCTGAGAGGTATGACAGCTGCATGGTCCCATGGTGTTTATACTTACGTACTATTGTTTGTACAGATGAACGTGGTACCTTCAGGCGTTTGGAAATTGCTGAAATTGTGATACAGTGAATTATAAGTGAAATAATCAATCTGTAAACAATTGTTGGAAAAATTACTTGTGTCATGCACAAAGTAGATGTCCTAACCAACTTGCCAAAACTATAGTTTGTTAACAAGACATTTGTGGAGTGATTGAAAAACGAGTTTTAATGACTCTTCCGACTCTTCTTCAAGTGTAAGTATTCACACCACTGAGTCAATACTTTGTAGAAGCTCCGTTGGCAGCGATTACAGCTGCGAGTCTTTCTGGGTAAGTCTCTAAGAGCTTTCCACACCTGGTTTGTACAACACTTGCCCATTGTTATTTAAAAAATTATCCAAGCTCTGTCAAATTGGTTGTTAATCACTGCTAGACAACCATTTTCAGGTCCTTTTTTGCAGTATTATTTAAGTGACCTTTTGCAAACAGGATGCATGTTTTGTAATATGTTTTATTCTGTACAGGCTTCCTTTTCACTCTGTCATTTAGGTTAGTATTGTGGAATAACTACAATGTTGTTGATCCATCCTCGGTGTTCTCCTATCACAGCCATTCAACTCTAACTGTTTTAAAGTCACCATTGGCCACATGGTGAAATCCCTGAGTTGTTTCCTTCCTCTCCAGTTTGGAAGGACACCTGTATCTTTGTAGTGACTGGGTGTATTGATAAACCATCCAAAGTGTAATTAATAACTTCACCATTGCTCAAAGGGATATTCAATGTCTGTATTATTTTTTATCTATCTATCAATAGGTGCCCTTCTTTGCAAGGCATTTCAGCTTTCAATTTTTATTAATATGCAAACATAACATAATTCCACTTCGACATTATGGGGTATTTATTGTGGTTAGGCCAGTGACAAAAAAATCTCACATGTAATCCATTTTAAATTCAGGCTGTAACACAACAAAATGTGGAAAAAGTCCAGGTGTCAATACTTTCTGAAGGCACTGTAGATAGAGAGTAGCACAAATATAGCACAATTCCATAGAAAAATCACTTGACAAAACTCAAGAAAGAGAGTCTCTTACTGTCGTTGCTCTTGATTGCGTAGACGTCCACGGAGGGGTCGAACTCGCCAGGGCCGAAGAACCCGCCAAAGTTGAGGGGGGTTCCCAGGGCTGTCTGGAGGGGTTCCGAAGGAGCCGGTGAGTGCTCCTCCCATTCCATCGTTCTCGTACTCCTCTTCCTCTCCTCCTGCCTCCACCTCCATCTCCTCCTGCTCTGCCCGGTCCACATCATGGATCCCCACCAGCAGACTGTAGTCCATGATCTTCAGAGTGGCCAGGAACTGATGTACACAAACAGGGGTCAGATATTCCAACAAGTTATTTTGGGAAATTTCCCTGGAGGACATTAAACTCACTATTCTTCTATTTGTCAACCTAAAGTCTTGTCTTTGTTCACAGGTACTTAGGTGGAACTGGTTGAAAGGACTAGAAACAAAACACAACGTGCAGAAGTCCATTTACCCGGATATTTTAACAATGACGACTGTAATGATAATACAAAACGACATCAAATCGAGCAGCCATGAGATGTCTCCTACCTCTACGTCGCGCTTTAGTTTCTCCAAGAAGTTCTTCTTGTTGTCATCTCCTATCTGCAGCTTCTGGCCCTCGTTCAGAAAGTCGTTGTCTTTAAAGGTGGGGAGTTCCTTGGCCTGAGCAGAGTGATAGAAATTAGAATCGAAATATTCCGAGATTGGCAAAAATGACAGAGGTCTTTCTTGCTGTTAATTTTGATGCATGAAAAGTAGGGTCATTTGATTTAGTTTCCACTCATTATCCTTGGATTGACTTTATAGGGAGAACAACTATTTCGTGTATTTCCTCTTGGTGTAATGGTTAAGACGGTTAGTTTCTTGAGCGAGAGGTCCGCAGTACGAATCTGACCAGTGACATTGGCTCCACCAGGTTCTGTCCGTCCCTCACTGGGCGTGAACCAGCAACCTTCTGTTCCAAACAACTCAGCACTCACAAAGCAGTATTACGCACCGCTCTACAGAAGATGTAGCCAGGAAGGGAAATAACTACTTCTAGGTTTCAGAGGGCGTAATGTAACTCACATGGTGGATACTACTAGCGCACACAGCTAATTATTCCACATGGACTACACTCACCCCCTTTTGACTTCCCCCTCTGCGCAGCATGGCCAGCAGTCGGACAGGGCCCAACTGTGGATGTGTTATTTAATTTGTGCTTCATTATCATTAGATGGAAAAATCATTACTTCTGCACCTTCTAAAATTATTTTGGGCAGTAAATGAGTTTTGTTTTTAGCTGGTTAGTTTGATGCTTTTTTTTGTTGCATGATCCACACAATTATTTTGGGGGTCCTGTCCTTGTACCCCAGCACTCCTCTCATCATCGTATAAATGTAAATGAACGCACCTTCTCTTTGTCACTGGCTTCCCTTGAGACCGTGGAACCCTGAATGAGAAAAAAAAAGATCATTCAGAGATGTAACGGAACGCAGAGTTAGAGACAGACATTCTTTGCATCTTTGTTCCCCCTGGACTTGAGCTTATTACAAACGCCCTTACCCCAATGAGCGCTAACAGTGTTACAGCTGTAAGTGTTCTCCTAGTGCCCTACTGGAGTTAGTGTACTACCGGTAAGTGTTCTCCCAGTTAGTTCCCTCCAAGCTAGTGTGCATATCGACACCTACCTTCAGGTCGTACTTGCGGTGCACGGTGAGACGGTGGCTGAATACATTACGGGTCACCACCATGTACGTCTCAACCCCGTCCACTGTTAGCCGATACATGCCCAGGAACTGGGGGAGCAGAGTGCTGCCATGACACTCCACTATGAACTGAGGAGACCCAATGGAGGAGGAGGATGGAAATACAGAGAGAGGAAAGGAAACAGTGGGAGAGATCCAGTAATGAAGTCGGCATAATTGTTAGCTATTACAAAAGGATAGTCCAATCAAATCGGACAATTCACAGATAATTATTCAGCACCACATTGAAAGGTCCTCAATATTCGAAGCCAACATGCTCCCTTCAACATGTATTAAGAGGGTGTATGTTTGTACAGAATATATATATTTTTTAAATGATACCGTGTTATATTTGTGTACGTGGTAACTCTCCCACCTGGTGGTACTTCTTGAGGATGTTGTGCATCTCGGCGATGTCTTCGCTGGACACCGTCTTGATGACGAAGCGGTGGTCGTAGCTGGACAGGAAGCGGTTGCCAAAGCGCCCCTGGGAGTCGCTGTTCAGCGGGGCGCTCCTCGTCAGAGAGTTCTGATGATGATCCACCACAGGAGGGAGCCCGGGGGAGGGAGAGACATACAGAGCAGAAAATTGAGGCTTTGACATGAATGAAAAGCCCTCTATAAAGAAAATGTTTCATAATTATTTCACGAGTTAGTAATGGATCAATGGATTTCACTTACATAGAGCTATTCCAAGCTAAAAAATAACTTCACATAGTGATCCATTTAGCAAGGCTACCAAGATAGCTGAACTTAATGCAACAAACTATGCTTGGTATGATGATCTAAACACTAAAAACACCCACTGTTTACATGTGAGAACTCAGTAAAAAGGGGACAGTCTTTTAGTTCTATATCAAATGCTGAGAAAGCCTTACTACATTGGGCTGAAGGAAGAAGTCCTGATAAAGCCCTACTACATTGGGTTGAAGGATGAAATCCAGAGAAAGCCTTACTACATTGGGTTGAAGGATGAAATCCAGAGAAAGCCTTACTACATTGGGTTGAAGGAAGAAGTCCTGATAAAGCCCTACTACATTGGGTTGAAGGATGAAATCCAGAGAAAGCCCTACTACATTGGGTTGAAGGATGAAATCCAGAGAAAGCCTTACTACATTGGGTTGAAGGATGAAATCCAGAGAAAGCCCTACTACATTGGGTTGAAGGATGAAATCCAGAGAAAGCCCTACTACATTGGGTTGAAGGATGAAATCCAGAGAAAGCCCTACTACATTGGGTTGAAGGATGAAATCCAGAGAAAGCCTTACTACATTGGGTTGAAGGATGAAATCCAGAGAAAGCCCTACTACATTGGGTTGAAGGATGAAATCCAGAGAAAGCCTTACTACATTGGGTTGAAGGATGAAATCCAGAGAAAGCCTTACTACATTGGGTTGAAGGATGAAATCCAGAGAAAGCCTTACTACATTGGGTTGAAGGATGAAATCCAGAGAAAGCCTTACTACATTGGGTTGAAGGATGAAATCCAGAGAAAGCCCTACTACATTGGGTTGAAGGATGAAATCCAGAGAAAGCCTTACTACATTGGGTTGAAGGATGAAATCCAGAGAAAGCCTTACTACATTGGGTTGAAGGATGAAATCCAGAGAAAGCCTTACTACATTGGGTTGAAGGATGAAATCCAGAGAAAGCCTTACTACATTGGGTTGAAGGATGAAATCCAGAGAAAGCCTTACTACATTGGGTTGAAGGATGAAATCCAGAGAAAGCCTTACTACATTGGGTTGAAGGATGAAATCCAGAGAAAGCCTTACTACATTGGGTTGAAGGATGAAATCCAGAGAAAGCCTTACTACATTGGGTTGAAGGATGAAATCCAGAGAAAGCCTTACTACATTGGGTTGAAGGATGAAATCCAGAGAAAGCCTTACTACATTGGGTTGAAGGAAGAAGTCCTGATAAAGCCCTACTACATTGGGTTGAAGGAAGAAGTGCTGATAAAGCCCTACTACATTGGGCTGAAGGAAAAAGTGCTGATAAAGCCCTACTACATTGGGTTGAAGGAAGAAGTGCTGATAAAGCCCTACTACATTGGGCTGAAGGAAGAAGTGCTGATAAAGCCCTACTACATTGGGCTGAAGGAAGAAGTGCTGATAAAGCCCTACTACATTGGGCTGAAGGAAAAAGTCCTGATAAAGCCCTACTACATTGGGTTGAAGGAAGAAGTGCTGATAAAGCCCTACTACATTGGGCTGAAGGAAGAAGTGCTGATAAAGCCCTACTACATTGGGCTGAAGGAAAAAGTCCTGATAAAGCCCTACTACATTGGGTTGAAGGAAGAAGTGCTGATAAAGCCCTACTACATTGGGCTGAAGGAAGAAGTCCTGATAAAGCCCTACTACATTGGGTTGAAGGAAGAAGTGCTGATAAAGCCCTACTACATTGGGCTGAGGGAAGAAGTGCTGATAAAGCCCTACTACATTTGGCTGAGGGAAGAAGTGCTGATAAAGCCCTACTACATTGGGTTGAAGGATGAAGTGCTGATAAAGCCCTACTACATTGGGCTGAAGGAAGAAGTGCTGATAAAGCCCTACTACATTGGGCTGAAGGAAGAAGTGCTGATAAAGCCCTACTACATTGGGCTGAAGGAAGAAGTGCTGATAAAGCCCTACTACATTGGGCTGAGGGAAGAAGTTCTGATAAAGCCCTACTACATTTGGCTGAGGGAAGAAGTGCTGATAAAGCCCTACTACATTGGGTTGAAGGATGAAGTGCTGATAAAGCCCTACTACATTGGGCTGAAGGAAGAAGTGCTGATAAAGCCCTACTACATTGGGTTGAAGGAAGAAGTGCTGATGAAGCCCTACTACATTGGGTTGAAGGATGAAGTGCTGATAAAGCCTTACTACATTGGGCTGAAGGAAGAAGTGCTGATAAAGCCTTACTACATTGGGTTGAAGGAAGAAGTGCTGATGAAGCCCTACTACATTGGGTTGAAGGATGAAGTGCTGATAAAGCCCTACTACTTTGGGCTGAGTGGCACAATCTTCGTAACGAAGGGACCAAAGCACAGCGTGCGTTGAGTTCCACATATTTTAATTCGAAAATGGAACAATACAAAAACAACAAAGCATGAACAGACTGTAACAATACATAGTGCAAAAGATGACACAAACAAAAACAATATCCCACAAAGCATGTGGGAAAAAGAACAACTTAAGTATGATCCCCAATTAGAGGTAACGACAATCAGCTGCCTCTAATTGGGAACCATACAAAACCAAAACATAGAAATACAAATAATAGAACCAATATTCCCCCTAGTCACGTCCTGACCAAAACCTCCATAGAGAGCCCAGAGGCTATCTATGGCCAGGACGTGACACTGAGGGAAGAATTGGAATCTGCAATGAGTCAAACTGGGCAGTTCATTTGAAAAATGTATGCAATCATTCCTCTAAAACTGTCTGGCTAGCTAAATTCTTCAAATGCTTTACATTACACAATATCTTATCATAGCACTGGCAAACCATCGTTGACCAACTCCCTGGTTCTGATCTGCTCTCTCCTTAACTGTCCTCTACCCTTTTGACATTACTCAGCCGTGCCAAGCAAACGTCTATCCTCATTCTGTCTTTCAGTTCACTACTGTTAACCCATCCTCAATGGTCTTTCTCTTCAGTTAACCCATCCTACATTCTTCCCCTTAGACATCTCCACACAGGAGACCATATTTTACCTGGTAATCCTGGTCATCGATGCAGAACCTCTCCCTCAGGTTGCGGAACACCATAGGGCAGTACTCTTTGAATTTAAAGCGGCTGGGCAGGTTTTCTCTAAGAGATACAAGAGTGTTGAAGAGTGTTAATATATAAGAAGAGTGTGTTAGTCCATTAGCAGTCAGAGTGTTGATGTCATCTGAGGAATCACTGGAATAGATAACGGAAATGTGAGAAGCTCTTGACCAGCATACTACACTAGAGGCACGTCACTACGAGGATGATCTTGATTTTACTTATGCAGGAAAATAAAAGTAAGGCATGCGATATATCAGAAGATGTGTAATAGACTTATTACCAACCTAAAATAGTCATATAATCATACAGTTTATCTGGGTTTTAAACTCCTTTTTTGTATAAATAGCTTCTAAAATATATGTAAACAGACCATTATTGTCTCAATTTTGGTTTTCTTGGAAAGATGAGAGTGCTATTACATGACACAATATCAGTACTTGTTACATTACAACTTGTCTAAGTCCTATCATCAACTGATTTCAGCCAGTGTATGGCTGTGGATTGACTGCATTGCTTGAACGGAATGTTGGCATATTGGCAGTTCGTTTGAAAAATGTATGGAATCATTCCTCTAAAACTGTCTGGCTAGCTAAATTCTTCAAATGCATTACACAATATCTTATCACAGCACTGGCAAACCATCGTTGACCAACTCCCTGACCAAAATCGCTGACTGTTATGCCATCATAAGAAGGTGCATGTCCATTCTATTATTCTAATTCTATAGTTAGTCCATTAGCAGAGTCAGAGTGTTGATGTAATCTGAGGAACCCACTGGACTAGATAAAGGAAATGTGAGAAGCTCTTGACCAGCATACTAGAGGTGCTTCACTACGAGGATTATTTGCATTGCAAAGCTGCACAGTTAAGTGTCCAGCTACTGTTTTGACTAGAGTAGTGGGGATCGCTAGACCCATTGTGAGTTATACTACAGGTGATAGAGGAACTGGATCTTGCTAGTGATTTAAAAGCACACCACATCATAGACTATTGGGCCAACCAAGCCAAGACCTTCTCTCCTAATCAGTAGCGTAACATAGTGTTAACAGATTTCAGGTAGTACTGTACTGTATATATTAGACAACGCAGCTAAATTGGCCTCTTGTTTGAGTTTATATGGGCAGTAATATGGTGGGCAGTAATATGGTATGGCCGGTTGCAAAGTTAGGACTCAGGATACCTACTTGTTAAATAGGTGGTTGTCCACTTTGATCTTACTGTATGCTTTAAAATCATCAGGCATCAGCATTACTGGTACAGGCACGTTACTTAACTCGTTGATCTGAAACAGAGGGGAGATAGAAAGAGCAGGAGATCAGAATAGAATGGTAGAGCAGGGAAGAGGAGGTCAACACACTAATCCCCACACCAGACCAAACTGCAGTGAACCAGTGTCTATTTACTGACAATCATTCACTTTGGACCAAAGCAAACTGACAGCAGTGCTCTCTGGCTGAGTCCCTTGTCACACTGTTGATCTTATCTACCGAGACAGATTCACTGTAAGGAACAGACTGATTCCCCGAGCGAGCCCTCTCCATAGATTTATGAACTCCAGACAGTAAGAGGAGTGGCAGGGAGGGAACGTGAATAAACACCTCAAAAGAAAAGTAGACAATAATGCTAAAATAGGAAAGAAATGGGAAAGTTACCTTGAGGTAGAGAAATAGCAGTTTTTTTTTTAAGTTATTTAATTCGGCAAGTCAGTAAGAACAAATTCTTACTTACAATGACGGCCTAGGAACAATGGGTTAACTGCCTTGTTCAGGGGCAGAACAACAGATTCTTACCTTGTCAGCTCAGGGATTTGATCTAGGAACCTTGCAGTTACTGGCCCAACGCTCTAACCACTAGGCTACCTGCCACCCCAAGTTATCAGCCTCTCTCTAAGACTACTTCAAGGGATACACTCTCATTCAACTGTCTAACATGCCGACAGGTTATGCTCTGGTCAATGTTTTATATTTTAACCTTTTATTTAACTAGAGAAGTCAGTTAAGAACAAATTAGTATTTATAATGACAGCCTACACTGGCATTTGTAGCTCAGTTGGTAGAGCATGATGCTTGTAAAGCCAGGGTAGTGGGTTCGATTCCCGGGACCACCCATCTGCAAAATGTATGCACGCATGACTCTAAGTTGTCTTAGATAAAAGTGGCTGCTAAATGGCAAATTCTATTATAAGTTTGATGAAGGCTCGTATCAGGTTATTCCCGGTGTTGGAAAGCTTGTAAGGCTGGCATCAAGACTGAATCTATGTTTTTGAAGGGAGCTTCAATTTAATCTGTGTTTGGCTATATGCTCCAACTGACAAAAGGTCTTCTCTGAGCAAAAGCTTAGCTTGGATGACTAGTAGAACGATGTTACGACTGACTACCAAGATTAAATATATTCTGGTTATGACTAAGGCTATGAGAGCTTTGAGGAGAAGGCTCTTTGATGTCTTTCTTGTATTAGCCTAAATGAGCCTGCCGCCTACACTTTGAATCTACACCCAGCATCCACCACACACTGAACTTGTCCACGATGATTATTGCAGAATGCATCACAGAATGATTACAGCTTCACTAAATATGCTAATTGGTTAATTAATGCCATTGTTTTCTTCATTTGAAGCATGTATTCTTTCCCTGGTCTACAAGAACTGCCTATTTGACTATGGTCTATATTTATCCTTATCTGTCTTATATATAAGGTAGTGAAATATACATAAAATAGGCTCACCAAAAACACAGCAAGTAGAGGGGGAAATCAATTGAGAAAGAATAATTACAGACAATAGTACATGCAAGATGTAATGTACATGTTAGTGTCTAGGCAACATATTGAAATGCATGCAAACATTGGAAGTGAAATTATGCATCAGCACTGTTATTCAAATTGTGAGTGAAGCGAATCCAAAACTGGGGCATCATATTCATGCCAGAGATATTGATCTGGAGGTCAGTCAAGCAGGGAAGGGGGGGTGTTTGCCTACTACTGCTGGCCACAAAAATGGAGCCTTGAAGCTCTCTGCAATGCATTTGGTGATCGCTGCATTCATGTGAGTGAGAAACTTAATGCATTTGGTGAAAAACAGTCTCAATAAAGTGTATTTTAGGACGTGCTGAAAACACTGTCCATCCTTTTCCCACTCAAATTAGACTAACTGTGAGCCTATTATTTTTATGGTTGAGTGTTCAAATGTGTACTTCACACTAAACCACATTAAATCAGGAATACAGGCTAGAATCTGCAAATGTAAGATTTGCCGCTTTCTCATTCATTGATGCCTGTAAAACAATAGGCAGGCAGGTTGCGGTTGGGGCTCAATGCAACCAGCTGCTCTCCAACAGTCACACCCCTCTCTGGCCTGCGCTCGACAGAATGAATGCTTAGGTTGGAGCAGTGCTCACGACCACCTCTCCTAACCAACCAACTAGCTCACTTCAGACCACCACACACCTCACGTTCTACAGAACAGAAGACGTGATGCAGCTTGTGCCAAATAATTCCTGCATAGTGCGCGGGGGTAGATCATGTCAAATGTTTATGTTCCAACGTCGCAGCTATTTGCTGCACATTTTTAAAGCGCACGCGACTGGCACACCGAATAGTTAGATTGTTGCTACATTTATATTCCTGACCAGGGAGAATGGTGAATGAAGGGTTAACAGCGTTCACCTAAGCATCAGACTAAGTACCTGCACACCACCCATACACTAGACGATGGATGAGCTCGAAAATTGACTTGTGTCAATCAAGCAGCTGGCTAACTATCGCGTTCCCGGTAGCTAGTCAAAACGCCACATAGATAAACAAGCTAGCTTGGGACCATGAACAGAAATACATTTACCGTATGGTTGACACCCCACATTAAAACGCTGAGAATAGGCTCACTTGCACGGAATAATTTCACTTTCTGTCCTATAAAATGTTTCTTTTTCGTCTTCGTTTTGCTAGCGCTCACAGGCGCAACGCTGGTACAGTTGGATGACATGTCTCCAGTTGGGAATAATTTAGGCAACGCAAGACAGCACTGTAATCAAGCAGGCTAGCTGGGTCGTATCACTCCAGACAACGAAATGTACAGTAAGAGCGTGATATCTAGAAGTCCATTATCGCATCCAATTCGCAGGGTCTTTGAATCAAATTAGATTCGGTAGTAAATTAACGGGATCGCATGTTGCGCGGTCACCACCCTTCCTCCCGAGCAGGCCACACGGTTCAGTCCGGAGCGGCACACAGTCCAGCTGTTGGCATAGATAGCTAGCCAGCCATCTAGCTACAGGCACGGTTGCCTTTAGCTAAACCGCAGTCTTCTTTGAGAAGTAATACACTCTCCTTTCTGGTGTCGTCTGCTACCCACAACGATTTGAGGTGATTTTATTTCGAGGTTAGTAATCCCATTATGATGCGCCTGAGATTGTTGTCACCAGTTTCGGGGTGTCCTCAAGATGGCGTCTAGACTGACCGTGGCAAAGCGAAGTGCGCCCCCAGGAGGCAGAGAGTAGAAGCGCGTTCTGTAAATTGGTACCTTGAAAGTGCGAGGCAGCGACATTTTGGTGAGAAAATGAGTTAATCTCTGTATTTGTAAAAGCTGCTGATGGCAAAATGAATATTAGGAATCAGATATCACGATTTCTTCTAGAGTAAATGTCTCGTTCATACTGGATGGCGACGAAGCAGAAAAGGCATACATTTCATGTGTAGACCAATGCTATAAAGCTTGCACTTTTTTACAGTCAAGTTGACCCGCAACATCCTACAATAAATCCAATAATATAGTAATCAATGGTCTGTAGTAAGAACTTCAGGATTGTCTCTAGCGGAGCATTGTTTAGGGGGGCGTGGTTTTCCGTCTGGGGGTGGTTGTCAAAATAGAACATGTATGCAAAGACTCCTTAATGAACAAATGTGGTTAATGTATAGAGAGGAGGGTGTTTTAGTGACTTATCCGTGACAGTTGTACTTTTTTAAAATAAAATGTTGCAAATACAATGTATATGGCAGGCGGCAGGGACTGAAAATAATATCACGTGACCACAATGGGCGGTCCTCTGACTATGTGAGGGGAAAAAAAAGCCATTTTCTGGCGCTGCTGCAAGATCTAACGTTAACCGACTCCAAATCATTTACCTGTATCCACGTCGGGAGGTACGGGTGTTTTTTCATGTCAAATCAGGTAGGAAGCAAAGGCATCAATTGTTTTTATTCGCATATCGCGATGCACAGGTACATCAACACACAAACGGAGGTACTCGGTGTTATGTTTGGATTCTCTCTTGTTCGTTTCTCATATCCAGTCCTGTCACTGAATTTAAGATGGCTGCTTTGTTTTCCACTATCCATCTAAGCTTATTTTTCGTATATCTTTACATAGTTATTTTTTTTATGTCTATAATGCATAAGAACCCACTGGTATAGGAGGGGCTCATTGTGGGTCTTCTCGGGGTTTGGGGTACGTGCCTCCCCGTGCACAGGCCACACCGGGGTAGTCGGGTCTAGACTACAGCAGTTCCAAACGTATTTTGTTACATTGGTGGATGGGAAATATCTAAAAAAAAAACAACCAGCCTGGAAATAATTACAAAATAAATGGTCATATACTAGTAGCCATTCTGTGTAGTAGCTATGACACTGGTCCGTTACAAGAAGCATAACTGCTTCTAACAAAAACAAGTGATCCATATTATTATAGACAATGTCAGTGGACCACATCAATATGTCAGTACACATTTTGTATGTATAGGCCTTGTGTTGGAAAACAATTCAATAACAGCAGAAAAGGTCACTAAATGTGTTGTGTACTTTAGTGGTTCAAATCTTGCTACCCAACAAATAATCTAAGTAATTATTTGTCTGATTGTTGTTCTTTTTGCAGATCCTTCCAGATGGATAAAATGCAACCCAGTCTGCTAAAAATCACAGAGCTGAATCCTAACCTGATATGCCCACTGTGTGTGGGCTACTTCATTGATGCCACGACCATCGTGGAGTGCTTGCACTCATGTAAGATTCCTAAGTCCTCTGCATTATTCTAAATGCATATGAACCAATAATAACATTATTAGTATATGGGCTAGAGTATATGGCCTATAAACGGATGTAGAAAAGGAATGTAGATTCACAATGCATTTTCTTTTCATAAAAAGTCGCAGTAAGTCACCTGCATTAAGTCTCTCTTCTTACTCCAGTCTGCAAGACGTGCATTGTTGCCTTCCTGGAAACCAACAAGTTCTGCCCCAGATGTGATGTGCAAGTACACAAGACGTGTCCACAGCTCAGCATCAGGTTAGTCACATTGCGTGTGTGTGTGTGTGTGCGCGCACGTCTCTCGGAGTACCTATGTTATTATGCATCTATAAGTGCAACCAACATGCTCTTATCTTTAGTAAGTGGCTTTATCCTTTGCATATCCTTTCTCAGGTCAGACAAAACTCTACAGGACATTGTATACAAGCTGGTGCCTGGATTATTCAAAGGTAAGACTATATCTCTTGAGTAAGGGGTTGGGTTTTCTATACAAATACTGAACAAAAATATTTAACGCAAATATATCAAAGATTTTACTGAGTTACAGTTCATAGAAGGAAGTAGGTCAATTTAAATAAATTCATTAGGCCCTAATCTATGGATTTCACATGAGGCAGGGGCACAGCCATGGGTGGGCCTGGGAGGGCATAGGCCTAGCCACTGAGGAGCCAGGCCCAGCCACTGGGGAGCCACGCCGAGCCAATCCGAATGAGTTTTTCCCCCAAAAAGCGCTTTATTAAAGCCAGAAATACTCCTCAGCACCCCCCTTCCCCTCAGATGTTGAAGAAGGTCTTGGGCTGCCGTGGTTACTCATGGTCTGCGGTTGTAAGGCCTTTTTTAAGGGGTAGATCAGTTTTAATATTGAAGATAGATTGTGGCTTCTATTACTAATTGTTTGCATCATTTCCAATACCCCATTTAAAAAAAAATATATAGCTGTCATCAAGGCAAAAGGTGGCTACTTTGAAGAATTTCAAATATAAAATATATTTGTTTAACACTTTTTTGGTTACTACATGATTCAAAATGTGTTATTTCATAGTTTTGATTCTTCACTATTATCCTACAATGTAGAAAATAGTAAAAAATAAAGAAAAACGCTGGAATGAGTAGGTGTGTCCAAAATTGACTGGTACTGTATGTGTGTATATATCTCATACTATTGGTTGCTAGAATTGTGTATAATCATTTTTATTAAACTTTCGCCGTCATTTTGTGCACCAGTTCATAAACCATGTGCAATGCAATCAGTGCATCGCTAATCTCTTCCCAACTATTTTGCAATCTGTATGGCACAGCTGTACATTTTTTGGTCCTTAAATGAAACTGGTATACTTTTTTATCACAATTTTTTTTAACCAATTTTGGTCTTTAATGCAGGGCCGACAGACAGGTTCCTTTCTCCCCCTTCCACTTGCCTCTTCCATTTTTTTGTGGTAATGCTGCAATTAGTGGGTTGTAGTTTTGGATAGAGCAGACATTTCCATATATTTCTTTTAGCTGCATGTATGACAACTCCACCAGTCCTATGTATGATATAATTTACAAAGATTGTACTGTTTTTATTTTTTTCTCTCCAAAAATGTTTATTTGAATTGAACCATAATATTTTTTGTAATATTTGTTCAGTCTTTTTTGGTGGATTAAACTGAAATTGCAACCAACTTTAAGACTTGTTTAAAAAATAGCAATATTTTTTAGATTATTTCATTTTCAAATAACCGAAAGTGAGAGGTTGTAATCTGTTAGATATACTGCCAAATTCTCTAAAACAACGTATGAGGTGGCTTATGGTAGAGAAATTAACATTCAATTATTTGGCAACAGCTCTGTTGGACATTCCTTCAGTCAGCATGCCAATTGCACGCTCCATCAAAACTTGAGACATCTGTGGAATTGTGTTGTGGCCTTTTATTGTCCCCAGCACAAGGTGCACCTGTGTAATGGTCATGCTGTTTAATCTGCTTTTTGATATGCCACACCTGTCAGGTGGATGGATTATCTTGGAAAAGGAGAAATGCTCACTAACAGGGATGTAAACAAATGTTTGCACAACATTTGAGAGAAGTACTTTTTTTGTGCCTATGGAAAATTTTTGATTTTACTTCAGCTCATGAAAAATGGGACCAACACTTTACATGTTGCTTTTATATTTGTGTTCAGTGTACATTGAAGTATTTTACAACGAGCATATTTGGTGATAATTACAGTATAATAAACCTGTTTGAGACTTTGCCCATGAAAGTTGCCCCCTTTAATAATTAACAGCGGACATGTGCCATTGTCTTTTTCACTCTAATGACTTTATTGTTTTGTTTACATCAGATGAGATGAAACGAAGGCGGGACTTCTACACAAACCAGGAAAACCAACACCTGGAGCCAGGAGAAGTGGTGGAGGAGCCGACTATTATTGCAGAAGATGAAATCATCAGTCTCTCCATTCAGTTCCATGAGAAGAACAAGTAAGTTCTAGAATGTGTGATCTCTTAATCTTTTTCATGCAACCAATTAGATAGGATGTTTCTGTTTCCTATAGTATAGAACACACCAAATGTGTTACCATAGGGCTGTATCTCTGTGCTAATAAGTTTGAACAGAAAGCTGGGTAAAAAAAAAAGCACTTCAAAACAAAGCTATGCTCATCTTAACCCATGCTGTTTTTCCATTTGCTTATAGAAGTGACACACAACCTGTGGATACAGAAGGAGACAATGTGAGTGATTCAACCATAAAATGCTAACCTAATATAACCCAATTTGTCATCCATACTCTCTAAATGATAATAAATGCCATTTAGCATACTCTTTTAAAAGCAACTGTCATGCGTGCATACATTGCAAGCGCCATGCTCTACCAACTGAGCCATACAGGACCACATTTTTATAACCTTTCATATTATATTATGTCCTGCCCTTACCCTCTAGTTATCAATCTGTTAACCACACATACTGTTCTCTTCATTTTCAGACCAACAGCAAACGCTTCCTGCAATGCCCGGCAGCCATGACAGTCCTGCACTTAGCCAAGTTCCTGCGTAGCAAGATGGACATTCCAAACACCTTACGGGTAATTCCGACAGGCTGCACAGCATCGCCTCACAACTCCATAGAAAGCCATAGTATACACCAACAACGACTTTGTCTCAATACAGTATTTTAGTGACAAGCTGCATTCCTATACAGTAGATCATGCATACTTTCGCTTAGGTGGACTAGCCCTACTATTCCCATACTTCACGCCCTTCTCTTGGACTTGTGTGCTATTAATGTGTAATAGTGCTCTCTACCTTGACAGATTGAAGTGCTGTATGCTGATGAGCCCTTAAAGGACTACTACACGCTGATGGATATTGCCTACATGTATTCTTGGCGACGTGTAAGTGCCAACTGACACACTGGCTAGAACAACAACACTGACCAAGCTTCAGTTGTCACTTCCAACCCTAATCCCAACTTCACTAAACATCTACGTTGCTAGGTCCTAGGATCTGAGTGATCTTTCACGTGTCTGGAGAGTTCTCATCTTCTCTCTGTGACTCTTTGCAGAATGGGCCCCTCCCCCTGCAATACTGTGTCAAGCCCACCCGGAAGCGTCGAAGGCTGTCCCAAGGTGCCGCCCAGGCCCACTCCGACGGTGTTAACACAAGCCCCACTTCTGAGAGTGACTCCCACAGCGACAAGGCCCTGAGCCCAGCTGGTCAGGCCCCCAGAGCCTCCACCCTGCCCAGCCCTGCCCTCCGAGGCCAACCTTCTACCCTTCAGAGCCCCAGCGGTACCACAGGACCCAACGGCACTCAACGGCTCCCTCTAGCCTCCAAGTCAGGGAGCAACGCCCGCAAGGTGAATGTCAACGGCAAAAGCAATGGAGCAGCGACTGAGACTAGGGGAGGGGACAAAGGGGCAGTATCACCCCCAACCTAAATCAGAAACATGGAGAGTGGAACGGAATTGCCCCAAAATGTCAGAGTAGCCCCTCAATGGACCAATGGACAGACAAGGAGAAAATCTGCCAAGAGAGTACTGAGGGAGAGGGCGATTGTGATCAGCAACAAGACTGTCAAGTGCAGCCAAATAGACATTTCATTTCAATGTGAGTGTGACTGTGTGTTAGAGTAAAACATACATACAAAATGTACAATATGTATCCAATGTGAGCATTCGTACATACCTGGTCATGTATATAGAGTATCTTTTATACAGGATATTGTAATTGTTTTGTAACTGTATAATACCCCCAAGTCTTCACAATTAATTTGGCTTTAAAATATCAATTGACAAAATGCTGATTGGCATTGCGATGCTATTGTATGTATGTATGTATGTATGTATGTGTGTATATATACATACACACACACACACACACACAGTTGAATTCGGAAGTATACATACACCTTAGCCAAAAACATTTAAACTCAGTTTTTCACAATTCCTGACATTTAATCCTAGTAAAAATTCCCTGTCTTAGGTCAGTTAGGATCACCACTTTTTATTTTAGAAATGTGAAATGTCAGAATAATAGTAGAGAGAATGATTTTCTTTCAGCTTTTATTTCTTTCATCACATTCCCAGTGGGTCAGAAGTTCACATACACTCAATTAGTATTTTGTAGCATTGCCTTTAAATTGTTTAACTTGGGTCAAACATTTTGGGTAGCCTTCCACAAGTTTTCCACAATAAGTTGGGTGAATTTTGGCCCATTCCTCCTGACAGAGCTGGTGTAACTGAGTCAGGTTTGTAGGCCTCCTTGCTCGGGACACGTTTTTTCAGTTCTGCCCACAAATGTTCTATAGGATTGAGGTCAGGGCTTTGTGGTGGCCACTCCAATACCATGACTTTGTTGTCCTTAAGCCATTTTGCCACAACTTTGGAAGTATGCTTGGGGTCGTTGTCCATTTGGAAGACTCATTTGCGACCAAGCTTTAACTTCCTGACTGATGTCTTGAGATGTTGCTTCAATATAACCACGCAGTTTTCCTTCCTCATGATGCCATCTATTTGTGAAGTGCACCGGTCTCTCCTGCAGCAAAGCACCCCCACAACATGCTGCTGCCACCCCCGTGCTTCACGGTTGTGATGATGTTCTTCGGCTTGCAAGCCTCCCCCTTTTTCCTCCAAGCATAACGACGGTCATTATGGCCAAACAGTTCTATTTTTGTTTCATCAGACCAGAGGACATTTCTCCAAAAAGTACGATCTTTGTCCCCATGTGCAGTTGCAAACCGTAGTCTGGCTTTTTTTAATGGTGGTTTTGGAGCAGTGGCTTCTTCCTTGCTGAGCGGCCTTTCCGGTTATGTCAATATAGGACTTGTTTTACTGTGGATATATACTTTTGTACCTGTTTCCTCCAGCATCTTCACAAGGTCCTTTACTGTTGTTCTGGGATTGATTTGTACTTTTCGCACCAAAGTCCGTTCATCTCTAGGAGACAGAACGCGTCTCCTTCCTGAGAGGTATGACAGCTGCGTGGTCCCATGGTGTTTATACTTGCGTACTATTGTTTGTACAGATGAAAGTGGTACCTTCAGGCATTTGGAAATTGTTCCCAAGGATAAACCAGGTCTACAATGTTTTTTCTGAGGTCTTGGCTGATTTCTTTTGATTTTCCCATGATGTCAAGCAAAGAGGCACTGAGTTTGAAGGTAGGCCTTGAAATACATCCACAGGTACACCTCCAATTGAGGCCAATTGAAATCATTTGAGTATCAGAAGCTTCTAAAGCCATCATTTTCTGGAATTTTCCAAGCTGTTTAAAGGCACAGTCAACTTAGTGTATGTAAACTTCTGACCCACTGGAATTGTGATACAGTGAATTACAAGTTAAATAATCTGTCTGTAAACAATTGTTGGGAGAAATACTTGCACAAAGTAGATGTCCTAACCGACTTGCCAAAACTGTAGTTTGTTAACAAGAACTTTGTGGAGTCGTTGAAAAACTCCAACCTAAGTGTATGTAAACTTCCGACTTCAACTCTGTGTGTGTGTGTGTATATATGCGTGTGTGTGTGTGTGTGTGTATACATATATACTAGAAATAAAAAGGCAAGATCTGTCTTTTTGCCTTCAGTCATACTGTATATAATAACTCTGGTATATGTAGATAAATGCAGTACTTTCAACTGGTAATGGCCCCAATCACCAAGGACAATAGATACGAAACGTATGATGCACTTTCTTTGAAATGCAGATCACAGTATACGAGTACTGAACTTCCCTGTGCTTTGCCATTTGAAAAGCCATTATATTTATCAAGCCTCAAGCAGCACTACAATTGTCTGAAAAATGTAGCTTACCGTACGTTTGTCAACATTACATACCGGTACCCGTTCTACTCACATCAGAGAAATTAGTTCAAAGGGAATTGTATATCTGACCATGTACACCATGTTGTATTTTCATACATTTTTGACATTCCCTCAATGTATATCTTGACCATTCAATGATATTATTCTAAAATATCAGCCATATGTGCATGTTTAGGTCATTAAAAAGTTTACTTACTTGGTTTTGAGTTCAGTGTCCCATTCTGATTAGTTTTTGGGTTATATTCTTGAGTAGTTCAAATATCAGAACTTGCCAGTGCTCCTGTGATAAATCTCCATTTGGACCTTTAATACATAAAAATCTGTTACATTGCTATCAACAACAATTCATGAGTAGCAGAGCTTTAAAGCATGTACAGTGGGGGAAAAAAGTATTTAGTCAGCCACCAATTGTGCAAGTTCTCTCACTTAAAAAGATGAGAGGCCTGTAATTTTCATCATAGGTACACTTCAACTATGACAGACAAAATGAGGAAAAGAAATCCAGAAAATCACATTGTAGGATTTTTTATGAATTTATTTGCAAATTATGGTGGAAAATAAGTATTTGGTCACATACAAACAAGTTACAGCTCTCACAGACCTGTAACTTCTTCTTTAAGAGGTTCCTCTGTCCTCCACTCATTACCTGTATTAATGGCACCTGTTTGAACTTGTTATCAGTATAAAAGACACCTGTCCACAACCTCAAACAGTCACACTCCAAACTCCACTATGGCCAAGACCAAAGAGCTGTCAAAGGACACCAGAAACAAAATTGTAGACCTGCACCAGGTTGGGAAGACTGAATCTGCAATAGGTAAGCAGCTTTGTTTGAAGAAATCAACTGTGGGAGCAATTATTAGGAAATGGAAGACATACAAGACCACTGATAATCTTCCTTGATCTGGGGCTCCACGCAAGATCTCACCCGTGGGGTCAAAATGATCACAAGAACGGTGAGCAAAAATCCCAGAACCACACGGGGGGACCTAGTGAATGACCTGCAGAGAGCTGGGACCAAAGTAACAAAGCCTACCATCAGTAACACATTACGCCGCCAAGGACTCAAATCCTGCAGTGCCAGACGTGTCCCCCTGCTTAAGCCAGTACATGTTCAGGCCCGTCTGAAGTTTGCTAGAGAGCATTTGGATGATCCAGATGAGGATTGGGAGAATGTCATATGGTCAGATGAAACCAAAATAGAACTTTTTGGTAAAAACTCAACTCGTCGTGTTTGGAGGACAAAGAATGCTGAGTTGCATCCAAAGAACACCATACCTACTGTGAAGCATGGGGTGGAAACATCATGCTTTGGGGCTGTTTTTCTGCAAAGGGACCAGGACGACTGATCCGTGTAAAGGAAAGAATGAATGGGGCCATGTATCGTGAGATTTTGAGTGAAAACCTCCTTCCATCAGCAAGGGCATTGAAGATGAAACGTGGCTGTCTTTCAGCATGACAATGATCCCAAACACACCGCCGAACAGCGAAGGAGTGGCTTCAGTAGAAGCATTTCAAGGTCCTGGAGTGGCCTAGCCAGTCTCCAGATCTCAACCCCATAGAAAATCTTTGGAGGGAGTTGAAAGTCCGTGTTGCCCAGCGACAGCCCCAAAACATCACTGCTCTAGAGGAGATCTGCATGGAGGAATGGGCCAAAATACCAGCAACAGTGTGTGAAAACCTTGTGAAGACTTACAGAAAACGTTTGACCTCTGTCATTGCCAACAAAGGGTATATAACAAAGTATTGAGATAAACTTTTGTTATTGACCAAATACTTATTTCCCACCATAATTTGCAAATAAATTCTGGATTTTTTTTCCTCATTTTGTCTGTCATAGTTGAAGTGTACCTATGATGAAAATTACAGGCCTCTCTCATCTTTTTAAGTGAGAGAACTTGCACAATTGGTGGCTGACTAAATACTTTTTTCCCCCCACTGTATTATCATTATGCTGCTATTTAGGAATGTTAAACTTGATTTTAAGTTGGCATCCATGGCAACTATGTGCTCTCCAAAGAATCTGTGGATTTTCATGACTTCAATGCAGAGGATGTTTTAGGTTGAAACATTGCATTTCTTCATAAGTGACGTACAAAACAGGTTATAGCATGGCAAAATGGGACAGTAATTAAGAGAAAGTAAAACATGTATTTGATAGTTTTAATTTCAACACAGACAGAATACACCATGGAGGGAATAATACTGTTTTTAAATCTATAAAAATACACCTTAAACAATTCATCTTACCACAAGCCTAAGATTTAGTGTTCTATTACAATACTTGATTTTGAGAAAGAGTCCATCACAATACTTGTGCGTATCATTAGTGGAGCATTACAATTTTCAATATCTGTTTCATCACAATTTCAAACATTTACAGAAGCACCAGTGCATACCACACAGGGCAATTCCACGGTAACAGAACGATGCCGTGACTCAGATTTTTCACTTTAAAAATGTATGCCAAACAAAAACCAATGATTGCAAATGAGACAAACTAATTCTGTTACCAAACTTTGCATCTGCACTCAAGTAAATGTGTTTTGTGGAAATTGTTAAAACTAGTCCTTAAGTTGAATGGTTTGATTAACTTTGTAATCATTGGTTTTTACATTTTAAAGTGAAATATCTGAATCTCAGCATCATTCTGTTATCGTGGAATCGCCCCATAACAAGTATCACTTTTAAGATTGCTTATCATGGGAGGAATCCTTAATTGAGTTGTTCACAGAGCTCTTGTCATGCAAATCTTGCATGGATGACAATGGGAGATTTGTTCAAAGCCAGTGCTAAGCCCAGAGTTTTCCATTATATTCTAATGAGGCCCCTAAGGCTGCGTTTAGACAGGCAGCCCAATTCTGATATTTTTTCCACTAATCGGTCTTTTGACAAATCACATCAGATGTTTTCACATCAGATCTAAGCATGTCACAGTATGTCCATATGTATAAGTCATCACCCTTCTGAACCAGTGATTATGGTCCTCCGTCTCCAGGACCAGAACTCAGAGGATCCACACCACAGTAAATTGGACAAAAACACAATCAGCTCCTATCCATTCAGGAGTCTGTGTTCTCTGGGAGCAAGGCAGACTGGATGAATTCCTGCTTGTGAGTGCTGTCACAGTATGATGGGTTAGCGGTGTACTTGCAGCCACACAGCCAAGCTTCGGAGTCCTTCTCAGGGATGAAGCGCTGAGGCATCAGGCCCTGGGTTTTAGTCTTGTGGGTTCCATCACAGAAAGGCTAAGACAGAAAGACGGGAGAAACAAGCCAGTGATTGAGTACCTCTAATGCTTAATTAGTTACTGCTGTTAGATTCTGTGGTCATTACTGAATAATCTGCTGTTTTGGTATGCTAAAGCCAATCTGATCCAGAGTTCAATGAACCCGTTTCACTGAAAGCAGGGCGATGGGAAGAGCGTTGGGCGCATGGTGGCCAGCGTAAAGCATGATTGTAGTGCCCTCACCTGTTTCTTGCAGTGTCCACAAGTGCACCATGAGTGACGCTTTCCACATACAAGCTCCACCTTGAAAGGCTTTTTGGAAGCGATGACAGGCTCAGTGGATAGAGTGGAGAGCTGGACCTGTGAAGTAAGTTTCAGATTTAGTGTAGCAAAACAGATTTCCTTTATGCAACTGCAGTGAATGCATCCTACAAATGCCTATGTGGTCAGCAAACAAGAACATGGAACATTATATTACGGCAGAATAAAAATCACTTCCTCCCAATGCTATAGAGCAGGAGTAAATCCTCACTCCACAACATTGTAACCCAACATTTTACTTGCAGGCTGCCGTTGCAACATTGTAACCAAAGACAACTTGTTTACATGCACAAGACATCTTTTTTTGTGGTCGTTGTTGACAATGTCAAACGTCTTCCTTGAGACTTTAATCGTTTTCTGACCTTTGGGGCGGTAATAATCGGCCATATCCAAGGTTGTATCAAGGTTGCTGAAACCAATTTGCGCACTCTGCCTGATATGATTGTGTTCATGTTTGGTTGTGTGTGCGCGTAAGTAGTCAGCGGCTGCTGTTGTTTGAAGTGTTGAGACGCCGACTGAACAATAAATAAGTATTTTTGAAGGATATTTTGGTTGATTTATCTGGGTTATTCATTGAAGTAGTTATTTCGCTTTTAGAACTGTACTTATTTTGAGCTTTTTGTTTTTGTAAAGCTATTGTAGTAGACTTAGGCCAGTGACACACATTTATATAGTCATTAAATATATCATAAAAAAGTTAAATAAAAAAGGTCAATTCAATACTGAAACCAACTTTGTGATGGTTCTCAATGGAGATTTTAGATGAGATCGCACCATGCTCATTGTATTTACGAAAACTGCACCCATACACAGTGTACAGTACCATTGCCACCTACTGGCTTTTCTTGGTATTGCTGGTTGTAAATACAAATACCAGCATACATACTGGACTGAGAAGGAACACTGCTATAACTATTATTAGTAGTATTATTATTATAATGATTTAAACATTTGAACAAGTTGGGACAACCCTTCAGTTAACTACATATCAATTATCCAGTAATAGTAATTATGATTCCTCAATATACATTTAACATATTACAACGTAGACTACTTGTGTTACAGCACTACTTTTGGTGTCCCCCTCAGGAATTGCTCGAGAAAATTTCATGTAATTGTCCCCTCCAAAGTTGATATCAGATTTTTGCCCCTGGATGTAACATAGTAAATATAAATCCGGGACACTCAATTAGTATACATTACATTTCGTAAAGTATGTATTAATTTGCAGGTGTCCATAATCCATTTTGTATGATACGTTACGGATTACAATTCGTATAATATGTTACTTATTGCAATTCGTACAATATGTTACAAATTTGCAAAACGTTTGATATGTTAAGAATTCCAATTTGTTGTAGCTAATGTTAGCTACTGTAGGTGGCAACCTAGCTAGGCTTGGGGTTAGGGTCAAGGTTAAAGGGTTAAGGTTAGGGGAAGGGTTAGCTATCATGCGAAGTAGTTGCAAAGTAGCTAAAAAGTAGTTGTCCATTATGAGAATTGAACATGCAACCTTTGGGTTGCTTGATGTTCGCATTATACACCCACCTATCCACCCCCGACCAACCAACCACCCTACTTTCATATTTTCTTTAAGTAATTCTCTGTCTTATGCAACCATACCAAATGTAACATATCATACTAATTTGAGTGTCCTGGATTTACAATGTTACGTCTCTAGTCTATGAGACCAGGCTGGAGCATAAACCAGGTTCCCCTTTTAAAGCCCACGGCAAGTCGTCTCAAAACAAAAGTGACAGACTAGGATAGATTAAAAACGTGGAGTAAAGGAGGACCGAGCACTCCCCCATTCTCATCGACAGGGCTGTAGTGGAGCAGGTTGAGAGCTTCAAGTTCCTTGGTGTCCACATCACCAACACACTAGAATGGTCCAAACACACCAAGACAGTCATGAAGAGGGCACGACAAAGCCTATTCCCCCTCAGTAAACAAAAAAGATTTGGCATGGGTCCTCAGATCCTCAAAAGGTTCTACAGCTGCAACACCGAGAGCATCCTGACTGGTTGCATCACTGCCTGGTACGGCAATTGCTCGGCCTCTAACCGCAAGGCACTACAGAGGGTAGTACGTACGGCCCAGTACATCACTGGGGCCAAGCTTCCTGCCATCCAGGACCTCTACACCAGACGTGTCAGAGGACGGCCCTAAAAATTGTCAAAGACCCCAGCCACCCCAGTCATAGACTGTTCTCTCTACTACCACATGGCAAGCGGTACAGGAGTGCCAAGTCTAGAACAAAAAGGCTTCTCAACAGTTTTTACCCCCAAGCCATAAGACTCCTGAACAGGCAATCAAATGGCTACCCTGACTATTTGCATTGTGTGCCCCCAATCATATATGCATAGTCACTTTAATCATAGCTACATGTACATACTACCCCAATCGCCCTGACTAACCGGTGTCTGTATTTAGCAGGCTATATACAGTAGCAATGTCTTTTTACTGTTGTTTTATTTCTTTACTTACCTATTGTTCACCTAATACCTTTTGTGCACTATTGGTTAGAGCTAGTAAGTAAGCATTTCACTGTAAGGTCTACACCTGTTGTATTCGGCGCACGTGACAAATAAACTTTGACATTTTGAATGAGTAGGATTCTGTGTTTTCACATGCATAAGGCTGTGTTTACACAGGCAGCCCAATTCAGATTCTTTTGCCCAATATTTGTTCTTTGACTAACCAATAATTGGGCAGAATATCAGAATTGGGATGCCTGTGTAAACACAGCCAAAATGATTTATTTTGATAAAAATGCTCTATCTGCCTTCCCAATGAAAGCTAGTTTGAAAAAACAAACATATCTTTTATGGAAAAGAGATGTATAGGTTTCTGGACGATGCATCGTGCTGCCTTGTTGACAATATGACCAAGCAGCAGGTAGCCTGGTGGTTAGAGAGGTGAGAGTGGCCGGGGTTGAGAGTTCGAATCTCGGGTCCGACTGGAAGAATCTGTCAGGAAGTGAGCTGGCAACCATTGGATGCTGGTATCAAATTCCTAGATGCCATTTGCCTGTGGTGTGCCCTTGAGAAAGGCACTTAACCCTCACAACAACAGCTCCCTGAGTGCCCAGTGTGGCAGCCCCCCCGCACCTCTCCAAAACCTGTATGTGTGTCTTTTGGAGGGGTTGGGTTAAAAGCGGTTAGATTTTTTTACTCATTAACTTAGTTTAAGAACGATCATCATATATCCGCTATATGAACTTGCCAGACGCCAGCATGTTAGACACATTTTGTTGTTGATTTGTTGCAGTAGGCCTATTTCACTATCCTTGCATCATCTCTTACCTCCCAGTTTGAGCTCAGGCTCCTTGATGGTTTTCTTTGAACATGAGCTTTGTTGTATGTAGGCCAAAAGTCACTCTCTTCTTTTAATATGTACATTGCCTGACTGTTTCTCAAAAGAATGCATGGTTTAAGGGAAACAAAATAAGAATGACAAAATGTGTATTGAAATAGTAGGCTATTATTTATTCCCTTATGGCCAGTGACAAAACATAAATGCCTTTATCATGAATTCCTTTTCTGTCAACAAGTGATTTATGAACAATGAATATAGGCAGGACAGTTCTAAGGAAATTAGCTGCGTCATGCCATTTTTTAAAAGTTATTCAATTTAAAACACTTTTTTCACTGAGCTGACTAGATGCTGGAAGATGACCTTGAAATGTGTGCCATCGCAGTAAGGTGCATTTTTGGTTTGCTTACAGGCACACAGCATAAGGGTGCTGTCCTTCTCGGGAGTGAAGTGTCGTGGAGAGATGCTGGGTGCTTTAGTCCTGTGAGCACCGTCACAGAAGGGCTGACAGAGAAAGGGCGAGAGCGCGAGAGAAAGACTGTCAGTGCTATTGTTTCACTGATTTAATTTGTTAATTATAGCACAGATTACAATCTGAAACATTATTCTCATGTAGAAGACCTAAAAAGAGAAAATAGGCCTACATCACTACTGCTGGAATAGGAAAGGGTTAATATTGCGTCAATTTTGGCTCATCAGTCCTAATCGTTTATTTTATTTTATTTTTACATTCAATGGTTTGAACTAGAACTCTGCTTCCCGACCAGAGCCCGACATTATACATCGGGTTCGGGTCGGGCATGCTTTGTTCATCAATAACTAGGGTACAGGCTAGAGACCTGCACTGGCATGAATTTTAAAATTCAATGCCTAACACTCACTTGTTTCTTGCTGTGTCCACAGGCACACCAGACGTAGCGTTTGCCTCCAGTCACTTTCACCCTGAAAGGCATCTTGGCAGCGACAACAGGCTTATTGGTCTGAGTGGAGCACTGCATCTGAGGAAGTAGTAGTTTAGATTAGTCACACAATAATTATGCTTGTCATATGACAGCAGTGTTGATCCTGGCACTGAGAACTCATGATGCAGTGGTTCCCAAACTGTGGCAGGGGGGTGTGGGGAGAGTTGTAAGAGTAGAATGTGCAAGGTGAAATTTCTAAATTGGGTAGTGCATCATCAGTATTCCTCTTGTCATGTCAGTTATTGCATACATTAGAGAGCCATTTATAACTTGTCAGAAATGTCCAGATCAACTAGCCCATGTCAGCTAACGTTTTTTAGCTAGGTTTTTTAGTCCAAAGATGTTGTAGCAATGCTCGAGTCACACAATATCACATGAATACACATTAGACATGGCAAAATATATAGAATTGCAAGAGAATTTGCTTTAAAACTGAAAGAACTTCATCTGCACCCTATGACAAAATGTGTAGAATTGCAGGAAATAAGCTTTAAACATGCAAAATAATTATCTCCTCCAACAACAGTTTGTGTCATGAACAGTGTTTGTGTTAGAAATGGGGGGGGTTCCCCAATGCTGGAAGGGGGGCCTGAGTTAAAAATATTTTTGTTCCAACCCAGCACTACGAGAACTTACTATCTGAATGTAACTTGGAATTTAATAGCCTATTTAGTGGACCTGCCAAATTACTGTTGAACTTCGCTTTAGATCAATTATTTCATTAAAAAGATTGAGATTTAATGGCACAATGCTGCTTCAACACCATGTGAATGGCATATCTGTGCCATAGGTGAATAAGGTGTTCTCTAATGACTATACAGGTTCTTTAAACAGCTGTCCTTCCTTTATCTATTATGAACAACATACAACATGTTGCTATTTCCTACAATGCCTTACAATTAGTCTCTAAACGCTAGAATCTAGATTATATATATTTTTTATTCAAATGCACATGTCAACAGTAATACTTTGATATTCATATCGTCTATTTGAACTATTTTAGTGAGGCTTTATAGAGAGGCTGGAATCCAGATCGCCAAAGAAAGTTGCCAAAAGTGTTATTCTGTAACTATTACACTTGCAGTCAATACTCACAAGCGACCTACATACAAACATGGATTTTCTTGACTTCATACTTACCTTTGAACTGATAAAAGGCGCAAATAGCCGAGGTTGCCTCAAAGTTGCCATGGTCCCATTACGTATTGTTCCTATGATCACGTTCATTCTTCCCGAAAAGACACGCGAACGTTTTAGTAAGTTTCCCTGTAGACGGTTTAGCTTTTTTACTAAAGCTGCCAACTAAGAAAAGTCAGAGAAAACTATCTCCAGTAGCTTTCACTTCACCCTTTTCACAAAATAATACATTAAAAGGACAAATTAGATCGCGCACAAGTATTAACTTCCAAATGAGTTTATATCGCCAATGACAATAATTGTAACACAGACAGGTAAGCTATTGGCCTGTAAATGTTAACAGACGCCGCAGGGCGAGGTCCACTACCATACAATCATAGAGAATGATAGAGGCCTCTAGTGGCCAAAAGGCTGTTTTGGCATGGGCTGCGCCAGTCATTCATACTTACGCCATTTTAAAGTAGTCAAATTAGTCAACTGGGTGGGTTTTCCTCTGGGCTGTAGCCTCAATGGCGCTGCCCATGCTGTCACAGATGCTATAATGGTACAGATATAAAGAGGGAATCCTCTATCCAGGGGTGAAAGTAGAATTCATTTATTCACGGTATGGGACCTCCTATATGTGCAAACATGTTTATGGGCCTAATCATATAATTACATACAGAATCCTTATTAATTCAATAGGATCTCTGTGGGCCTAGTCTTAAAGATTTGTCATTTAACTTTTAAAATGTATGACCTTTTATTGTGGCATAAACACCAGCAGTCATGATATTTTCATCAGATTTTTTTTTTGCTCATTTTTTACCGATATAGCCTACCCCTACTATTTATTTTGCCCGGACCATACCGCCTTACTTTCACCTCTGTCTCTATCTATCTCTATGTCACCAATCCTACATGTCTTCTTGTAGAGATGCTCTTGAGCCACCTGGCCATGTTGGCAAGAGCTGCATTATAACAAATTCTACAGACCATAAAATGTATTGTACTACAACATCTAAATACCTTGAGAATGCAGTTTGTTTTCCTACAGGGTGAGCACAGATAGGTTTCACTTTCAGAGATCAATCATCACTGCAGTTTTTTCTTCCTCAGCATAAAATGTTCTCTGCAATCAAATCACAGGGTTCTTATAAATCAACAGGTATCCAATATAATTCCAACATGATCAAGCTAGACAACACCTTTGCTTCTACTGTGTTTTGACTGGTTCATGACACTGTTATTGTTACGGATTCCCCCGCCTTTGAGTTTTGTGTGTACGCAGACCCGTGAGCAACTGTAGCCCCTCATGACGAATTCAGATTTTTGTTATGTCTCCCACTCCCATCAAAGTGGCCCATCCCTGGACTATGGGAATCATAAACGGCCTCCCAAAACTCCTGGTGACCTCCGGCCACCGATAGGTTGCTAGGGAGGTTGCTAGGGGGCAGTAGACCTGACAGTCCTGCTGCCGGCTTAGGTCAGAGCCTCCTCAGTCTCTCTCCAGGTGGACAAGAGTGATGGAGTGCGTGGATAGAAGTGAGCGATGTTGCTATTGAAACTTATGCATTTACAGTTGGTTGTTACGATTGCCAGTTGTTAATAGTAGTTGATGCTCTCTATGTGTTATGTAGTTCTTTGCTTATGTCACTATCTCCTTATACTATGGGTGTCGAACTCATTTTACCCCGGAGGCCGCATTCTGTCTTCAACAAGCTCCGGAGGTCCACACTGAAAATTGGTTATACTGTATTTCCTTGCCATCAAAATTTGCTAAACATAGTCCTTTATTCATCATTTTTGTGTGTTATTCCGATGCTCCCTGACTGTCTAGTGATTGTTAGAGAACTGGACAGTCAAGAAACTGTATGAATATAGGTTGATTATCATTTCTATAGTTTCCATTTGGTTTTAGTCATTTTAAAGTATATTGAGATATACCCCCCCTCCTGCCCAGTCAATATTATAATTGCTCTTTTGCTATTGCTCAGAACAACATCCATCTCATACGTATTGTCCTCTGGAAATAAAGTTTTCTATTGTGTGTAAGTCTCTGTGAGGTTGCCTTATTCCTCTGACTGGAAAATGTGTCAGTGCGTCACAGACCAGCCCAACTGGAGAGCGGCTCTCTTTCACTGTTATGACTGTTCATAACACTGTTATGACTGTTCATGAAGGAATTATGACAGGCTGCTTCAAGTAAGTGATGCACAACAAGGACTTTGTCAATGCTGCAGTCTGTAAATAAAGTTTTGAAACCAAGAGAACATGCAAATCAACTCAGTAAAATACATTTATTGACAGTAAAAGTTCAGTCGTCTTAATTGTAGTTTTTTAATTTTTACACAAAAATATCAAAATACTTTACAGGGCATTAAATCTGAATATTGGCAAATTCATTGTTGATTAATTCTCTCTAACAAATACACTGTACATTGACAACAATGCTTGTCTTTTCTCAAATGCAGTGCTCAATTTAAATTTCATAAAACATTTTTTGAGAACAATGCATTTAAAAACTATGCATAGTCACACTTGGTATTTAGCTACTGATTTGCGAAACTTAACTGCATTTCATGCATTTTATGTCCCAAGAAGTTAGTTCCATTTTCATCAAACTTCATTGAGAGAGAGGTGCTTAAATATGATGTAATAGATAACAGATACACATAACAACATACGTACATAATAACATGGATTACCTTGGTTACCCAAACTTCAAAGCTTAGAAAATGAATGTGTCTATACACAAACATATTTAAGTATACAATATGCACTCAAATAAAATAAAAAAAATAAAAGGATATATGTATAAAAAAAAAGATTGACATTTCATGGGCCAAATCGCCCCAGTGCAACATGGGAAAGATTCCCTTTCAAGATTCCTTCGAGGTACTCTTTCAGTTTCCTAGATTTTTACCTTAATCGCACAGCAACTTATAAGGACGTACTTGTTCAAATGCAGACCTCCTTTGGAAGTCCTGTCAATATGGAGGAATAGGCTCATGTGTTACCAATGTTAACATTCTCCTATAGTCTCGTTGCTACAGTATTTTACCAACTAACATAGTCGCTTGAAAGTTCCTCACTGACAACTAACTACAAAAACAGAACAGTTCTAATACTTACCGATATCACATGTACGGGAGGTCAATATCGAGGTTGCAAACAGAAAACTAATACACATTTGGAAATTATATTTGACCCTAGTTAAATGAGGAAATTATAAAATAAGATGAGTAATGAACACCACAAAGGGAAAATATTATTCCAGTCTAACAGTGAGTTAAAAGACCTGGGAGAATGGCCAATGTTAATATATTAGCTTGATCCCAGCACAGAAGGACCTTATGTTATTATGTGCCACACAAGAAAGTAGATGCAGCAGGCAGTAACAAAACAAATTGCATATTAGAGCTCCAGAGGTGCCTATGTGTTCTCAATGGTAACATTTATTACTTGACATCATGATCTCAGTAGTAAGACATACTGTACATAATGGTGTTATTAGAATGACGTAACAGATGTCATAGGCAGTCGTATCATCACAGGTAAAGTCAGCCGATGACAATTGATTCAACACTGACCTGATGAAAGCAATAATAGTTTGAGTCACAATTGTATAAGAACATAGTCACAAATACCATGACTGCTATGTCATTACTATGACAGCATTGTATAGATCTTACGACGAAGTAAAGTAATACCATCTAACATGGGATGTTGCTTGTCAGTTCTTCTAAAAAACAGAACATTGAGCAGCATCCTAAGACACAATTACAGATGATTTGAGACTTACCAATAAACATATTTTCATTTTACAATTGTTGACATTATCACCGTTGCCTATCAATAGTATAAATGGTAAGATTGAAAAGAGTGCTTTCGCCTAAATCTGAAATAACGGTAAATGTAACCAGAACAAAAACTAGATTAAGAAATGAATAAGAGAAAAGAAGCTGCCTTTTGGCTGTTAAGCGTGAGTCGATTTTCCTCAGTAACTCTAGCGTTATTTTAAGGCATTGACAACTATACAGTATTGCTAAAAGAACAACTAGTTTTCCGGGCATCAAAAGAACAATATGTACAACAGAAACAAATAAGAAAACACTTCCACTTCAGGATAGAGTGCAAAATATTCATACTAATCAATCACTAACTTATCAGTTCCAAGTAGCCTAGAAACAGTAAGTACCAGATGTCCCTTATTAAGTTATATATCAGCAAAGTACACATGGGTTGAGGAAACAAAACTATTAATTTCTTACATATTTACTTTGACAATTTTCAAATGTTTGGTTTCGTTTGATTAATCGGCACACGTATTGAACATCATACATTCTCTCTAAATTCTCAGGGGTGGACTGAGGCATAGTTAGCACTCTACACTTGCCAATGCCAGTCCCCGGATCATTTGATGCCAGCCTGTAGCTGTGACATTTAATAGGATAGAATAGGAATATCATAGTTGTACAATATATTGGAGGGAAGAAAATGAAAGGAAGACAGACCTTGAGGAAGACAGTTGATGTTTAGAGAGGTGTCAGACAGTTTGTCCTCAACAAGGATGTTTGGAGGGATACATTGGTTCCACCGGGGTATAATTGCTTAAGTGGAGGGTCAGTGCTTCAGTAAAGTTATGGCCTAAGGACACTTTGGCCCAAAAAACTCACGCCCAAATTCCAAGTCGACACTTAGCCCTACCCATAAGCACTCCAGTAGATCTAAAAGGATTGGATAGGTTTAAAAGTGATAAGGTAATTGATTTACTTCTGATTGGCTAGGTGGAATAGTCATCATATTGTTTACACCCATCTAATAATTTTAGATCTCAGGAAGTGCCTTGAGAGTAGTGGCTAGGGGTTGATTTGGAATTGATCACCAGTGTAATTTCAACGCTGGACCCCAATACTCTCCACATTTACCGTCAGGACACCAGAGTCTCCTGCTCTTGCTACAAGAGCGAACCCAATTGGTCTCGTTAACAGATTAGTGCAATTCAATTACAGACCACTGTATTCATGCTCTCTGAAAGCTGCCTACACACATACAGACCTAGAAGAAGGAAAAAAGTCCTCAAATAAAAGGAATTCAATGTATAAAAAAAACATAACCGTTTAAATCGATTCCATTATACATTCATAAATGAGGGGGAAAGACAGAGATGATAGAAGACAGAGAGTTCAAGAGTCTTTCAGATTAAAGGTGACATTGGTTTCTGATGGAACAGCTCAATTACTTTCCTTTCCCGTTATAGCTGCTGTTATAGCTGCTGTTATAGCTGCAACAGTTCACACATGAAGATAACATATCAGCCATTCTTGTCTCCGCCCTTCTCTCCCACCCCCTGAAATCAAACACATTTAAAACTGACCTGTGAGTTTAGATGTTCGGCCCACACATACATTTATGGAGTATACACCTACAGTATATCCTATGGTCTACTCAAATAAGGAGTCTCGAACACCTGCATATCGACACTCACCCCGGGTTTGTGAAGTGCATTCTCATGCAGGCCGAAGAGGGGGTTTCCCTGGCCACCCTGCAGGGGCGAGGCCCCCAGGTTTGGGGACTGGGCAGTGGGGGTGGAGGTGAGGGCCCCGGTCAGCGTGAGGCGCTGTAGCTCCCTCTGCCGCTGCTGCTGCAGCATCTGATAAACCACCACCTGCTGCTCCTGAGACACACACAGCCCAAGAGACAGGGGACTTGAAAATGGGTAGTGATATGCACATCCAAAATTAATCTACCGGTTCTGGGCCAAAGAAAGACTGCAGCATATGCTGTTTTTTTTCTCCATTTATTTTTTGGGACCAAAATAAACCTGGCCATGGTCACACTCATTGAATAATTAGGAGTTAACAGCCAAGCAGATTGTTAACTTTTTTAAATCATTTGGCACAGAGAAACTAGAGGCCATGAATAACTTGGGCAAAAAGAATGGCACTGATTGGCCTATAGGTGGCACTGTTATAAGCAGTCTCACCTAAACCGTCATATCCACCGCCCCGTTTGACCTAGAGACTTGACAGTTTGTATGTACAGTTCCTTCAGTATTCACACCCCTTGACTTTTTCAACATTTTGTTGTGTTACAGCCCAAATTTAAAATGGATTATATTGAGATTTTGTGTCACAGACCTACACACAATACCCCACAATGTGGAAGTGGAATTATGTTTTTAGAAATGTTTACAAATTAATAAAAAATGAAAAGCTGAAATGTCTTGAGTCAAGTATTTAACCCCTTTGTTATGACAAGCCTAAATAAGTTCAGTAGTAAATAGTTGCTCAACAAGTCACATAATACATTACATGGACTAATCATAGTGTTTAAGATTATGTTTGAATGACTACCTCATCTCTGTACCCCACACATACAATTATTTTTAAGGTCCCTCAGTTGAGCAGTGAATTTCAAACACCACAAACACTAGGGAGGTTTTCCAATGCTTGGCAAAGAAGTGCCACCTATTGGTAGATGAGCAACAAAAAAAAGCAGACATTGAATATCTCTAAGTATGGTGAAGTTATTAATTACACTTTGTATGGTGTATCAATACACCCTGTCACTACAAAGTTACAGGCGTCCTTCCTAACTCAGTTGCCGGAGAGGAAATAAACTGCTCAGGGAAAAGAAGAAAGCCTGTACACAGTAAACATATTCAAAAACATATCTTAACTTAGTTTGAGAAAAGCTAAGGGATTGGTTAAGAGATGGCTGAGTTTTTGATAAATCAGGAAATCGATTTTACGTGTCAATTGAAATCCGTTGTAAATCCACTTCACAATGGCCTATCAACTTAAAACTTTTTAGGTCATCAAAGACATTGCCATGAAGAACCAATACGTTTGGCATTGATATCTTAAAACAATATGGAAACTATTAACAATTCACTTTTTAACTATGTAACGCTAATGCTTAAAATAGTCATAAAAACATTTATTCTCATGGACTAAAAGTCAGATTCAGTCCAAATTTGGTTTTGGACTCACAATAGTCCCTAAAGAGTTTGAGAAAATATAATTGATGCATTCAAAGATGGTCACACTATACTTGTTTTACAAGGCTCATGGCAGAAACCAGGTTTCCCATCTACTCTGGCCACGCCCCTCCCTTGCCACTCACCTCACCTGCTCCACTCTGCTCATTAGCACCCTTGATTATTTAAGCAGCAGTTTCTCCCTCCAGTCTTTCTTATTCCTGTTGGTGAATGCATGGGGTGGCCATCTTATGTTTTCCTGTCCATGTTGTGCGTGGCTGACAAGTGAGTACTTCATGTTTTTGAAGATGTATAAATGTTAGTATTAAGATCCTTTTTAGTTGATGTTAAAGTTTATATACTGCTGCCAAATGACTTAATACAATTTCCTGTCAGTCCAGCATGTGAGATGCATTTCAGTTATTTATCCCTTCTGCACTTGTCAGTCATGCTTGTATGTTAACATGTTTATATGGCCCTCTTGTATTTCCCTAGTAAACCACAACATAATCCTGCAACCTTTCCCCATGTGCTAATTGTGTTGTGTGTGCAATTAAACCCCCCCCCTATTTGGATTCCTGCTTCAGCTCCTCATTTCATCTGCATTCTTATCGATGCACCATAGTGGCACCTTGAACTCTGAACCAGTCAACCTCCTACAGTCCTCCTTTGCTATATGGAACAACCAGATGAGGCACAGGAGCCATTCCCAAAAACACACAGCCAGAGTTTAAAGAAGGGGGTACGGAAAAGATACGGCGTCCCCGGCAAACTAAATGGTGGGGTTACGCCTTATTGGTAAAACATGAGCCTGTAACAATAATTAAAACAAAATGTCAAGAAAACTGTAGGCTAATACATAACTTTTTATCATTCCCGCAAGTCAGAGGCATGAAAAATTAGCAAATGGACTTGAAAACTGGTCGTATAGCCTACGCTCAAGTGGTTTGACGAAAACCCTGACATTTTGACAAGGCAGAGATGAGTGGCTGACACCGAGAGGTGCGCAGACAGCAGTGGATGCATAAATTCTGGCCTAATGACAATCGCCAAATGTCATTACACTTTTTGGTGTTTTGTGTAACAGATGTCTCTTTCCATTCACCACTATTTGGAGGCTGGGAATATGTTGCAAGTAGATGAACGTGTGCGGGTAGCCAAGTAAAGGAGCCCTTTGAAGTGATTATTTGACAATCCGATGACAACATCATGACTGGTTGTGTTAATACCACAATAAATGAAAGAAAGCGTAAAATATTATATAGCACCATTATTGCATGGAACTCCCTTCCATCTCATATTGCTCAGATGGACAGCAAAAATCTTAAAATAAACAGATGAAGCAAAATCTCACGGCACAACGTCTCTCCCCTATTTGACATAGATATTTTGTGTACGGTACTGCGCAAAGGTTTTAGGCAACTTGAAACTTGTCATCACTATCATAGACATCCCTAAGATGAACCACACTGAATTTGGTAATGCTATCTAAAACAAAGAAACAAATTCTTTGCATTTGTAACACTAATGCTCAATCATCTTCTCCTCATGAACCACACATCAGATTCACTCCAGATGTTGTTAGAATCATGATTGCACATAAAGGAAGATAGTTCCTACATGATCGTGTGCTTGCTTTGTTATCCAACTGACCTTGTGTCCTTTTTGTCATCCTGTGAACCCCGTTCATTGCTGCTCGCAGCTATATTTTAATGTATCTCTTAGGTCCTGACAATTCATCCATTAATACCGTTTCAGTTTTATTTTAACTTATGATAACCATCTTAACATCACGTTTGTGTTGTATTGCGTTACCAAACATCAAGAGCATGTACTGCAAGTGTTTGCATATCTGAGTGTGTTTGCAAGGCATGGTAGAGTCATTACTGGAGTGAAGTGCTGCTGGAGAAGGAGCTGCTTCTGCTGTTCAGACAGGAGGGAAGACCTGAAACACAACCATGTTAAATATTACTCATCATGGGACACTTCCAGTCCAAACAACACTTACCCAGCCAACCCATTAGTCACAACAAAAATCCATTACAGTAACAGTCTAGACCAGAATCATTCAGCACAGCCAGTCACAACAAGAAATCAATTGTCTGTCACTGTCAGACTATATAAAATGTATCACTGTCACAAAAAGAGTGGCCGTGGCTATCACAACAACTGATCAACAGCAATCAACAAACAACATCCTCACAAAACAATCAACCAACACTATCACCAACCATTCCACTTTTCTGGTGATCAGACAGGGAGGAGGTACTCACGGACTCATACTCTTGGGGAGCTGCAGGCCCTGTGCCAGTGCCTGGGGGCCCAAAGGAGGAGGCTGGGGCCGCAGGGCCGGCAGGGTGGGCTGTGGGCCATTCTGGACAGGTGACTGGATCACCCCGTTCAGGCTGCCCAGCACGCCGTTCATGTTCAGCTGGGGACTTCCTGCTAGGGAGGCCATGAGCCCGCCCACCATGGAATTGCTGGCCTGACTCAGGCTGTCAGTCAAACCCCGCCCACCCAGCCCGTTCAGCAAGGGCTGGCCGAAGGAGGCAGGGCTTTGCTGAGGGGGCGGAGTGCTCTGGAAGGAGAGGGAGGAGCTACTGCGGGAGGGACTACCAGAGTGGAGCTCCTAGAGTCGGAAGATAAAAACACAGGGTAAAACTAATAGGACAGTTATGGTTCATTTAAAGGTGCAAACTGTAAGTTTCATTTCCCCATATTTAATATATTAACATTCCCTCAATGTAATAACACGCATGCCCCGCCCACCTGAAGATCCGTCTTTTTCAGCCATCTATTTCCTGTGTTTGATGGGTGAAATGAAAATTCACTTAAATCTCGCCTTATGAATAAGCTTCATTAGGGATTTAACACACCATCTTGACACTTCCATCACAAGAAAGATAACTTTATTTTAATGGGTGTTAATTTTGGGGGGAATTTGAAAAAGTAATCCTTAAATACATTTGAAATGCTTATAAATGAGATGCTCTGAAATGAAAGCATCTTCCGAAAGTGAACACTCGGATTATAGTGATATTAGTTTTATCTTGCAAATGTAAAGTATGTTTAAATAAGTGTAATCTAGAGCAAAACCTGTTGATTTTTACTCTTGAGGGTATCCTGCTATTGACACACTTGTTGAATTGTGCAAGAGAGCGTGAGAACAACAGTAATTAATGAGGCAGTTTAGTCAGCGCAGGTGAGTGCAGGTAGGGAAGACAGAGCAAGTGTTTGGCGGTTGCAGCCCTGTGCCACCCTTTATGTTAATTTATTCATATATGCAAATACACCTGATGTATTTATGCAAACGATCCATATAGAATTGTCTTTATTTTAACACAAAATACCCCCAAAAATACCTAATACAATAAAAACATTTATGAGTGCATTCTAATAAAAAAGTGACATTTTACAATAAATTAAATACCTGAATTCCCACCAAAATCCCTAAACTCATTATTTGTCCGTGCCAGTAAGATGAATATCTTCATCCATTGTCCTTCTGTTGCATTTTTAACAATTTAGATCATTGTACAAACAAGTAGAAGCAGCACTTTTGATTGGAAATGAAACTCAGATGTCACCTTTAATGCTACAGTTTGGGATGAAGTATAAGAGTATTGTGTAACTAACTACACAGTGGGTTCAGGTATTGGTCGGGACTGAGAAAGGTATGGTGGGCACAAAGGGGTTCTCACCTCAGATGAGGTGATGAAGGAGGTATCATTCAGGAAGCAGCTTTTAGACAGGGGACTCTTATTGGTGCTGAGGGGGTCTATAGGGACAAGAGAGGTACACACACAGGGATATAGATACAGGGACAGGGAACCAACTACAAAAACACAACACACAACTGTCCAGATTATAGTGACAAAAACAAGGTTTGTGTTTGGGGATGGGGGCACTCTTTCCAGACTAGCAAACTAACTCTAACAACGAATGAAATTAGGAGGATGGAAAGCTTCTGAGAGGAGGTGAATGAGGAGTGGAGGATGTGAAGGGTTTTCTGAATCTGACCGTGTGCAGAGGAGAGGAAGCTGATGTGGGTGGTGGTAGGCACTAGGCCCTGGGCGGAGTGGTGGGAGTGGTGGACCTGCGGGGGGAAGGGACAGGCCAGCTCCACGTTCAGCAGCTGCAGCCGCTCCTTCTTGGCCGTCAAGCTGAGGATCTGGTCCTGGAGACGCTGGTTCTCCTGCTGCAGCGAGTGGAGGGACTGGAGCATCTCTACAACTGGAGGAGAGAGAGAGATGGAAAGGGGAGGGAGACGGGAGACGGGAGAGGGGGGAAGAGACAGGGAAAAGGGGTAGGAAAAAAAGTGAGTGTATAGCACTGTATTAGAGTCACTTCCTTTTTTGTTACAGCTTCCATACTGAGTGTTGTGTCACACAGTCCTGTCAAGGGTCCTAAGCGATTTTATTTGATTTATCCTTTATTTAACTAGGCAAGTCAGTTAAAAACAAATTCTTATTTACAATGACGGCCTAGGAACAGTGGGTTAACTGCCTTGTTCAGGGGCAGAGTGACAGATTTTTACCTGGTCAGCTCGGGGATTCGAAATATCAACCTTTCGGTTACTGGCCCAATGCTCTAACCGCTAGGCTACCTTCCGCGATACACTAATGATCATTGTTGAACAGCACAGCGCATTTTAAAGGATCTGAAAGCAAGTGTATCAGACTGACTCGGGTTGATAATAATCCACTTCCTCTTCAAAGAGTCCAAAAATACATTTGACAAATGACATCGCCCAAAAAAGACATACTGAAAATTCTCACAGAATGAAGATATATTATAGACTGCCACAATGCATCCCAGTGTACTTACTGTTGGCTCCCATCTCTCCGTTGCCATGCTTTTCCAGAAGGAGCTCGATGTGGGAGCTGGATGGAGGGACGTTTTCAGGGCGACTTCTGACCCCAGGGCCCACGCCCTCCCTTTGGTCAAACAGTAGGGGCAGACAGCTCATAGGAGACCTGAGAGAATAACAGTGGTAAATTAACAGGGATACGGCTTCAGAGAACAGAAACAGATTGAAATGGAATAACGTTGGTACACAAGAGACATAATGAAATGGAATGGTAAAGTGTACAAAGTAAAAGTGACAGTATGAGAGAATAGTATTGATAGTGACAGCGAGAGAGAAAAGTGTGGATAGTGACAGTGAGCGAGAACAGTGTTGATAGTGACAGTGAGAGAGAACAGTGTTGATAGTGACAGTGAGAGAGAACAGTGTTGATAGTGACAGTGAGAGAGAATAGTATTGATAGTGACAGTGAGAGAGAACAGTATTGATAGTGACAGTGAGAGAGAACAGTGTTGATAGTGACAGTGAGAGAGAACAGTGTTGATAGTGACAGTGAGAGAGAATAGTATTGATAGTGGCAGTGAGAGAGAACAGTATTGATTGTGACAGTGAGAGATAAACGTGTTGATAGTGACAGTGAGAGAGAACAGTGTTGATGGTGACAGTGAGAGAGAACAGTGTCGATAATGACAGTGAGAGATAAAAGTGTTGATAGTAACAGTGAGAGAGAACAGTGTTGATAGTGACAGTGAGAGATAAAAGTGTTGATAGTGACAGTGAGAGAGAAGTGTTAATAGTGACAGTGAGAGATAAAAGTGTTGATAGTGACAGTGAGAGAGAATAGTATTGATAGTGACAGTGAAAGAGAACAGTGTCGATAATGAAAGTGAGAGATATAAGTGTTGATAGTGACAGTGAGAGAGAACAGTGTTGATAGTGACAGTGAGAGAGAACAGTGTTGATAGTGGCAGTGAGAGAGAACAGTATTGATAGTGACAGTGAGAGAGAAAAGTGTCGATAATGACAGTGAGAGATAAAAGTGTTGATAGTGACAGTGAGAGAGAACAGTGTTGATAGTGACAGTGAGAGAGAACAGTGTTGATAGTGACAGTGAGAGAGAATAGTATTGATAGTGGCAGTGAGAGAGAACAGTATTGATAGTGACGGTGAGAGAGAAAAGTGTCGATAATGACAGTGAGAGATAAAAGTGTTGATAGTGACAGTGAGAGATATAAGTGTTGATAGTGACAGTGAGAGAGAACAGTGTTGATAGTGACAGTGAGAGTTAAAAGTGTTGATAGTGACAGTGAGAGATATAAGTGTTGATAGTGACAGTGAGAGAGAACAGTGTTGATAGTGATAGTGAGAGAGAACAGTGTTGATAGTGACAGTGAGAGAGAATAGTATTGATAGTGGCAGTGAGAGAGAACAGTGTTGATAGTGACAGTGAGAGAGAAAAGTGTCGATAATGACAGTGAGAGATAAAAGTGTTGATAGTGACAGTGAGAGAGAACAGTGTTGATAGTGACAGTGAGAGAGAAAAGTGTCGATAATGACAGTGAGAGATAAAAGTGTTGATAGTGACAGTGAGAGAGAACAGTGTTGATAGTGACAGTGAGAGAGAACAGTGTTGATAGTGACAGTGAGAGTTAAAAGTGTTGATAGTGACAGTGAGAGATATAAGTGTTGATGGTGACAGTGAGAGAGAACAGTGTTGATGGTGACAGTGAGAGAGAAAAGTGTTGATAGTGACAGTGAGAGAGAACAGTTTTGATAGTGACAGCGAGAGAGAACAGTGTTAAAGGTGACAGTGAGGGAGAACAGCGTTGATAGTGACAGTGTGAGTAGAGTCATAGAGAAACTTACTGTGAGGAAAGGCTCTCTCGTGGCGAGTTGTCGTGACATGGGAAGCGACAATCGTCCATCTCGGACTCTGAGAGGAGAGAGAGCAATCCCGGTAAACTACCAGGTAGCTACAGTAGGGGAGAGTGGGGTAAGTTGAGCCGTTTTTTACATTCAGCATCACTCCGTCAAGGGAAATATAGTAGTCTTTCTGTTTTGAAAACATAGCTTGTCCAAAAAAAGTGGTCTCTTCGCCCAACTTATCTGAGCTGTGGGACAGGGTAAGTTAAGCCACATACACATTTCTGTACTAAATGAAATATTACCACTACCTTTTAAAAACCAACCATGTCTTTATCTTTATTTCCCAAACACAATTCAACACAATCACAATCGCTTTTTGTCTTTTAATAATTTTAAGCATCTTTTAACAGAGGCTTAACACCTAAGGCCCTGTTGTTACCTCATATCCCAGAGATAATGCCTTGATTGTTTCAGCCTGGGAAGAAAATACTTAAATTTGCTCAACTTGCCATTGGCTCAACCATTGGCTTCTTTTTACCTAACTTGCTTACCACTTTTTTCATGTGATTTCTTCCGTCACAGACTGAAATGAAGACCTATTCCTAAATATTTGGTCAAATTATAAATTTGGTGTACGATTTCCTAGAAACAAGGGTGGCTCAACTTACCCCTTTGTCTCAATTTACCCCACTCTCCCCTATGTAACTTCATAGCAAACATAAATATCTCACTAATGAGTGTGTGTGTGTTACCTTGAAGTGAGGTCTGGGCTTGGCTCAGTAGTGAAGGCAGTGTACGGGCAGTAGAAAGGATCCTGCCAAACGGCTGAGAGGAGCTGAGGCAGTAGGAAGAGCTGGAACATGGGTGCACCTACAGTGAGGGAAAAAAGTATTTGATCCCCTGCTGATTTTGTACGTTTGCCCACTGACAAAGAAATGATCAGTCTATAATTTTAATGGTAGGTTTATTTGAACAGTGAGAGACAGAATAACAACAAAAAAATCCAGAAAAACGCATGTGAAAAATGTTATAAATTGATTTGCATTTTAATGAGGGAAATAAGTATTTGTACCCCTCAATCAGAAGGATTTCTGGCTCCCAGGTGTGTTTTATACAGGTAACGAGCTGAGATTAGGAGCACACTCCTAAAGGGAGTGCTCCTAATCTCAGTTTGTTACCTGTATAAAAGACACCTGTCCACAGAAGCAATCAATCAGATTCCAAACTCTCCACCATGGCCAAGATCAAAGAGCTCTTCAAGGATGTCAGGGACAAGATTGTAGACCTACACAAGGCTGGAATGGGCTATAAGACCATCGCCAAGCAGCTTGGTGAGAAGGTGACAACAGTTGGTGCGATTATTCGCAAATGGAAGAAACACAAAAGAACTGTCAATCTCCCTCGGCCTGGGGCTCCATGCAAGATCTCACCTCGTGGAGTTGCACTGATCATGAGAACGGTGAGGAATCGGCCCAGAACTACACGGGAGGATCTTGTCAATGATCTCAAGGCAGCTGGGACCATAGTCACCAAGAAAACAATTGGTAACACACTACGCTGTGAAGGACTGAAATCCTGCAGCACCCGCAAGGTCCCCCTGCTCAAGAAAGCACATATACATGCCCGTCTGAAGTTTGCCAATGAACATCTGAATGATTCAGAGGACAACTGGGTGAAAGTGTTTATCAACCCCTACAAAAGTGTCTATTAATTAAAATCACATAATAATTCATATTTACAGTTAAAGTAGGATAATGTTTTTGCTGTAGCAAACTGGCTCAAATGAAGATCTTACATCTGTATATAGGTAATAGTGTGCCATTAGGGAAGCAGACTAAAGCTCTGCTACCTGACCCGAGCTCGACAGGCTCTGACATTATATATCGGGGTAGGCCCGGGTGGGGCCTGTTTTTTCATCAGTAACTAGGGTACGGGCAGGGCCTGGGTATCACTAAATTGATCACAAAAACGTTGAAGCTCGTGCTCTGCTGCGCAGTACAGTCATATCTGACTAAGATCACAACATGATGTCAGAAGTTCTTCAACCTCGTCAAATATAAGACTGGAGTGAATATTTCAGAGTTCCCGAGTGACGAAAAGTATCTAACAGCTAACTTCTCTCTCATGTCTCGTCATTGAGAAAAGTAGCCCAAGCAGAGCCGTTGCTATGGATACTCACCGACTCAAAGCCGCCATGAGCAGAGCAGGGAGCTCGTGACAGACAGATGGATGGATTGACTAACGCAGGAAGTTATTTCTGATTTTGGCCAGGGCCCGCCCTTAAATTTGGCAGAAGCAATCGGGCCTGGGTAGGGTAGGGCCTGAATGTCGCGGGTATGGGTAAGGCTCTAACGTAGACATGATGTTGACTTCTGGAGTACCTGTGTGTTGAGGGCAGAGTTGACTGGTTGAAGCGACAGCGTGGAGACGTGAGATGGCAGGAGTCCTGAAGAGAGAGCGGTGCTACATATGCCTCCGCCCAACGACAGAGGGGTGTTACAGACACCCCCACTCAAAGACAGAGGGTCCTTGTGACTGGTGTAGATTCCTAACCAAGAGAAAAATATCAGACTTAATTCATAAATGCAATTAATTTATAGAACACACACGTGCACATATGTACAGACACACACACACACACAACCGCACACCTAAAAGTGTTGAGGTCATATCTTGTCAGAGTAGAGCAAAAGCAGGAAGTCAAGCCATTGACGCACATTGCTTCTCTGTTGACACTACACATAAAACCACAATCGAACAAATCTCTTTACGACGCACAGATCACTAACTACCTAAGATTTACTACGTGCGTGTAAAGTCTGCACTTCTAGTTCTGCTCAGAAAGTCATGAGCAAAAAAGCTTTATACATAACAAGGGTTATTTCCTCTTATTTTTACTCAATCTGTTACTCTTCTTCCTCCTTTTCTTTCTCTATAGTGCAAATATGTACAAGCTTAAATCTGTCCACCATCTTCTAAATTAGGTATCTTGCTTCCTGAACATCTCTAAATACACATACTTATAATGTGTACGTTCATCATCCACAGCACCAATAAATTGAAATGCTGTGTATTATTTTCACATGCAAGTGCACACAGGAAGCTAGAGGGCTACCGCACAGAGAGCACGCCCACTCAGACGGATCTGCTGAGAGACTCACCAGAGCCGAGCAGCGTATTGCCGCGCGGCCTGTGGAGAAACTGACGCTAGAGGAAGTGGAGGAGGAGGGGAAGGAGGAGGAGGAGAGGGAGGAGGTGGGCAGGGTGGAGGAGTACGCTGTGTGGGGGAGGGAGGAGGAGCTGGGGAAGAGCGAGGAGGACGAGGTGGAGGAGGTTAGGGAAGGAGGTGGAGCAGGAGCCGTGTGGTGATGGTGCTGACGGTACTCCTCCTCTCGCCTCTCCGTCCGCTCCCGGTTCTTGCTCCCCCGCGGGCGCCCCGGTCCGTGCCGGCTCTTCTTGTTGCCACGGTGCCTCCTCTCCCGGTGTGTTGGCAGCGGTGGTGGGGGCGTGGCCTTGTCCTCCTCTAGGTTGGCCTCCTCCGGTATAGGGGGCGTGGCTAGGTGCGGGGACTTGAGAAGCGACTTGGAAAGCTTGTAGTCCCCCGAGGAAGAGGAGGAGATTTTGCGGAGCTTGCTGCTGCCGCCACCTAGCCCACCCGAGGAGGAAGTGATGCGCATGATGGAGCCGAAGGTGGAGATGGTGACCTTGGTCTCGAAAGAGTTGGCCTCGCCCTCTGACCTCTCGTGACCCTGCGACAACCCTCCGTGAGGTCCGTCAACCGGGGTCAGGGCCGGGGGCTGCAGAGAGGCCTTGTTGTGGTATTTACTACTGTCCAATTCCTCCTCCTCTTCTTTCTCTTCTTCCTTTTCCTCCTCCTCTTCCTCGTCATCTTCCTCAGGTGCTGTCCGTCTGGTCCGCTCGTCCCGATGCTCCTCGGCACCGTGCTCGTCCTCTCCTCGGTCGGGGTCGCGCTCCAAACGAGAGGTAGAGGAGAACGGGAGGAAGTCTTGGGAGCCGCCACCTGGGAATACACACCGTAGTTATACCTAAACACAGCACAATAACCAGACAACACTATACGGTGCAGTTATACCTAAACCATTATAAAACAAACGTTCAGACTAAACACAGTGAAGTTATACCAAAACAAAGAGTTCTGCTCTGGTTATTCACAAACAGAACTGACTGAGAAGTTGTTGGACACAAAATGGCCGGTTGGTTGGCCCATAAAGGAGTAGCTTCGTACCAGCGTTGAAGGGACTGGAGGAGCAAGAGGAAGAGGAGCAGCTCTTGCCAATGCTTCCTGTCTTCTTACTGCGATGTCCCAGCTGGCCGTGAGAGCTCAACCTCCTCGAATTCCCCTCGCTGTCCTTGTTGCTGTGGTGGCCCGACGACAACTAGATCAACAACACAGAGGTCACGGGGGAAAATGTGTCATTATAGATTGAGAAGCGGTTTGATGTCATAGATTAAAGCCATTTTACGCTCGTTAAAAAGTATTGTAAGACGGTCCTGTTAGAGAGTTCAACCAAATGTATCAATTTAGCAATACACAATAGTTCAAACTATTTAGGAGACCAAATGGTTATACTAGAACAATGAAGGAAGACAGATAGGATGGGTGGATGTGGGGAGAGAGAGAGAGAGAGAGAGAGAGAGAGAGAGAGAGAGAGAGAGAGAGAGAGAGAGAATGAGAGCATCTAGGGGTGTAAATATTGGGGTTTACCTTGTCCTTGCTGCTAGACAGTGAAGACCCCAGACCATCAGATGACTTTTTATGCCGCTCCTTTTGCCTCATCTTGTCCTTGTGACTCTGAATGAAACCAAAGGGAGAGGCGGAGGATTTGAGCATTTATGCAAATACAGCAATGCAAGCCACACAAAGCAATAGTCAAATGCACGTTCAGTATGTACACACAATACACACACACAATACACACAAACACACTCGCCTTCCTGAGCCTGTGGTGGTGGGAGCCATGTTTGTCCTGGGCGGGGGACGTGGAGCGCCCCCTAGAGTGGCCGAAGGAGCTGCGCTCTGTGTTCTCTCCACTGGAGCGCATCTTCCTCTGCTACAGGACCCCACAGAGGAGAGGCAGAGAGTCACACTGCTGCCAACAGTAACGGTCACAGGGGCAAGTACAGCTAGACGGGCAATAGCTAGAGCTACAGGGGCATATAGGGGGCAGAAGCTATGTCTCCTTGCCTTCCTCAATGCAGTATGTGAATGGACGTTACAAATCCAAGTGGAAGTTGTAAGTCCTTCCCAAAGCCTTCTTATTACCCAATACAACACATTTCCACATTTCATTCCATTTAAAAAAAATAAGAATTGGAGATCTCATTAAAAGATGAAAACAGACTTGAATACATTTGCCAGTCTCTTACCATCTTGCTGTAATGGTGCTTGCAGTAGCCACAGTACTTGACGTTGTCAGCCTCAGGGCCCTCCTCCTCACACAGCAGGCCAGCCATCTGAGCACTGCACAGGGTCAGACGGTCAGACAGATGGGAGAGGAAACGCACAGTCGCACACACAGACACACACACAGACCACTCACCAGGTGACGTGGAAGGCTTGTCGACAGCCCTGGCGGTTGCACGTCATGCAGGCTCCACAAGCAGCCTTGCTCTCTCGCCCATGGTCCTCACAGATATAGCACGTCTAAAGACAGCGGAGAAGAAAGATGAAAAAGAATGATGACTGACCAGAACATATCTCCTCTTATCAACATCAGAAGTCGTGTCCACCTGAAATCACTCACAGACTCATAGACTCGGCTATGGAAGGGAAATCGGTCGTTCCACGAAATGAGTGCTTTTTTGCATTAAATAAAAAGTTAGTCTACTCAAAGGGTACCTAATTGGTGGAATGCCCCAAATCTAGATGTATGTAGGTGTATCTATCCCAAATGGCATCCTATTCCCTATAGAGCGCACTACCTTTGACCAGGGCCCATAGGGCTAAAAAGTAGTGCACTATACTCTGGGCTCTGGTCAAAAGAAGTGCACGACATAGAGAATAGGGTTCCATTTGGGACACAGCCAGAGTGTGATACTGTTCAACTGTATGGGCCTCACCAGTGCCCAGAGTCCAACCCTAGCCTGTCATTGATAGCAGCCTGTTATGAAACAATCTACCCCCTTCACACCTCGCTCCCTACGTCTATTACTCAGACAGAGGGGGCTGGCTGTCTGCCTAGCAACAGGTGCTGGACAAAAGAACAGCGGGCTCCTTACCTTTCTTCTCTTCTACCCCTCCTTCCCTTCATCTACCCCTCCTCTCCCCTTGTGAGCCATAAGTATCGTGGGCCAAAGGGAAACAGAGAAACGGCATCTGGAGCTACTGTAAAGGAGGGAGGGAGGGTGGTGGGCTTATTGAGCCTTCACTCATTGTCTGCGTCCCAAACGGCACCCTATTCTCTGCGTAGTTAAGCTACTTTTGACCGGGGCCCATAGGGGATAGTGTACTATTTGGGACACGACCATTGTCCACTCAAACGCTCTATAAGAATGCAGGGCAGCAAATCCGGATGAATGGCTCTGACAACCCAGACCAGAGAGGTGCAAGCCATTTACTGTAGCTGCCCCCTGACTCGGTAACACGAGACCACTACAAGACAAGCACTCACTATCGTACAGCAGCAAGCATCCTAGTAGCTTCCCATTGACTCTAATAGAAATGTAATCCAATCAAATAAAAGCTTTCATTCCTAAAATCTGTCTGGTGGGCATATGCTGAATATAGATTTTTCCACAATAGCGATCACTCAAGACCATTAGGCCTAAAAGCATGCAGACGGTGGTGGGATACATGGCACATGACTATCCAGATGCCAACTCTAAAGGCTAACTTGCAGAGAGGACTTGAAAGAGAGGGCTTATGAAAAACTCTGGATGATCTCATGAAAGCTTTGCCCGTGCAAAAATATATTGTATACTAATGACTGCTTGCAAATCACAAAAATGCCCCCACGCGTTTGTGTGGAATTTTGAAGATAGGCACATAGATAGACAACCATTTACTCTGGCTAAAGAAACAATATCTCCAATGTGTTTCAATCTTTATAGGCCAATAAAATGCATTTCAAATGACGGTCAGAACATCCTTCACAAAAGACAAACAAGGTTATCAAACGTTGATAACAGTGAAGAATACCTTGATGTATCTGTCGTGAGGGACGTACTGTAGTACGATAGGCTCCATGGTGAGAACGTTGGCGAACTGCACCTCGGGAATATAGAGCGCACAAACCACATGGGCCCAGCCTGGAGAGAGAACAGCTCACATTAGTACACACACACACACACACACACACACACACACACACACACACACACACACATACACACACCCTGACGTGCATACACACACATTAACACAAACACATGATATATTTGTTAGACAAGGGAAACGTGGAGGAAGGTGGGATTGACGGAAAGTGGAGGATGAAGAATAGAGGACAGAAAGTCAGCGTCCAGTAGTTTACCTCCACTGTCTGTTCTCTTGAGGGCGCCATCTTTGTGAGGGCACAGCTCACATCTCTGACGAGAAATGAGAGCACATCTCACAATAACCAACTACGCACAGTAGCTTCAATAGCATACTGTACTACCAGTGTTATTACTACAACAGGCAGGGATATGCAGTACATTGATAGAGATCCAGTACATGACATTGATTTCAATGAGTATACGGATAATATATTGATGTATTGGATATATATACTCACCACTCTGGCAGCTCTCTCCTGAGATTCACATTTTCTACAGAACCAGGGTCCAGTAGGCACCTGGACAATACCATAGCACGCTGTGACACACACACATAAATAAAGACACAAATACAGACAAATCTTTAGTCTACCACTCAAATGAATGAGACACAAACAAGTTACCTAACTTTTTAGTTTTGTAACTAACTAACTTCTTGGTATACCTTCAGCATAGAGTAAGTAAGTAGCCGGAACGACTCATAGGAGCAAGAGCATATCTCCTGTTTCTGTAGCGTGAAGCAGCTTGATGTACAAGTACACGCCCTGGACATGATGCTAGTCTATCACAGGGCTTTACCCCCAATCTATCCCCTTAATGCTGAGTGCCAAGCAGAGATGCAGCAGGCCCCGGTTTTTACAGTCTTTGGTATGACTCGGCCGGGAATCAAACTCCCAACCTTTTCAGGACAGACACTCTTACCACAAGGCCACTGAATTGAGAGAAGGCATAGCCAGGGCATACCGTTAAGTGTGACAATGATTTATAGATTTCTTGTCACAGATATTCCCGAGATGATCCCAATATTGATAGGCTATTGATGTAGGTCACCTTTTCCAAAGAGTGGTGGTGGTTTGAATGCAGCCATAGTGGCTTTACTTTGCAAGACATAGGCTGATGTATAATACTATGGCATTAATAACAGTTTGTAAACTCAGACCGTATTGTGTGTCGGCTACAGGCGATATTGTTATTGATGTTTCCTACAGAGCACAATACATAAAAGCCCCGGGGGATATACTGTGAAGGTGTGCACAACTCTTATAGCCTTACAACCGTAAAGATGTACACATTAAATCATAATGCATGGCTCTTTTTCAAATCCAAACTCATGGACATATTGAGTGGATACATCGCTGCATTGCTGAGGTACAAAGATGTCAACAAAGAATGTGGATACATCGTTGAGGAAACAATTCATCCGGAAGGCCCGATAGGCCAGCTAGTCTGCTGCTCCAGTAGTAGCAAATTCTTCCTAACGATGCGTAACTTTGTATCGAATAAAAGCCATTCTACCACAACCGCAATAGTCGGCGCCATAAGGGCTCGATGTAACGTTATATGTCCCCTCTTGCGCTCGCACCACGACAACGCGTGTTAAAGGAAAACACCCCCTCCCACATAAACACAGGCAGACACGCACGTAGGCACGCACCACCCCATCCTTCCCCCAATACCGTAATTACATTGTAGTACAGCAAGCTAGTTACCCTGGTGCACAGCGACGCTGCATCCGTGCCCATCACAGTACACAAGAGGATTTTCAGCCCAGCCTCGCTCATCGGAACACACGCAGCAACCTCCAACCATTTCCCGCATACTGTTCCCATACGGTGTTTTAAACGGTTTTGCGGCGACTTAAATCGCCAGGGTGTCAAGTAGTCCCTGACTTCAACGGTGTATCAAACATGGTAGTAGTCGTTGCTACACTGCAACCAAGAATGAATTTCAGCGTGGGGTTCGGGTACAGCGAGTTTTCCGTGATGTCTTCCCGTCCCCTGTAGAACCGATGCAGTGCGCATGCCCACATCTGCAGAATAGTCTCACTGTGTAAAGATGACATTTCCACCCCTTGAAGTTGTATGTCCTCAGTTGTCCATGCTCAATGACAATATATATGCTCCCTTTCTACATTATAATGACAAAACAGCCCGATCTCCTGCTGTCGAAAAGCAATAATGACAAGGGTAGACTAAAGCATGCCTCTTCTCTGAACTGTGGATAAAAGCACTTTAAATGCACAGCGCCATCTTTAGGGATCAAACAAAACAGAAATGTCTAGGCCTACTAGCAATCCAGGCCAACTACTTTGCCGATTTATTTAGAGACTTTATAGCAACTATATCCATTATGTAGGCATATTAAAAAGTATTATCATAATAATACTCCATAAAACAGAATCAGGTAACGTACGTTGTTCTAGTGGCATTATAAAGTCTCATAATGATGGTTGCTTAATCAGAGGTCAAGAAAATACAATTGTAGGCTAATAATGCGTTTTATTAGGCACTTGTGTGATGTGTAATGTAAAGCATTGTTGTAAAACCTTAGACTGCAAAGCCTTACATTACTTATTACAGAAAGTGAAGTGAACTATGTTAGAGATGAATGCATAAACGTGCAAAAAAACAATACAATACAGTAATGTCTGTAATAGCCTACAGATTACAACCATTGTTTATGAACATAAAATTCAATTGTAATCCAACGTTTTAATAGGAGTTTATTGCAGAACTCAAAAACAGAGGATGTAATTCTCTTTCCTTGGATTGACAGACTCCCAGTCAGCCTGTGAGAGTTTAATAGCCATGCTTTTTGAAATATTGAGCTCTGGCAGCAACATCATTGGAATAGTCCCCTCCAGTGGTTTTAGCGTCCACCTGCTCATATGAGGAGATGCTGCCACCCCCTATATTGTAGGCTGCCAACGCCCCTGAAAAACATAAACACAATAGGTTAGTAGTTGCATACAGTACTACAACATGTATGATCAGTTCAATCCAGGAGTGAGTCAGTGAGTACCTTTCAGCTTCTGCTCCTTGGTCCAGTGAGGATATTTTTTCTCAACATCTGAATAGGAGCCAAGCAAAAATCTGTGCACCTTGGTCGATATGTTCCTGACTGTCCCATGTCCCCTTTGGACTGTGGCAGCACTTGTCAACCTAGAAAAATAATAGAGATCTCCATAGAATTGTAGATACTATAGATAGAATTGTAGATTCTGTAGGCTCATATTGTATTGTAGAATGCTCATCAAACAAGTCATTCCACATTAGACATGACCTCTTGGGAAGCAGTTGCACAGTGGGTAAATCTTTTTTTAAATGAAACAACCAGATTATAATAATGGGTGTAAAAATGACGTCTCTACAACCTGCATACAATCATGATTGTAATTATGTCATTTCAACCCCTGATCCAGAGTCTCACATTCATTCTCACACAAATGTTTATATTACCTGCATTAGCCCATGGCATTTCCATTGTCCCCTGAGCCATTGACCAGTCCTGTCCCACCCCTGGACTCTCTAGAGATGATACCACCGAGGACAGCTGGGTCCACTCCATACCTTGTACTTGTCCACTTAGTGCCGATCACGCTCGGCCATTTCATGAGATGCTGACACGCCTTGATGATTGATTGCAAATAAAAATAAGAATGTAATTACCATTCTGTGTTTGCTTTTCTATGAAATTGAATTATTAGATGAATGTATGTGTGATATGGTTTAGGTCTTGCCCAGGAATAAGCCAAAAACGTGCTAATTAAGAGCCAAACCCCACCCATAATTGCAACAAGACATAACCATGTCACATATAGACTAGCAGTATTGATTATTTGTGTGTACTAAATTTATACATACAGTAACAGTCAAAAGTTTGGACACACCTACTCATTCCAGGGTCTTTCTTTATTTTTACAATTTTTTTACATTGTAGAATAATAGTGAAGACACCAAAACTATGAAATAACACACATGGAATCATGTAGTAACCAAAAAAAGTGTAAAACAAATCAAAATATATTTTATATTTGAGATTCTTCAAAGTAGCCACCCTTTGCCTTGATGACAGCTTTGCACACTCTTGGCATTCTTTCAACCAGCTTCATGAGGTAGTCACCTGGAATGCATTTCAATTAACATGTATACCTTGTTAAAAGTTAATTTGTGGAATTTCTTTCCTTATTAAATTAATGTGTTTGAGCAAATCAGTTGTGTTGTGACAAGGTAGGGGTGGTATACAGAAGATAGCCCTATTTGGTAAGTCCATACTATGGCAAGAACAACTTAAATAAGCAAAGAGAAATGACAGTCCATCATTACTTCAAGACATGAAGGTCAGTAAATCTGGAAAATATCAAGAACTTTTAAAGTTTCTTTAAACTGCACCTCAGATTGCAGCCCAAATACATTTTTCACAGAGTTCAAGTAACAGACACATCTCAACATGAACTGTTCAGAGGAGACTGCGTGAATCAGGCCTTCATGGTCGAATTGCCGCAAAGAAACCACTACTAAAGGACACCAATAAGAAGAAGAGACTTGCTTGGGCCAAGAAACATGAGCAATGGACATTAGACCGGTGGAAAGCTGTCCTTTGGTCTGCTGAGTCCAAATTTGAGATTTTTGGTTCCAACCGCCGTGTCTTTGTGAGACGCAGAGTAGGTGAACGGATGATCTCCGCATGTGTGGTTCCCACTGTGAAGCATGGAGGAGGAAGTATGATGGTGTGGGGGTGGTTTGCTGGTGACACAGTCTGTGATTTATTTAGAATTCAAGGCACACTTAACCAGCATGGCTACCACACCATTCTGCAGTGATACGCCATCCCATCTGGTTTGCTCTTAGTGGGAATATCATTAGTTTTTCAACAGGACAATGACCCAAAACACACCTCTAGGCTGTGTAAGGGCTATTTGTCCAAGGAGAGTGATGGAGTGCTGCCTCAGATTATTATTATTTTTTAAATTCAACCTTCATTTAACTAGGCAAGTCAGTTAACAAATTCTTATTTACAATGACGGCCTACACCGGTCAAACTCGGACGGCTGTTTCACTGATAACTGACCTTGTTGAGAAAGTTTAGTTTGTACATCTTAGTGGACACAGTGGGATTTCCCTTTATATAGGCAGGTCTTGATGAACCACCTGACTTCATAGAAATCATGTCTCAGTCCAGAAACAACCCAATGCTCCCAACTAGGTCAAACTGAATTTGAGTGGACATAGTAGGAAATGCGTGCTTGAAATCTAAATTGAGCAAAGTGCCTAATTTTAACAGAACAATAGCCCCCAGCCAATAAAACGGACCACAGAGATATTAAAGGGATAGTTCAGCTAAATTACAAAATTACAAATTAGTTTCCTGACCTTAAAAACTACACTGCTCAAAAAAATAAAGGGAACACTTAAACAACACAATGTAACTCCAAGTCAATCACACTTCTGTGAAATCAAACTGTCCACTTAGGAAGCAACACTGATTGACAATAAATTTCACATGCTGTTGTGCAAATGGAATAGACAACAGGTGTAAATTATAGGCAATTAGCAAGACACCCCCAATACAGGAGTGGTTCTGCAGGTGGTGACCACAGACCACTTCTCAGTTCCTATGCTTCCTGGCTGATGTTTTGGTCACTTTTGAATGCTGGCGGTGCTTTCACTCTAGTGGTAGCATGAGACGGAGTCTACAACCCACACAAGTGGCTCAGGTAGGGCAGCTCATCCAGGATGGCACATCAATGCGAGCTGTGGCAAGAAGGTTTGCTGTGTCTGTCAGCGTAGTGTCCAGAGCATGGAGGCGCTACCAGGAGACAGGCCAGTACATCAGGAGACATGGAGGAGGCCGTAGGAGGGCAACAACCCAGCAGCAGGACCGCTACCTCCGCCTTTGTGCAAGGAGGAGCAGGAGGAGCACTGCCAGAGCCCTGCAAAATGACCTCCAGCAGGCCACAAATGTGCATGTGTCTGCTCAAACGGTCAGAAACAGACTCCATGAGGGTGGTATGAGGGCCCGACGTCCACATGTGGGGGTTGTGCTTACAGCCAAACACCGTGCAGGACGTTTGGCATTTGCCAGAGAACACCAAGATTGGCAAATTCGCCATTGGCGCCCTGTGCTCTTCACAGATGAAAGCAGGTTCACACTGAGCAGACGTGACAGAGTCTGGAGACGCCGTGGAGAACGTTCTGCTGCCTGCAACATCCTCCAGCATGACCGGTTTGGCGGTGGGTCAGTCATGGTGTGGGGTGGCATTTCTTTGGGGGGCCGCACAGCCCTCCATGTGCTCGCCAGAGGTAGCCTGACTGCCATTAGGTACCGAGATGAGATCCTCAGACCCCTTGTGAGACCATATGCTGGTGCGGTTGGCCCTGGGTTCCTCCTAATGCAAGACAATGCTAGACCTCATGTGGCTGGAGTGTGTCAGCAGTTCCTGCAAGAGGAAGGCATTGATGCTAAGGACTGGCCCGCCCGTTCCCCAGACCAGAATCCAATTGAGCACATCTGGGACATCATGTCTCGCTCCATCCACCAACGCCACGTTGCACCACAGACTGTCCAGGAGTTGGCGGATGCTTTAGTCCAGGTCTGGGAGGAGATCCCTCAGGAGACCATCCGCCACCTCATCAGGAGCATGCCCAGGCGTTGTAGGGAGGTCATACAGGCACGTGGAGGCCACACACACTACTGAGCCTCATTTTGACTTGTTTTAAGGACATTACATCAAAGTTGGATCAGCCTGTAGTGTGGTTTTCCACTTTAATTTTGAGTGTGACTCCAAATCCAGACCTCCATGGGTTGATACATTTGATTTCCATTGATAATTTTTGTGTAATTTTGTTGTCAGCACATTCAACTATGTAAAGAAAAAAGTATTGAATAAGATTATTTCATTCATTCAGATCTAGGATGTGTTATTTTAGTGTTCCCTTTATTTTTTTGAGCAGTGTATATATGGAAATAATTACTTTTGTGATTTTTGTGAACCATCAATATTCTTCTCAAACTCTTTATTTGTGTAATTATCTTCTCAAACTCTTTATTTGTGTAATTATCAATCAAAGCAATTTCTTGGACACAAATAAGTTAGGCCTTGATTCAGTCAGTAGATGTCAATGTGAGCCCTATCCCATTGTATGTTCTCCATGGTCAATTTATTACTTCTGTCTCTCACAGGAGGCTGTTGGCACCTTAATTGGGGAGAACTGGCTTGTGGTAATGGCTGGAGTGGAATCAGTGGAATATATCAAACAAATTTGCTCTGTTTCCTGGACAATATTATGAGCAGTTCTCTCAGCAGCCTCCACTGCTGTCTGTGTTAGTACATTTCTGCTGGGTAACTTGTTTTACATTTGTGGAAGAGAGGGAGACAGGGAACTTTACAGGGACACTTGGGCAGATAAAGAAAGTTAGACAAAGGACTGGGTCATCAAATGAGGGAAGTAACAATGACTGGATGTATGCTTTTCGAGAGAGAGAGAGAGAGAGAGAGAGAGAGAGAGAGAGAGAGAGAGAGAGGGGAAGTGAGTGCTGACGGAAAGGAAAGATAAAGAGATGTCAGCAGCTGGATGAGATGAGAATCACATCTGTTCTGGTGGTCTGACGCCGGCTTGAACAGCGAGTCGTGACTGACTGTGTCCCTGGTCTTCTGCCTTCTGGCTGGCTCGTCAACTTATTGTCTGCTTACTGTTACTGATAAGACTAGCTATATGTACATATCTACCTCAATGACCTCGTTCGTACCCCTGCACAACGACTCGATACTGGTACCCCTTGTAAATTGCCAAGTTATCATTACTCATTGTGTATTTATTCCTTGTGTTATCATTTTTCGATTATTTCTATTTTTTTCTCTCTGCGTTGTTGGGAAAGCCCGTAAGTAAGCATTTCACTGTTAGTCTACACCTGTTGTTATGAGGTATGTGAGTTGGCCCTAAGGTTACTGGTGTGACTGACTGATACTCAGGTGAAGGTGGACATAAGCAGTTTCGATTGGTTTGAGGATTTCTTATCTGGATTGGGGTAGGCAAGTTCTCTCCTAAGGGACCTTCTGCACTTTAGGAATTGCTTACTGTGTGCCAGACTTCCAGTTTCATATTGAGTGGAACTGAAGACGAATAGTGTAGCAGGAGAACAAGACTATTGACTGGGTGACGAACCACAGTAGTGACCTGCTTTAGCCACCAGAGGGCGTCTTCTAGTAAAAACATAAGCAGAATGAAATCTATCTTGTGAATCGCCCCAGCCTCCAGGTTGGACAATGGGATCTCAAAATCTCATAATGTGATTGGGACATTCCTCCAAATCAAATGAAGCGTGTTTTTACATTTCGCTCCCACCGGCCATATCTTTAGCCAACCTTTACATGCAAGCACAGTTCCCTATTAAAGTCACACATTATGTACATAAAATACAGCCTTAACATTGGTATTAATGAACAAGAATCCAGTGGCAATGAATTATAATTCCTACTATGAATCCTACATGCACTTTATTAATGACTGTCTACTTGTGCAATAATGTCCCCTCTATGGACAGACATGCTTCAGCAGAGCCACAGAACATGTCTACAGAGCAGTCTCACAGCACGTGTTCATAACACAACATCTCCTTAATTAACATCTGGGAGCACTAGATAAATACTGTCAATTGAAATCCAGGACAGAGCAACAGTTTGACTTTGAGTTGTGAAGAGGGTAGTGTACCGTGAAGTGATGTCTTTCTTTGAAGCTGTGAACTTCTCAAACCACAGCCTAAAACGAGACACATGAACTTTGAGATCATAAGGATAGTTTTTTTTTTTTTTGCACATAGACTGTATTATGAAGCTGTATTTTTCTGTAGTGGCTCTTGCTACTACTTTCCCAAGGTACAGTCCACACATGAACAGATTAGCTTTCATTCTCTTTTTTTATTGTTATTTTTGAACCTCAGTACAGTTTACAGGAAAACAAATGTACAGCAGAGTCTGTCAGTCAGCTTACAGTGAACGTAAAATGTACTCAGTACTATGTCCTACTAATACTGCTGTGCATACAGAGAACACGAGGACATACTGTAGTATATCACATCCTAAAAGCAGCAGGCATGGCAAAGGTAATGCCAAATATTGACTGCCTATTACCACTTCTATTAACACTATTGACACTTTTGTTGAACAGTCATCAAAAATAAAATGAAAAATATATATATTTTTTAGAAAAGTTATTCTGTGGCTTAGTGAAGTAGAATAAAATGTAGTCCCACATAAAACATACATTTCCATAATTTTAGATGGAAAAATAACTATTGATCAATGATTATCTTTCAGATAATCCTGATTACTTATACTTTTGCCACTTTGTTATTTGTCATAAATAAATGTTGGCGCTTGAGTCGAGGCATGATTATCCTCTGTAAAACATTTTAAATGCTACTTTACTGAAATGCTACATTTCTTTGTGTGTGTGTGGTAATACTGGTGCTAATATATCAACAACAAAAAAAGGAAAGTCCCTGAGATAATTATTGTGTGTATGTAATGTATATACACAATTCATGTGTGTAAGTGTATAAATGTGTATGCATTATTCCATTTAGGAGTCTGACTACATGTATGGGTGTATGTGTGTGCGTGTGTGTTCACGTGCACATGTGTGTCTATACTACTTCAACTCCAGGCGGTGCTCACCGCGCGCAATGTGTGAGGAGAACTCGTAGCGGTCCCGGCTGCGGTGGCCACATACATTGCACTCCAGTGGGTCACGGAAGCCGTGGCAGCCCATATGGATGGTGAACATGACGTAGTCCAGAAACCACACCCTGCAGTGACCGCAGGGGTACACCGCCCCCGCTCCTGTACCTACTCCAACCCCTACCTCCCCCTCGCTCCTTACCACCCTCAAAGCCTCTAGGGGGGGCATGGGGAGCGCGTGAGCCTGGGTATGGGGGTGTGGGAGGCTGTTGTGGGGACTGGGCCCCAGCAGGTGCCCCAGGTTGTAGATGAGAGGCTGGGATAGCTGGGCCCGATCGGCATGGAGTGAGTCCATGCTAGGGTGGCCCTGGCTGGGCCGGGGCAGGTAGGCGAGACCGGTGCTCTGCTGCTGCTCCAGCTTGTGACCATTGGTGAGGGCCAGGGGGCTCATGTCAGCGCGGCTCAGGGGAATGGGGTAGGCCCTGTGGGGGGAGTCAGAGTCAGGGTCCTGGCCTGTGTAGAGGGGCTGGTGGCTGTGGTGGTTCTCGGATCCTGGGGAGGTGAGGGGAGGGTCCATGACGTCAGAGCGGTGGATCAGCTCCCTGCTGAAACTCAGGTCCAGACACACGCCGTTGTCCCCTGGATCACCCACACAGGGAGAGACACCTCAGCACTCACTCACTCAGCACCGTGCAGGTGGGGCCATTAACCCAGAGCCAAAAATACATAAACTGTATATCTCTCTATATATATACATATGGCCATATATATATATACATATATCTCTATATAAATGGCTCTGCAGAGACGTGCAGTGGAGAGGGAGCCACAAGATAGCCACCTATCTAACCATAAGGAGCTTCAGCAGCAAAAGAGCAAGCATGGTCACACTTGAAGAAAAAAAGCACATTCTGTACAATTGAAATCTTGATAGCTCGTGCAATAGAGAACTAGCAGGCAGCCGCTGACCCCGTAGATAAACGAGCTTCCTACCACAGAACGAACACTAAGAGGGTGTGACAGGACAGAGATCTGTGTCCCAAACGTCCCCCTGTTCTCTATATAATGCACTATGGAATCGAGTGCCATTTGGTGAACTATAAGGAATAGGGTGCCATTTAGGACTCAGCCACAGAGACGAGGAGGAGACAAGAGGCCTCTCAGTCTCCAAGGCTGCAGCTGCTGTTACACCACAAGAGGAGACGGAGGCATCTGCTCACGTTTTGCGCTCTCGCCTGTTTTTCAACCCTGTGGTCGAACACATCACCTCTCTTTTCCTCCTGTGGTCGTTATATTGCAAGATTTCAGTTCATTTATCAGGGTGATAGGAGGATCTCTATAGGCCAGAAGCTTTGCTGTTTCTTTGCAGCGACTCGAATTCTGAAATGAAACATTTCATGATAAGCGGAGACGCTTGACAAGAAGGTGTGACTTGGGTATTGGAAATGGGTACAACGCCTTAGAGTTTGGGAAGTCAATGTGATGACAAATCATTCATTTACTGAAACTGACGGTTTTCAAACACTCAGCAGTAGTAGTAGTGTAGAAGCTTCAATGAAGCACTACAACTTAGATGTTTATACTTGTCAGTTTGTGTGTGAGAGAGTTCCAGTGTGCAAAATGCACATCTCCCACGATTGCTTCATGTTATTGGCATTCTATTCCTATGCGTGGTTAACCATACCCACCTAACATATACATCAGGCAGGGAAATTAGGGCAGTGGTCTACCACCCTATGGTGCGGTGCAGCAGATGAAGCTGGCGTTCTGCCCAGAATTCCTGCTTGGCAAGCAAAGCAGAGGGACAGGAGAACTGCACAGATAGATAGACAGATAGGCAGAGAGTGAAAAAGACAGAGACAGACATGTAGCTTAGACAGACAACAATACGATACAATATATATATATATTTTTTTAAACATATATTTGTTTTAATTAAATGCAACTGACAGTAAACACCAATACAATAACAGCAGCAAGTAGCAAGGGGTCAGATTATAGTAAAAACCTGACAGGTGCAGCAATGAAGCCAGTAATCAGAGATCCATTACACACAGACATACAATTAATCAAATTGCTATTGAATTACCAAATTAGCAATTTCTCAAAAGAATAAGCAACCATCAGTCTAGACATAAAGTAATCATCAAATCAAAATTGCAATTTTGTTTGAATGATTATATCTATATAAAAAAACATCTGCAGTTTTTACCACCCACACACTCACCCATGCCTAGTTAACCCTACCAAGGTGACAACCTGCAAGACAGTTGAACTGTAAGTGAGGAATGAGTCAGACTGGTCTTACCAGTGAACTTCTGTGGCATAGAGCTCTTGCGTTTGGCCACGTTGCTCGCCAACCTGTCCAGTAACAGAGCGCGCTCCGTGCCCATGTGAGTAGTCCTGGACACGTGGGTGTCCTCACCGGCTGAGAGACACACACACAGAGAGAAAGAGAGAGAGAGAGGTCTCTTAGCAGTACAGAGGTACAGTAAGGACAAAGTGTGTGCTTTCTGTCCGCTGTGCTGCAACTGTCTACTGCCTCGAGCATTTGAGGTTGTGAAATTATCTTTTTATTTTACAGAACTCACAAACAAAAGGATTTTAAAATGAAACTCACCCTCAGAGGAACCAATGAAAAATGTATCGCAGCCAAGATAACAAAGCCTGTGACCTCACTTCCTGGTGTTTTGCCTCATCGACTAGTGAGGCCTGCAGGAGGAATACCGCAGATCGAGGATGTGCTTCCTCACCACACGCTATCTATCTGCCGTACTTACGACATTCAACCGACCACAAAACAACAGAGTATTGTTTGTGTCGCAACCGTCCTGTCCACCATGGCAGGCAAACAGACTTCTGTGGTGGGGTGGGGTGCATTCAGAACACGACACCGAGACATTTGTGTGGGGGGGGGTGCAGTCAGAACACGACACCGAGAAATTTGTCCTACATCTCTTCTGACTGACTTCCCCTCTGGTGTCCTTACAACACAACGTCTCCCACTGCAACAGCCACAACCTATTTAGCTCTAATGGTGGGGCAACTTACGACCATGAACTCAATGGAAGGAAGCTACACAACTTTGCAGCCAGCAAAGCCAATTCCTCTTTTGGCCGCCTTTCCTTCCAGTTCTCTGCTGCCAATGACTGGAACGAACAACAAAAATCATTGAAACTGGAGACACTTATCTCCCTCACTAGTTTTAAGCACCAGCTGTCAGAGCAGCTCACATATCACTGCACCTGTACATAGCCCAACCAACTACCTCATCCCCTACCGTAGTCATTTATTTATCTTGCTCCTTTGCACCCCAGTATTTTTACTTTGCACATTCATCTACTGCACATTTACCATTCCAGTGTTAAATTGCTATACTGTAATTACTTCGCCACCATGGCCTATTTATTGCCTTACGTTCCTTATCTTACCTCATTTGCACACATTGTATATAGATTTGTTTTTTTCCCTACTGTATTATTGACTGTATGTTTGTTTACCCCAATGTGTAACTATGTGTTGTTGTATGTGTTGAACTGCTTTGCTTTATCTTGGCCAGGTCGCAGTTGTAAATGAGAACTTGTTCTCAACTTGCCTACCTGGTTAAATAAAGTGTGTGTATGTGTGTGTGTATGTGTGTGTGTGTGTGTATGTGTGTGTGTGTGTGTGTGTATGTGTGTGTGTGTGTGTGTATGTGTGTGTGTATGTATGTGTGTGTGTGCGTGTGATTGCATGAGTAAAGTGTGTATGTGTGTATGTCTAAAGTGCGTTTGTGTAAGTGTGTATGTGTGTGTCTGAAGTGTGTGTGTGTAACAGAGGGTATTGTGTGTGTAACAGAGGGTATTGTGTGTGTAACAGAGGGTATGTAGGAGTGTTCCAGGGCCTCACCTCTCTCAGTGTTGCCTTTGTTCTGGATGTACACATGGCACCTCTCTCTGTGCTCTTCAAGAGAGCTGCGCTGCTTGTAACTGCGACCGCAGTGGTTGCACTTGTAGGGCTTCTCTACTGTGAGAAAAGAGTTTCAGTTAAAACTACAAACTCCCACTTCAAACCATCATACACTTTGCTTACTGAGGCTGTTAAGTAACGGGGCAACTACGATCTCTGCAACAACCTCCCTTTATTTTTTGTTGTTGTATTTTACCCCCTTTTTCTCATCAATTTCAATCTTGTCTGGTCGCTGCAACTCCCCAACGGGCTCGGGAGGCGAAGGTCGAGTCATGCGTCCTCGGAAACATGACCCGCCAAACCGCGCTCCTGAATACCCGCACGCTTAACCCGGAAGCCAGCCGCACCAATGTGTCAGAGGAAACACTGTTCACCTGATGACCGGGGTCAACCTCCAGGCACCCGGCCCGTCACAAGAAGTCACTAGAGTGCGATGAGCCAAGTAAAGCACCACCGGCCAAACCCTCCCCTAACGAGGCTGGGCCAATTGTGCGCCGTCCTATGGGATTCCCGGCCACGGCCCGGTTGTGGCACAGCCCGGGAAATGAACCAGGGTCTGCGCCACTCGGGAGGCCTCAAGAACCTCCTTTAAATGAACGACAATGACATCCCCAACGTGAAGTGGTATATCTAAATAACTGTGTGCAGACAGGTCATAGGTACTTACGTGTGTGTTTGTGTGTGTGTTGCATGTGTACTCATATATTTTGTGAACGTGTGTAAGTAAGTCCGAACAGGTGGAATAGTTTGTGTTATTATGATATGCATGTGTGTTATACATATGTAAATGCAGGTGGCACACAGATGGTGGATAGGTACTTGAGTGAGTGCGCAGGTGTCCGCTGAGGGCGTCTCGTCTGCGGCAGGCATAGCTGCACATAGGGCACTTGAAGGGCTTCTCCCCGGAGTGCAGTTTGATGTGGCGAAGCAGGTTTCCCTTCTGGGTGAAGGAGGCACCACACTGGCTGCAGTGGAACGGACGTTCACCTGGGTGTAGGGCAAAACAGAGGGATCCTATTTCATGGAGAAACTCTGTCAACACTGCCAAGACTTACTGAGACAGTACTTATGTAGAACATAGTTGAGATACTATGGTACGTTAACTAGTATGTATTACTCAGTAGTACTGTGACTGAATAGGAGTAACACTTGGTTTGTTCCACACGTCTAATAAAGCAGACCGTTGAGTGAAGTGTAATTACTGTGCTATAGCAGATGCTGAAATTGCATTTTAACAGTACTAGGGCAAGTAATGTAGATTGCATGTAAAGTCAAATGTGTCCATTCAAAGTGTAACGCATGAGTCACTGTACATATTGAAACACAAATCTTTTAATCAAACACCTTGATCTACTAAGTTTATCAAAGCCACAATGCCACAGTGGCATATAACAAAAAACACAATTGTTTAAGGTCAGGGTTGGTTTGGCTGTGTTACTCTGCTCACCGGTGTGGCTTCGCTTGTGCACGAGCAGCACATTGATGCTAACGCAGGACAGGCCACAGATGTCACAGTTGAGCTTGCCTGCTGCCTGGCTGCGGGGTTCTGCTGCATACAACGAGGAGTCGGTGTGGGCGTCCTGCGGGCCTGTGCTCTCATACTTTACATAATCTGCCAGAGACAGGTCCTGTGGTTCGTTAAGGGTTTCTCCCTCTTCCTCCCCTTCCCCCTCTTCTTCGTCTTCCTCATCCCTTTCCTTCTCCTCTTCTTCCTCTTCTTCATAAAGGTAATTGTCTCGTTCACATTCTTCTTCACTCTTGGGGTACTGATCGTCATTGTCGTCATACTCTTCCCTCTCAGTTTTCACGGGAACCCCATCTAGGAAGGAGGGGTGAGAAAGACAGGGTTAAATATATTTCCCTCCTTGGTTATTTGACTTCATGAGCACCTGGAGCTAATTGTATGAAACTAGTTATGACTGGTCTATGGTGGTAAAACAACATTAAAAAAAATATATTTTTTGCTTTTCGACTAGTCTTATTTCAGCTGACCGGTTTCATAAACAGACTGACTGACTTTAAAGGGGAAATCAGCAGTCGCTGCATCCATTTTTGGACTTATTAATTATGTGTACCCATTGATTCTTGAAGCATATAACTTGTAAATTCCTCATGAGCTTAGTTCAACTGTCGTAGCCAATCAGAACCCAAAATATAAGCGTGTTTTACTCCAATGTTTGTAAACAAAGAACATGTAAACAAACCCTACATATCCTCAAAACATAGTTAAAACTATAATTTTGATATCATGGATGGTCAATCCTTGCGTCCATAGCTCTGCCTATGAATTTGAGAGTGATTACAATTCTCCAGTCCCATCCCTCTGCTTTTTACCGAACCAGGGGTGGGGAGATGCCTTTGTTATTGTTTCTACTGCTGATTGCCACTTTAAGCCCCAAAAGTTTGTATTTTGTCCACTGCCAGTGTGCGATGAGAAAAATGCTGGTCTATGTCGTAAAAGCTATCTAATGATTCGACATGCAGTTTTCTGCAAATATGGACATAAAAAAGCTTCCCAGCTAACACATAGCATTCTGAGAACCAGATGATTCATAGAGCTTGGTGAGAGTGTGGCTGTCCTATGGTTATTTTGCATACAACCTTCCCACAACTTTCTGGGAATCGTGCAGGATAGTTGCTTGGCTTTGGAACGTTCTCAGCACATTTAAGGAACTTTCTTGGGTGTTTCATTACCTTAACAAAATGTTTCCTAAAAGTTCAAACATGGTTACATTTTATTTCAGTGTTAGTAAGGCACGTTCTCCAAATGGTTTGACATTAACGTTCAACACTTTTTTGGTTACTACATGATTCCATATGTGTTATTTCATAGTTTTGGTGTCTTCACTATTATTCAACAATGTAGAAAATAGTGAAAATAAAGAAAAACCCTTGAATGAGTAGGTGTGTCCAAACTTTTGACTGGTACTGTACATTCCCACAACTTCCAAGGCACCAAATATGCTAGCTGGGTTAGCAGAGCTCCACAGGGCCAATCATCAGACTGAAACTTCCACAAGGCTTTATGATAAACGCCACATCTCCACTTCTACATTTATATTTACGGTTAGAATATTTTATTACATTGACACTAGCACGTCTCCTAGTGTGGTTAGGCTAATTTAGGACAAGGCAGACTGTCAGAGAAAGATTTAAGAGATGTTCTTCGGAGATAACAGCAAGGCATTTCCTTCCAATGTTCAGAAACCAGAACCAGGGCATAGAGGAACCTCTCAGTTAATGATGAAGAAAAGAAAACAGCAACCTGCCTAATCTTCTTCTGATCATATAGATTGAGAGCATAGCCCTCCCCTAAAGTGTAGCATTGCTTTTCAAGTTAGAAGTGTATACCCCAAACCACGCAACTGTGCAACCCAAGTCCTAAAAGTGCATAACTCAAACCCAGCAAATGTACACCAATATAGGGTTGGGCGATATATTGTGAACACCCACATACCGGTATGGATTTTTACAATACCATACTTAAAGGTATTTTTATACAGAGCTAAATACCTTAAAAGTTCAACAAATTGGACTACTTCACTGTCAGTTTTGTCCTAGTTTGATCGTGAATAAAAGCGATCAGAATTTGTTGCCATTCTAGGGTCATGCACTACTCCTAAAACATATTTGGAACTTGTATTATTCAGAAACATAAAATATGGTCAAATGCCGGCATACCATCAAAAATTAGAAAAATATAGTGAATTTTTTTTTTTTGCCATATCGCCCAGCCCCACAACAATAAGCCCAGCAAGAGTAGGCCTACACCCCAAGCATTGCAAGTTTAAGACCCAAATCCTGCAAGTGTGCACCTCAGACCATACAAGTAAATCTCAAGCCCTGCAGTGTATAGGCTATCCCCTAAGTCCTACAGTCTATATATCCTGCAACTGTGCACACCTCAAGTCCTGGGATCTGGCCTGCAATGCCTGTCCATGCTGAGAGTCAACCAACCCCTGTCGAGACTCAAGTTATATTCCATCCAGAAACCACATTGTGGTCTCAGCGGTGGCTGATGCGCTTCCTTGTCATGCAAAGCGCTCAGAGGTGCGATGGAAACTTTTCACAGAGAGAGGCCCCATATAGAGTCCAGGGCCTGAGAGCAGTGAACCGCAGGGCGCGCTTCAGTAGAAATTCAGAGCTACAGGGTTACACCCCGACCGTGTAGCTGTGGCAAAATACTAAAATAAGGAAGAGCATGGCCTCCAGTAGTAGCTCCAGTAGACTTACACCACATCGGTAACACTTTATTTAAGGGTCCATAATAAACCATTTATAAGGCATTTAAAAACAGTTTATTCACCGTTTTATTTATCTGTAAATGTTAGTAAGTTAGTTATTCACACATGTATATATATTTCCTCAAACATCCTGTGTTGTGTGCCTATTCTTTTACCAGGTACTGCAGGAATGTCAACGAATGGCATGCCCATCTTTTTGTGAGATATCACGCTGGTCACTCAAAACACTTATAAAGTACACATAAAGTATAAATTGCGCTCACTTTAGATTAGGGACTGCAAAGAAAACGTATGCATACTTATGATTACTAATGATTCATAAATGGTTTATAAATGTTTAAGTAATGATTAATAAATGCCTTATATTTTTTTTTATTATAGACCCTTAAAATAAAGTGTTACCAGCAACTCCTCTAACTCAAGTTGTACAATGGAGTCAATGATTGGTTAACACTGATGGTCTTGGGCGTCTGACCCCCTTTGTTCACAGCCTCTGTTAAGCCCAATGGCTTGTGCATGCCACCCCATAGGTCGGTTGCGTATTGAACGCAAGTGGGTAAACTAGTCAATACAGCATGGTTTTAGGACAATGTTCTCATCAACATGTGTTTCGTACCTGTCATTCCCTCGTTTCCTGTGTGTTCTGAGCACTCCATTCCACTCTCGGAGGTCTTCTCTGGGGCCTCCTCTTCCTTTCCCTGTCTCTCCCCTGCCTCTTCTCCTCCCTCCTCCTCCTCCTCCTCTGCCTGTGGCCTCTCATCTGTCACAGCACTGCTAACGTCTGTGAAGAGACCATCACCATCTTAGTCTTTAATACGGAGCCTAACATACATCTCAAACCGTATATATTTTTTTGGGGGCCACCATTCTTTATGTAAGTCAATTTATGACCATTGCACTGTGCACAACATCCTTTTTGCAACAATAAAGACTATTAGCCTACAGTATGGAATATAAGTCTTAAGTGAAAGTTCTATGTTGAAAAAAGCTGTCATACCCATCATTTCATCTTGTGATGACTTGAGCTCTTGTTTTTCCTCTGTGTTCATCTTCAATGATTCTCTGTGGAATTAAAACACAAAAAAGGCAGTGTGTCAATCAACTCATTACTGCAAAAGTTAGCATTTACCTCAGAAATTTCTTTCATGCAAAAAGCCATTTAGGGCATACTCAATGCAATATGTATATAAATTCTAAAATGTTAATGAAAATAACCGTGAAAACGACTAAATAAATGTGTGGTAAATTGTTCGTGCATGGTCCATTGCTCAACCCTAGCAGTTCATTCAAATTAAGAAGACAAAAAATGACGTTCACTGAACATGCATTTCCTGCCAAGTTGATGCAAATAGAAAAATGTGGTAGAGACGTCCAACTTATACAGCAATGTGCCATACTATTCTCCAGAATATGATTTTATTTTCAACAGAAAAGACCCCTTGCCATTGAAGTAGTTCATTTATTTGACAAAGTTAAGCCCTATTTCTTACAGCACACTTACATATGTTTTTGAGGATAAATTAAAACTAATAGTTGATGCTTAAAATAACATAGAACTCTCATTATCATAAGACTTTTAGAATTATAGCCAAATGCGCCTATTTTAATGCGAACTATTCCGTTTTTTTTTATACAGTAGGCTTATATTCCTATTCCCATTTCCCATTCCTATTAAAAATATGTTTAATTCAAGGAAGACAGCAGCAGTTTTCATAACGTCTTTTTAAAATGTCCTACCAGTACCTTCTGGATCTTCCACCTGAGAGTGAAGCGCTCACGTGCAGTTTAAACCACCTGCCTCTCCCGCCGTTCAGATTCCCTTCTCCGCCACTGGATCGGCTCGCGCTATGGATATGCCAAAGGTGACGTCACACGCTAAACTTTGGAGACCGTCTTAAAGGGACAGTGACTGATCTTTTTTGCCAAAACGAAGTGATGGAAATGCTTTGTAATAGTATAGGAATACTAGACTGAAGACATTTAAAGAATGGAGGTGAAGTGAAACTGTTGAAGTGGTGAATATGCATTATACATGTATGCATTGATTTATCATTATGATATGAATGCCTACGATCGATCAAAACAGGATATTACAATAGATGTTCAACGACGGGCTCCATATAATATACAAGTAACCCACCTTGTGGCCAAAGACTGCTACTGCCTCCTCTTTCCAGTTAAAGTGTTTTTGTGCATGTATCCCTGCCAATTATTTAAATATTTGCCTGTAAGTCTATCCACTGATTGCATGAATAGACCATGACCAAGCATGGTAATGCTGTCAGAATAAACCTTTCTTTGGGTAATGGATATTGATGCATTCATGTGAAGTGTTGTGGTCTTCCGGTTCAAACAGCCTTTTGTTCTGTCTACCACAGGTAGCCTTTTGGTTATATCGCTTTCTATAGCCTATACTGTGTGTGTGAATATGTGCTCATTAGAGCTATGGCATTGGACGTTTCAGACTAATACACAGCAGCAAAAAGTGCTTTACTGCAGCTAGGGACAAGCAATCAGGTGTGTGTATTGTAGGACACTGACTAACAGAATCACAATCGTATCTGGAAATTTGCTGTGCAGGCTGAAGCAGACGCACATTACTGACTCACCCCCTTTCCCAGCCTCACTGCTAACTAACCACCAACTGACCCAGGCAGCACCCAATGTTGTATCCATGTCTCTCACACACATACAGATCACACACACAAACTAATTTCCAACAAACCACCTACCCGGCTTCATCTGTAACCACTGAGGGACCAGGGAGCATTCTCGCTCTCTTTCTCACACACACACGCACACGCACACATACACACACCTCATAAATGGCATACCACCTATCCAGCAGCTCGAGCTCACTACAGTTGACCTTATTCTTTCATGAGAGATGGGAGACCAATAAACACCTCTACTGATGACACCTGTGGATTTCTCTACCGCTGTTACAGTACAGGCTTATTCACTTATTCCAGCTATGTCTTGAACAAGATATTTGACATGCCAAAAGCAAACAGTTGAAGAAAGGTTATATTGTACAATTTACAGTACGTGTTCCAATATCGTAATAGTTTGTTATTCATTACTTAATGGCCCCTATACCAAGAGACTTGGATAGAAATTACAAAAGGTATTACCAAAAAGCAATAATGGGTAATTTGGGGATTTGTACTGAATATCAATGAGGCCCACTACACCAGTAAAGAGGACTACTGATGTAGTCCAAAATGCAAAATACTTACATTCACTGTGCGAGACTAGAGTTGATTTCTTGCAGAACGCTGAGACATTTGTTGCATACCCCTGTCGTTTTCTGCTCATTTATCGAGAGACGGAAGGAAGGAATCTCATTGCTAATAACACGTACCACCCACCTGAGTGGTACTACACTGCCTAGTGAGGTTTGGCCCACGGCCCATGGCCCAGCCTATGGCAGCGGGCCACCAGTCTGAATAATGAAAAAAAAGAGGGAAGGAAAGCACACAAAGGCATTACAATACATGCTGGGTTACCATGGTAAAACACAAGCAGAGGAACATAAAAGAGAATTGGCGTCGTCCCAGCCCTCTGTAAGCCTTGTAACCAAATAGTTGTGAATGAGAAAGAGCCTGGACACACACATATACACACACGTACACAAAAGACACAGACACTAACACACACGTTGGCGGCCTACTAATTTACATTCTCTAATTTACAAACACACCCACAATCGAAACACTCCCAGCTAGTGGTGTAATTCAAAGTTTGCTGGCGAAGCCCTCTGTGGGAGAGGGGAGGCTTTTTTAAGACCTGTGGGAGCATGGCTACCGCGTGGAGGGCACTGTCCATTTGCCTTTTATAGCTGACCCACACAGCTAGTTGGAGAGAGAGAGACAGAGTGAGTTTATTTCACTTTTGTTTATTGTCTTTTTCACTTGCTTTGGCAATGTAAACGTATTTCCCATGCCAATAAAGCCCCTTGAATTGAATTGAATGGTTGAGTGGGTGAGTAAAGGGCAGATGCAGTGGGAGGAATAGAGGGATGCTGGTGCCTAATGGACTGGTGTTCTCACACAACACACACACTGGCCACACTAACCATGGCCATGTGCAGGAAAGGGACATGAGGTTGCCCAAGCTTTGTTATTTCAACAATGCTTTGTCATTAGCTGGAGGTGTATGTGTGTGTGTCTGTGAAAGAGAGTTTAAGATGGTATGGAAGTGGTTTTCTTTATCCCCTTTGTGTGTATATGAATGCCTTTCACTGCGAGTGAGAATGATAGCTTTCCAGATACGTTTTTCTCTCTGTGTGTGTTTGTGTGTCAGAGTGCAAGTTCATGTTCAGGCTAGTGTGTATTTAGAGAGAGAACGAGAGAGGGGGGATGAGAAAGAGAGCGAGGGGAGAGTAGGGGTTAGTGGTTCAAGGCAAGCTATTGTAATGATGCGAGTTAGCAATTCTTTGTGTACACAGTCATTGTGTCAGGGTGAAGGTGTTGCCAGCTCTTGAGTCTGAATGTGAGAGAGGAGAAGGCTTTAGTTACATATTTTGTCCCTGTGATTCTGTGTTATAAAGGGACAAAAAGTGAGATACTCATTGTGAATATTCAACACAGGGAAAGAGAGAGTGAGAGTGGGTAGAGAGAGAGTGAACGTGTGTGTGTGTATGTGTGTGTGGAGGGTGGTTCAGCCTAGTCTTTCTTCCCTGCAATTCTGTGTGAGCATTCAAGATTGAGAGAGAAAAAGTGAGGGAGAGAGTAGGTGTGTGTGTCTGTGTGAGAGCATGAGTGAGAGACAGCAAGAGAAAAAGAGAGAGTGAGGGAGAGAGAGCATGAGCGCTTTAGCCTGGCATTTCTTCCCTGTGCCTTTCAGCTCCTCTCCCCCTGAAGAAGGAGGTGTGTCCATTGGCCAGCAGTATAAATTCCAAGAGGAACCACTCGTGTAGAGCCATTCTCAGGAGCAACCCATTGCACTGCACCCCATATGGAAGAGGAAATTGCTACTCGACTTGAAAAACTTGATGCCCCTTCCCTACACCAGGACATTGGCAAACCACAGACTTTTCTCTTTGCACTATAAGAGGCTTCATGGGCTCTGTGTGAATTCTACTTGAAGGGAGAAAGACTCACCTAAACAGACCAGTGGACATTTGTTCTACTTCCCAACATATGAATAACCACTTTGTACGACTCAAAGACTTAAAGACTTTCGTCGCATGGGAGAGCAAGGACTAGATATTTAACATTCTTTTATCTACCTGCATTTTTTTTCCAACCTCCCAAACATCCTAGGGCTAGAAAATCAAGCCTAAGAAAAGGCGAGGTAAAACAGCGGGGACATTGTGTTCCAACTCCTGCCAAAACCCCTGCCACCCGAAACACCAACCAGCGGGCAACATCAAAGACCAAACCCTCCAACCGCCTCCCTCCTCCTCCTAACCCTCCAAAACTAAAGCAGAGACCAAACAGTTGTGGGTGAGAGAGCAGAGAAACAGAAGGAATACTAAGAAACAAACTGCGGGAAAGTGCAAGAGAAATCGAGGGCAAAGATTTGAGATCACGCCTTCGGGACTGCCATGGTGCGAGGTGGCGGTGCGGCTATAGCGCCGCCCTGCTGGGGCCTGTGGGCGGTGGGCGCCCTTTCGCTGGCGACCCTGTGTCTGACGGAGGAGGCCATCCGCTGTCCCGTGTGCTCCGAGGAGCGGCTGGCCAGTTGCCAGCTGCCTGATGGCAGCTGCGAAGAGACGGTGAGGGAGGCGGGCTGCGGCTGCTGCCCCACCTGCGCCCTGGCCAAGGGGGTGCACTGCGGCGTCTACTCGCCCCGCTGCGGCACGGGGCTCCGCTGCTATCCGCCGCGGAACGTGGAGAGGCCCCTCCACTCGCTCATGCATGGCCAGGGAGTGTGCACCGACGAGAGGGATGTGGAAGAGAACTCAGGTGAGACAATAGGGAAGGTGTGGTTGCCGGTATCTTTAACGTTTGTCCACTGATGTGGATGTATGTGCAGGTGGCATCACTGGTGGTCACCCTCTGTTAAAAATGGGTGATGCATTATGTTATCCCACCTTCTTTTCTTCAGTTGTGGTCCGACTCTCCATATTGTATTTTAGGCTACTGTACGCAACACTCTTAGTGGCGCACTGGCACGCCTACCCAGAATTAGGACATGTGTGCATGAGAACATCGCCACCTCAACAATAGCCTAAGTCGTTTTCCAGGTTAGTACTGTATATAATATGATGTAACTGTAAAATCAAGCCTGGCGGACTGGTTGGTATCTCTCTCACACTCTCTCTTCCTCTCTCTCCCTCTCTCATGTTGGATCATAGCCGGTCCGGTTGGACCATACGCAGTTAAGTGGGCCAGGGTGCAGGGCTGGGCCAGAGTGTTCTCTCCCTGCTCCCTGCTCTTACCTGAGCTGGGGAGGGTGTGGCAATGTGCTGCTTGTTTGCTCTAATCTCCGCTAAGCCTCGGCCCAGAGCACACACACCAGCTCTTCACGCATGGCCTGACCTGAGAGAACACAGTCCTCCCGCTGTTTTGCGCCCGGCAGTACACATTAAAAGGGCCCCTTCTGCCTTAGACAGAGCAGAAAAGGTATCGGTCAGAGAGAGAAGCACTGTGGGGATAGTATGGCTGGGCGTCTGTGTGTATGGATGTATCAAATCAAATGTTATTTGTCACATGCGCCGAATACAACAGGTGTAGACCTTACAGTGAAATGCTTACTTACAAGCCCCTTAACCAACAATGCAGTTAAAAAAAAGAAGAAAAAAAAGAATGAGAACAAATAATTAAAGAGCAGCAGTAAAATAACAATAGCGAGGCCTTTTACAGGGCATACCGGTACAGAGTCAATGTGCGGGGGCACCGGTTAGTCGAGGTAATTGAGGAAATATGTACATGTGGGTAGAGTTATTGACTTATGCATAGATGATAACAGAGAGTAGCAGTAGTGTAAAAGGGGGCAATGAAAATAGTCTGGGTAGCCATTTGACTAGATGTTCAGGAGTCTTATGGCTTGGGGGTAGAAGCTGTTTAGAAGCCTCTTGGACCTAGACTTGGCACTCCGGTACCGCTTGCCGTGCGGTTGCAGAGAGAACAGTCTATGACTAGGGTGGCTGGAGTCTTTGACATTTTTTGGGCCTTCCTCTGACACCGCCTGGTATAGAGGTCCCGGATGGCAGGAAGCTTGGCCCCAGTGATGTACTGGGCCGTACGCACTACTCTCTATAGTGCCTTGCGGTCGGAGGCCGAGCAGTTGCCATACCAGGAAGTGATGCAACCAGTCAGGATGTTCTCAATGATGCAGCTGTAGAACCTTTTGAGGATCTGAGGACCCATGCCAAATATTTTCAGTCTCCTGAGGGGGTTTTGTTGTGCACTCTTCACGACTGTCTTGGTGTGCTTTGACCATGTTAGTTTGTTGGTGTTGTGGACACCAAGGAACTTGAAGCTCTCAACCTGCTCCACCACAGCCCTGTCGATGTGAATGGGGGCATGCTTGGTCCTCCTTTTCCTGTAGTCCACAATCATCTCCTTTGTCTTGATCACCTTGAGGGAGAGGCTGTTGTCCTGGCACCACACAGCCAGGTCTCTGACCTCCTCTCTATAGGCTTTTTCATCGTTGTCGGTGATCAGGCCTACCACTGTTGTGTCATCGGCAAACTTAATGATGGTGTTGGAGTCGTGCCTGGCCATGCAGTCATGAGTGAACAGGGAGTACAGGAGGGGACTGAGCACGCACCCCTGAGGGCCCCCGCGTGGCGGATGTGTTGTTACCTACCCTTACCACCTGGGGGCGGCCCGTCAGGATGTCCAGGATCCAGTTGCAGAGGGAGGTGTTTAGTCCCAGGGTCCTTAGCTTAGTGATGAGCTTTGAGGGCACTATGGTGTTGAACGCTGAGCTGTAGTCAATGAATAGCATTCTCACATAGGTGTTCCTTTTGTCCAGGTGGGAAAGGTCCAGTGTGGAGTGCAATAGAGATTGCATAGTCTGTGGATCTGTTAGGGTGGTATGCAAATTGGAGTGGGTCTAGGGTTTCTGGGATAATGGTGTTAATGTGAGCCATGAAAAGCCTTTCAAAGCACTTCATGGCTACAGACGTGAGTGCTACGGGTCGGTAGTCATTTAGGCAGGTTACCTTAGTGTTCTTGGTCTGCTTGAAACATGTTGGTATTACAGACAGGGGAGAGGTTGAAAATGTCAGTGAAGACACTTGCCAGTTGGTCAGCGCATGCTCGGAGTACACATCCTGGTAATCCGTCTGGCCTGCGGCCTTGTGAATGTTGACCTGTTTAAAGGTCTTACTCACATCGGATGCCGAGAGCGTGATCAAATGTCCGTGCTCTGTGTGTGGGTTTGTATATGTATGCATGTGTTTTTGCGTGTGTGTTCAGTGTATATGTGTGTGTGTGTGTGTGTGTGTACGTACACTATATATACAAAAGTATGTCATCCATTCAAATTAGTGGATTTGGCTATTTCAGCGACACCCGTTTATGACAGGTGTATAAAATCGAGCACACAGCCATGCAATCTCCATACACAAACATTGGCAGTAGAATGGCCTTACTGAATAGCTCAGTGACTTTCAACAGGGCACGTCATAAGATGCCACCTTTCCAACAAGTCAGTTCGTCAAATTTCTGGCCTGCTAGAGCTGCCCTGGTCAACTGTAAGTGCTGTTGTTGTGAAGTGGAAATGTCTAGGAGCAACAACGGCTCAGCCTCGTTGTTGCACAAAGTGAGGTTCATAGAGAAATGGTTTGTCGAGATCGGTGTGGAAGAACTTGAATGGCCTGCACAGAGCCCTGACCTCAACCCCATCGAACACCTTTGGGATGAATTGGAATGCTGACTGCGAGCCAGACCTAATCGCCCAACATCGGTGCCCGACCTTACTAATGCTCTTGTGGCTGATTGGAAGCAAGTCCCTGCAGCAATGTTCCAACATCTAGTGGAAATCCTTCCCAGAAGAGTGAAGGCTGTCATAGCAGCAAAGGGGGGACCAACTCCATATTAATGCCCATGATTTTGGAATGAGATGTCCAATGAGCAGGTGTCCACATACTCTTGGTCATGTAGTGTCTGTGTGAGTGTGAACTGAATGTGAATGTGTGTGAATACATTATAAGCGTGTTTGTATATATTTGTGAGTGTATGCATGAGTGTATTGATGTAGCTGCAGTATATGTTGGCGTATGCACCATATGTGTGAATGTATGTCCATCTCTGTGTGTATCCTGTTATCGATCTCAGCATGTTAATACGTAGTCATGCGTGTGTGTTGTATTGCAGGGAACCATGTGTATGTGTGTGTGTGTGTGTGTGTGTGTGTGTGTGTGTGTGTGGGTGTGTGGGTGGGTGGTTGGGTGTGTGTGTTTAACGAGAGGAGGTAATAAAAGCTGCCTGTCTGCCTGTATGAAATGACTCTGTAATGGAGTGCGGCCAGTCTCAGGCTATTAGAGCTCTCTGCAATCAGTAATTCATTCTCACTCTCTTCATGGCCCCCATTCCTCCTCCTCCTCCTCCTCTTCACTGGCACTGCAGATTTCTTACTGACTGACTCCTCTTTTACTGGAGATGTCTTGATACAACTCCTGTCTTTTTCCTCTCACGGTAGTCACATTCTTTTTCCTACTGTAGCAGCAGAGGTCTGGTTCCACTTTAACATCTAATACTGTGTGGCTTATCTGCTATTCCTGTTCCAACGTATTCTTCAGATGGCAGCAGACTCAGTTTTTTTGTTCTTCTGCAGCAGATGAAACTGTTCCTGCTTTTTTGTTCTTCCTCTCTTCCCTTCCAAAGCAGGGGGAACTCGTAGGCAGTTTTTCACAGTGGCGATTTCCATTATGCCAAAGAAATTTGGTAGCCATCGTTAAAAACGCACCGCGTACGAAGCAATTCCCTCATTTGTTCCAGATTTCATCCACACTGATTGTTCCAACATTGCTTCTTCCACCAGCACCGCCGCTGCCGGGACCTCCAAATGTTATTGGTAATGGCAGTGAACTATCTCCCAGTTCCAAGCAGCACAGCAAAGGAAGACTTTGGACAGACTTGAACAGCCCTCAACTTCCAGGCTGCGTCTTGCATGGCACACTATTCTCAGGGCTCTGGTCAAAAGTAGTGCTCTGCTTTAGGGAGAATAGGGTTCCATTTTGGATGCACTTCCAGAGACTCAAGTCTCCAGTCGTCTCCAGCACTGCTGCATCAGTTTCCCCCTGGGCCTGGGTGAGTTGCTGCTCCTCTCCCCCCCTGCCTCGGAGCGCATCGCCCACCGTCCAGCTCCGCTAGGATGAGCTCATCGGCGCGCTTGCTGCCAGAGCAGAAATGAGAGCCTTCTGCTCTGTGCGAGGCCAGCGTAGGTTAGGCCAGCACATAGCGTGACTAAACGGAATCAGAGAGAGGGGGAAAGCTGTTTAGTACATGATAAAAGGTTGACTGTCTTGGTTTTGGCTTCGTACCGTCCTCTGCATTGCTTAATCTGGCTGAATGTTTTTCCCTAAACATTGTTTACTGAATGACTTCGCCATCCACGCCATTGTGTTGTCCGTTTGAGGCGAGCAGCCCTGAAGCAGAAGTGGGCTAAAGTGTGAAGGTTCAGCGGTTTGGGAGTTCTCATAAACTCTCTCGACAAGCTAGGGAGTGTCAGCGATTGATGAAATGCTAAATGGTGTCGAAATGTTTTGATGTTTTGTTTTCAGTGTTCTGGAATCCTACTATCCCAGTGTTGAGCTTTGGTTGACCCAACCCCCGGGCAAAGTAGCCCCCAAAGTACCCCTACTTAATAAGTCTTACGTCAACACTTCAGCGCAGCGCCTTTGAAACCCCATGCGCCAGAGAGACAGGAAGAAATGGGAAAGAGAGAGAGAACAGAGAGAGAGAAGAAGAGAGAAGGAGTATGAGAAAAACCCAAGCCACAAGTATATGAGTTCCTTTGTGGCACATTTGCCGGGTTTATCCATTATTAAACCGAGGGGTACATCTCCTTGAGACGCTTCCCACACTGCCCCAGACCTAGCAACAGTGAACATGTCTGATAAAAATAGAAGAGGGTTTTTAAAAAACGGAACGGATTCCCAAAAACAAGGACACCACAGGGGGAAGTGTATGACTGATCCTGAGTTGACAGCACATGTACAGATGAAATGCTACCATCAAGCAGCAGTCCCAGAGACTGAGATGCTGCCTCATATCCCAATGAAACGGTCAATACTCAGAATATAACATTTTCATACGTTTTGTAAATAAACCTTTCCCGAAGCTAGCCTACCATTTCCATGGACCGACGCACAGACCATTTAAATCTGAGGAATACATGTCCAGATTCTATCTACTGTACGCCTTCTGTTACTTTCCTTCAAGTTCAAAGCTGCAGTATTCGTAAACTCAATTTCCATAGCAACTGTAAGTACTGGAGTACACTCTGCATCTTATCATGTCCTGCAGATCTCATGCAGTTCCTTAATAACTGGTTCTTAGAAACGCTCTCTCAATCCTAATTCTTAGAAATCATTATGAGGGCTTGGAATCCATTCAAACATTCCGACTGGGTCTCCTTTGGTGTCATATTCAAATGCTTCACAAACCTTAAACATTTGGAAATGTGTAGTATTTACAAGCAGATACAGATGTCAACGGAAATGTCATTACTGACAAAAGGTGTTGCGAATGCCATTCAAGCTTACAGGAGCTACATGTGTCTGATGTACAGTATGCCTCTGCATTTTAGGCAGGCCTATCGGTGTCACTTCTAGTTAAGCATCTGTTCTTGTCAACTATCCACAACTCCTGTTCTTCTTATTATGTGAGGAAAACACTTGTCTGTGTGCTCACTGGAATTATGAAACTGATTCAATAATTTCTCTGTGGCCAATGAGGATATGTTGGGGAATAGGGCAAACCAATTGCAGATGTCCCTGATGGCATGTTTTGGTCCTTATTATTTGCTTACTTTGGGGTTTTATCCCATTTGTACAGCTGGGCTTTCTGCAGCAGAACTCAGTGAATGTGATTAGCTAATTGATCCCTCCATGGAACCATGGATCTAGGACCCCCTCCTGGTGTTGGAGCTACGGAGACAGAGATGCACAAACAAACCAACTGACTCGGAGTAACAACGCAGAGCGATGATGAGCGCTCGCTAGCTGGTCGTAAAATTCAAATACGCCTAATCCTCGGAGCACACTGAAATCAAAAGTCCCTCATAAACTGTGTGAGTTCATGTGTGAATGTATTAAACAGCAACCGCTCCCATCATGCTTTGTTTGGAAACATTCCATGCAAACACTTATATTACAAACATCTGTCAGGGGATTCAGCCAATGATGCATTGTTTGAACAGTCGTTCATTAATTTTGAGTTAAGCCTGTTGTACGTATTTATGCACAGTTTGCACACTAAACATTTCATTTATAAATTCAATGACTCACTTATCTAATGATCCAGAGACTCAAATATACTGCGATCAAAATGTGCTTAATCCCTACGAACAATGTTACTATTGGCATGAGTAGTGTGTTTCTGTAATGTTTTATGTTGTTGTATTTTCGTGCATGATCCTGTTTTGTGGGATATTCTTACTGTACAACCCCAAACCAACCAGTAATCATGGTTCAGCTCTTATTTCATGGATAATTTATTTTGTCCCACTTTTGTGGGGTACCTACCTCTATTTATGGCGGCTACATGGTTTAAGCAGAGAAGTCAAATGAAAGTTGACGAAAAAAAAGGGAAGGGTAGTTTTGAGCAAAGCCCTTTTTATTGTAATAATATCCACATATTATTATTTTACAGTATAGAAATATGCCACACAAAGCACTATGGACCAATAAGCTTAAAATACCCTCAACAAGTGGAGGGTAACACTTTAGTTAAACACATTGTACACATTCTTGCTAATGCCAGCTTACATAAAGAGCAATGAGTTGACATAGGATATGCAGTGCGAGACAAATTGTGTCAAACGTGCACTATTTACATTTAAGCGTGCCAAACGCCCACTGTCTCCTAACCCAGATTTCCACTGATGCAATGACGGCTGACGATAAGCATCTCGCTAGATGACATACTATAATGCTATATAGCGTAACCAAGTCCAGCCTACGGAGCCAGACATGTCCCCCAGGACAGTGTTGAGACTAGTTCACATGCTCCATCCAGACTCCCAGTGACAGCTGCAACTGGAACATTGGAGTTCCATGCCACCCTCTGAACCTCTGTGGGATGGGAGTGGGAACACACCACCAACATTCCCTGGCAAACACCTCAGTGGAGGAAGGTTAAGTCAGAGCAAATGACTGAAAAATGGTTTGCAACTGGGTTGGTTGCAGACTAGTCTGCATTAATTCAATGATATGATGGAAGATGACGATGGTATGAGGGATCCAGCAGCCTCTTGAACACACATTAACTTTACATGAACCTCCCTGTTGACATGTTCATGGCCTTTGGTTTTTAAACGCTGTCAAAACAGAGGGAAATGATAGAACCTTTATCAGAACAGTCTTAAAATCCAGTCTTTCTTTATCTTGGCTATGCACCTGTTGCTGGGGTTGGATGCGAGTGCATACTGCACACTGTCCATACTTGTGTTCTTCATTATAGCTCTTGACAAAGGAATCTAGCAAATGGTTGGCCCTGGCTTTTTTTTCTTCTGTTTGTTTAACATTATGAATTTTTATTAAAAGAAGATTATACTTGGATTTTTTTCCTGGCGTGCGTCCCGTCCTTTCTATTATTCATCATAGCAGCCTGCCTTCTGCCTTAGCCTGCCTGTGTTTGAAACTGAGATGTTGATACAATCCTCCCGAAACCACACAATGAAGCAGCAGCTTCCTCCCCGGAGAACAGCGGTGGCAGCAAACAGGACGTGGCACCCCTGACCCACTTTTAAATAACTTTGGGCTTGTATGAAATGGCACTCCAAAAGAGCATGGATTCGGCAAACCGCTAAATGGCAAAAGAGGGAAAGAACAACTTATAGGGAGACGGGAAAACAGCTGAAGTCGTGCTGGGTCTGGCGGAAAGTGCTGATGAGTAAGGCCAACAGAAACATACAAACCCCCGGTCGGCAGAGCACAGCCTGTCAATCAACTTCAGAGCAACTCCCTCACCTCAACCTCACGTAGAGCGGTAGAAATGTAAACCTCTCATCTCATTACTGAAATATGACTAGAATAGCTAATGGCAAAGCTAATGGCAAAGTCCTTTACCCCAAGTCTGAAACAGGCAAAGGTCACCTTACCTCATGAGTAGGCTAGTCTATCCATTGTTCAATAACAAAAATAACTTCCCAACAAATCCTGTTGAAAGCTAATTGCTATTTAATCCTAATTACAGAGTGAATTCCCTTGTAAAACATGGACATGTCAGAGAGAGCAACGCAAAAGATCTGACTATGAGAGAAAGTAGGTTAGGTTCCCAGAAGCAACTGGTATTACGCCACACTGACGTGAGACGCCATTGGTGCTTTGATCTTTCCAGTGATCTGACAGACAAAGCTCAAGGCAGCACTAAAGCCCAGGCTCTGGGTGCTATGGTTGCAGTGCCAACCCATGAAATGCCACAGGTCACAAGCAGAACAGCAAAGAACAGTTGGTGGGGGAAAAACTTGTTTGGGTTACCAACCAACACTGCAAAGGCCACAGGTGAACAGTCAAGCCAGAACAAAACACCTGTAAAGCTCTCCACACTCACCCACCGGCACCTTGTGACACTGCAAAATACCCTCTTCCAATCTCCAACTGGCACAGCGAGGGTTTCTTTTGCTGTAGGGGAGGTGGAGGGGGCAGTTTCCTGAGGAAACAGCTGGCTGCCTGCAGGGCCAAAGAACTGGAGGATTATTGCAAGGTAAATGTGGCACAGGCCACAATGGGTAGGCAGGCAGTGAGAAGAGAGGAGTTGACCATTTAAAACGCATCAATAGCTCTCCTTGGCAGAAATATGGTGCCAGTGGTTAAAGGAAGACCAAGAGAGCTGAGGTCCAAATTGAGATTACTGTACTGTACCTCCCTGAGTGGGAACACCACTGTTTGTGCTTGATGCTAAGCCTGGTTCTTAGCCTACAATTCCCCATCGTGTTTTCATCAAATCAAATGTTATTGGTCTGATACACATATTTATGGAAAGATATCTCTGTGTTGGTGTGACAACATTTGCATTGGGTCAGTGATCAGTGATTTACTGTAAATTAGGTACATTAAATGATACATTTTCATGCAATCAACAAATTGCAAAAAGCCTCTGAGAGGCGGTGCAATTGACAGAGAAGCTTGTCAAAAATGCCATGGTCTATTGTTTCAACTCTTGTGTTGTGACACGTATGAGTTGCAACTTTGTATGGGTTTGGATTGCATGTCTTGCATGTGTTGTGTAGGTTGTATCTCTAGACGTTTCCCATGAAATAAAGGTCTCTTGACATTGATGGGACTTTCTGGATGAATAAAGGTTTAAATAAAATGTCTGTGACTTGTAGTGTTGTGACTCAATGTTAACTGTTGTGTCCCACAGCCATGGACAGACAGGATGAGATCATCCCTGAGCACCCCAATAACAGCAACATCCGCTGCAGTCCCCAGGACAAGCGCTGCATCCAGAAGAACCTGGCCCGCCACCCTGCCAAATCCACCAATCAGAGAAGCAACAACGCCAGGGAGGACCCAAAGGCTGCCCTGGTGAGAGCACCAACCCCCGTTCACCTCCGTATAGGAACAGATTACATATAAAGATTACGTATAGGAAAACATTACATACACACATTTAAAGTATTTGAAGTATTTGCTGGATATAAAAAATAATGTCACCCCATAACTTTCAACTAGAGTCTATTTGAGTCTTGTTACTAGACCGACACAGGTCAAACAGGTGTTTTCAATGACTATTTTACAGATCAAAATCCATGAGTTTAGCGGTTAGGTTACAAACGGCATGTAACCTATTCGTTATTTTCAGCCCTCATCATTTAATGGTCATCTCATGAAACGTAACCCAGGTGTTCACTGAAATCAACAACAAAGGGTAGTATAAAACTCTTCCAGATACCTACATGGACGTATATGAGCTTACATGGGCGTACATTTCCAAACATCTACATGGGCCACACTAGCCTGGGTACCAGTCTGCTTAGCTAACATTCCACTCCTTGTACTCCGTGTCATATGCCAAAGATTAGCATGACAGGAGTGGCAAGGAGTGGAGTGATAGCTGAACAGATTTACGACTAATTCCACTGGTCGTCCTCAGGCTCCATGTCGTGCTGAGCTGCAGAGAGCGCTGGACAGACTGGTGTCCAACACTCGCACTCACGAGGATCTCTACAGCATCCCCATACCCAACTGTGACAAGAACGGAGACTTCCATGCCAAGCAGGTTTGTCGTCTGACAAGTAGTCATTTGGCTCAGTGGTATCAATGGTATCTATATTATGCACTATTCAGGAAGTACTCCGACATACTTTGAAATGGCACCTTATGTATTCCCTATGTAGTGCACTACATTTAACCAGAAGCCTATTGGGCACTACCAAACAAGTAGAACACTATATGGAATATCTTGCGGTTTTGGATGCAGACATTTTTCCAGGTAGTCTGTGGAGAAGGTCTTTAGCAGGGGAGATCCGATCGTCTATCATTCACTCGGTCTGGTATCAGACAGGCACATACGAACACACTACGCAAACAATCCCCTCTAACTTCGTCACGGCTCTATTAGCCAAAACACAAAATGTCAGTGTAACAGCATTGTTTTGTGTGAGCATTTTCTCCTGCCAAGACTCCACATCTACAGACAAGCAAAGTGATTCATCAAAGACAAATCGTGCTGAACCGTGTATGTACAACACAACACAGTGGTTAACCTAAAAGGGTTGACAGTAATCGCTTCATTGCAGTGATAGATGTCATTAGCTTTTCGAAGCAATTATTTCTTGCTACGTCTGAAATGGGCGACTTTGTAGATAAGATTGGGAAGAATCTGAGAACATGGAGCTAGATAAGGCTTGTTGTTCTGTAGAGCTGAATACGCTACAAAGCAACAGGCGTAGCAGAGTCGGTCAGTGATAAAAGGCTTACCCTGCCAAGGGCATCAGAGTCTGGGGTTAGGCTTGATTGTGTAACACAGTTAAAGTACCCTTGTCTGCTCTTTATAGTGTGTAAAAGGCATCTGTTTACTGTTTAACTATAATTGCATTGTGGTAGAACTTTACGGCACCCTTTGTGAGCATAACTAAGGTTATGCGTGGTCATCAGGCATCTTTTCATTGCACAGGAGGAATCTCAATAGGAAAGTTGAGCCAGGCTGATGGGGTGTTTCAAAACCGCCCCAGGCTATGTACAGATCACTCAGTGGTTATGATTCATACAACTTTGAGTTTCTATTCAATTGATCCATATGCACACTGGTGAGACTGAGGGGCTTGAGAGAAAGTTATTAACTAAGGGAACTATGTCAAATACAACAGTGGTTTGAATTTGAAGGTACCTTAAAGATGGAATCCGCAGTAGGGGGGAAACATCGCCACTGACCGCCCTACCACCGTTGTTATTGTTTTTGTTTTTGTTTTTGTTTCTGAGTTGAGGAGAGTTGTGCAGCATGGCAAAATGTTTTATTACAGTACACATTGCGCTCTTCTATCGTATGTGCATTGACGTCCGAGGATGACAAAAAGTGTTTGTTGTTTGCAGTAACTTCTTTGTTGTAATATCACAAACCGACGTGTAATTAAGTAATCCAGCTTTAAGGGACCTAAGTGCTATTAAGAAACTGCAATGCCTTATGCCAGAGTTCCTGCGGTTTTCTGAGCTAAGTTTTCTGAGCCAAAAATATATATATAGTTGTAGGACATAAAATACTATCGAATCACCAGGAAATCATCTCAACGTTATTTTAATTTAAGAAATCTGTTCCCAAGAATTTCCATGCATAAATAGAGAGGCATATGTGATCGTGTCACAATGTAATCTAGGCTTGAAATTATTCTGTTTTTGTCAAATAGTATATCTGTTTGAGATTCTTGCGGCCAATTTGCAGTGTACAAATTATTTACAACTATGTTCCAGCCCCCGACCATCTGCTCAAGTAAAAATCGGTCCATTGCTAAATGTATTTGGGGACCCCTACCTTATGCCATTTATCTGCATCATATGCCTATCATGCAACAAATTCCATTTGGCTTGTGACTGATACCTGTCTTGTTTCTTGTGTCTACAGTGCCAGCCAGCACGTGACGGGCAGCGGGGAAAGTGCTGGTGTGTAGACCAGAAGACGGGCATGAGGCTGCCAGGGCCCCTGGAGCTGCGGGGGGAACTGGACTGCCACCAGCTAATGACTGCAACCATGAGAGAGTGAGGAGGGGACCGGGGGGCACCTGGGGGGCCAGGGCTAGGGCTTGGGGCCAGCCAAATTCTACTGGTGCTGTTTAGTTACAACTATGGAAGGAAAGGACTTAACCCTAAAGCCTCACGTCACGTGAGGCTAACGGTACTTGCTTGATATGAAAAAGATAAAAGGAAACCATAGAATTTTGCTATTTTACTATTGTTTGTTTTCGTGTGTGAGTGTATGTCTGTATGCATCTTTCTGAGCACATGTGTGTATTTTACGATTCTGTGAATTTAGGCAGATGCTCTTGCTTTAAATAACAGGTGGCAAACAACAGGCCTCCGAATAAAAGTGTTGTAAACATTCTTCTCAAAACAGGACAACATTGGTTTTGTGTAGTCTAGTTGAACTCTGATTTCCATCTCTTAGCATCTTTGAAACAAAAAACATAAAAACTTTACGCATGAGTTAAGTGTCCTAACATGGCTCACCATCGACCATTCAGCAGCAGCTGTAGAAAATAATGAATATTGGGAGTGTGTGTGTGAGAGAGAATTACCAATTGATGGTAAGCCGCAGCTTTTCACAACATTTGGAGACATGAAGTGAAAAGAGAGATTACTTTTGAAAGAATAAACTGTACCTCTGAGAGGAGCCCAGAATAGATGTGCTTTATCGCGATCCCCCCTTCTCTCCCTCCTCTGCTTCCCCCCCTCTCTTTGACTGGGAGCTCTCTCTCTGGCTTATTTGTCCAGGGGGACTGGCAGCATAGCTGGGCTCAGGACTCTGTACTCTGCTGATAGGATAATCTTGTTTCTCCAGCTGGGGCTGAAATGCTAAGATGCCAGTGCTGCTGCTTCTATATAGAGGATTTCTTTCTAACCAAGAGACTGCTTATTGGCAGTATTGTGTAGTTTATAGTGGTGCTATACACTCATTGTGCCCCACTGTGCTTTTTGGGGGATTGTTTTTAGAAGGAGACAGAGATACAAACTCCCAGATGAGGGGGACGATCTTAGAATGGCCTAAATGTGTGACTGACCACAAATACTGTCTAGTTATCACACAAATATCTCCAACTTTTTATACTACATTGATGAAATAAAACTTACAAGTAAATACACAGATATTAGTGGGAGCATTACTATAGTTAACCGCCTGACTGTTTCATGGACTAATGTAGTGACTTTGCATGATTGTAGCATGTGTGGCTAGTGAAAACCTCTTACGGCTATAAGAGAAGAGGACTTTATGACTGCATGATGAAAAAACACGCTCTAGACAGCCTCTGTAATTGCTAGCTAGCTGAAACGTTCGGAGAAACGTCAGATGTCTATATAATAACATTAGCAACCTCACCGAGAGATAGCATCCTGGTCATACATGGACTCACTCCAAGTGAACACCCTTGACTTTTACTCTGGCAGAGCCAGTTATCAGGTTTGACATCATCGATGAAGCAGTATATGAGCCAAGGAATCATTGATTTGTATTATTAGGTTGACAAACTTACTGGTGCATCAAACTCTACCTACCTTGCCAATCATACCTTCCACATATACTACATGGACAAGACTGTTAACATCCCTACAGCGATTTGATTGTACTGTATTGCAAATGGGTGGAAAAGATCATGATTGGTTCCCTCGGGCTATGATCTATGATGTGATTGGTTGATTGACTGACTCAGGCTTAACCTGTGGACCACAGGGAGTATAGGAGAGAAGACGACCCTTGAATACAGAACAGTCTGATCAGTGAGTTCATTGAGGTCGGTCGTTTGTCATTTCTAGAAATGGATAGTGCACTTAATCCTTCCCTGAGAGAGTTTGGTTACATATTGACTCCAGGAAGGATTCATCTCGCCTGGACATTCATTATTGGTGTTAATAGTACACTGGCACAGTTAGCTTCATGTAGCGCGAGGGGACAGGGCCGAGGGGGTAAACCAGACGGACGTGGGCAGCAGTTGTCCTGCTTTCTCTTTCAAGAACTGAAAGAAGAGTGCAGGACAGGTTGTCCGAAAACTGACTCCTACAAATGATAGGCAGCTCTTTTTGTCAGCAGAGATGTGAGTAGATAGACTAGAGGGAGAGGGAATAGAGGCCGTGTGAGTGATAGAGAGCTAGAGAGTCCCAGCTACATTTGTATTGCACTGATTTGCTCTCACAAAGCCACATTGTGTCCGTAAGGCACACAACTTTTACTATTCACTCTTTCTCTCACAAACCCCTCTGGTTTGACAGGGGAGCCTAGAAGTCATTCAAGGGCTTTCCTCTGGCTGTTATCCAGAGCAGCAGAATACATACTGTAGCAAGTCCAACTAAGCCCAGCATAGCAATGCCCTTCATCACGGCTGTGCTGTCATTGCTGCCATGGGTAGTAAATGCTGGGACAGAAACATCTCATTTTATTAGGCAACATTGAACATTCACACCTCCCAGACTGGGGACAAAGTAGATAGAAAACCAGCTGTGCTACATTGCCATTTAGAACCACAATATCAAAGACATTTGGGTCGATGTGTGACATGACCTGACCTGACATGAGCCGGGCCAAAGATAATTATTGCAGACCTAGCCAACTGTACTGTATCTGTAACTTGCTTCCTTGTAAAATATATATAATACAAAAAACTGCCAAAGTTATCCAAAGGGTCTATGGGGATATTGCATGGTAATACTGTTGTAGTTTACCTAGCAGTCCCTCAGTCAATGACTTATCTTCTGAACTAATTACTAACCTGTAGACATTTACTTAACCTACATTTGACCAGAACTTTGACCAACAAACAAACATCCCCAGTGGGCTGGTTGAACCGACGTCCAGTTTTGCCTGCTTCTGGGTCATTAACCTTGAAACGGAGCCTCTTGTTGATCAACAATAGTTCATATTAGCTTTTTCTCAGTTGACAAGTCCCTAAAACATATTTTTGACTCTCTGAGACTATTCAATGAAACATGATGCTCTTACTTTCCGCCACATTCCAACATGACATCCACTATTCCCCTAGAATAACTAAGAGCAGTTCCACCCCAGCAGCCCCCAATGAAAAGCCCTTATTCCAAAAGCTGGTCATATTTTCATTGTCATTGTAAAAAAATCCTTGTTCTAAACCGTAATCACACGTAACTTCAACAAAGCTACTGATGTCATTCCCAACTAGAAAGACAGGAAATGGTATTAAGGAAGGAGGATATACTGTAGCTGATAAGTTGATTGTATTCCAAACACAATGAAGTGAACAACGAAAGGCATCTCCAAAGAAGTTACAAGCAAGAGTATTTTGAGGCATGAAACCCCCAAAACTATAGGAGTGTTTTGTGTACATTAAATGTTGATTTTCCCTTGTCACGTACGGAATGAAAAAACACCATACTTAAGTCTAAGGCCTTATCTTTACAAGTAGGCTGTCATTGTAAATAAGAATTTGTCCTTAACTGACTTGCCTGGTTATATAAAGGTAAAAAAAAAGTAATATGAGTCATAGAACATTCAATTTCTGTGCTACTGTAGATATTATCTCTAGGTAAAGTAGTGCGATGTTTCAAGTCAATGGTCCTGGTTTTCCTTTTGGATCAAAGACCTTCAGTGTTTAATTTACATTCAACTGTGTATACTTACACTATATTACTTGATCTCTAACTTTTGCTCTACTGTATTTTGTATTTCTGAGGGATATTCCTGTTTGCCTTGGACTTTACCTGTTAATTCTACTGTAAAAAGATTCAAAGTAACTTTAGCATGTGTATCCTAACTATATACTGGGTTTAAACATGGCAAGATCTTGTATGTGTGGTCCAGAATAGGGCCATGCTTTACAAACATTGAAGAAAATGCAGCAAAAATGTGTGCTTGTTACAGAATAATGATTTGGTTACCTTAGAAATTTTTACTCTATGAATGAATTGTATACATTGTATTAGATCCAATGATATTATAAAGGTGTAGCATCTGATCTCTCGCCTGATTATTTCCCCCTCTAAACAGCTGCATGGCATGTAGTTAAACTGTTTATGTATGTTAGATCATGTACCAAAATATTCCACCACACAGTAGATACTGAGATCAGGGAAAGTGCATACTGTGCTAAGTGTAGGCCATACTGATTGCACAAGAACTGAGGGTGCACTTCTAAACAGGTTGTTTCAATCATTATGTCTGGATCATTAAAGGCTGAGAAAAACATAATCTCATGACTATTTTCCAGGTCCACCACACAATCATAGCTACATTTCAACAGGTCAACCAACCGAGTCAGAAAGGCTGAAGTTTCTGTCAACTGAACATCTGAAAAATCTCAAGAATGTATTTTGCTGGATGTAACTTTTGAAGACTTGTTAACCGAAATATATTTTCTAACTCTGCTTAAATATACACGTCGTTAACAGTAATACTCAAGGCATGTCCAACGAATACCTCAGGAATGATACATAATAATAATGTGACTGCCACCGCTTCTAAAAATACCTGCACGGTCCACCACCAGAGTAAACTTTCAAGGCTGCTTACTTCCACTGCCTATTGGTGAGCCCTACAGGCTTAAGAAGAACTTCACCTGAATCAGAATGGGAATACCCCGGACCTTTCAGAAAAAAATCCTGTGCCTAATCCAAAATGGGAAATCAGTAGGGATTTAAGTGGAATCCTCTGCTTGATTTAAAATGGGATTGGCCTATTCCAGCCTGCAGGCATCCAGAATCCCAGAGCTGTGCCAAGGAGGCCTTGGGGTGTGTCAGTTAAGCCCTTACATCTGGCATTTAGTCTAGGGGTCATCCATCTCTGCACACCTCTGTCCAGCACATGAACAATAGGCTATATGAAATATTTACGAAATACAATGGAGTACTGCATATCAGGTGCCACACATCAAGTAAGTGATGCAGTGATGGAGGTCAATGTACGCAAGCTGGATATCGAACAGTGCTATCTCAATGGGCCTATCTAAATAACTGTCGCAGAGCAAATAGTAACGTTTTTTCTGTATTCAAGGTATCTGAACTGTATTCAAGGTTGTGTTTGAAGACAATACAAATATAGCCTGCCAAATCAAACAACAAGTGGATTGTTGTGTGTCAAACATGTCAATCCAGATCAGAAGAGGCTTACTGTGTTATTATACAAATAAATCATTACTGTTGACATTGTACAGATTGCAAAGAATGTGAGCAAGAATGCAAAGTATTTGAGTTCTAACAATCAGTGGCGATTTTAGCATGTACATTTTGGTGGGGCAAAAAATAAACAATATTAACAGTGGGATGCATGCTATCAAAGCCACTACACAACACCACACCACACAACACTAAACAATACATCAATTGCACTATAGTGGTGACAAACTGTTAAGGCCTACATACAGCTGTCCCAACAGCAGTCCCAACATTTTACCACTACTATACCTGGCTATTAGCGGAACATTTTCTGGCAGCGAAACAGTTCATTCAGCCTCATTTACTGCCTTTAAAAAAACATAGCTGATATGGCTGACTTGCTTAAACAAATGTGGTTTCTAATGACAATTCAGATGTACAAACTATGGCATAAGGGAACGACAAGCGGATAAGAGGCAATCCATCATTTCGGACGTAGTCAATATAATGGGCTGTTCTTACAGTGTTCTCCCTGTACACCAGGTCAGAACTGTAGGATAAATAAAGGGGTCATATAAGCAGACAATGAAAGCTCTTACAAAATTCGATGATTACATTTCTCTAAAACAGGTTAAAGTCTACATGTGCACCAACAAGTTAGAACAGTAGGCAAAATGAAGAGGGGTAAATAGACCCAATTATTAGGGTGAGGCACATGGGCTACTAACAGCTTACTACACAATATACACTTAGTATTACTTTCTTAGCTGAAGTATACATATCTCCCTGGTATATTACATAATTTATGAGGCAGCATACAATACATTTTTGGACTCACCTTGTGCTGTGCTCACTTGAACAGGAAGGTGGCACGGCGGACCTTCGTGGGCTTCATTGACAGCATGGCCAATGTTGAGTGTTTATCATTTTAAACTTGAAAAAGAGACACTTAATCACAGATTTGGGACCACACAGCCACTCCACTGAATAGCAAGCTAGTGATTGCTTTGCAATGCTTGCAGTTAGCCACTGTCACTGATTCCTTCCAAACCACTCATCGTTGAATTTGTAATTTCCAACTTGTTGTGTAATGTTTGTGTCCAATGGCCGATGAGCACAGATACGTTTTATCTACACTACCGTTCAAAAGTTTGGGGTCACTTAGAAATGTCCTTGTTTTTTAAAGATGTTTTTTTTTTTGTCTATTTAAAATAACATAAAATTGATCAGAAATACATTGTAGACATTGTTAATGTTGTAAATGACTATTGTAGCTGGAAACGGCTGATTATTTACGTAATATCTACAAAGGCGTACAGAGGCCCATTATCAGCAACCATCACTCTTGTGTTCCAATGGCACGTTGTGTTAGCTAATCCAAGTTTATCATTTTAAAAGGCTAATTGATCATTAGAAAACCCTTTTGCAATTATGTTAGCACAGCTGAAAACTGTTGTTCTAATTAAAGAAGTAATACAACTTTCTTTAGACTAGTTGAGTATCTGTAGCATCAGCATTTGTGGGTTCGATTACAGGCTCAAAATGGCCAGAAACAAAGAACTTTCTTCTGAAACTCGTCAGTCTATTCTTGTTCTGAGAAATGAAGGCTATTCCATGCGAGAAATTGTCAAGAAACTGAAGATCTCGTATAACACTGTGTACTACGTCCTTCACAGAACAGCGCAAACTGGCTCTAACCAGAATAGAAAGAGGAGTGGGAGGCCCCCGGTGCACAACTGAGAGGACAAGTACAGTTTGAGAAACAGACGCTTCACAAGTCCTCAACTGGCAGCTTCATTAAATAGAACCTGTAAAACACCAGTCTCAACGTCAACAGTGAAGAGGCGTCTCCGGGATGCTGACCTTCTAGGCAGAGTTCCTCTGTCCGGTGTCTGTGTTCTTTTGCCCATCTTAATCTTTTCTTTTTATTGGCCAGTCCGAGATATGGCTTTTTCTTTGCAACACCGGCCCTGAATGACGGATCGCCACTGCTAACAAAATAGGAGATATGAATTGACCAGCCTTGGCTTTTCTCAAAACCCTTTTTGTTAGTGAAGCAGAATGTATATACAGTGAGGGAAAAAATTATTTGATCTCCTGCTGATTTTGTACGTTTGCCCACTGACAAAGAAATGATCAGTCTATAATTTTAATGGTAGGTTTATTTGAACAGAGAGAGACAAAATAACAACAAAAAAATCCAGAAAAACGCATGTGAAAAATGTTATAAATTGATTTGCATTTTAATGAGGGAAATAAGTATTTGACCCCTCTGCAAAACATGACTTAGTACTTGGTGGAAAAACCCTTGTTGGCAATCACAGAGGTCAGACGTTTCTTGTAGTTGGCTACCAGGTTTGCACACATCTCAGGAGGGATTTTGTCCCACTCCTCTATGCAGATCTTCTCCAAGTCATTAAGGTTTCGAGGCTGACGTTTGGCAACTCGAACCTTCAGCTCCCTCCACAGATTTTCTATGGGATTAAGGTCTGACTAGCTAGGCCACTCCAGGACCTTAATGTGCTTCTTCTTGAGCCACTCCTTTGTTGCCTTGGCCGTGTGTTTTGGGTCATTGTCATGCTGGAATACCCATCCACGACCCATTTTCAATGCCCTGGCTGAGGGAAGGAGGTTCTCACCCAAGATTTGACGGTACATGGCCCCGTCCATCGTCCCTTTGATGCGGTGAAGTTGTCCTGTCCCCTTAGCAGAAAAACACCCCCAAAGCATAATGTTTCCACCTCCATGTTTGACGGTGGGGATTGTGTTCTTGGGGTCATAGGCAGCATTCCTCCTCCTCCAAACACGGCGAGTTGAGTTGATGCCAAAGAGCTCCATTTTGGTCTCATCTGACCACAACACTTTCACCCAGTTGTCCTCTGAATCATTCAGATGTTCATTGGCAAACTTCAGACGGGCATGTATATGTGCTTTCTTGAGCAAGGGGACCTTGCGGGCTTTCAGTCCTTCACGGCGTAGTGTGTTACCAATTGTTTTCTTGGTGACTATGGTCCCAGCTGCCTTGAGATCATTGACAAGATCCTCCTGTATAGTTCTGAGCTGATTCCTCACCGTTCTCATGATCATTGCAAGTCCACGAGGTGAGATCTTGCATGGAGCCCCAGGCCGAGGGAGATTGACAGTTCTTTTGTGTTTCTTCCATTTGCGAATAATCGCACCAACTGTTGTCACCTTCTCACCAAGCTGCTTGGCGATGGTCTTGTAGCCCATTCCAGCCCTGTGTAGGTCTACAATCTTGTCCCTGACATCCTTGGAGAGCTCTTTGGTCTTGGCCATGGTGGAGAGTTTGGAATCTGATTGATTGATTGCTTCTGTGGACAGGTGTCTTTTATACAGGTAACAAACTGAGATTAGGAGCACTCCCTTTAAGAGTGTGCTCCTAATCTCAGCTCGTTACCTGTATAAAAGAAACCTGGGAGCCAGAAATCTTTCTGATTGAGAGGGGGTCAAATACTTATTTCCCTCATTAAAATGCAAATCAATTTATAACATTCTTCACATGCGTTTTTCTGGATTTTTTTGTTGTTATTCTGTCTCTCACTGTTCAAATAAACCTACCATTAAAATTATAGACTGATCATTTCTTTCTCAGTGGGCAAACATACAAAATCAGCAGGGGATCAAATACTTTTTTCCCTCACTGTAGCTAAGTTTCATGCTTGAGTGAGATAAGCAATATTTTTGTCATTTTTATCATATGGAATTTGAAGCCAAGGATAATAGCTCTTAGCAAGCCATGGAATATGAAATTGTATGGTCAGAATGAATTAATAAGATTCATTCTTCTGCCATAAGCAGCAGCAGCTCAACCTTGGATCAGTGCACCAATGACACGACCTGTCATCATATACAGTTGAAGTCGGAAGTTTACATACACTTAGGTTGGAGTCATTAAAACTTGTTTTTCAACCACTCCACAAATTTCGTGTTAACAATCTATAGTTTTGGCAAGTTGTTTAGGACATCTACTTTGTGCAATTCAAGTAATTTTTCCAACAATTGTTCACAGATTATTTCACTTAAAATTCACTGTATCACAATTACAGTGGGTCAGAAGTTTACATACACTAAGGTGACTGTACAGCTTGGAAAACTCCAGAAAATGATGTCATGGCTTTAGAAGCTTCTGACAGGCTAATGTACATAATTTGAGTCAATTGGAGGTGTACCTGTGGATGTGTGGATGTACAAACTCAGTGACTCTTTGCTTGACATCATGGGAAAATCAAAATAAATCAGCCAAGACCTCAGAAAAAAAAATTCAGACCTCCACAAGTCATCCTTGGGAGCAATTTCCAAATGCCTGAAGGTACCACGTTCATCTGTACAAACAATTGTATGCAAGTATAAACACCATGGGACCACGCAGCCGTCATACCGCTCAGGAAGGAGACGCATTCTGTCTCCTAGAGATGAACGTACATCGGTGTGAAAAGTGCAAATCAATCCTAGAACAACAGCAAAGGACCTTGTGAAGATGCTGGAAGGAAACAGGTACAAAAGTATCTATATCCACAGTAAAACGAGTCCTATATCGACATGACCGGAAAGGCCACTCAGCAAGGAAGAAGCCACTGCTCCAAAACCGCCATAAAAAAATCCAGACTACGGTTTGGAACTGCACATGGGGACAAAGATCGTACTTTTTGGAGAAATGTCCTCTGGTCTGATGAAACAAAAATAGAACTGTTTGGCCATAATGACCATCGTTATGTTTGGAGGAAAAAGGGGGAGGCTTGCAAGCTGAAGAACACCATCCCAAACGTGAAGCACGGGGGTGCCAGCATCATGTTGTGGGGGTGCTATGCTGCAGGAGGGACTGGTGCACTTCACAAAATTAATGGCATCATGAGGAAGGACAATTATGTGGTAATATTGAAGCGACATCTCAAGACATCAGTCAGGAAGTTAAAACTTGGTCGCAAATGGGTCTTCCAAATGGACAATGACCCCAAGCATACTTCCAAAGTTATGGCAAAATGGCTTAAAAAACAAAGTCAAGGTATAGGTGTGGCCATCACAAAGCAGAACTGAAAAAGCGTGTGCGAGCAAGGACGCTTACAAACCTGACTCAGTTACACCAGCTCTGTCAGGAGGAATGGGCCAAAATTCACCCAACTTATTGTGGGAAGCTTGTGGAAGGCTACTCAAAACGTTTGACCCAAGTTAAACAATGTAAAGGCAATGCTACCAAATACTAATTGAGTGTATGTAAACTTCTGACCCACTGGGAATGTGATGAAAGAAATAAAATCCGAAATAAATCATTATCTCTACTATTATTCGGACATTTCTTAAAATAAAGTGGTGATCCTAACTGACCTAAGACAGGGAATTTTTACTAGGATTAAATGTCAGGAATTGTGAAAAACTGAGTTTAAATGTATTTGGTGTATGTAAACTTCCGACTTCTACTGTAACTGCAGCAGCATAGTTCAATTAGTGCAGTTTATATGGGTTATGTATAAATTATAAATTGTTAATGAATTCTTGCAATGTCCTCCTTATTGTATGTTCATGTTCATCACTGATTAATTCATACTGTAGTTCATTATAGTGAACCTGTGTATTCAATAAATTTGATTCCAAATCAGTAAATGGTTAATTATGAATTTGATAGTCTCAAATTCAGTATTATTTTGCAAAATCATCACAAATGTGTATTCATTACGTAGCAATTATTTTAGTAATATATTGATATAATTTTTTTAGCAATGAAATTAGATGATTCAATTTAGACTAGGCTAGCCTTGGGGTTGTAATGCAAACATGATGCCCTAAACAGAGGAGAAAGGAATAGTTCTGGAAAATTCTACTGGAATCTGTGTGGACCCCATATATATATATATATTTTTTCATTCTGAGGACTGTTCCTGCTAGCTAAACCTGATTCTAGCCACACACACTGGTGGGGGACAAAGGATTTTGGGGTGAGTTTGCTGGCCATTACTTTCACTTGCTTGCTATGTGAACTAACCAAAATATGAAAAGCGATAGTATTCATTAATTGATTAATGTTGCACAGTCTTTCAATTGTATGTCAAGAATTTATGTAAAATGCCACTTTTGTTTGAATAACAGATTTACAGATACATGCAAGGTGATGATGTGACTATATTGTGTGACAGCTCTAGCTAGCAAATAGCTTATTCATATACAGCGTAGGAGGTAGTGGCTATCAAGCTAGCATGGTGCTTTCTAAATTCTCTGATCCAAGGTTTTCCATTGCAAAATCCACATCCAAAACGGTTCGGGTATAGTCACTGTTAATCTGCTGTTTTAACGCCTCTAATAAAAATTGAAATGTTTCAGTGACAGCTAGATAGCTAACGTTAGCTTGCTATAATCTGAATGCTTAGTAGCTAGCTATCGCTAGCTACCTGACAACGTATGCGGAGTATCAAATACAATGTTCTGTATTTTAGCTTTTGTTAAATAATTTAAACGGCAGGTTATTCGCCTTCTCCACAAGTTACCAAGCTAACTGATTGTGTTATCTACGTTTGCATGCTCATCATCTACTGATCAGATGGTCCAAGTTAACCAGCTGGCTAGCTATAGATAGTAGCTGCATACTACTACACTCGCTAGCTAGCACAGCTGGGTGTCAGCCAACTACGCAATTTATTTTCAGCAAATGCATTTCCATTTATCCAATTTATTTTCGCATGTGCAATTATAAGCAGATGCCATTCCAAATAGTGTACGCGATGTTTTTGGACGCGAACAGCTTGCCAGTCGTCACATTAAACCCCTGTCATGTTCATGTCTGTCCACTGACACTGTTGTGATGTTGCACATACGTCGCCTGACATCATTTTGGCACCAACATCTCTTTTGTCCTCCCTCTCAAGCTACTTACTTTCTTTCCTATTCAATTTTAAAAGTACTGTAATAATAAATGAAGTTAATGAAACACCTAAATGCTGTCCCCCATTATAATGTGTTTATTACAGACCCAATGACTGGAATAAAGTGATAGAATTCTTCCTCTGCCAAGATGTCAAGTAAGAAAAAGTTTAGCCATCAGATAATGAAAATATGAGTACTTCTGTTTGGTCTCTGATAAAGCTTGGCAACTATGGCTACAAAAATGTGAATTTACAAATGTATATGTTTTCACAATAAAATAAATTGAGTTTCAGCATGAAGTATTAACCTCTGGTAGCCTATATGATTTCCTAGTATTATAATTGATAGGTTAATAATTAGCCATCATGTATTTGCTGAGAGAGAAATAGAAAATCACAAAATTCAGATCTAAATTTGATGGGATTGATTTAATCAACATTGAGAGATGTAAAAGGGGGCTTTTTGCCTCGATTTTAACATCTCACCTTTTCTTTCAAAACAGAAAGGGAAAGAGAAAGGCCATATGCCCCTCCCCCTTCCCCAGCCCCTACAACAGTAAGTATGTCTGATGGCACATGGGAAGCCATTTGGAAAGGGATATCCCATAATAACATTCATGCCGGCTATTATCTTTCAATGTTAACTTGCTACTGTCCATTTTGAGAGGCACATATTTTTGGGGGCTAACTTGTTTTTAAAAGTGGAATCCATTTGGCCATTTAATATGGTATACCCTGCAGATAGTCCTTTTACCACAGTAGAATTGGTCAATGCAATAGGCTTTACAGTCTCGGATAATAAGCTCCACTTCCTAAGATGTGAGGTACCATATACAACATACTGTAGACTATACATTATTTTCATTACAAACAACACTAATGTATAGATAACATTGCTGTCTTGATTATCCTTCTTGTTGCTTTAGCATGAGTGCAAGTCTTTTTCAGTTGATTTTTACAGCTTTTCAACATTCATGTTTTCACCAGTTTTTCATTGATTTTGTCATGCTTTACCCCATTATTTTATGTCATTTCTCATCTGTGTTTCTGTCTCATTTGTTTCCCATCAGCAATTGCCCAACACCCCTGGCTTTGTGGGGTACAACCCCTACAGCCATCTGGCTTACAACAACTACAGGCTGGGAGGGACAACAAGCAACAACAGTCGGGCAACGGTAGGAATAATGACGTAGAGAAAACACCGGGATAAAACGCAAGACACAGAAGGAAACTAACATCAATATTTAAAACAAGTATCTAGTTTGATTGAAACAGCCTAATCTAGCTTGCTTATTAAAACTCAGTAATAACGTATATGCAGATATGCGCTATAACAGCTCTTGACATCTTTGCTCTTTGGCTTTCTTTAGAAATAGTACATTTTCCAGTGCTTATAAGAGCAGACATTCTTGAACAGACAGATAGTATGATTCGTCTAACCCATTCCATTACCAAGGCTTTCTGAGATGTATGCCATCTCAAGGCTCCTCTGCTGCCTTCATCATACTAGTGCAGACTGGCCAAGTGTCCATCTGTGTGTATTCAAAATCACTTGATCCTGCCCTTCAAAGTCTGCATTGCATGATAGCCATGCTAAGTAACCCATGCCATCAGCATTGCCATGGCATTATAGACCCAATGCTTGGCATGGGTTTCGGCTGCTACGGGAATAATTCAGTCGCTGCATGCAAGCTGTGGTTTGCACTCGGATTCTGATAATGGCATTATGTCACGCAGTGTGCAAATCTCAGCTTTAGGGAGATTTTGTATTTTCTTCCATCAGCGTTACTCAATCATAGTCTCTGTGTGATTTCTGTACACTGGTTGGGCTCAAACAGGCTTTAATTAAATGAAGGTGATTGAACTGAGGGTGTTGTAGTTTGATGCGTCTTTGTTGGGATTTTTACATATACTTTGTTGAAGGTTGGATGATCAACTGTGCGGATGCATATTTTCCTGCAGGGTGGTTCTCAGTCCAAACTTTGCTTAGTGTAAAATTGTATGACTAGACATTTTTAACACCAGTTGGTGTCCTAACTTTGACTTTGAATCTAATAAGTGCCTTTTTATTTCCCAGAATTCTTCAGGAATAAACATTCCAAAGCCACCCAAGCCGCCAGACAAGCCGTTGATGCCATACATGCGATATAGTCGCAAGGTAAGTTGTCTACACGTAACATTACTCAAACCCAAACTGCTCCATCATGCGCACCATTGCAAGACATATTAAAATACTGTACCATACCCTTACAACACGCAGCACTTTAGCCAGGGTTAGGGACGAGCACTCTTAATGTACACTACACATTGTCTGCCCCATGTGTCCATGAAGGTAGGTGTGAACTGTGAAACTAGACATACAGCAGCCTAGCCATTAAGAGCACTACAGACAGACTGGGATATCTCCCTGGAGATGGAGTTTAAACACGGCCTCCATAGGTTTGTGGAGATAATGAGCCCCTGTCTGGTTCTCATCACCAGGTTTGGGATCAAGTAAAAGCCTCCAATCCCGATCTGAAACTATGGGAAATTGGGAAGATAATCGGTGGCATGTGGAGGGACCTCACTGATGAGGAGAAACAGGATTACTTGAATGATTACGAAGCAGAGAAGGTTGGTTTGTTTTACCGGGGTGTTTATTTACGGGGTTGTTATGGGTGACCAGTAACAAGTGTCTCCAACAGTTGTCAGAAGGGTCCCTCCAGTCATCATTCCTTCCTTTGTAAAAATACTGAGTAACTTTTCTTCAATGTTGAATAGTTTGTTTTTTGCATTGAAGGGGCACGTGTCAACGGTCTCTCCCTTTGTCACATCTTTGTCTCTCCTCTACAGATTGAGTACAATGAGAGCATGAAGGCCTACCACAACTCTCCAGCCTACCTGGCTTACGTCAACGCTAAGAGCCGCGCCGAGGCCGCTCTGGAGGAGGAAAGCCGACAGCGCCAGTCTCGTCTCGACAAGGGCGAGCCGTACATGAGTATCCAGCCAGCAGACGACCCAGATGGTAAGACACTCTCAGCACTGCTAGTATTACCATGTCAGTCACACTGTATTTGAGATCAATGGCTTCACTGAGTTCCAATAAGAAACAAGGCAACACACATCACATAGAAACATACATCAAAACTGGATTTCTGAATTACACCCTACAGGAAATTATGCTTGTCTCGTATCGAGCTGGATAATGGTATACAGGAAATGCATAACAAATCTTGCGGTAATTGGAAACACCCAAGATATAAAAATGTGATAGTTAGTATCCCTATGGGTTAATTTCTCAACAAGCTGTACATTGATCACTTCAAAAAGATTTGCCACATGAGTTGCTTTATAGATGCAGAGAACGGGGAGACTCTGAACAAATTGTTCTGTTGGTTTTGGAGAAAAAGCACAAAAAAAAATTATATGTGAAGATCAACCGATGCAACAGGGCACTGGATGGAGATGATGATCATCTTTCTCCACCATCAAATGGACGATGTTAATATGAAGCCAAAATTGTATTTCTTTCTCCCAAATGCACAGACAATCAAATGCACCATCTTGCGCCCACTGCTATTTTCAAAGGGTAGCATCCTTCACAGACTTCCAATGAAATGGTGTTTGACTACAGCAATAAATCACTTTATTTATTTAATCACTGCAGTTTTGGATTTCTTTTGTCAATTGAATGACTTGGAATGAATGAATTCTCCATGTGTTCAATAAGAAGTTGGCTTTATTAAAGAGGCAATTTCTTCTCTTACATTTATGACTTACTTTGATGTTAGTGTTATAGAGGACAGCTTAATTTGACCCTGGATTTAAAAGAAAAGTGTCATGTACTTAGAGCTTGGATCTTCACTTAGTTTCGCAATATCCTCTAGTGTTTCTGGGAAATAAGAAGAGCACGAGCGCCAGTAAAAACCACCAAGACGTTTCTGGAGTAAATGAGTAAGGTTTTTGAGAGGTAGAATTTCAATACCATTCACCACAACAATGTTGAAACTTCCTTTGCAAATGTGTATATTCAAGTATATTCAAGTATATTCATGCAACAAACATGTAAACAGACAAATATGCAGACATTTCGGACTGATATAAATGATTTAACCAAACATAGGTATGTCAATGTTAAGCTATGTCCGATTAAGATATGCCAGATCAGATTTATTTCCTGAGGCCGACCACATTTACATTTGTTGGGTGGGAACTCTCCGCTCTTTACCCATTGACAGTTGTATTCATTGAGCTCTGAAAGACACATAGCGCCCGCCACATGCCTTTTCCATTCTCTTTCCCAGATTACGACGACGGATTCTCCATGAAGCACTCGGCTGCCGCCCGTTTCCAGCGCAACCACCGGCTGATCAGCGAGATCCTGAGCGAGAGCGTGGTCCCCGACGTGCGCTCCGTCGTCACTACCGCCCGCATGCAGGTCTTGAAACGGCAGGTCCAGTCCCTTATGGTGCACCAGGTACGCTTCGCTGGGTCTGTCAGTCTTCAGTCAGTCTTTTTTCAGTCTTCCTAGATACATATAGATATTACTATACTTAGCCCTATTAAGTTGGATGTTTCCAGTCATGGTGTTATTGTCATGGTAACCTGGATATCAGATCCGTTCTCCTTATTTGATAATTGAGTAATAATTAAAAACACGTAATCAGTCAGGTAAATTGGCAGGTCTCTCTCTGTCTGTCTGATTCACAGAGGAAGCTGGAGGCGGAGCTACTCCAGATTGAAGACCGCCACCAGGACAAGAAAAGGAAATTCATCGATGCCACAGAGTCTTTCAACAGCGAGCTGAAAAGGGTATGGAATCATCATGGTATTGATGCTTCTACACCTGCATTGCTTGCTGTTTGGGGTTTTAGGCTGGGTTTCTGTGCAGCCCTCTGTGACATCAGCTGATGTAAGAAGGGCTTTATAAATACATTTGATTGATTGATCTAGGAACTTGTATGCAATCTATTGTGTTGCACATAGAAAATATTACAGCGTTGACCTCAGGCAATGTGGAATGGGGCAGTTCTGCATTGTAGAGATCTGCAGCTGCTAACTTTATCCATGTGTCCTGGCTAACATGCGGCGTCATCACTTCGAATTTGTAGACTGAATCCAGATACTGCACTGTCCAATGTTGACACCTTGATCAGAATGCACTGTGTAGTCCATACCCCAGGTGGCGCCATTTACTTAGAGTCAATGTTCTTCCTCTATGCTTCACAATGGGCAATTAAATGAAATAAAATGATTGAAAGGAAAATACCTAGTCAGTTGTATGCATTCAAATGAAATGTGTCTTCCACATTTAACCCAACCCCTCTGAATCAGAGAGGTGCAGAGGGCTGCCTTAATCGACATCCACGGCGCCCTGGGAACAGTGGGTTAACTGCCTTGCAATGTAGTATCATTGTAGAGGAACAGGAACTGTGCCATATCTGATCAAGGTGTCAACATTGTACTCGCTACTCACTGTCCATGTTACTAATCACAGTTGGACAGGTGTGAGATTGATTGTGAGATTAATAGCATTAATCCCCAGCATTAATCCCCCGGTGGGGAGACTCAACATGTTGCCACTCTGTGCCCAGCTGTGTTGTATGAAAGTGGAGGTGGACATGGAGAAGATATCTGCAGAGGTCGCTGCGGCAGAGGATGCATCCCGCAGGCGTATGTCGGAGCGGGAGAAGGAGGCGTCCACGTCCTCTAGCCTGGAGGAGGAGGAGAAACCAGTTGGCCCGTCAAACGGCAGCAAGAGCCAGCAGGAGTCTGTCAGTGACAGCAGCAACAAGGAGAGAGAGGAGACAGAACCCAGCCCCATGGATACTGGTGGTGAGGCTCAACCGTATGAATCACTAACCCGTATGGATTTAAATGTATGGTTATGGTCAGGTTCTGGTCAGGTCCCCTGAGTTAGGTATTTTCTCTTGGGTAGATGCTTCTCTTGGGAGATTGTCTGCTGAGCGCATTTTACAATGTTATTTTCACGTTTGAAACTACAGTGGTTTGCTGTCCCCTAATATTTCCTGCTTTCTTGGTTACAGAGAAGTCAAAGGCATCGGAGGAGTCGACGGCTCGTCCTGCCAGTGAGGTTGAGGAGGGGGCGCCGTCGGAGGACAAGGAGAGTGTTCTGGAAGGGATGATGGAGGAGGGCACCAGTGACAGTAACACGGGGTCGGAGACCACATCTGCCGTGACGGAGGACGCCACGCCCAGCGAGCCAGCAGCCTCAGAGGGGCCGAGCAGGGCACGCCCTACCGCCCACTGAGGAGTCGACCTCTGACCTTTGGGCCGAGAAATGTCCATGATGCATCATTCCATCTCTACAGTCACACTCTGATGATAACACATTGTACATTAGTATCTATGTGGACAAAAGCTGTGTTTAGATGAGTTTTATTTCCGATGGGAAGTTTGATGCAATTGGTTGAATCTTCAAAGCTCTGTTGGCAGGGTCAAAATAGACCTGCTGTCAATTTGCGAAGCGCTTCAAGTCCACAAAGCAAAGCAATTATCCCAACTAAAGTGAATGACATCTAAATGAGTCACAATTCATACGGTGAATTCACCGTATTTCCATCACAGACCGCAGTGCCAGTCGATAGCAACCATCCATCACCTGTCAATATATCAAAACATATCTCCTGTCTTATTCTATGGTACTATATCTGGCAGACACCAGATCTTACCGATTGAGGCTGGTTGTTAAAACTGTCGCAAAAACGAAGTTGTTCAATGTTTAATGACTTGTTCTTTGGAGTGTAATGTTATTGTTGCTTTCAATGTTGTTTTTGCATGGCGTCACAACTCCTCAAGTGGAAGAGTTTGCTTAGGAGCGGAGGGGGTGGGGTGACTCTCCTCTGCCCAATATTTTTTTATGTTTACTCTTAAGTATCAGTATTAAGTGACAGTATTGTCTCAGGAGTTAATAGAAACAAGTAGTTGTGTTCATTATTTATTATTATTCTTGTGTATTTTGAGTCCTGGGCCCAGTCCATCCGTCCACCAACCTGTTGTATGCTAGGAGTTCATCCATGCTCCACAGTGCTCTACCAGTCAGTGTTCTAAAGTTAGCTAGCTCTCAATCAAATCAAAAGCTGTATGCTTAGAACAACCTTTCAGTGTTATGTTATTATGATCAGTAGTACAATGTTCAACCCAGAACAAACTCTTCAATGTGAATATGCAATGTAATAGGCAGTGTTACAAGGTTGGCTTGAACGTGAGGGGTTTTTCATAACATCCTAAAGCAGAGTGAGTCATCAACGTACTGTCTTAGAAATTGATTTTGTTTGCCATATTTATACCAATAAACTTTTCTACCCTGACATTAAGTTGTTGATGACAGGGTTTGTTTTCAATGTCTCACGCATTGTGTATAGAATGGTAGTCATTCACAGTTATTCCCACTCTCAGGCTGAGGTGACAGAGGATAATTCCATGTTGGAATTCAAATGTATTTGTCACATACACGTGTTTAGCAGATTTTATTGCGGGTGTAGCGAAATGCTTGTGTTTCTAGCTCTGACTGCAGTAATATCTAACAGTAATATCTAACAATTTCACAACAGTACACACAAATCTAAAGTAAAGGAAGGGAATTAAGAATATATTTATATTTGGCCGAGCAATGTCAGAGCGGCATAGACTAAGGTACAGTAGAATACAATAGAGTACAGTATATGCAGTTGAAGTCGGAAGTTTACTTACACTTAGGTTGGAGTCATTAAAACTCGTTTTTAAACCACTCCACAAATTTCTTGTTAACAAACTATAGTTTTGGGAAGTCGGTTAGGACATCTACTTTGTGCATGACACAAGTAATTTTTCCAACAATTGTTTACGGACAGATTATTTCACGTATAATTCACTGTATCACAATTCCAGTGGGTCAGAATTTTACATACACTAAATTGACTGTGCCTTTAAACAGCTTGGAAAATTCCAGAAAATGATGTCATGGCTTTAGACGCTTCTGTTAACCTGTGGATATATTTCAAGGCCTACCTTCAAACTCAGTGCCTCATCATGGGAAAATCAGCCAAGACCTCAGAAAAAATTGTAGACCTCCACAAGTCTGGTTCATCTTTGGGAGCAATTTCCAAATGCCTGAAGGTACCACGTTCATCTGTACAAACAATAGTACGCAAGTATAAACACCATGGGACCACACAGCTGTCATACTGCTCAGGAAGGAAACGCGTTCTGTCTCCTAGAGATTAACGTACTTTGGTGTGAAAAGTGCAAATCAATCCCAGAACAGCAAAGGACCTTGTGAAGATGCTGGAGGAAACAGGTACAAAGGTATCTATATCCACAGTTAAACAAGTCCTGACAGCATCATGTTGTGGGGTGCTTTGCTGCAGGAGAGACTGGTGCACTTCACAAAATTGATGGCATCATGAGGCAGGAAAATGATGTGAATATATTGAAACAACAACATCTCAAGACATCAGTCAGGAAGTGAAAGCTCGGTCGTAAATCCGTCTTCCAAATGGATAATGACCCCAAGCATACTTCCAAAGTTATGGCAACATGGCTTAAGGACAACAAAGTCAAGGTATTGGAGTGACCATCACAAAGCCCTGACCTCAATCCTATAGAAAATGTGTGTGCAGAACTGAAAAAGAATGTGTGAGCAAGGAGACCTACAAATCAAATCAAATCAAATGTATTTATAAAGCCCTTCTTACATCAGGTGATGTCACTGAGAGAGAGAGAGAGAGAGAGAGAGAGAGAGAGAGAGAGAGAGAGAGAGAGAGAGAGAAAAATTAAGAGAGAGATAATTAGAGAGAGCATACTTAAATTCACACAGGACACCAGATAAGAGAGGAGAAATACTTCAGATATAACAGACAGACCCTAGCCCCTGACACATAAACTACTGCAGCATAAATACTGGGGGCTGAGACAGGAGGGGTTTGGAGACACTGTGGCCCCGTCTGACGATACCCCCGGACAGGGCCAAACAGGCAGGATATAACCCCACCCACACTGCCGAAGCACAGCCCCCACACCACTAGAGGGATATCTTCAACCACCAACTTACCATCCTGAGACAAGGCCGAGTATAGCCCACAAGATCTCCGCCACGACACAACCCAAGGGGGGGGGCAACCCGGACAGGAAGATCACGTCAGTGACTCAACCCACTCAAGCGATCCCCCCCATAACTGACCTAAAACAGGGAATTTTTACTAGGATTAAATGTCAGGAATTGTGAAAAACTGAGTTTAAATGTATTTGGCTAAGGTGTATGTAAACTTTTATACATTTTGTATTTATTTCACCTTTATTTAACCAGGTAAGCTAGTTGAGAACAAGTTCTCATTTACAACTGCGACCTGGCCAAGATAATGCAAAGCAGTGCGACACAAACAACAACACAGTTACACATGGAATAAACAAGCGTACAGTCAATAACCCAAAATAGAACGTCTATATACAGTGTGCAAATGGCGTGAGGAGGTAGGTAATAAATAGGCCATAGTAGAGAAGTAATTACAATTTAGCAGATGATGATGTGCAAGTAGAGATACTCGTGTGCAAACGAGCAGAAAAGTAAATAAAAACAGTATGGGGATGAGGTAGATTAGATTGGGTGGGCTATTTACAGATGGACTATGTACAGCTGCAGCGATCGGTTAGCTGCTCAGATAACTGATGTTTAAAGTTAGTGAGGGAGATATAAGTCTCCAGCTTCAGCGATTTTTGCAATTCGTTCCAGTCACTGGTGTTGGCTTTGAGGATGACCAGTGAGATATACCTGCTGGAGCGTGTGCTACGGGTGGGTGTTGTTATCGTGACCAGTGAGCTGAGATAAGGTGGAGCTTTACCTAGCATAGATTTATAGATGACCTGGAGCCAGTGGGTCTGGCGACGGATATGTAGCGAGGGCCAGCCGACTAGAGCATACAGGTCGCAGTGGTGTGTGGTATGTGTTATAAGGCTTTGGTAATGAAACGTGTGGCACTGTGATAGACTGCATCCAGTTTGCTGAGTAGAGTTTTGGAAGCTATTTTGTAGATGACATCGTCGAAGTCGAGGATCGGTAGGAAACTCAGTTTTACTAGGGTAAGTTTGGCGGCGTGAGTGAAGGAGGCTTGTTGCGAAATAGAAAGCCGATTCTAGATTTGATTTTGGATTGGAGGTGTTTAATATGAGTCTGGAAGGAGAATTTACTGTCTAGCCAGACACCTAGGTACAGTGAGGGAAAAAAGTATTTGATCCCCTGCTGATGTTGTACGTTTGCCCACTGACAAAGAAATTATCAGTCTATAATTTTAATGGTAGGTTTATTTGAACAGTGAGAGACAGAATAACAACAAAAAAAAACAGAAAAACGCATGTGAAAAATGTTATAAACTGATTTGCATTTTAATGAGGGAAATAAGTATTTGACCCCCTCTCAATCAGAAAGATTTCTGGCTCCCAGGTGTCTTTTATACAGGTAATGAGTTGGGATTAGGAGCACACTCTTAAAGGGAGTGCTCCTAATCTCAGCTTGTTACCTGTATAAAAGACACCTGTCCACAGAATCAATCAATCAATCAGATTCCAAACTCTCCACCATGGCCAAGACCAAAGAGCTCTCCAAGGATGTCAGGGACAAGATTGTAGACCTACACAAGGCTGGAATGGGCTACAAGACCATTGTCAAGCTGCTTGGTGAGAAGGTGACAACAGTTGGTGCGATTATTTGCAAATGGAAGAAACACAAAAGAACTGTCAATCTCCCTCGGCCTGGGGCTCCATGCAAGATCTCACCTCGTGGAGTTGCAATGATCATGAGAACGGTGAGGAATCATCCCAGAACTACACGGGAGGATCTTGTCAATGATCTCAAGGCAGCTGGGACCATAGTCACCAAGAAAACAATTGGTAACACACCATGCCGTGAAGGACTGAAATCCTGCAGCGCCCGCAAGGTCCCCCTGCTCAAGAAAGCACATATACATGCCCGTCTGAAGTTTGCCAATGAACAGGACAACTGGGTGAATGTGTTGTGGTCAGATAAGAACAAAATGGAGCTCTTTGGCATCAACTCAACTCGCCGTGTTTGGAGGAGGAGGAATGCTGCCTATAACCCCAAGAAAACCATCCCCACCGTCAAACCTGGAGGTGGAAACGTTATGCTTTGGGGGTGTTTTTCTGCTAAGGGGACTGGACAACTTCACTGCATCAAAGGGACGATGGACAGGGCCATGTACTGTCAAATATTGGGTGAGAACCTCAGCCAGGGCATTGAAAATGGGTCGTGGATGGGTATTCCAGCATGACAATAACCCAAAACACACGGCCAAGGTAACAAAGGAGTGGCTCAAGAAGAAGCACATTAAGGTCCTGGAGTGGCCTAGCCAGTCTCCAGACCTTAATCTCATAGAAAATCTGTGGAGGGAGCTGAAGGTTCGAGTTGCCAAACGTTAGCCTCGAAACCTTGGAAAAGACTTGGAAAAGATCTGCAAAGAGGAGTGGGACAAAATCCCTCCTGAGATGTGTGCTAACCTGGTGGCCAACTGCAAGAAACATCTGACCTCTGTGATTGCCTCCAAGTACTGAGTCATGTTTTGCAGAGGGGTCAAATACTTATTTCCCTCATTAAAATGCAATTCCATTTATAACATTTTTCACATGCGTTTTTCTGGATTTTTGTTTTGTTATTGTGTCTCTCACTGTTCAAATAAACCTACCATTAAAGTTATAGACTGATCATTTCTTTCTCAGTGGGCAAACATACAAAATCAGCAGGGGATCAAATACTTTTTTCCCTCACTGTATTTGTAGTTGTCCACATATTCTAGGTCAGAACCGTCCATGGTAGTGATGCTAGTCGGGCAGGCAGGTGCGGGCAGTGAGCGGTTGAAAAGCATGCATTTGCACAACTTACGACTTCAACTGTACATATGAGATGAGTAACGCAAAATATGTAAACGTTATTAAAGTAACAAGTGTTCAATTATTAAAGTCTATGTATATATGGCAGCAGCCTCTAATGCGCTAGTGATGGCTATTTAACAGTATTTAACAGTCTGATGGCTTTGAGAAGAAGCTGTTTTTCAGTCTCTCAGTCCCAGCTTTGATGCACCTGTACTGACCTCGCCTTCTGGATGATAGCGGGGTGAACAGGCAGTGGTTCGGGTGGTTGTTGTCCTTGATGATCTTATTGTCCTTCCTGTGACATCGGGTGCTGTAGGTGTCCTGGAGGGCAGGTAGTTTGCCACCCGTGATGCGTTGGGCAGACCACACCACCACCCAGGGATGTCCTTGTCCCATCGTGCACTAGTGACTCCTGTGGTGGGCCGGGTGCAGTGCATGCTTACATGGTCGCCAGGTGTACGGTGTTTCCTCTGACACATTGGTGCGGCTGGCTTCTCGGTTAAGTAGGCATTGTGTCAAAAAGCATTGTGGCTTGGCTGGGTTGCGTTTCGGAGGATGCATGGCTCTCGATCTTTGCCTCTCCTGAGTCTGTATGGGAGATGCAGCGATGAGACAAGACTGAAACTACCAATTGGGTACCATGAAAAATTTGATAAAAAAACTTGATGATTGAGTTGGAGGTGTGCATGGCCATGCAGTCATGGGTGAACAGGGAGTACAGGAGGGGGCTGAGAAGGCATCTTTGTGGGGCCCTAGTGTTGAGTATCAGCAAGGTGGAGGTGTTTTTTCCTACCTTCACCACCTGGGGCGGCCCGGCAGGAAGTCCAGGACCCAGTTGCACAGGGCAGGGTTCAGACCCAGGGCCTCAAGCTTAATGATGAGCTTGAAGGGTACTATGGTGTTGAATGCTGAACTATAGTCAATTAACAGCATTCTTACATAGGTATTCCTCTTGTCCAGATGGGATTGTGCAGTGTGATGGTGATTGCATCGTCTGTGGATCTATTGGGGCAGTAAGCAAATTGAAGTGGGTCTAGGGTGTCAGGTAAGGTAGAGGTGATACGATCCTTGACTAGTCTCTCAAAGCACTTCACGATGACAGAAGTGAATGCTACAGGGCGATAGTCATTTAGTTCAATTACCTTAGCTTTCTTGAGTACAGGAACAATGGTGGACATCTTGAAGCATGTGGGGACAGTAGACATCGGTGGCACTGTGTTATCCTCGGTAGCACTGTGTTATCCTATCCCTGTGCAATTGTGACCTAATTTGAACTGGACAGCTTTTATAAGACATGGACTCTAGGCAGAATGTGTTACACTTCCAACGGCATATCATACACAATCTATGGCACCCAATACTGATGACAGATTTGAGACTATTTGTTAAAGATGTGGTACACTGGTCTGTGTCCTCTGATCTGCAAGGTACAAGGGAGTGGATTTCCTGTTTTCAATATAGCACCTTTCCAGCTGTCTGAAGTAGTGTTATCTTTTGTAGTTAATATTTTTAACCAACAGTATTGTTAGCAAGCTTTGTCACTTTTGCAGCTAGATTTCATGTGCAGGAACCATACCAGCAGCCCCATGTAATTTGAATTAGTAGAAAAGACTTTCCCATTCAAATCAACATCCATGATGGGTGGACCGTTGACCTATTGAGTTTACCCATGAGTGTCGCAGTCCAATTTCTGCAGCTCATAATTGTCCGTTATAATTATTATATTTCTATGATCTACCTTCTGCAATAGCGATGAGATTTGTCACAGCTTTAATGTAGGTGCAGAGGTACAGAGTTGTCCCTCTGCAGCAGTCACCTGTTGCACAGAATTGTGGTTAGTGTTTCTTTTTTGGTTTCTTTTCCTGAGCGTCTTAAATTCAAAGCCGCAACCGCACAGGCAGACAGGTGTGCAACTTGTGCAGAGTCGGCGGAGAGTAGGGGAGAATAAGACTGAACGTGCCCTTTACAGACAAAGATAAACAAGACAGCGGTGGTACTGCCTAAGCAGAAGTGTAGTGGTGGTAAACACAATGACAAATGTATACCGTATGAGTATTGGTGAAAGGGACTTTTGGAGAAATGACTGAGACCTTTGTGTAAATCCCTTATTTGTCGAGGTTGTCAAAGGGGACATGAAGAAACATTAGTATATCTCTAATATTTTGGATTAAACACACATGAAGCATTGATTGTAAGGAGTCTGTCTCACCTTAGATGTTCTCTACATATCAGTCACTTGCTCTGGGAGGCCTGCTTTGTAGCTGTTGGTTTGGCAAACACCCAGAATTGCAAAGACACTAATAATAGTCCCTTCAATGCATGCTGTTTACAGAATGAGCATCCATCTCGTTTGTTACTTACCTGTGCAGTAAATACTTTTCAGTATTTGTTTTTTAGTTATATTTGTACTTTTATTCTAGCTAAATGTATCTCAAAGTTGGTTATTTGCTATGCTGCCGATTTTATTTTAATACAGACTTTGTAGTACAGCCTTTTCATCCAACATATTAGTACACTTTTTTAGTACAACCCAAAATAGTTCTACCTGGAGCCAAAAAGGGTTCTACCTAGAACCAAAAAGGGTTCTCCTATGGGCATAGTTGAAGAACCCTTTTGGAACCCTTTTTCTAAGAGTACATACAGTACATGTATTGTAATGATAATCAGTATGCCCTGTTTGACCCGGAGACTGAGCTTTTCCTTACCTTCATCCCTGCTCCACCTGAAAGTACAGGCAGGTGTGAGGATAAACTGAAGACAATAGAAAATAGTAGACAAAAGTAAAAAATACAATTAAAATCAAGGTCTAATGGCTTTTAATCCAACATCAGCTGTAAACTCAGTCAGAGATGGCATGGCCAATTTCATCAACATCTAAGCCTATTGATAAGTAATGGGGTTGTAATGGCGAGGTGAGAAACCTAATCTATACCACTTCAGGACCTATATATTGTGGTCTCAATGAACTGATGTAGCCTTTTCTTCACTGTAGACTGCAAAGAAAAACAAGCCTCAACAGCACAAGCGTAATGGTGTTATCTTTCTAGTGACTGAACAGACAATACCTTTTCCCTTGACCACTGCGGTCACTGAGATCTTTGTGTGTCTTAGTGTCTGTGTTGAACAACATCAAATCAAATCAAATGTATTTATAAAGCCCTTCTTACATCAGCTGATGTCACAGAGTGCTGTACAGAAACCCAGCCTAAAACCCCAAACAGCAAGCAATGCAGGTGTAAAAGCAGGGTGGCTAGGAAAAACTCCCTAGAAAGGCCAAAACCTAGGAAGAAACCTAGAGAGGAACCAGGCTGTGAGGGGTGGCCAGTCCTCTTCTGGCTGTGCCGGGTGCAGATTATAACAGAACATGGACAAGATTTTAAAATGTTCATAAAACAGGCAGAACAGTTGAAACTGGAGAAGCAGCATGGCCAGGTGGACTCGGGACATCAAGGAGTCATCAGGCCATGTAGGCCTTGAGGAATGGTCCTAATGCTCAGGTCCTCCGAGAGAGAGAGAAAAAAAAGAAAGAGAGAGAGAGATAATTAGAGAGAGCATACTTAAATTCACACAGGACACCAGATAAGAGAAGAAATACTCCAGATATAACAGACAGACCCTAGCCCCCCGACAAATAAACTACTGCAGCATAAATACTGGGGGCTGAGACAGGAGGGGTCGGGAGACACTGTGGCCCCGTCCGACGATAGGATATAACCCCACCCACTCTGCCAAAGCACAGCCCTCACACCACTACATGAACACTAATTTCCTCTCATAGCGTGTTCAACAGCAATGTTCCATAGGTAGTAAATCACCAACTACAAGTGGGATGCAGTTCTATCTCTCTGTACTGTCATACAAATTATAAAACCTCAAATGGTTCATTTGCCAATTTCCTGCACAGTCTTGCACAATGCAACCAACAAAATTTGCATTCACTCTCATTCCTAGTCATTGTTTTTCACAAGACACCCGGGGGAGTAAAGGTGTTAACTATGAACCAGGAAAACTTTTTTTAGTATAGTTCAAAGGGGAATCTAGCGCCTCATCTACACTAGCGGGCTGTCTCTCTACTTTCACAACTTGTGTTCAGAGAGAAAGCGCAGTTTTAACTCTCAATCAACATGACCGCTGTCAAAGGTGAGCACATCATTCAATGTTTCATTCATTTTCATAAATGTGGAAAAGTGATAAATAGTTGATTATTCATAGGATATTAGCTTCCTGCAATTTTTCAACTAATAACAACTTTTATCAAAAGGAATATAAATACATTTTGCTCTAAGATTTATTTGTCCAAAAAATACATATATAAATAAATATGTTTTGTATAAGTAGGGGTTATATTGAATTAAATGACTAAAAAGGCACTACTATGGGGCAAGATTAGCAAAACTATGTCCAGTCAATTGCTGCATGCATGTAGACAACGATATAGGAAAATAGTAAATGTGCTTCCGTTAGGTAAACATAGTGTATGTAATGTAGGGTGCTAAGATGGAAAGGCTAACTCAAGCCACACAGCTGTATAGCTACCGTAGGCTATAATCATTCAATTGAGCTTTTACTTCTTATTAACACAATATCTGTGAATCGCTGACATCTGATGCCCTTGTTTAATTAATTCATTGTTTAATTGATTTTTAACTGTTAATTAACTTGTTTAAGTGTTTCAAATCAATTGAGTATAGAAATACTGAAACTGGAACCAGGTTTGTAAGACTGAGATGGTTGCAGGTACAGCCCCAGTACAGCCCCTGTTTTGAAGGTTTGAGAATTTCCAGTTTTCTGATCATGTGATGAGTCAAAGGGGGATTTTTGAAGGTGTTTTTTGTTTCTTTGTTTCTTTTTGTCTCTTAAAAAATAGATATATAGTTTTAATGCTTTTCAAATGTGGGTATGCTATGATATCTTTGAACAACCAATCAACTGGTGCATCCCCTTCTGTTACCAGCAGATGTCCTTGCTATGTCTTTTGTTGCACACTGTACAACAGGGGTCCTCAATTACATTAATCCGTGTGAATATTGTTCCTTGAGTGGATGGTCATAGTTATATATGATTTGTACACTGCAAATTAACTGCAAAAATCCAAAACAGATATAGTATTTGATCATTTCAAACCTTGAATACATTGAGATACGATCACATATGCCTCTTTATTTATGCATGGGAATATTTGGGAACAGATTTTCGAAATTAAAATCTCTTTGAGCTGATTTCCTGGTGATTTTCCAGTGTTTTATGTCCAACAACAAACGCTCAGGAAACTTGGGGGGACAAATAGAATCACCTGTGGGATGAATTTGGCCCGTTGGCCACTTATTGGGGAACCCTGCGATATAAGCTAAATACCTAACAGTTGAGACAACTCAAATTCATTATTGACACTTATAAAAAACAGTGACGTGTCTTTGAACTCTTTCCAAAGATTGTTCTTATAGTCAACTAGTGTAACATATCAGTCTATTTATTGATCAACTGGTACTCTAGAGCTTTAACCACACCTTATCTGGTTTTCAGATATCCGAATCTTAGTACCAGCTCTGCTGATCTGGACCTCTTTTGAAGTAAGAACAATGGATGAACACAATCTTCAGTATACCATTTCATACAGTACCATTTGTATGAAGTATTAATAGTCTATTGATATAATTTCTTTGGACTATAATTTAAATGACATGTTGATAACTCACTTAATAACATGACACACACTCTACCCACAGAAATGCACAAACACTACACTGGTACTAACCACAGTCTTTCATTCAAGAGCATACTGTATAGTTCGACTTCCTCTCAGGAAGTGGCATACTCATTTGAAAGCATGCCAGTATATCAAGGGTCCAGATGCAGGGTACATTGTGTCTGCTTTATTTTGGACCCAGTTCCCTGAACCTGAACACTAATATATTTGAATACATTTTATTAGAATTCAAGGCATTCGATTACACCAGTCAATCATCAATTATCCTGATTGACAGTATGTCCCATTGTCTTTTTTTCAGACTTGCTTCTCTCAGAATGAAAACATGACTACAGAGTTCGCCACTGATTACAGTGATTACCCCACAGACAAGAATGACTTGGATTATAGATATTGGACCCAGCAATGCCAGAAGGAATCCAACCGCCACTTCCGCTCCTGGTTCATGCCCACCTTCTACTCCCTCATCTGCTTCCTCGGTCTGGTCGGTAACATCCTGGTGATCGGTACCTACGTCTACTTCAACCGGCTGAAGACGGGGACCGATGTGTTCCTGCTCAGCCTGTCCGTCGCAGACCTGCTGTTCGCTGTGTCGCTGCCCTTCTGGGCGACCAACTCCATGACGGAATGGGTGCTGGGGCTGTTCATCTGCAAGGCCATGCACACCATCTATAAGGTCAGCTTCTACAGCGGCATGTTCCTCCTCACCTCCATCAGTGTGGACAGGTATGTTACTGCAAATGCGAACGCGTTCTCAAAGACAAACCTGTTTAAATAAAAGCCTGGTCGAAACGTGTTGCAGTGTGTGTCCTGCTGTGACCTAATAGGCTGATCTGCTCCTATCTCTGCTGTGACCTAATAGGCTGATCTGCTCCTATCTCTGCTGTGACCTAATAGGCTGATCTGCTCCTATCTCTGTAAATATTTGTATTAATGAGCAGATATATGAGCCTTCTATATCAAGCCTACCTTTTGTCATTTTTCCGACAGGTACTTCGCCATCTCCAAGGCCGTCTCTGCCCACCGCCACCGCTCCACAGCCGTGTTCATTAGCAAGGTGGCCTCTGTGGTCATCTGGGTGATGGCGCTGGTCTTCTCTGTGCCCGAGATGTCCTACACCAACATCAGCAACAAGACCTGCACCCCCTACACCGCCGGCTCTGACCAGGTGCGCGTGGGCATCCAGGTGAGCCAGATGGTCCTGGGGTTCGTTCTGCCTCTCCTAATCATGGCCTTTTGTTACGGCGCCATTGTGAAGACCCTGTGCCAGGCCCGGAGCTTTGAGAAGAACAAGGCCATCAAGGTGATCTTCGCTGTGGTGGCGGTCTTCCTGCTCTGCCAGGTGCCCTATAATCTGGCACTTCTGCTGACCACTCTCAACACGGCTAACGGGGGCAGCAACGACTGCATCTATGACAACAGCCTCCTCTATGCCTCTGACATCACCCAGTGCCTGGCTTTCCTGAGGTGCTGCCTCAACCCCTTTGTGTACGCGTTCATCGGGGTGAAGTTCCGCCGCGACCTCCTGAAGCTGCTGAAGGATCTGGGCTGTATGAGCCAGGAGAGATTCTTCCAGTACACCTGCGGAAAGAGGAGTTCAGCGGTCGCCACGGAAACCGAGACCACAACCACTTTCTCCCCCTAAAGCTGCCAATGCTGCCTAATCTGACGGCCTTTTCAACATGGACAAGACCTTGTGCACAGCCTATGTTTATTTCTGATTATATTTCAAATGTTTTCTTGTAAGTGTTTTCTTGTAAGTTCTGTAGGTCACTGAAAAGGTCTAAAGGACATATATGTTTACAGTATCAGGCAGCTTACTTGTCGTCACCAGGAATTGATTTGGATAAAAGTCATTTTTTCCTGTTATATAGCTGCATGTGGAGGATCAGCACTGTAAATACTCAATATCTTTGTATTATTTCTGTGTTGTTTTGAGTCTTATTTCCGAAGTCTTGTAAATAAAAAATAAATGAAAAAAGGTGTACTCTGGTCTCTAAACTATAATTTGACACCCTGTTCAAGTGACCACTTGTTCAATAACCCACATTAAAAAATATAAAAGTATTCTAGGGTATACAGTGGGGCAAAAAAGTATTTAGTCAGCCACCAATTGTGCAAGTTCTCTCACTTAAAAAGATGGGAGAGGCCTGTAATTTTCATCATAGGTACACTTCAACTATGACAGACAAAATGAGGAAAAGAAAATCCAGAAAATCACATTGTAGGATTTTTAATGAATTTATTTGCAAATTATGGTGGAAAATAAGTATTTGGTCACATACAAACAAGCAAGATTTCTGGCTCTCACAGACCTGTAACTTCTTCTTTAAGAGGCTCCTCTGTCCTCCACTCATTACCTGTATTAATGGCACCTGTTTAAACTTGTTATCAGTATAAAAGACACCTGTCCACAACCTCAAACAGTCACACGCCAAACTCCACTATGGCCAAGACCAAAGAGCTGTCAAAGGACACCAGAAACAAAATTGTAGACCTGCACCAGGTTGGGAAGACTGAATCTGTAATAGGTAAGCAGCTTGGTTTGAAGAAATCAACTGTGGGAGCAATTATTAGGAAATGGAAGACATACAAGACCACTGATAATCTTCCTCGATCTGGGGCTCCACGCAAGATCTCACCCGTGGGGTCAAAATGATCACAAGAACGGTGAGCAAAAATCCCAGAACCACACGGGGGACCTAGTGAATGACCTGCAGAGAGCTGGGACCAAAGTAACAAAGCCTACCATCAGTAACACACCTCGCCGCCAGGGACTCAAATCCTGCAGTGCCAGACGTGTCCCCCTGCTTAAGCCAGTACATGTTCAGGCCCGTCTGGAAGTTTGCTAGAGAGCATTTGGATGATCCAGATGAGGATTGGGAGAATGTCATATGGTCAGATGAAACCAAAATAGAACTTTTTGGTAAAAAAGGACAAAGAATGCTGGAGGACAAAGAATGCTGAGTTGCATCCAAAGAACACCATACCTACTGTGAAGCATGGGGGTGGAAACATCATGCTTTGGGGCTGTTTTTCTGCAAAGGGACCAGGACGACTGATCCGTGTAAAGGAAAGAATGAATGGGGCCATGTATCGTGAGATTTTGAGTGAAAACCTCCTTCCATCAGCAAGGGCATTGAAGATGAAAGCGTGGCTGTCTTTCAGCATGACAATGATCCCAAACACACCGCCTGGCAACGAAGGAGTGGCTTCAGAAGAAGCATTTCAAGGTCCTGGAGTGGCCTAGCCAGTCTCCAGATCTCAACCCCATAGAAAATCTTTGGAGGGAGTTGAAAGTCCGTGTTGCCCAGCGACAGCCCCAAAACATCACTGCTCTAGAGGAGATCTGCATGGAGGAATGGGCCAAAATACCAGCAACAGTGTGTGAAAACCTTGTGAAGACTTACAGAAAACGTTTGACCTCTGTCATTGCCAACAAAGGGTATATAACAAAGTATTGAGATAAACTTTTGTTATTGACCAAATACTTATTTTCCACCATAATTTGCAAATAAATAAATTTAAAATCCTACAATGTGATTTTCTGGATTTCTTTTTCTCATTTCGTCTGTCATAGTTGAAGTGTACCTATGATGAAAATTACAGGCCTCTCTCATCTTTTTAAGTTGGAGAACTTGCACAATTGGTGGCTGACTAAATACTTTTTTGCCCCACTGTAAATACTGTAGTATTCAATGTAGTGTTTTTTCAGACTTAGTGTAGTATTCACTGCACTGTTTTGCGTACTTTACTGTAGTATTTACTGTAGTGTTTACTATAGTATAGTGTATACTGTAGTATAAATGCTGTAGTAAAAGAACTGTAGTAAATACTATAGTAATTAATGTAGTGATTTTACAGGTTGTACTATACTGAAATGTTTACTGTAGTGTTTTTGCAGATTGTAGTATACTGTAGTATTTACTGTAGGGTTTTTGCAGATTGTAGTATACTGTAGTATTTACTGTAATGTTTTTGTAGACTGTAGTATACTGTAGTATTTACTGTAGTGTTTTTGCAGATTGCAGTATACTGTAGTATTTACTGTAGGGTTTTTGCAGATTGCAGTATACTGTAGTATTTACTGTAGGGTTTTTGCAGACTGTAGCATACTGTAGTATTTACTGTAATGTTTTTGTAGACTAGTATACTGTAGAATTTACTGTAGTGTTTTTGCAGACTGTAGCATACTGTAGTATTTACTGTTTTTGCATACATGGTGTTTTTGTTTTACAATCTTTGAAATAGAAGTGGAGGCTTTCTCCTTCAGGAAACCTACTGGAGAAATACTAAAACAGCAAATACAGAAACCTGTATATAGGTAGGACTATGGTCTGAACAGCTAATTCCGTGCTTCTGCTCTTTTCTATAAAAATTAATATGTGGTCTATACTTGGCATGTATGTTCCTCACTTATGGTGGCACAAATTGCGATACAGGGGAGGGGAATGGGCTTTTTAAATAAACTAAATTAAATAATGTAGTGTTTACTGTAGTAAAAAAAGTGTAGTGTTTTTGTGGACTGTAGTGTTCTTGACATTACTGCAGTTAATACTGTAGTGTTTACTATAGTATTCTACAGTATATTACAACATTCTATAGCAGGGCTGCCCAACCCTCTTCCTGGAGATCTACTGCCCTGTAGGTTTTCAGTCCAACCATAATTTAGCGTATCTGATTCAGCTAGTTAAGGTCTTGTTGAGCAGCTAATTTGTAGAATCATGTGTTAAATTAGGGTTGGACTGAAAATCTACAGGACAGGAAGAGGGTTGGGCAGCCCTGTTCTATAGTAAGTACTACACATGATCGAGGGATTCTACAGTGCGGTATAGTATTCTACAGCAGGAGTAAGTAACCCTGGTCCTGGTAACCCTGGTCCTGGTAACCCTGGTCCTGGTAACCCTGGTCCTGGTAATCCTGGTCCTGGTAACCCTGGTCCTGGTAACCCTGGTCCTGGAGTGCCACAGGCACTTCATGTTTTTGGTTTAGCTGACCTGGAAGACCAGGTGTGTTGAATTTAGGCACTGAACTGATTAACAGTATACTACAGTTTACTATAGAATTCTATAGTAAGTACTGTAGTATTCTATAGTAAACTGTAGTATTTTTTAATGTGGGAACCCTACTTCTAGGCTATTTGACATGTTATATATCCACCAATTTACAGTACCTTGCTTCAGTATGGGTATTTGAAGCCTGTAAGTCTTTATTTGTATAGTCCATCTGTAGATGCTCTACAGACTATCAGCAACATTTCAGCTAACTATCTACTAACCCTAATCCTAACCCTAACCTTAACCCTTACCCTAACCCAGACTTTCCCAAACTCGGTCCTCAGGACCCCAAGGGGTCCCAACAGATAGGTTGTTGATAGTATGATCATCTGTAGAGCATCTACAGATGGACTATCCGGACTATCCAAATAAAGTGTGACCTTGAAGACTTCCACAGGACAAAAGAACATCACATGACATGGTTAATAAATGGTTCGCATTCAAACTATGGGGTTACAGAGGACATTAGCAATAGTCAGACATTGCCAGACACCGTCTCATTCACCTACTCGTTTCAAAGCTAACCTTGGAGAGTTCACTTCCCCAGAAAAGCAATAGGCTATTGTTTGTAAGAAAGGGTTTAACCCTTTACATCCTTTCTGAAAGGAAAAGATAAGACATGGGTTAGACTCGTGCCCTCTTCACGACTGTGTTCTCTAGTACACTACCCCTCCTTTAAATTTCACTCATTCTAGTTACAGATGTCTGTAAAATACACTTAGAAAATTCTAAATCTCCATGAATTATATCATTTATAATTCAAATGTCCTGTTGCTGGCTCAAATGAATATCCTACAACTGTATGTGCTTCACACGTTGATGACATCATCCGACCTAACCCAGAATGATAGAGTTCAGAGCAAGGGCTTGTGAAACAGTGGGCTGACTAGATGACAGTAGGAGGGGTTGGGAGTTACCAATAAAAGCATTCTACTCTTGGATTCATTTACTTTGAAACTTCAGGGATATAAACAACCCCTTTCCTTACACATTGAGGACAAGAGAACAACAAAAGCAGGTAAGATACCTGAAACTATATTTCAGTATACAGGATCTCATACATGTGACGGAGGGAGATTAAGAATGCATTTAATTAGAATATGTATACTGTGTTTACTTATTGTTACACTTTGGGAAAAAAAGATGTATGCAAGCAAGAATCAAAAAACATTAGTTAGTACTGTATTCATCACGGATAGATAATTGTGTCTTTACAAATGCAAAAGTAGGGATTTTTCAGTAATAGACTTACACTACCGTTCAACAGTTTGGGGTCACTTAGAAATGTACTTGTTTTTGAAAGAAAAGCCATGTCTATTAAAATGACATCAAATTGATAAGAAATACAGTGTAGACATTGTTAATGTTGTAAATGACTATTGTAGCTGGATTTTTTATGGAATATCTACATAGGCGTACAGAGGCCCATTATCAGCAACCATCACTCCTGTGTTCCAATGGCACGTTGTGTTAGCTAATCCAAGTTTATCATTTTAAAAGGCTAATTGATCATTAGAAAACCCTTTTGCAATTATGTTAGCACAGCTGAATACTGTTGTTCTGATTAAAGAAGTAATAAAACTGGTCTTATTTAGACTAGTTAAATATCTGGAGCATCAGCATTTGTGGGTTCGATTACAGACTCAAAAATGGCCAGAAACAAAGAACGTTCTTCTGAAACTCGTCAGTCTATTCTTGTTCTGAGAAATGAAGACTATTCCATGCGAGAAATTGCCAAGAAACTGAAGATCTCGTTCAAAGCTGTGTACTACTCCCTTCACAGAACAGCGCAAACTGGCTCTAACCAGAATAGAAAGAGGAGTGGGAGGCCCCGGTGCACAACTGAGCAAGAGGACAAGTACATTGGTGTCTAGTAAGTCCTCAACTGGCAGCTTCATTAAATAGTACCCGCAAAACACCAGTCTCAACGTCAACAGTGAAGAGGCGACTCCAGGATGCTGGCCTTCTAGGCAGAGTTCCTCTGTCCAGTGTCTGTGTTTTTTTTGCCCATCTTAATCTTTTATTTTTATTGGCCAGTCTGAGATGGCTTTTCTTAGCAACTCTGCCTAGAAGGCCAGCATCCCGGAGTCGCCTCTTCACTGTTGACGTTGAGACTGGTGTTTTGGGAGGACTATTTAATGAAGCTGCCAGTTGAGGACTTGTGAGGCTGATAATGGGGCTCTGATAATGGGGCTCTGTAATGGGGCTCTGTACGCCTATGTAGATATTCCATACAAAATCTGCAGTTTCCAGCTACAATAGTCATTTACATCATTAACAATGTCTACACTGTATTTCTGATCAATTTGATGTTATTTTAATGGACAATTAAAAAAAAATGTTTAAACAAGTGACCCCAAACTTTTGAATGGTAGTGTATATCTATTATTCTTATAAGTATTAAGTGTATCGTGGTGAAGGTGGGTTGAGACCTCATGCACACGCTACCTGCCATACACATAGAGATTGGACGTCCTTCGCAGGGTCGCAATCTAATGCTACAACCTCATGCTACTGCAACTACAGTATGTGTTGCCCCTAAGGCTGATAGAATGATGTTGAAGTATGTCACATAACGGAGAGCCTCAGGCATCAACTTTCCTCACTCTGACTGGAATGTGGAAATAGTAGGCTATAGTACACTACATCAACACTAAAGGGGGTCTTTATAAGGCCTCCCGAGTGGCGCAGTAGTCTAAGCCACTGCATCTCAGTGCTAGAGGCCCCACTACAGACCCTGGTTTGATCCCGGGCTGTATCACAACCGGCCGTGATCAGGAGTCCTATAGGGCGGTGCACAATTGTAAATAAGAATTTGTTCTTAACTGATTTGCCTATTTAAATAAAATAGGAAGCAGTTCTTAGATGTAACATCTGCACATCTTTTCATTTCTGTAAATACCATTGGTAAATCAGGATGGAAAACGTATGGTCTCTGATTGCTGTATCAGCACTGGACATGTTGAGGGGCCAACAAGGGTTGTGTTGTCATGGCGACTCCCTCTGTCCCTGTGACTCACTGGGTGCCTTGCCTGTCTGAGAGAGGGGGAGGAGAGGGTAGAGTCTATGATCTCCCTCTTACACACTACACACCCTTCCCCTGACTGCTTCCTCAACTATCTCTGTAAGCAAACCTTTCACTTTCTCAAGATATTGCATCATACTTCTAGGTCAAACATGTACGTTTCAGAATGACTATGGCCCTTACCTATACTCTTGCATGTGTGATGCTAATCAACCACAGTATTGACAAGCAACTGGTAGGCAGAAAACCTGAAGATATGAGTATTTGTTCATCGCCAGTAGCTGTTAAGCCAACAGTAAACAGGTCTCATATAATTAAGTATTACTCATATTTAGATGCAGCTCTTTCCACTGGGTTCGCACAGAGCTGACCTTTGTTGACAATACTACCAACAATACAATGAAAGTTTGTGGAGGGTTCATATAGTTCACGGGACAGCTGCAGGTCTATTGAGACTGGGAACCGCCGGGTGGAGTTCACACATAATGTGGAAGAGTGATATTTGAACTTATTTCAGTCAAGATAACATTGTGCCAAGATAACAATGTGTGTGAGTCCAATGAAAAAGCAATATGAAGTGAATCATAAAACAAACGTGTAAATCATCTACTGTACCACATCTGAACTTTTAGTACTGAGCCTTCTACTTGGGTTCTGTTGAATTATAATGTCCTTTAACTGACAGCTTTTTCTTAGTAGGCAATTCTGGTTGAAATTACGTTCCTTACAACCAGACAGTTTTAATAACCTTTCCCCTCTGGGTTACTTAACATTTGATCTGTAATGTAGATTTGTATACATACATGTACATTTTAGCAAAGTGTAAATATAACTTGTACAGGGTCAAGTGTAGGGTAGGCACAGCTGTCGTATTTAGGTCAGTTAAGACACAGTGTAATAACCTCCATTCATCTCATTGACAAACCAATGTTCGTGAGCTCGCCCGTGCTAATCAAATCAAAGTGTAATATGGGATGTGAGAACGAATCCAATTAACAACCCAAAAAGCACTGTAACAGTAATCCAAATGCAATCTATATATACAGTACCAGTCAAAAGTTTGGACACACGACACAAAAGTTTGGACACACTTACTCATTCTAGAGTTTTTCTTCATTTTTACTATTTTCTACATTGCAGAACAACAGTGAAGACATCAAAACTATGAAATAACACATATGAAACCCAAAAAAGTGTTAAACAAATCAGAATATATTTCATATTTTAGATTCTTCAAAGTAGCCACCCTTTACCTTGATGACAGCTGTGCACACTCTTGGAATTCTCTCAACCAGCTTCATGAGGTAGTCACCTGGAATGCATTTCAATTAATAGGTGTGCCTTAATTTGTGTAATTTCTTTCCTTCTTAATGTGTTTGAGCCAATCAGTTGTGTTGTGACAAGGTAGGGGTGGTATACATCTCAACATCAACTGTTCAGAGGAGACTGCGTGAAAAGGGCTTTATGGTCAAATTGCTGCAAAGAAACCACTACTAAAGAACACCAATAATAATAAGAGACTTGCTTGGGCCAATTGAAATGGTTTGGGATGAGTTGTACCGCAGAGTGAAGGAAAAGCAGCCAAGAAGTGCTCAGCATATGTGGGAACTCCTTCAAGACTGTTGGAAAAGCATTCCAGGTGAAGCTGGTTGAGAGAATGCAAAGAGTGGCTACTAATGTAAATGACATTTTGATTTCTTTAACACTTTTTTGGTTACTACATGATTCCATATGTGTTTTTTCATAGTTTTGATGTCTTCACTATTATTCTACAATGTAGAAAATAGTAAAAATAAAGAAAAACCCTTGAATGAGTAGGTTTGTCTAAATTTCTGACTGGTACTGGAAATGCACCACATGAATTTACACAAGATATACTAAGAATTATATTTACAGCAGTAGATATATTAGAGTGAGCTAATCCTTCTTGTGTGTCTGTTTCAGAGATTTACGTGATGCCTATAGCTGGATCCATGTCCCACATAATACCCAATCACATTCTGAGGGTGGGTCAGAGTACCTGCCTGGACTCTGCTCATGAGGCGGCTCTGGGGTGCAGTCCGAGCGCCATGATGGACCACAACGGGAGTTGCAGTGAACAGGATGACCTGGACATCTCCCTAGATAACCTGAACCAGCTCATTCTGGAACTGGACCCCACGTTTGAGCCCATCCACTTCAACAAGAGGTCACAGTCCAGCAGCCTCCACACAGGTAGGACAATGAGTACAAACTCGCATGCTTTATTTAAACTGTCGATTATCTAAATTTTTTCAACAGTTTTGAAAATGGAAAATATCCAACTTAGTCAACGAAAGGGTTCAGACCTAGGGTACTTTTCCGTCATAAAACATGGCTAGAAATATCTGCAGGTACGTTGGCTGGAGACCAAGCCAAGCTTGAATAACAACTTACATTGTGCCCATTCATGTACCCATGGCCCGGGGCTATGTAAAAATCCACCCATAATTTCACATCAGTTTAATGTTACAAAATAGAGTACATTTGTCTGGGGTTACTGCCCAGCCCAAAAAAACATACCACACCCAGAACATCAGAGGCAGACACACTGGTGCTTTAAATACAGTCAACCTTTTCAACAGTCACTGTCTGACATGGTCTGAACAACTGAAAAACCGAAGTGAGCACAATTCCATATATAGAAGTATTCATTCTTAGAAAACCAAAGAACAAATGGCGTGGGATGTACTGAATGAGGTCACAGTAATTGTGATGGATATAGTTACTGTTACTACCTACTCATCAACGGATCTCCCCGTTAGTACTAGTCACCATTCCACGTTAACTCTAGTCACTACATAACAGTGACCCGCCCGTCTCACTCACCCTGACCACAGTATACCTCACCTCAGTGGCATGGGGCAACAGACTCATCTATTTCAATAAGTTCCCGTCATTACTGACAGGCGGGTAGATCATACAGTCAGACAGAATCTTGGGGGAACAAGTTGAAACTTCTCTAGGAAATTCTCCATGGCAAAGTACTGCATTCTCATCCTCACAGCAGGAACACAGTGTTTGCTTGGTGTATTTGAATAGGCAGGGTTGGGACTCACTTGAACAAGTAAAAGCCTGCATGACATGGAGGAATTTCAACCTTCTGTCTTTCGCCTCCCAGGAAAACACTTCTGTGGTATACACTGACTATACAAAACATTAAGAACAGCTGCTCTTTCCATGACATAGACTGACCAGGTGAATACAGATGAAAGCTATGATTCCTCAATGATGACACTGGTTAAGAATGGCCCACCACCCAAAGGACATCCAGCCAACTTGACACAACAGTGGGAATCATTGGAGTCAACATGGGCCAGCATCCCTGTGGAACGCTTTCGATGCCTTGTAGAGTCCATGCCCCCGACGAATTGAGGCTGTTCGGAGGGCAAAAGGGGGGTGAAACTCAATACTAGGAAGATGTTTTTAATGTTTGGTATACTCAGTGTAGTATTGACATAATAAAGCCACGCCCATCTAATACAGACACAAAGCCATAGAAGGGAAAGGAATGGGGTGTACGAGTGTGTACACGTATGAGATTAAACGAGTCTCCACAATCTGCATGAGTATGAGTATGTGGCTCTTGAAAAGGCAAATACATTTTATCTGTAACGGCACGCAATGGATATGATTTTTTATCACAGGAAGACAACTATTTCAACACTTCTCATTCATATTATGGGGAAGGAAACGTTGAAGACCTACAGCTTTAAATGTGTGTGATCACTTCTCGTAAGTGACTGTATGTTAGAAACACAAGAAGAACAAATCCCACGAATTGTGTGACTTATTGCTCGCCGAATAGGGAAGTTCAGTTCATTCACTGGCTAAGCCACTGAACATTCCTTTCTCACGCTTCTCTCGGATGTTCTTCCTCTCTCCTCTCAGATAACATAACATTAACAATATGAGAAATTGCATAGACCTATTAGGTTTTCCATTCCCTTTATCTATTTGATATTTAGCACCATTTGCTCCAACTTCCTCTGGCGTTCTCCCTCTCTCCTCTCCAGATGACTTCTCCTCTCCAGATGAAGATGTCTCCAACTGTGTGCTGGTCCCCAGAGGCTGTTCTCCAAGGAACATCTCCACCTCCTTCTCCTCCGTCTCCCCCTCCTGCAGCATTCCCATCCCACTGTCCTCTGCTTCTGGCTCCAGGTGCAGCCCCCAAAGCTCCCTGGTGTTCTCTGATGCCTCCTCTCGCCCCCCACTGCCATGTGGAAGTGTCGTCCGACGGCGGCTGCCCTCAATGCATGGAGGCGATGTGGGCATGTGTTCATCCCCGGTCACCCTGCGCATGTCACACTCTCACAGGAACAGTGCTGTCTCGATGATCTCCACGTCGCCCGGCTCAGAAACCAGTTACATGATGGGCAGGTCAGACCCCTTCACACTCTGTTAATACATGCTTTTGGAAATTACTTTAATATCTGAGTTTGATGCAAAGATAATGGCAAGTTAGACCAGTCATGACTCCATAGAGCAACACTAACTGGTGTTGTCACAGATTGACACTTGAAAGCTCAACCAATCCTCTGTCTGGACTCCACAGTGCCGTAAACATCTTATTTATTCAACTCATCTCTCTTCCACAGCTATCAGTCCTTGCTCAGTGACAGTGAAGGCGATAGCCCCGAGTCTCTCCTCCTCTACCGCACATCCAGCTCCTACAGCGACGTGTCCAGGTCCTCGACCAGGCCGTCCACCAACAAGCCCTCGCCGACCGGCCCATCACCACTCGGCCACTTCCAGGGGATCCACAGCAGCCCTCACAGCAGCCCTGCCTCCCTGGCTGGGTCACTGACAGACATCCCTGTGTTGTTGGTCAACGGAGCTCCAGAGCGGGAGCTCAGCCCCCAGTCACCTCCAGAGGCAATGGTCCCAGACATACAGATCAAGCAGAGGCCCAGCTCCAGGCCGTCCTCGCCATCTCACTGTGAGTCCTGATGATGATGATCCTCGTCAATCTGTTTAAAATTTAAAATCTCTGTCCAGTGCCCTCTGCTGGGAATAGGTTTGTGTGTATTCAATAATAAAAGCATGTGCATTTTATTTTCATGGTCCCTCAGCTTTCCAAGGCCATTTCCAAGGCAACCAGCACTCCATGAAGTTTGTCATGGACACTTCTCAGTTCTGGTTCCGCCCACACATCAACAGAGTTCAGGGTATGCATTTTGAGAAGAAATGGGGACAATATATTTGGCAACAACTGTATGTACGTTGTTGCATTTTATGTTCTATTTTAAGCTTTAAAGATGCAAAGCAAATTTATGTTTAAACAGAAAACAAAATCTTAGATTACAATGAATTATTTTATTAATACAAACAATGGTGACTCTATGGGATACCCCTGCACTGTCTGAGCTGTATCTGTGGTATCTGTGTTATTGTAGCTGAGGCCATAGTGATAGATAAGGAGCCGGGGACCTTCGTGGTGAGAGACAGCACGTCCTTCAGAGGCTCCTTTGGGCTGGCTATGAAGGTGGACCAGGTGCCCGTCAATATATCCCCTACTGGCCAACCAGGTAAACAATTCTTAAGTCCTTCTCAGTAAAACACTGCTGCTCAGAACCACCACCACACACACACCACATCACATAGTCCTATAAACAGAGTATACACAACTAAAGCACACTAAATGCCAGGATCAACACCTGTGTGTCTTGAAAAGACCCGATAGGTCTTACCTAACTCTCTCTGCTGCTAACTTGAGTGGGAATGTCTGTCTGTGTTGATCCTGAAATATGTGGTGCAACCGGAGGCCACTCATTACTCATAATGTCTACCTCTGTGGCAGTGCAAACACTCAATAGCATTTGATTACCGGAAAGTTATTATAGTGTTTAAATCCTGGCTTCTTATGTCAATAGTAACTATTATCAATATTACACTATCACAACACCACATCATCAATAATAGCACAGTCACATTAGAATCAAAGGCATCTGTCTGTATGTTATCTAACTGTCATATCTCATATCAGATTTGTTTTCAGTAAATACTACACTGCCTATCTGCCTTGTCTCTTTCCTGACTCTTGGCTTCTTTATTGTAGCGGAGGGCAGCTCAGATCTCGTGAGGCACTTTCTCATTGAATCGTCGGCCAAGGGTGTCCGTATCAAGGGCTCCTCACAGGAACCATACTTTGGTAAGAAGTAGGCTACGTCAACTTTGTTAATTCATAGTGTGACAATCTATCAATCCCATACTTCTTTGACAGATTGTTCATTCATGGTAAACAATCTTGACAAAAGGCCCACACCCTGGTTTAGGAGAAGCATGAATCACAAGACTTGAGTCATCCATGTCTGGTCGGTGTCCTGAAAACTGTGAGGCAGAGGGATGGAGCCATTTGCCTTTCAGGGCTTTGAGAGATGTGGGCTTCTATCCTATGTCCTGTAAGAAAGAATGAAAGTAGATTAGATTTATATTGGCTCAAACAATCACACTATAGAAAAACAAGAGTTGAGTCTGATTGTGATAATCTATGCAGATCTCAAACACATTTGTGATGTTGACGTTGCTCTGTTGTTGCCTTGGATCATCAAGGCTACTCTGGTGCATGGACGTAATGCCATAACTCAGAAGGATCACCCATGCCCTCTTGTGGACATTCCTTGAAACAACATTAATACTTTATCATTTGATATGTACATTTAACCACTTTTAGTTAAAACAATTGGACTGTGTTTTTTTTATCCCCTTGCAGGTAGTCTGTCTGCCCTGGTCTTCCAACACACCGTCACTCCATTTGCCCTACCCTGCAAACTTCTGCTCCAGTCACATGGTATGCTATAATACTTTAACGAATAGCCTAAATCTATTAGGCAACAAGCCACAGAGGATGTTTACATCCATTTTATGATGATGTGAATAATAGCATATTCCACATATAAGACGACCTTTTATTTCTAAACCATGCAATTAAATATTATCTGTTTGGTCTACAGATCTGAACAAAGGACAGGAGGGAACAAATGACAGGTCAGCACCGGAAGACAAGACCAAGACAGGTGAGAATTGTGCACCCACCGTTCATCATTAGGTTATCGAGTTGTGGTATCAATTCGCCAATCAGCTAGCTAGTTTTATATTATTCTGTCTCTAAGGAATAACATGCATCAACATTATATTTCATGAACAAATTTGGTAATCCTTAATGGTGACTGGCTAAAGAAGTATTGCAGTTTTGATACAGCAGTAAAAGTACAGTAAATGCAGTTGTCTGTGGTATTTTAGAAGAAAGAAGTGCAGCATACTGCAGTTATACTGTACCCTGACTGCATTTTTTCCCGTAAAGGGTGAAAACTGCTGCATTGGTTATCTTGAACTTGTTACAGTTCAACTATAAGTTACTTCACCCGTAATATACTTTTGGAACATATTTAAATATTTACAAAGTTCGCGAACGGCATCTCCACTTAAGCCGTGCAGAGATTCCCTAAAAACACGTCACTTTGATACAGCTCCTACTTTTGTGTAGTTGGTTAGGAGAATTAGGTTAGCGAAAATGCTTTCCTAACCTGCTACAAAAAGTAACTTGAATCGAAGTGGCATGTTTTTTAGGGATTCCAAAGCAGTACATGCCAAGAAAGCTCACAGGTGAGGTGATCACCTGACCCATCGTGACTCCCGACAAGTATCTGGATCATCGCAGTATTCTTGATACAGCCAGAGATTTGGATATTGACGAAATATCTATATATTCGTCTCGACAATGGGATTCGTTTTTCACAGAGCGGAATAGCGCGCTGCCAAGCTGCCACATATTCCTCTATTTGGATTGGTGGATACATTTAGTTATTTAAATACTATTTTGAATATTGGATGAGGGGTGTTGACGTCAAGCGCCTGTGTTCAGTGGAGAGTACGGTTATATGCTAGCCTCATAATATGCGTAGACCGTCTCGAATTTCAACAGGGACAACTCTGATATAACGTTTTCTCAAAGTTGCCAGGATGTCACGTGAATAACAGTTATCAGTACACACGTAACACCCTAAACATTATGAAACGTATATTAGATAAAATAAGCCTCACGTATCAAAATAGCAATTCATGTTTATCTTGACTAAATTCAACACTCTCTCATTGCCGCCTATACAAAAACTCCTCACCTGCGTATTAATTGGGAATCTGCTTAAACGTGGACAGATTTTATACAGCGCGTATGAGTGCAACACAAGCTGCAACAATGTTGCAATTTCTTTCATTAAATAAATTATGCGACATTATAAACAGTCACAGTAGGTTACATTGCACCCAGCATTTGGACTCCTTATCATATTTAGGAAATGACTGGTAAGTGTAGAAATCTGCAGTACAATGTAGTGGTTGTCCTCCTGTCCTACATGCTGCAGTAGACCGCTGTGATAAAAAAGCACCACACTGGTTTCTCTTCTCTCAAATTAATTTGTGATCTTCCATGTCTTCTCTCTAGCTTGCAATTTCCTCTACCTGAGTGCTATCCCCACTGAGATGTTGACAGGGCCGTGTGCTGTACAAAAGGCTGTGTCCTCCACCTTCACGATGGACCTGAGCACCCTCACACCCACCATAGTCAACCTGAAGGTGTCACCCAAAGGTGTCACTTTGACAGACATCCAGAGAAAGTAAGAAAAATATGGAGTTTTTCTGAATTACATTTTCTTTTGAGCGTTCAATGACTCTACAGCTGATGATGGTAATGACTTCTACGACATTTCTTGATTAAATGAAGTCTGATGAATGTGTGTGTTCCCATTAGACTTTTCTTCAGACGTCATTACCCTGCACACATGCTCAGCTACAGTGGTGAAGATCCAGACAAGAGACTGTGAGTTGATTTTTTCAAAAACTTGAGTTTTTCCTGGTAAGGTCATGTGGTCAAGAAAAACTTGGGGCCTACAAATCACAAATAAAGTCCACTCTGAATGGACTGTTTCCCTATCCATTTTTAAACATCGTTTTATCTCTAAATTCTACCACTTTTATCTTCACAGGTGGCACAAGAGTTCCAAACCAGCAAGGTAATGTTCTTCATTATTAGATAGCTTCAGCATGCATTTGCCGATATTATAATAGGTATAATTTTGTGAATGAAAGCTAACAACAATGTAGGCTAATATCCAACTTTTATTTATTTTTTCCCCCTCCAGGATATTTGGTATAGTGGCAAAGGGCACTGAAGCGGGTATGGAAAATGTGTGCCACGTCTTCGCAGAATACGACTCTCTTCAGCCCTGTAATCCGACCATTGAGTTGACACAGGGCATAATTTTCAAACCATAACCTCACTCTGTCTAGTGTGGGAAGGTGAGATAAGACAATATCACCAGACTGAATGTTGGAAGCTCTTTAAATCACTTCCGTCAACGAGGGCGCCCAGAGCCAGACCTGATACAGATACTCTGATGGGTCAATTCTCTGTCCGTGTATGCAGGTACGAGATCAGAGTTAAAAGTACGCAGAAATGAATAGGGACGATTATATATATATATATATATATAAAAAAAAAAAAAAAACATTTTTAGAAAAAAATGAATCCACTGAGTAAATCTAACATCCCGATTCTCGAGCTGCAACACACAGACATGTACGGAGTTTGTGCCAACGGAAATGGAGATGAATACATAATAATTCGATGTAGCTGCCCCTCCTTTTTGTTGTGATGCTGGGTTTGCCAACTGTCAGACTCCGTGTGTTGTAGAAAGGTAAACACTAATTGTTTCAAGCTAACGTTAGCGAACATAAGCAGCCTGATCTACTCCCATCTTTCGGCTGTGATGCTGTGGATATTGGGCTTATTCCACAGCAATGCAGACTGCGAACGAATATTCAGTCTCGTTTCCAATAACAAAATCCAGTACAAAGCCTCCCTCAGTACAAACATGCTAAGTGCCCTCGTTACCAAGGTTTCAATGATTGCCAGTGGAACTGTTTGGCACAGAGAAGTCTACCCTGATGCCCTGCTGCGTAATTCTAAATCTGCTAGCTACCAGGCAAGTTTGTCTAGGAAATTATTTCCTGAACATTTGAAGGTCTCCAGAAGATTTCTTCTCACCCACTGTTTCCTATCATAGCTTTTTCGTATTTATTATGGATAACATTTTTATTTGATACTGATGCTCTGCTTCAAACATTTGTTCTTCTTATCATATATATATATTTTTATCGTGGATACGACTTTTGCACATTTTGTACCTAAACAAATAACTTGTTATTGTTTGTTTAATAAAATAAAAAAACTCAAAGAATAAAGGCCCTTTTTGTGTTCTTTCTAATTAGATATTGTTAGTGACTTTTACCATACGTGTAAATGGAATGCTGTCAAGAAAGAAAGTATTCCAACCTTTTATAGACTTGATTTGGTACAATTCTATAATTGCGATCACTCACAAACAGCGCGCACACGAACATGTGGGGGGGGAGAAAACCCAAATTCGGCGCGTGCCTGATACTCTACAACGTTGGACAGTGTTGGCAGGTCAGTAACAGTGATTTCTGTAGCATGTTGCAGGTCTGATGACCCACGGATCCCAAAAAGCTTTCTTTACACCAAAGCTAAGACTGTGGTGTCCGTTCATGAAAATGTGGTACCCCCAATTATTTTCATACAAGTTAAGATACTGTAGATTTCAAAATGTATAGGTCATAGATGTTACAAGCTATAACGTTGTATAGTTTGGATGGGAAGGGTTACACAAAGTACACTACTGATGTACTGTAGATCAGTACCTTATTTAATAGTCAACCACAGATTATGTGGAGGTCACAGTAACTGGAGTAGTTATCTAACCAGGTTGAAAAGCACTAGAGGTTCATTAGATAAGTAGAGATATCCTCTCCGGGGCAAATTCTATGTGTCACTTGCATTTTGGCACAAGTCTCCCATTTACACTAATGCATGAGAAAATGCTAGTTATGGGCATGCAAGTTAGAATTGGGCCCTAATATAGGTAATTTGATTATGTATAGCCTATTGCTATGCTTCATGACAATAATTATATTTTTTCCTGCACTAACTTTATCATATCTATTTTGTCAGATGTTGTATATTATTGTGTATTGAATACAAAACGTATATATTTTGTCATGTTTATTTGATGTTTAGGAGAATAATAAACTTAAAGTGACAAGAGCGTTTGTGTCTTGTCCCGTAATGGATATTTAATATCCATGCAGGGTGCACCCATACCCCAAACACATACCTGCCAAATACATGACATAATACGGAAATACATGACATAATCTGACTCTGTGGAAATACATTATCTCTGAAAAATTCCCAGCATTTGAACAAAAACCTATGACTAGAGAAATATACTATTCTATATTGATTAAATATTGTTTTATTTAAATGAATACATTGTTAGATAAAAGCATAATTCTTCATTCTAAAGTTAAAGAGCTCCAAAAATGAAAAGAAGATTTAGTCCCAAGTACTCCACGAAGCAGAGCAAATCAAGCGCATGAAGAACTGCATAAAAGATAATTGTTTTTAACATTTGTACACAGGAGGGACCCAACTGCAATGCACAATGGTATTATTTTCGCGTCATATATTTGGTGCCAACTCAAAAACATAGCAAAAAAAATAAAATAAAGATATTGTCTTATAAGAGTGTAGTCAGTCATGTAGATATTATGTATACGACACAACAAAACCAAAATAAAGCGTTCAGGATATTGTAGAGCAACTATTTACAAATACCGGCCCCTGCTGGCTAAACCAGGGTATATCTCTGCGATACAAGAGGCGGGGTTAGATTAGAAAAGGGCTCTCCGTCTCCAACCCTTGGAGAGCTTCCGTCCTGTAGGTTTTTACTCCTATCCTAATCTAGCGCACCTGAATCTAATAATTAGCTGGTTGATAAACGGAATCATGTTAGTTACAACTGGGGTTGAAACGAAAACCTACAGGAGGGTTGCTCTCCAGGAAGAAGCCTCACTGCAATTTCGGGTCACAGTGAGCAGTGTGGGGGAAATAAATAGCTATTTTCTTTACTGTACATTTCTATCTTCGTTGCTTTGTTTTGACTGTGGCCATATTGTCCATATATTGATAATATATAGACTACAGTTGACTTACAGCATTATAAGGAAAAAGCCCGAAGTACAGGTTTCAGACATAGGCAAACTGTCAGTGCTGGGTTGATCTATGACTGCATAGCAAAACCATTCGCATTTTACACACAGCGAATTGAGAAGAAAAGAACCACCCATACTCCACAGTAGAATGCCACATACAACTCTGTGATGGCTCAGCATTTTTCCATGTTTATATTTTTCACCACCTGTATAAAGTGTTAGTTGTTACTGAGGGATGGTTGGATTATACATTTGCTAAATGTGGTGACCACAGTGAGTACTATATTACTGGTATGATGTATTTTTGACCACAGGGGAAATCTCTTGAACATGGCAATTTGTCACATTTGCCTTGATGGCAAAATCGTAAGTAGGTAATATTACTTTCTACTTTTACACATGATTGATAAATGCTGATATATCAAATAAATTACATTCACTTTTCTGAATCACACATTAACCCCTCATGTACATGGTCTTCAGTGGATGGTTTGGTCATGGGGGTTGCAAAATGGCTTCTGGTAATGCTGATGTCACAATGATGATTGTGGGTGATAGTGGAGTTACAGGAACTTTGATGACATGACAATACCACTCTGGTCAATGGTTAGGTTCAAAATATACAGGTTAATACAAGAGGATTCTAATGAAGCAATAAGGCCCGAGGAGGTGTGGTATATGGCCAATATACCACAGCTAAGGGCTGTTCTTAAGCGCAACGCGGAGTACCTGGACACAGCCCTTAGCTGTGGTGTATTGGGATATACCACAAACCCTGAGGTGCCTTATTGCAATTATAAACTGGTTACCAATGTAATTAGAGCAGTAAAATCAAATATTTTGTCATACCTGTGTTATATGGTCTGATATACCACAGCTGTCAGCCAATCAGCATTCAGGGCTCGAACCACCAGTTTATAATATTTCATAACTCTTTGCAATTCATGGGACCAGTTGTTGCTAGTTAGCAATGGCGCTAATAGTTATTAATGGACCTGGTCGGTCTCATGAATGTATTTATTTATTTTCGAACGCCTCCGCATGGAATTACTTCATTGTCTAAACCTTCCCATCTTCAGCCTAAGTCAATGGGAAGCAATGCTGATCTCATGGTGATATCACTCTCAAGGGTAGGGATGCTGTTGCCAGATCACAACATTTATGATGGAGGCAATTCAATGATGATATCACCCATCAGTGATGGGTATACTGTTGCCTCGACTATACTGTTGCCTCGACATTTGCCGCGATGGTGGGGATACTGCGGGACCTCTTCATCACCAGGCGGACCTCCACGTCGGGCAGGCTGTCCTGCTTGGTCTGGGCGCAGCCCTCGTCTGCCGCTGCCATGTGCAGGTCGAATCGTAGCGACACCGACTTTTTCCGCAGCTTGGGGTTCCCCTTGAAGAAGGAGCCCTCCCACTGCTTAATCACCTTGTCAATCCTGTCCGTTCTGGGGGACAATGGGTTAGGTTTTAAAAGGCAATAGATGCTAGACTACAACTAGAAACGTAGAGTACGTTTATAGAAATAATCAAACAAACATTCAAAGTCAAGGAAACTTTACGAGATGACACAGTTAGTAAAACAACTGGCAACGATGACTCTGAAAGACAAAATATTTATGCGGACGTTCCCATCCCGGTTGGTACAGTGTGTGGTTTTAACACCTGATGTGTGCACAAAGAATTTAGGAATGACAGATGCCACTCCCTCTGGGAGACGCAGGTGTCTCCACATCTAATGGAGCTCATTAAGGAATGTCTCTCAATGAGAAAGATTCCCAACAACCCCCAGACCGAGAGCTCATGCCAAATTTATGCCACATTTCGCAACTGAATAAACTGTTGTTAATCACTCCTGGCTTAGGCATGCAGAGATACTTCCCTGTGGGTGTGTGTGTGTGCGTCTGCACATCTTGTCTCTCGGACTAGATGTTGCCAGGGAGGGAAAATGGGAGTGTCTATTGGTGTCATCATTAGTCTAACAAAGACAATACACATGGAAAGGTGGTTCATGTGAAAGATGCGTTCAGCTGCTACCTAAAGTGGTAAAAAATGTGTCCTGAATTATATTTCGAATACCTCATTTGACCGTTTGAAAAGATATCCCATAATAGTCTCTTGAATAACATCATAAGTAAAGCATCCCTGCTCCCTTCATTGTAGTTGACACTTTCTGACACTAAGGAATGATTACTTTTCACACTGGCTGAAGCAGGTGGTGACATTGGGTCAACAATCATGATTAATAGGTCTGATTAGGGATGTGGGGATCACGAAATTTCGTCAGCCGGTGATGGCCTATTTATTGCCTTATGTTCCTTATCCTACCTCATTTGCACAGATTGTATATAGATTAGTTTTTTTCCCCACTGTATTATTGACTGAGTGTTTGTTTACCCCAATGTGTAACTATGTGTTGTTGTATGTGTTGAACTGCTTTGCTTTATCTTGGCCAGGTCGCAGTTGTAAATAAGAACTTGTTCTCAACTTGCCTACCTGGTTAAATAAAGGTGAAAAAAAAAAGAACCAAATAACTGCCGGTCTCAAGGTAATTGACCATTAATGAACATAAACACATTTAGCATCTGCTGGCTTCCACACATAGTTTACAAGCCACTGATGCAGACCTTTGGAACATTTCAATTTTAAAAGTCTAATAAATCCATGTAATATAGCCTACACCTTAACAATAAATCCATTCTTTATTTTAGACAGGTATAAAGAAACATAATATGAAGATTTCTTTTTTTGTATATTTCACAAGAACAGAATAGCATACTCTGAGTTGACCTTATGTTAGGCCCTGATCTGGCTATGCCATATGGCTGTGGGCTACACTAGTTCATTTAGCAGACAAGATTTTCTTAGAATTCCATGGTATTATGTTATATTATTTTATAGTATGAAGAATACAATAGAATAAAGCTGAATATTATATATCAATTATATTTTCTCCAAACAATTTGAGGGAGCGCGCACATGCAGCTATTCTGTGTTGAGCAGTTAACAAAGAAATAGGTAATCCTATATGCTTAATTTAGTTATTAATGTACCTTTAGTTGTTCTTCAAACATTGGGCTATATGTTTCGATTTTTAATACATTGTAAGGTTGCATGATGCCACTCTAATGATGATTTGAAAAAAAGTAGCTTGAAAGGCTTGAGCTCTGCTTAGTTTTTTTTGCACAGGCTGTACACACCTCATCAGTCTCTCATTCACAATTTGACAAGCACTTGATAATGCCTCGAATTTCCTGGCAGCATCCCCTTTGTGTGACCGTAATGCACATCGACGGGGGGATTGTGCGATAAATCTCCTGGTAGACGCAGCACTTCCCAGGAGTCACGTGTATCCTCTGTCACAGGAGGAGACGGCAGCTATGGAGATATATGTTTCCGAATATCTGGGACAGGGATACATTCGGTCCTCCACTTCACCTGCCTCCTCAAGTTTCTTTTTTGTGAAGAAGGATGGAGGTCTGCGCCCGTGTATTGACTATCGAGGTATCAATCAGATCACTGTTAGGTACAGCTACCCGCTGCCTCTCATAGCCAGTGCGACCGAGTCAATGCACGGGGCGCGCTTCTTCACCAAATTGGATCTCAGGAGTGCGTACAATCTGGTGCGTATCCGGGAGGGCGACGAGTGGAAGACAGCATTTAGTACCACCTCAGGGCACTACGAGTATCTCGTCATGCCGTACGGGTTGATGAATGCTCCATCAGTCTTCCAGGCATTTGTAGACAAGATTTTCCGGGACCTGCACGGGCAGGGTGTAGTGGTGTATATCGATGACATTCTGATATACTCCGCTACACAAGGCCGAGCATGTGTCCGTGGTGCGCAAGGTGCTGGGTAGACTGTTGGAGCATGACCTGTACGTCAAGGCTGAGAAATGTCTGTTCTTCCAGCAGTCCGTCTCTTTCCTAGGGTACCGCATTTTCACGTCAGGGGTGGAGATGGAGAATGACAGCATTTCAGCCATGCGTAATTGGCCGACTCCAATCACGGTAAAGGAAGTGCAGCGGTTCTTAGGGTTTTCCAACTACTACTGGAGGTTTATTCGGGGCTTTGGTCAGGTAGCAGCTCCTATTACTTCACTGCTGAAGGGGGGCCGGTGTGACTGCAGTGGTCAGCTGAGGCGGACAGGTCTTTTAGCCATCTGAAGGCTCTGTTTACCTTGGCTCCCGTGCTGGCTCATCCGGATCCCTCTTTGGCATTCATAGTTGAGGTGGACGTGTACGAGGCTGGGATAGGAGCTGTGCTGTCTCAGCGCTCGGGTACGCCAACAAAGCTCCGCCCCTGTGCCTTCTTTTTGAAGAAGCTCAGCTCGGCGGAGCGAAACTATGATGTGGGGGATCGGGAGTTGTTGGCTGTCGTCAAGGCTCTGAAGGCATGGAGACACTGGCTTGAGGGGTCTGATCTATTGGGCCCACACGTCACCCTCCTCTGGTCATCCGGGCATCGGTCGGACAGTGCGCTGCCTTAGTGGGAAGTACTGGTGGCCCACCTTAGCTAAGGACGTGAGGGTTTATGTCTTCATTAGAAGCACAATAGAGTGCTGAGTACCAGGCAGTTAGTAAGTTTGGTAGGCTACTAATCACCAGCAGCAGCATCAGAGCTTAGAGAAGCCTAATTACCCTCATCACTAAACGGTCATGTGGAATTTGACTGCCTTCATGACTCGTGACCGCCAGTGTGGCAGTAATATGGTCACCGCAACAGCCCTAGGTCTGATAAATACTTACTCCACAGTGCCAGTGCCCTCTGCACTCTCCCTCATCACGTTGCCTTGGAGGATCTCCTGGGTCTTCACTGTGGAAATCCTCAGATCGTTGTCTCTCTCTTGCTCTGCACATAAAACACATACTCAAATCAAATAGAAATTTGATTGGTCGCACACGCATACACTACATGACCAAAGGTATGTGGACACCTGCTCGTCGAACAATCTCATTCCAAAATCATGGACATTAATATGGAGTTGGTCCCCCCTTTTCTGCTATAACAGCCTACACACTTCTGGGAAGGTTTTACATTAAAATGTTGTAACATTACTGCGGGGACTTGCTCCAGTCAAGTTCTTCCACACCGATCTCGACAAACCATTTCTGTATGACCCTCGCTTTGTGCACGGGGGCATTGTCATACTGGATCAGGAAAAGCCCTTTCCCAAACTGTTGCCACAAAGTTGGAAGCACATAATTATCTAGAATGTCATTGAATGCTGTAGCGTTAAGATTTCCCTTCACTGGAACTAAGGGGCCTAGCCCAAACCACGAAAAACAGCCCCAGACCATTACTTCTCCTCTACCAAACTTTACAGTTTGCACTACACACTGGGGCAGGTAGCGTTCTCCTGGCATCCGCCAAACCTAGATTCGTCTGTAGGACTGCTAGATGGTGAAGCATGATTCATCACTCCAGAAAATGCGTTTTCGCTGCTAGAGAGTCCAATGGCTGCTCGGCCATGGAAACCCTTTTCATGAAGCTCCCGACGAACAGATCTTGTGCTAACCTTGCATCCAGAGGCAGTTTGGAACTTGGTAGTGAGTGTTGCAACCGAGGACAGACGATTTTTACTCGCCACTCACTTCAGCACTCGGCGGTCCCGTTCTGTGAGCTTGTGTTGCCTACACTTCGCAGCTGAGCCGTTGTTGCTCCTAGACGTTTCCACTTCACAATAACAGCACTTACAATTGACCGGGGCAGCCCTAGCAGGGCAGAAATTTTACAAACTGACTTGTTGGAAAGGTGGCATCCTATGACGGTGCCACGTTGAATGTCACTGAGCTCTTCAGTAAGGTCATTCTACTGCCAATGTTTGTCTATGGAGATTGCATGGCTGCATGCTCTATTTTATACACCTGTCAGCAACGGGTGTGGCTGAAATATCCAAATCTACAAATGTTTTTATATATAGTGTATTTAGCATACTGAATGTGTGTGTATGGTACTCCTGCCTGATTGTGTGTATACGAGTGTATACATGAATATGTGTGTACCATTCTGTGTGTGTATGTGTCTGACCACGTCACCCACCTGTAAGGATGACCAGGCTCTGTTGCCTATGCAGCGTTAGTGCAGGGCTCTTCCTCAGGCCGTTCTCTGTCACAGACCAACGCTGGGGTCTCTCAGGCAGGGGCTCGGACAGTGGCTCCTCAGGGGTCACTGCAGGGTCACTGTGGCCATTCTCCTCCACTCCATTCTCCTTGGGCTCCTCCCCTATGGGGCCTGGCTCTCTTATGGGGCCCCTCCACCGCCGTAGCCCCATGACCTGTCCGTTACGCCCACCTGGGTACCTGTGAATAGATGAGAAAACATGGTGAGAAGGACTCAATGGAATCTGTGTGGGGGGACACTCCTTCTGCAGCTGTCTCAGATGCTGTCTACATATTTGATGGATAACTTTAGCTATTTCTGTGCACAGAAATTGCCTGGCGTAAGGATATCTTATAGTGTGGTCAGCACATACAAATCATGATATGACAGAGCAGATTGATACAATACAGAGCCTGGCATCTTGAGTTGAGCAAGTGCATTGTGATCTTCTGAGAATATAGATATAAATCCAATAGACTGGGAGAAGATCTCATCATCGAGCATCACCTTACTCAACCTGGATGGTCATAAAACTAGATCATGCGGGGCACCTAACAGATAAGTAAAAGGTGGTACTAAAAACATAATTATGAGGCCTTCTGGGGTGAGTGTGCTAAATTGAGGGACAGATCTGCGATGTACAAACATAATGGCCATGAACTGTCTGTGCTTGAATGCGTTCGTGTGACCAGCCTGTGAATGCCTCAGTGATGACAATTGAGTATAAACTTTAGGACTGTAAATTGAATGGAATCTTCCGTAATAAATATTAAGAGAAAATGACATTAAAGATCTGAGTGAACGAAAGCCACGAGTTTAAGAGGTGAATGTGGGGATGTCCGGTACAGAACAGAACAGTCTTATATCTGTACACACAATGCAGAGAAATGTGTCTGTCTGTCTGCCTGTATGTATGTCTGTCTGCCTGCCTGTCTGTCTGTCTGTCTGTCTGCCTGTCTTCCTGTCTGTCTGCCTGTTTGTCTGTCTGCCTTCCTGCATGTCTGTCTGTCTGCCTGTTTTCCTGCCTGCCTGTCTGTCTGTCTGTCTTCCTGCATGCCTGTCTGCCTGCCTGTCTGTCTACCTGCTTGTCTTCCTGCATGTCTTCCTGCCTCTCTTCCTGCCAGTCTGCCTTCCTGCCTGGCTGTCTGCCTGCCTGTACTGTTTGTAAGTAAACACACTGAGTGTACAAAACATTAAGGACACCCGCCCCACCCCATGGACGCTACAAGGTGTTGAAAGCATTCCACAGGGATGCTGGTCCATGTTGACTCCAATGCTTCTCACAGTTGAGTCAAGTTGGCTGGATGCCATTTGGGTGGTGGAGCATTCTTGATTCTTGAAAAACCCAGCAGCGTTGCAGTTCTTGACACAAACCTGGCACCTACCATACCCCACTCAATGCTTAAAAATCCTTCTTCAACCTATCTCCTCTCCTTCATCTACACTGATTGAAGTGGATTTAACAAGTGACATCAATAAGAGATCATAGCTTTCACCTGGATTCACCTAGTCAGACTACGTCATGGAAAGTGCAGGTGTCCTAAATTATTTGTATACTCAGTGTACATTAGCACAAGCCTGGTGAATTTCCAGTACCCAACAGTTTCGCAATTATATTGACTCACCACCAGAACATCTCTGTCTCAACCTGTAATCATTTTTGATTCTCTATGCAGCTGCAACAGTAAAGAAAGTAATCTGTCACACTCCTCAACAAAAGAGAAAGACTCAACACATAAATGTAGTTGTAATAAGAGGAATCCTTTTTTAAGTTACTAAAGTTAAGTTTCTCAAGTCATCCTTTAAGCTCATTTTCAAATCAAATCAAATTTTATTAGTCACATGCGCCGAATACAACATGTGTAGACCTCACAGTGAAATGCTTACTTACGAGCCCCTAACCAACAATGCAGTTTAAAAAAATACTGATAAGATTAAGAGATAAAAGTAACAAGTAATTAAAGAGCAGCAGTAAAATAACAATAGCGAGACTACAGTACATACAGGCGGGTACCGATACCGATATAGTCAATGAGCGGGGGCACCGGTTAGTTGAGGTAGTATGTACATGTAAGTAGAGTTAATTAAAGTGACTATGCATAGATGACAACAGAGAGTATCAGTGTTGTAAAGAGTGGCCAAACAGTTTTATTTTTGTTTCATCAGACCAGAGGACATTTCTCCAAAAAGTACGATCTTTGTCCCCATGTGCAGTTCCAAACCGTAGTCTGGCGGTTTTGGAGCAGTGGTTTCTTCTTTGCTGAGCGGCCTTTCAGGTTATGTCGATATAGGACTCGTTTTACTGTGGATATATATACTTTTGTACCTGTTTCCTCCAGCATCTTCACAAGGTCCTTTGCTGTTGTTCTGGGATTGATTTGCACTTTTCGCAACAAAATACGTTCATCTCTAGGAGACAGAACGCATCTCCTTGACGACTGCGTGGTCCCATGGTGTTTATACTTGCATACTATTGTTTGTACAGATGAACGTGGTACATTCAGGCATTTTTTAATTGCTCCCAAGGATGAACCACACTTGTGGAGGTCAATTTTTTTTGTTGATTTTTCTGATTTCTTTCGATTTTCCCATGATGTCAAGCAAAGAGGCACTGAGTTTGAAGGTAGGCCTTGAAATACATCCACAGGTACATCTACAATTAACTCATATTATGTAAATCAGCCTATCAGAAGCTTCTAAAGCCATTAAATAATTTTCTGTGGATCTGTTGGGGCGGTATGCAAATTGGAGTGGGTCTAGGGTTTCTGGGATGATGATGTTGATGTGAGCCATGACCAGCCTTTCAAAGCACTTCATGGCTACAGACGTGAGTGCTACGGGTCGGTAGTCATTCAGGCATGTTACCTTAGCATTCTTGGGCACAGGCACTATGGTGGTCTGCTATAAACATGTTGGTATTACAGACTCGGACAGGGTTGAACATGTCAGTGAAGACACTTGTCAGTTGGTCAGTTGGTATGCTCGCAGTACACATCCTGGTAATCCATCTGGCCCTGCGGCCTTGTGAATGTTGACCTGTTTAAAGATCTTACTCACATTGGCTGCGGAGAGCGTGATCACACAGTCTTCCTGGAACATGCATGTTTTAGTGTTATTTGCCTCAAAGCGAGCATAGAAGTAGTTTAGCTCGTCTGGTAGGCTTGTGTAACTGGGCAGCTCTCGGCCGTGCTTCCCTTTGTAGTCTGTAATGGTTTGCAAGCCCTGCCACATCCTACGAGCATCAGAGCCGGTGTAGTACGATTCGATCTTAGTCCTGTATTGACGCTTTTCCTGTTTGATGGTTTGTCGGAGGCCATAGCGAGATTTCTTATAAGCTTCCGGGTTAGAGTCCCGCTCCTTGAAAGCGGCAGCTCTAGTCTTTAGCTCAGTGCGGATCCTGCCTATAATCCATGGCTTCTGGTTGGGGTATGTACGTACGGTTACTGTGGGGACGACGTCATCGATGCACTTATTGATGAATCCAATGACTGATGTGGTGTACTCCTCAATGACATTGGTGGAATTCCGGAATATATTCCAGTCTGTGCTAGCAAAACAGTCCTGTTGCTTAGCATCTGCTTCATCTGAACACTTTTTTATTGATCTAGTCACTGGTGCTTCCTGCTTTAATTTTTGCTTGTAAGCAGGAATCAGGAGGATAGAATTATGGTCAGAATTGCCAAATGGAGGGCAAGGGAGAGCTTTGTATGCGTCTCTGTGTGTGGAGTATAGGTGGTCCAGAGTTCTTTTTCATATGGTTGCACATTTAACATGCTAATAGAAATTTGGTAAAATGGATTTAAGTTCCCCTCCATTAAAGTCCCCGGCTACTAGGAGCGATTTCTTGTTTGCTTATGGTGGAATACAGCTCATTCAATGCTGTGTTAGTGCCAGCTCTGACTGTGGTGATACTGTATGTAAACAGCTACGAAGAATACAGATGAAAACTCTCTCGGTAGTTAGTGTGGTCTACAGATTATCATGAGATATTCTTCCTCAAGCGAGCAATAGCTTGAGACTTCCTTAGATATCGTGCACCAGCTGTTATTTACAAAAAGACATAGTCCGCCGTCCCTTGTTTTACCAGACGCCGCTGGTACATCGTATAACCAGCCAGCTGTATGTTGATATTGTCGTCGTTCAGCCACGACTCCGTGAAGCATAAGAATTCCCGCTCTTCGGCCCCTCTTTCTCCGCCTCCTCTTCACGCAGATCACCGGGATCGGGGCCTGTTCCCGAGGAAGCAGTATATCCTTCGCGTCAGGCTCGTCAGAGTCGTGAAAGGAAAAAAATGATTCTGCCAGTCCGTGGTGAGAAATCACAGTCCTGATGTCTAGAAGTTATTTTCGGTCATAAGAGACTGTAGCGGCAACATTATGCACAAAAATAAGTTACAAACAACACAAATAAACGAACCAAAAACACTATTGACTGGGGGCGCGTAAAATATCGGCCTTCTTCTCCGGCGCCATCTTTTGGACATTTAATTGAATTGAAAATGTTTGGGAACAAGGTGGTGCTTTCCTATGTATTTGATGTGTTTGGTGATGTGGTTTTGACCGTCTGAATGTGCATGGGAAACAAAAGATGGGTCATTTAGGTGTGGGACCCTCATTGGAGAGTTTTTATAGCATGTTTTCATGCTCTGTTAAAAGCAACTGGGGCATCTTCATTTTGGTTAATTTGCAAACTGAAGGAGAGTTCATGCAACTTAAAAGGGTTTCCACCCTTCCTCATGTCCTCACAGATCCTGAGATCATGTTTCTCATACTGACTAATGATTCACAACCTTCACTTTCGATCCCTTTTCTTTAAAATGTATAGTGCCTTCAAAAGGTTTCTCTAGCAAAATACCTTCAAGTTCCTTCACAGTCTCGTTAAGAACTTCACTGTGATACAATTTCTGTTAGGACATTTGAATGCTGTACGAAAGCTTATCCTGCCTGTTTATTTCAGCCATCTTCATTCTTAATGCAGAAGTACATTTTGGTTCATGCCATTTTATACCTCTCAGTGCTTTGTGGTTCTTATGTATAGTTCAGGTTTTCGGTTTAGGAAAACCTGCCAGCTCATTGCTGTGAATATACCCTGTAGCATGAAACTGTTTTAAATGTAATATCACAATATAGTGTTATACCTTTATATCAGCTATCTCAGCCTTAGTAGGTGCGTATTCATCTGTGTGCATCTAAACTCAGCAAAACAAGAAACGTCCTCTCACTGTCAACTGCGTTTATTTTCAGCAAACTTAACGTGTAAATATTTGCATGAACATAACTGAGACATAAACAGAACAGGTTCCACAGACATGTGACTAAGAGAAAGGGAATAAGCTGTCCCTAACAGTCAGTAACTGCTGTGGCCACCAGCTGCATTAAGTACTGCAGTGCATCTCCTCCTCATGGACTACACCAGATTTGCCAGTTCTTGCTGTGAGATGCTACCCCACTCTTCCACCAAGGCACGTTTCTGAGGGGAATGGCCCTAGCCCTCACCCTCCGATCCAACAAGTCCCAGACGTGCTCAATGGGATTGATATCCGGGCTCTTCGCTGGCCATGGCAGAACACTGCCATTCCTGTCTTGCAGGAAATAACGCACAGAACGAGCAGTATGGCTGGTGGCATTGTCATGCTGGAGAGTCATGTCAGGATGAGCCTGCAGGAAGGGTACCACATGAGGGAGGAGGATGTCTTTCCTGTAACGTACAGCATTGAGATTGCCTACAATGACAACAAGCTCAGTCCGATGATGCTGTGACACACCGCCCAGACCATGACGGACCCTCCACCTCCAAATCAATCCCGCTCCAGAGTACAGGCCTCGGTGTAACGCTCATTCCTTCAACGATAAACGCGAATACGATCATCACCCCGGGTGAGACAAAACCGTGACTCGTCAGTGATGAGCACTTTTTGCCAGTCCTGTCTGGTTCAGTGACGGTGGGTTTGTGCCCATAGGCGACATTGTTGCCGGTGATGTCTGGTGAGGATCTGCCTTAAACAGGCCTACAAGCCCTCAGTCCAGCCTCTCTCAGCCTATTGCGGACAGTCTGAGCACTGGTGGAGGGATTGTGCGTTCCTGGTGTAACTCGGGCAGTTGTTGTTGCCATTCTGTACCTGTCCCGCAGGTGTGATGTTCGGATGTACCGATCCTGTGCAGGTGTTGTTACACGTGGTCTGCCACTGCGAGGACGATCAGCTGTCCGTCCTGTCTCCCTGTAGCGCTGTCTTAGGCGTCTCACAGTACGGACACTGCAATTTATTGCCCTGGCCACATCTGCAGTCCTCAGGCCTCCTTGCAGCATACCTAAGGCACGTTCATGCAGATGAGCAGGGACCCTGAGCATCTTTCTTTTGGGGTTTTTCAGAGTCAGTAGAAAGGCCTCTTTAGTTTTCATAACTGTGGCCTTAATTGCCTACCGTCTGTAAGCTGTTAGGCTGTTAGTGTCTTAAAGACCGTTCCACAGGTGCATGTTCATTAATTGTTTAGGGTTCATTGAACAAGCATGGGAAACAGTGTTTAAACCCTTTACAATGAAGATCTGTGAAGTTATTTGGATTTTTACGAATTATCTTTGAAAGACAGGGTCCTGAAAAAGAGATGTTTCTTTTTTTGCTGTCTGTGTAATTGACCAGAAATTGAATCTAGCTCAGCTGCTCCATTCTAGAGTGAAGCCTTTTGCTCTGTGGGTTACAGTTACACATGTCAAATCTCAGGGAAGGTTACTCATCACCATGTAGTTCACCAAACCTCCTCTGCTACATCTGCCCCAGGATCTGTACCAAATGGCATCCCATTTCATTTTTAGTGCAACATTTTTGTTGAGGGCCCATATGGCCCCTGTCTGTGACTGTTAGCCCCCTCACCTGCCCTCCTCGCGCTCCAGCAGGTGCCTGTAGGTGGCGATCTCTTTCTCCAGCCTCATCTTGGTATTGAGCAGCTGGCCGTGGCGCTCTCGCTGTGTGGCCAGGCCGCCCCTCACCTGCTCCAGCTCGCCCTCCAGGCCTTGGATAACCTGGGACAGGCCCTGCAGCTGGCTGGAGTACTGACGCTGGGTGTGGTGGAGGGAACTCTCTAGACCTTTCTCCTGGGGAAGGGAAGGACGAGGGAGAGAAGAGAGAGGGTGGACAGGAGAAAATGATGTGGGACAGAGAGGAGCAGGTGAAAAGGGAGAGATGGGACAGAGGAGATAGAGGAGATGGAGGAAGGAGAGAGCAGAGGAGATGGAGGAGAGAGGGGGGAGAGGGTATGGAGGAGAGAGGGGAGAGGGGAGAGGAGATGGAGGGGAGAGTTGAGAGTGGAGAGGAGATGGAGAAGAAGAAGAGAGTGGAAAGGAGATAGAGGGGAGAGGGGAGAGGGGAGAGGAAATGGAGAAGAGAGGGGAGAGGAGATGTATTAGAGAGGGGAGAGGAGATGAATGAGAGAGGGGGATAGTGCTTTCAGAATCAATAAAGATGAATGTTCTCCAAACTCTACAGAGTGGGTGTTTGGCAGAGACAGGAAAGTACTGTATGTTTCTGCCGCAATGCTGAACCTATAGTAGTGTGTGTGTGTGTGTGTCTGTGCATGTGTGTGTGTGTGTGTGTGCTCACCAGAGCATGTAGGGACTCGATCTCCACCTGCAGGCAGTGCCACTGTTTCCTGGCCTCGGCTAGCTCTGCCCGCGCCTCCCTGAGGGCAGTCCCTCCGAGGTTCACCTGGGCCCAGGCTGCCTCTTCTGCATTGAGCTGGGGGAGAGAGAAGGAGGTCATATAACACACAAACGCGTGCACACACATACACCTACACGTGTGCACGGAAGTACGCATGCACGCACCCCCCCACACACACACACACACACACACACACACACACACACACACACACACACACACACACACACACACACACACACACACACACACACACACACATTCACATGGAAGTACAAAAAAAAAAGTTCTGATGGAGATAGATGCTGACACACACACAAACAGGAACAGTTCACATGGAACTCAGGGACACACACACACACACAATACAAATTGGCACCCACTCACACACTCATAAAAACTGGTGCCCACACACACCCATAAAAACTGGCACCCACACACATTGGCCCAGCGCCAGAGGACTCCGGACACATGTGGGACAGGTTGGTGTGGGTAATCTGACACCCTAAGCGTTAACACGAACTGATGAACTATCAGGTACACAAAGTAAAACACCTATAAACCAAGACTTAAACTTTATGAAACTTTGTAAATAGTCTTCACACCTTTATAAATCTACCTGTAATCAGTTTTCCCACAGACTCCCACAGGGCACAAACACGTTGAATCACGTTTGTTAGTTAAACAAGAAACTGACCCTTGTGCTCAGTGGATTCCTCGAACCTGTGGACATCATAATATTCGTAATTACCATGTAAACAAGAACGTATTAGGGGCAATTATTGTAAATGTTAACCGTAACCAGACATTTTACAGTAAGAAGCATAACAGAATAGCTAGTTAGCCTCGTCCCATACAGTATGTACAGTGCATTCGGAAAGTAATCAGACCCCCACTCAGGCCCTATTCATCAATCTACACACGATACCCCATGATGACAAAGCAAAAACTGCTTTTTTAGATTTTAGATTTTGAAACTGAAGTATGACATTTACCTAAGTATTCAGACCCTTTACTCAGTACTTTGTTGAAGCACCTTCGGTTATTGCCTTGAGCCTTCCTGGGTATGACGCTACAAGCTTGGCACACCTGTATTTGGGGAGTTTCTCCCATTCTTCTCTGCAGATCCTCTCAAGCTTTGTCAGGTTGGATGGGGAGCGTCACTGCACAGCTATTTTCAGGTCTCTCCAGAAATGTTCAATCGGGTTCAAGTTCGGGCTCTGGCTTGGCCACTCAAGCACATTCAGAGACTTGTCCCGAAGCCACTCCTCTATTGTCTTGGCTGTGTGCTTAGGGTCGTTGTCCTGTTGGAAGGTGAACCTTCGCCCCAGTCTAAGGTCCTGAGCACTCTGGAGTAGGTTTTCATCAAGGATATCTCTGTACTTTGCTCCGTTCATCTTTCCCTCGGTCCTGACTAGTCTCCCAGTCCCTGCCGCTGAAAAACATCCACACAGTATGGTGCTGCCACCACCATGCTTCGCCGTAGGGATGGTGTAAGGTTTCCTCCAGACGTGACGCTTGGCATTCAGGCCAAAGAGTTCAATCTTGGTTTCATCAGACCAGAGAATCTTGTTTCTCATGGTCTGAGTCCTTTAGGTGCCTTTTGGCAAACTCCAAGCAGGCTTTCATGTGCCTTTTACTGAGGAGTGGCTTCCCCAGATCTATGCCTCGACACAATTCTGTCTCGGAGCTCTACGGACAATTATTTTGGCCTCATGGCTTGGTTTTTGCTCTGACATGCACTGTCAAATGTGGGACCTTATATAGACAGATATGTGCCTTTTCAAATAATGTCCAATCAATTGAATGTACCACAGGTGGACTCCAATCACTGTGGTAACTCCAGAAACATCTCAAGGCTGATCAATGGAAACAGGATGCACCTGAGCTCAATTTCAAGTCTCATAGCATAGGGTCTGAATACTTATTGAAATAAGGTATTTCTGTTTTTATTTTTAATACATTTGCAATATTTTCTAAAGACCTGTTTTACTTTGTCATTATGGGGTATTGTGTATAGATTGTTGAGGATTTAAAAAAAATGTAATCTAATTTAGAATAAGGCTGTAACGTAACAAAATGTGGAAAAAGTCAAGGGGGCTAACTACTTTCCGAATGCACTGTATGTGCTTCAGCCAACTCTGCTTCCCCGACAGATCTGGAACCAGGCTGTAACAGGGCTGTATTCCACTCCAGTCTCCAGTCCACTCTGACATAAGGGGGCTCTAACTAGGAGGGCAACAAACAAAGTCATTCTGTAGAGCAGACGCTGGTTAAGTACCAGTCGCTGTCTGCCTGCAGCCATGGGCCAAGGTGCTTTATCACGCCTGTCACATCAAAGTCACTGGCTTGCATCCCAAATGGAACCCTATTCCCTAAAAATTGCACTACTTTAGACCAGAGCCCTATGGGAACCTTATGGACCCTGGTGAAAAGTAGTGCACTAACTAAGGAATAAGGTTCCAATTGGGATGCAGACAGTGTGCCACAGAAGGTAAAACTGACCAGACGGAAACAACACAGCCATAATGAGTGGCTCATTCTATTCCCCCTATTCCATTGAAACTGAATTGCTCCTATTTCAAAACCTGAAATATGAGCTGAAATATCATCTCTTGGGCAATAAGCGAAACTGACTAGACGGGCTGCGTTATTGTTGAAAACAACATAGCTATGAGAGGAAGCTATAGGTCATTTGCTAAACATATCATATTCCCTGAAATCTAAATGCTACTACTTCAAAGCCTGTAATACTGTCCCCATTCGATGTGATGTTGTCGAAAACAACAGCTATGAAAGGTGGCTGTAGGCTACATGCCAATTGCAAGTTACCCTTTTCAACTGAAATCCAAATGCTCCTATTTCAAAGACGGAAAAGAATACTGTCCTCAGCTGATGCCTTATAAGGACTTAGCAGTAAGCAGATCCGAGAGGCCCGTTGCAAGTGGTGTATTACAATGCTGCGGTTGTGGTTTACGACGTATCAACATCTAAAGAGGTTGTATGGAGCAGCGTTTTAATATCGGAGTAAAAGTTGATCTCTTCTTTGGAGGTCTTTCTGTATGTGTGTGATGAGGATAAAGAGGGAAGGAGAGAGAAAGAGAAGGAGAGAGAGAGGGATAGAGGTGAACAACACATCTCAGACCTCAGACCACCTCAGAGCTCCGACACTAATTGAGTACAACAAATCAAAATAAACCAACTCCTCTTATCTCACCACATGTCACTGCGTTGCCTGGAAACAGCCGAGGTGAGCTATGATCAGGGTGTGACTAGGTGGCAGGGAGCCAAGGGAGGATGAAAGGAAAGACAGAGAGAGGGATGGATGGAAGGAAGGAAATAAAGAGAGGGGAAGGGACGAAGGCAGTGGGACACTGCGTACCTGTGGGAGAGATCCTCCATGGGCTCTGGGTCTGAGTGTGGCTCCGAAACGGCTAGGCCCGGCAGTGGAGCACGGAGCTTGATTTGGGCCGACGGCCAGGCCGGGGTGTCGGTCATCTGGGACTTGATTTAGGCCGGTGAGGCTGAGGCGGTCGCACTGCGTCCTGATTCGGTCGAGGAGCTGGGAGAGCTCCATCCCTGTGCCATCCTCCTCCCACGCTGTGGCCGTCACTAGCAGCGCATCACAGGAGTCGGCCTGCTGCTGCAGAGCACGGGCTGCCTGCACAATGAGCCAAGCAGAGAGAGGGAGAGAGAAGAGGGAGAGAGAGACAGGGAGATATATGAATGTAAGAGAGTATACAAGAGTGTGTGTGTGACAGCGAGAGGTGATGGATCTGAGAGAGAAGGAGAAAAAGGAACAGAGAGAGAACGAGGGCAGAGGAAGAGAGCAAGAGAGAGTGAGAGAGAGAGAGAACAGTGCGAGAGCAGACACACGCAATGCAGGGGAGGGGTAGAGTCTGTTATTGAGCCTGAGCCTGTGAGTCTGGGACAGTGTGTGTGTGTGGGAGAGAGAAGCTGGATCACGTAAAGACCTGAGTGGAGGAAGGGAAGGGGAGTATTAGTCAGCAGGAATAAAAAAGAGAGAGAGAGAAGGGAAAGCACTGAAAGGGAAAGGATGGTGTGAAACCGAACAATCCCTTCCACTGAGGTCAATAGGGGAGGTGTGTGAAAACAGGAGTCTGGTTAATGGGCTAATCTCCTGGTTAATAGGCTAATAAGGAGAAGGTGTTCTGAGACTCTCTCTCTCTCTCTCTCTCTCTCTCTCTCTCTCTCTCTCTCTCTCTCTCCCTCTTCTGTCTTTCTCTTTCTCTCTCTTTTTTGTCTCCCCTTTCTCTCCCCTCCGCACGTAGACATTCAAAAAAGAATGAGACAGTAGGAATTATCAAGGGTGGAATATACTGTACAAACACACTGGATGCTGATCAGTAAAAAGTAAACAAATTTCCTCCTAATTGGAACAGGACGTAGAGTTGGATAACCCCTGCCAGAGTCACTTCCCACTGGGCACAAACTGGTTGAATCAACGTTGTTTCAATGTCATTTTTCTATATATTGTGATGTGGAATCTACGTGGGAAATACACTGGATTGGAAAAAAGTCATCAACGTAAACTGTTGTTTTGAGGGTGAAACTTTAACCACAGGATTATGTAATCATGGTAACCAAATTTCAACATAGACAAACCTTGTAACTTTAAAACTATGTCAGATCTTCAAAGTTATATCCAGTATCAGAAAAAAATGTTATTATTTCAGTTCAACCCAGAACTGAAAAATAGACAATAAAATAGGCCAATGGCTTCAAGCTCTGGTGGATTTCAATTGTAATGATATTTAGTGATATTGGAATGTTTTTGGTTGTCAACGCAACCAAATATAAACATTTGAAGGAGATGTATCTTCTGCTTGGATTGTTCCATCTGTGTCACTGACTTAGTCTGGCTTTTATTCCAGTTTGTCTACAAATGAATCATTGATATTTGGTTGCGTTAACAACCAAACACAATTCGATGTTATTTTTGAAATACAATAAATAGACTATTAACTTGTCGACATGTTAACAAACGATGTGTTGGATTCATGTCTCCAACTCAACCAAAAATACAAGTTGAAGAATGGGATTAAGCCAGTGGCTCAGATGGAACTATCCAAGCAGTAGATACATCTCCTTTAAATGTTGATATTTTGATGCAACCAAACACAATTCAATATTACTTTTACAGTAAATAGCCTAAAGTTAAGGCTATCTTACAAACTAATGTTACAGTACTTATTAAACCTTTTACGGATGTCTTTACTGAACAAATGCAGGTGTCCGCAACCGTACAGACCCTTGCAACATGCACACAGACACTCGCACAAGACCGTACCACATATTCCTGGTGCATGTCCTGCGTTAACAGCCAGACACAATTCAATATTACTTTTGAAATATAATAAATTGCCAATTGACTTCTCGTCATGTTAACAAATTATGTGTTGGATTCATGTCTCAAACTCAACCAAAAATGCAAGTTGATGAATGATTAAGCCAGTGGCTCAGATGGAACTATCCAAGCAGTAGATGCATCACCTTTAAATGTTGATATGCTGATGCGTTGACAACCAAACACAATTAAATATTACTTTTACAGTAAATAGCCTAAAGTTAAGGCTATCTTACAAACTAATGTAACATTCAACCTTAAAATGAGTAACACATCCATGGTCACATTTATTAAACCTTTTTACGGATGTTTTTACTGAATGAATGCAGGTGTATGCAACCGCACAGACCCTTGCACATGCACATGCACACACACACACTGGCAGAAGACCGTACCACATAGTCCTGGTGCATGTCCTGCAGCTCTGTCACGGAGTGGTGTAGCTCCGCCTCCAGCTGCACGTTGGTTTGCTCCACCCTCATCTTGTTCTCCCTCAGCAGAGCCACCTGTTGCTCCACACACTTGGTCTGCCTCTCTTCCACCTCACATCTATGACAGGACACACAACACATCTCATCATATCATATCAACTGGGTTGAGTTCATTAGAGCACTCAATGGAAATTGTAAAAAAAAAAGAAAAGAAACCGAAGAACATTTTTCTTTGTCGTTTCTTACTGGACAGGTAGTCCCTGTTTCCGTGTTTCAGTCAGTGATATTGACTTGTATTTAGCCTTGACCACAGTGGTCTATGCAAAGCAACTATAGGCCTATACTTTACCAGGAGGTGGTGATGGTTACATAGGGAAATGTTTTTCAATGTAAGGCTACTGAATGTACCCGACTCTGGGTCAACTAGCCAGGGTACCCTACATGGGTGGTGAAACAGCTACACATACTGTGCATGTAGGTAAACACTGTGACAAAGTATATGGAAATGTTACAGCCACACATACACTGTATCTAAGCAGGTGCATAGCCCTTTCCTGTGCCCTCTTTGGCCTCATGTTTTTAATATTTTTAATAATTTCATAATTAATAAAGATATTGTGTTTCTATGTCAAATGGTTCCGTTATAATTCAGTCTTCTGTGATGTACTGTATATAAAGTGTAATAGTTGTAATGCGTCTGTGTGATGCTGGTGTAGAGGAGTCAGGCGCAGGACAACAGAATTGAGTACTAATGGTAATTTACTCAAAGAGAAAAACAATACACGTCAAAATATATCCCAGCCCAACATAACGGACCGCAATACAATAAATAATCACTCACAAACAAACCTGGGGGAACAGAGGGTTAAATAATGAACAAGTCATTGTGGGATTGAAACCAGGTGTGTAAAACAAGGAAATCCCAATGGAAAATGAAAAGTGGATCGGCGATGGCTAGAAAACCGGTGACGTCGACCGATGAACGCCGCCCGAACAAGGAGGGGGACCGATTTCGACGGAAGTCGTGACAATAGTGGGATGAAAACCCTATATCTGACATGGTACAGGTGTCCTCTTTTTGTTAAACCCATAACCATGTGTGTGAGATGTATACTTTTGTTTCAAGGTAAGACTACCAAGAATTCCTCTGTGTGACCCTGATTTAGCCCACTGCAGTAACACATTTTAAGATGCACAAGTGTTTTCAGGTAAAGGTAAATACACTGCAATCTGTGCTCCCATGTGTTTTAGTGACCTTTCATCAGCTCTGACATAATCATGTAAAAGACCTTATCACACAGTAGGAAAATAAATAATAAACAGCCATTCAGTAGTTGCAATAGTCCTCACTTCCCAACAGATGCTAAAGTCACAGTCACAGACATCAAATCAAAGTGTATTGGTCGCGTACACAGTTTAGCAGATGGTATAGCGGGTGCTGTGAAATGCTTATGTTACGAGCACCTAACAATGCAGTTAAATGTCAACAAGTACAGTTGAAGTCGTAAGTTAACAGACACTTAGGTTGGATTCATTAAAACTCGTTTTCAACCACTTCACAAATTTCTTGTTAACAAACTATAGTTTTGGTAAGTCGGTTAAGACATCTACTTTGTGGATGACACAAGTATTTTTCCAACAATTGTTTACAGACAGATTATTTCACACAATTCACTGTATCACAAATCCAGTGGGTCAGAAGTTTGCATACACTAAGTTGACAGCTTGGAAAATTCCAGAAAATGATGTCATGGCTTTAGAAGCTTCTGATAGGCTAATTTACATCATTTGAGTCAATTGGAGGTGTACCTGTGGATGTATTTCAAGGCCTACCTTCAAACTCAGTGCCTCTTTGCTTGACATCATGGGACAATCAAGAGAAATCCGCCAAGACCTCAGAAAAAAATGTAGACCTCCACAAGTCTGGTTCATCCTTGGGAGCAAGTTTCAAATGCCTGAAGGTACCACGTTCATCTGTACAAACAATAGTACGCAAGTATAAACATCATGGGACCACGCTGCCGTCATACCGCTCAGGAAGGAGATGTGTTCTGTCTCCTAGAGATGAATGTATTTTGGTGCGAAAAGTGCAAATCAATCCCAGAACAACAGCAAAGGACCTTGTGACTATGCAAGAGGAAACAGGTACAAAAGCATCTATATCCACAGCAAAAAGAGTCCTATATCGACATAACCTGAAAGGCCGCTCAGCAAGGAAGAAGCCACTGCTCCGATACAAACAATAAAAAAATCCAGACTACGGTTTGCAACTGCACATGGGGACTTTTTGGAGAAATGTCCTCTAGTCTGATGAAACAAAAAATAGAACTGTTTGGCCATAATGGCCATCGCTATGTTGAAGGAAAAAGGGGGATGCTTGCAAACCGAGAAACACCATCCCAACCGTGAAGCACGGGGGTGGCAGCATCATGTTGTGGGGTGCTTTGCTGCAGGAGGGACTGGTGCACTTCACAAAATAGATGGCATCATGAGGAAGGAAAATTATGTGGATATATTGAAGCAACATCTCAAGACATCAGTCAGAAAGTTAAAGCTTGGTCGCAAATGGGTCTTCCAAATGGACAATGACCCCAAGTATACTTCCAAAGATGTGGCAAAATGGTCTAAGGACAACAGGTATTGGAGTGGCCATCACAAAGCACTGACCTCAATCCCATAGAATATTTGTGGGCAGAACTGAAAAAGCTTGTGCGAGCAAGGAGGCCTACAAACTTCACCCAACTTATTGTGAGAAGCTTGTGGAAGGCTACTTGAAACGTATGACCCAAGTTAAACAATTTAAAGGCAATGCTAACAAATACTAATTGAGTGTATGTAAACTTCTGACCCACTGGGAATGTGATGAAAGAAAGAAATAATTCTCTCTACTATTATTCTGACATTTCACATTCGTAAAATAACGTGGTGATCTTAACTGACCTAAGACAGGGAATTTGTACGAGGATTAAATGTCAGGAATTGTGAAAAACTGAGTTTAAATGTATTTGGCTAAGGTGTATGTAAACTTCCGTCTTCAACTGTACACAAATAATATATATATATATTTTTAAATACCATATAAACCTTGTGACACAGAGTTGCAAACAACATCATGACAGTGACCCAGGTAAGGCCAGCAGGACACAATATATAAATAGAGGAGGTGTGTATTCATAGCTCATAGCTGCCTGCATGTTGTTGCCCTCCCTTGCCCTTCAGGGGTTAATGGATATCCTCTGCATCCCAAATGACACCATATTCCCCATTTAGTGCACTACTTTTGACCACACTCAATGGGTACCCTTATGGGCCCTGGTCAAAAGTAGTGCTATAAATAAGAATTAGGGTGTCATTTGGCACGCAGATCTCTGGCAGTAGCAGAGGGGCTGGTGTGTCACTCTGCATCAATACAGATGGGGAAAGTGCCGACGAGGCACAACACAGCCGGGCTGCGATTTGTATGCAGGTTGTTGAGCAGGAGTGGGAACTAGCCGAGGTACAACAAAGTACGGACTGTACTGCTGCTAGAGTAGAGAAGTGATTATAAAGTATCGCTGCAGGGGAAAATAAAATATTTGATTGTTATTCAAGAGGTGTATTTAAAGTGTTATAGACTGAAATTGGTAGGGGTAGGATTTGATGGATTTTTCCAGAAGGCATTCACAACTGCGTTGGGTATGGCTTTGTTTTCTTTAGATATGATGAAAATAAATACTATGAGAGTATGTGTTACTGTATTAGTATAGTATTTTAGGCCTCACCTAGAATGTCCCAAATACTACTGACCTGGCCTGGATGGTAGAAGCCCTGGACATCATGTGGTCAGACTGCAGCACCAGCTCTGCATTTTCCATGAGCAGCTTCCCAACCTACAGAACCAAAACACAGTCAACACACACAAGACAAAATAACAAGGAAGGGAATAAGATGTGACGAGAAGAGTGTAAAACATGATCGATTTCAGAATGTGTTCAATCTTGTTGATCCATATAACGTCATTGGTCCAATAGGTAGGAAAACACAATGAAACATGAAATAACACACGAATACACCTCAGTACACTGGACGTTCACATTACCAGGTGCTGCATCAAATGGGGTCTTTTTTAATGTGAAAACATGTGGGTGAGGCTTATCACAATAGAACAACTGTAATAAAGGTTTTGCTTCCTTGTATTACACCTGCCTCGTCTCACACTGTGTGGCATGACATTGACCAATGGAAGAGTTGGCTACAGCACATAGAGTGCGGGACAAGGCTAGCACCCTAGCACAAGCATAAAGGTAGACGCCTTTGAAAGTTCATCAAAGAAAGGAAGTTGGAACGGAGATGAGAAAGAATTATACTGTACACAGAGACATAACAATGGTATCCACAGTTTCATCTGATTTTGGGGAAGTAGATAAAGGGCTTCATTGCCAAAATCCCGAAGTATCCCTTTAATCGATTTAGACAAGCCAGTTGGAATTGCTCTATATTCTGTGAGAATAAGATCACTTGAGGTTGAGCCACTTCACATTCATTTAAAAGACTGCATAATAATATTCTGCCTGTTCATGCTTGTCAGATTGCCACCAGCTCAGTAAATCAGTTTTATTACATGATGACGTACCACGATTTGGGTTCATTAAGACAAGGCCTGAAGCAGTTGTTGCCCAGATATTAAAGCCGAAGAGCCTCTCACAGTAATTCTAGTACTTGACCTCATAAACCATAAATGTTTGGCGTTAACGGCAATGTAAGTACATGAAACTTTTAACTAATGTTATCCAAAATCCCTTGCATCTTTGATATTTACATGTTTACTGTACAACCTAGGGCCCTTTTGAGCAAACAGTTTCAATGTTGACTCTTCCTTTGCCAATCACAATTTCACAATGCTTACTCAAGGCCAACACACCCATTTTGAAGGAGGAACGTCAGGATTAACTTGGACTTATTGGGTTGTGTTTTTGCAGCCTCAAAGGTTATGATCATATTTTCATTGTAATTACCCGTTCCATTATCTTAGCTCTGTCAGTTATTTAACTCTGACTGTGTTGATTCATAGCCCTGAGAGAGTACAAACCACATATTAGCACTTTATTTTCTTCTGACAGGGCACTTCTCCAACTGAACATTAACGGATTGATTTAAAATGAAATCACATCCTATTGTATTTGTCACATGTTTCGTAAACAACAGGTGTAGACTAACAGTGAAATGCTTACTTACAGGCCCTTCCCAACAATGCAGAGAGAAAAATAGAAAAATAATAACACAAAGAATAAATACACAATGAGTAATGATAACTTGGTTATATACACGGGGTACCAGTATTCTTTATTATGGCTCGTTATTTAATGCTTCTAAATAGAATGAGGGTGGTGCCCGGTCTTAAAACCTAAACCCACAACAATAACACTAGCCTAGGACTGAAACCGGACTTGAGGAAGATGCACATAACAAAGACAATTGTTACAATATATCAATATATCCCGTGGAATAAATGTTGTGGATCTTAATGTTTTTCCTCATAATCCTGGACTATCGGACCACCATTTTATTACCTTTGAAATCGCAACAGATAATCTGCTCAGACCCCAACCAAGGATCATCAAAAGTCGTGCTATAAATTCTCAGACAACCCAAAGATTCCTAGATGCCCTTCCAGAATCCTTCCACTAACTCAAGGACGTCAGAGTACAAAAATCAGTTAACCACCTAACTGAGGAACTCAATGTAACCTTGCGCAATACCCTAGATGCAGTTGCACCCCTAAAAACAAAAAACATTTGCCATAAAAAACTAGCTCCCTGGTATACAGAAAATACCCGAGCTCTGAAGCAAGCTTCCAGAAAATTGGAACGGAAATGGCGCCACACCAAACTGGAAGTCTTCCGACTAGCTTGGAAAGACAGTACCGTGCAGTATCGAAGAGCCCTCACTGCTGTTAATTGAGGAAAATAAGAATAATCCAAAATTTATTTTTGATACTGTCGCAAAGCTAACTAAAAAGCAGCATTCCCCAAGAGAGGATGGCTTTCACTTTAGCAGTGATTCATTCATGAACTTCTTTGAGGAAAAGATCATGATCATTAGAAAGCAAATTACGGACTCCTCTTTAAATCTGCGTATTCCTCCAAAGCTCAGTTGTCCTGAGTCCACACAACTTTGCCAGGACATAAAATCAAGAGAGACACTCAAGTTTTTAGTACCATATCTCTTGACACATTGATGAAAATAATCATGGCCTCTAAACCTTCAAGCTGCATACTGGACCCTATTCCAACTAAACTACTGAAAGAGCTGCTTCCTGTGCTTGGCCCTCCTATGTTGAACATAATAAACAGCTCTCTATCTACCGCATGTGTACCAAACTCACTAAAAGTGGCAGTAATAAAGCCTCTCTTAAAAAAGCCAAACCTTGACCCAGAAAATATAAAAAACTATCGGCCTATATCGAATCTTCCATTCCTCTCAAAAATGTCTCAGGATGGTAAGTTGGTGGTTGAAGATATCCCTCTAGTGGTGTGGGGGCTGTGCTTCGGCAGAATGGGTGGGGTTATATCCTGCCTGTTGGCCCTGTCCGGGGGTATCGTCGGACGGGGCCACAGTGTCTCCCGACCCCTCCTGTCTCAGCCCCCAGTATTTATACTGCAGTAGTTTATGTGTCGGGGGGCTAGGGTCCGTCTGTTATATCTGGAGTATTTCTTCTCTTATCTGGTGTCCTGTGCGAATTTAAGTTTGCTCTCTCTAATTATCTCTCTCTTTCTTTCTTTTTTCTTCTTCTCTCTCTCTCTCTCTCTCGGAGGACCTGAGCATTAGGACCATTCCTCAAGGCCTACCTGGCCTGATGACTCCTTGATGTCCCGAGTCCACCTGGCCGTGCTGCTTCTCCAGTTTCAACTGTTCTGCCTGTTTTATGAACATTTTAAAATCTTGTCCATGTTCTGTTATAATCTGCACCCGGCACAGCCAGAAGAGGACTGGCCACCCCTCACAGCCTGGTTCCTCTCTAGGTTTCTTCCTAGGATTTGTTCTTTCTAGGGATTTTTTCCTAGCCACCGTGCTTTTACACCTGCATTGCTTGCTGTTTGGGGTTTTAGGCTGGGTTTCTGTACAGCACTCTGTGACATCAGCTGATGTAAGGGGGGCTTTATAAATAAATTTGATTTGATTTGATTTGATCATGAATTCATGTCAAAGGAAGATTTGAAGAATGTTATCAGTACGTATGTGCGTATGTCCAGTCATACATTTTTCATTTCATTTGATTTATTTAGCCAGGATAGTCCACTCAGGAACAATCACCACTGTTTTCCAGGGAGTCCTGGGTACCATAGAAATCAACATTCCAGGTATTAGTCCACGCGAAAGTGTGAGGAAATGTCACACCGCGTCTCACAAAGACACGGTGGTTTGAACCAAAAATCTCAATTTTTGACTACAGACCAAAGGACGAATTTCCACCGGTCTAATGTCTTTTGCTCATGTTTCTTGGCCCAAGCAAGTCTCTTCTTCTTATTGGTGTCCTTTAGTGGATTCAGCAATTTGACCATGAAGGCCTAATTCACACAGTCTCCTCTGATCAGTTGATGTTGAGCTGTGTCTGTTACTTGAACTCTGTGAAGCATTTATTTGGGCTGCAATTTCTGAGGCTCTAACTCTAATGAATTTATCCTCTGCAGCAGAGGTTACTCTGGGTCTTCCTTTCCTGTGGCGGTCCTCATGATAGCCAGTTTCATCATAGCGCTTGATGATTTTTGCGACTGCACTTAAAGAAACTTTCAAAGTTCTTGACATTTTCCGCATTGACTGTCTTATGGTATTGACGGACTGTCATTTCTCTTTGCTTATTTGTGCTGTTCTTGCCAAAATATGGACTTGGTCTTTTACCAAATAGGGCTATCTTCTGTATACCACCCATACCTTGTCAAACACAACTGATTGGCTCAAACGCGTTAAGAAGGAAAGAAATTCCACAAATTAACTTTTAACTTCTAAGGGCTAGGGTCCCATTTTCAGAATTTCCGCCTGTCTGACATGGCCAAAATAAACTCCCTGTTACTCAGGCCCAGAAGCTAGGATATGCGAGGAATTTCTGTCCGGATTTTTTTTTTTTTGTTGACATGCCCTCACTTCCATTGGCTGTCTATGGGATTTTCTGTAAAATAGGACCCAGATTGCAGTACCTATGGATTCCACTAGAAATTCCACAAATTAACTTTTGCCAAGGCACACCTGTTCATTGAAATATATTCCAGGTGACTACCTCATGAAGCTGGTTGAGAGAAATGCCAAGAGTGTGCAAAGCTGTCATCAATGCAAAGGGTGGCTATTTGAATAATCTCAAATGTAAAATATATTTTGATTTGTTTAACACTTTTTTGGTTACTACATAATTCCGTATGTGTTATTTAATAGTTTTGGTGTCTTCACTACTATTCTACAATGTAGAAAATAGTAAAAATTAAGAAAAACCCTTGAATGTGTAGGTGTTCTAAAACTTGACTGGTAGTGTATGTGCATTTGTACATGACATGTTCTCACAACGTAACACCTGCAGATATCGTATCAGTGCAGCTATGCATGATGGAGCTTTATGATGTTCAATGGATTGGCAATTGCTCATATTTTACGCAACACTCTCTCTGAAAGTGAAATTGGGCATAAAAGTCAACCCTCTCGTTGGCTTCAATACTAATAGGTCAGATCTTGGTGCTTTCTTCGCCGTTGTCTCCATTCACATTCAGAGACCATAAATCAAGGAGTGGTTGCAAAACCTCCAATCAGCTCATGTGAGTGAGCTGACAATTACAGCAGCCTGTGTTAATGGTCTACTAGGGCAATGGCCTTTAAAGCTATGAAAGGATCCACATTCTTGAGTGTGACAATGGAGTGATGGCTTGTTTCCAAATGTCCTGACATACAGTATCACACTACTTCTCATTCTCTGTAACAGTTGACATTGTCTGGGTTGGAACCATTTTGTCATATGCCAGTTTTAATTTGACTGCTATTAATCATCGCCAGGACTGAAAATCGTTAATAACCGGTTTGTTCAGTCAATGCTGTATCTGTCTTAAAGCCAAAACCCCAGACACGTAAAGATGTAAGTAAAGTAAAGTAAAGCAAGTAAAGATGCTTTGCAAGATATTTTCAGAGACATTTTGTCGGCTTTGGTCTTCTCTGGTAATATTTTTTATGGATAACATACAGAACAGGTTAGATTCTAAAAGTCAGTCCTACTAGCTACTGTATGGCCACAACACACCAGCTCAATCAAATTTAGGCATTACAGTACCTCAGCATAATCACTGGCAAACAAATGGACTGTCAGTTGACATAACAAAAACCACTGTTTAATGAGTTGGGGTCCCTCAGGGCTCAATGTTTGGACCAAAGGTAATAGATTGCAGTCTCACCTGGGCACGAAGATCGTCCACAGTCCTTTCTTGCTGGGTCCATTCCTGGGGGTGCGGGGCGTTCCTCAGGCCCCAGTCTGCAATCTGGCCTTCCAGACGCCAGTTTGCCTCTTGCAGCTTGTTTACCTGCTCCAGGAAGCCCTTCAGACGACTGTTGAGGCCCTGCATGGTCCACCGAGAGTCCTGCAGCAAATCCATGATGCTCCTACGCAGTGTACACCCAAAAAACTCACACAGACGCCTCTCAGGGGTGTTACTAAACACTTACAGCCTCGCCAACTAAAGAGAGTGTCCGATACAAAGAGTCAACCCAAACGTACAGTCAACACTTATGCCATCCAAAACTTCTTGCACTACTATTTCAGCATTTGTCCACACCACAGCCACTTCTACCCACTTGCAACCCTGGCAGGCGGCACCCTGCCTGCCACCGATACTGGTGAGATTAAGGACCCATGAGGTGTTTACTGGGTAAATATTTACCTAGAAATACTCACCTGTGAGACACCTCCTCCCCCCCTCCCCTTCTCTCTCTCTCTCTCTCTCTCTCTCCAGGTTGGGCAGCACCGTGTGTTTGCAGTAGTAAGATAAGCACCAGTCTCAGTAGTCCCTTGTCACTGCAGCGAGCTGCTCCTGATCCTCCCCTCCTAGACGGAGCTGGACCACATTCTTCTCCACTACTTCAACAACTTTAACTTTCCGACTGGGTCCCAGGTCAGAGACGGTCCCCTGTCTGTGACAGATCAGATAGGAATGGTAGGGTTAGGGCTAGTCTCGCAATCGCTCTCGCACCAACTATGTGTCAGCTGTCATGGGGTCAGCCATGACAGGGCCAGTGGTACTGTCCCTGTTCTTTCCCCCGAACACAGCCTGCAGCAGTGCTCTAGGGTTGAGTGCTAGGGTAAAGCAAAGCGCTCACTCGCTGGACACACTGCTGCTTACATCACCAGCGCTCTGAGGCCCTTTGTGTTCTCTGATCCAGGATTACTGAGCCCTGTGTGGAGGGAAAGTTCAGGCACACACTGCGACAACACTCTGTTTGTGTGTCTGTGTTTGTGTGTGTTCGCGTATGTGTGTGTTTGTTTGCACGTGTGTATGTGTGCAAACAACATATCTAGTATCTACTAATACTACACTTTAATTAATAATGAGAAACTAATGTCTATCCACTGACTCATCAGATCAACAGCCTGTAATAAACACTGAACTTTGTGCTGTGTCGCACGGGTTGCTCAATTTCTCCCTTGACTACCAGAACCCTCTCACTGGCCTGTTTTGTGAGTGTGTGTCTGTGTGTGTGTGCATGTTGTGTGTGTGTGTTTGTCTGTCTGGGGGCAAGTGAGATCATTTTCCAGACATTCTCGCAGGACACAACTTTTTCATCCTCTTGAAGTTGACAACAACGTTCTACTTGTATAGGAGTTACCAAGTGTGTGTTGATTCGTCATGGTAATCATCAAGCTTTTTCAATCTTTCACTGACTTTTTTATGACTTTACCTCAAGTGATGTGAGGGTGTTATTTCCATGATCAATTCATCTAACCAAGATCTTAGACATTTTGGCACCAGAACATATGTCATAACAATACAAGCTTTAAGTCAGGTGAGGTAATAAGATAAGATGTTTGGTTAAAGTAGTTAAGGTATGGGTGCGGCATCTAAAGAAGCCAGGGAACATCTGACGGAAAAAGCACAATAAAACATCCAGTTTAAGCCGCTCTGACAGGGTGTTTGGAATGTGAGTCAAGGAAACACAACTCGTAGTCATCTATTTTCGTCTCTCTCTCTCTCTCTCTCTCTCTCTCTCTCTCTCTCTCTCTCTCTCTCTCTCTCTCTCTCTCTCTCTCTCTCTCTCTCTCTCTCACTTGGAGTAGGCACTTTCAAGTCCTTTCCAGTCCTTTGCACTCTCACTCTACCTCATTATGTGATAAAGGCAGCAGATGACTGTGAGATTTACTTGTTGGATCAATAAAGGATTTCTCTTCCTTTCTGTGTAAACAACCACGCCTGCATTGTACCATTCACAGCCAGGATCTGGGGATCATTAATATGAGGTCACACTTAAACCTGCTACAAACACTGTGTCTCTCTAGAGTCTATAGTACAATATCCCCATGGAAACACTTCAGTAAGTCAGTGCTGTGGTTTTGGCTTTGGTCCATAACAAGCGCATACCAGTAGAGAGAGTCATAGGACAGTCTATTCGGACAGGGACGAGAGAGAGGTGAGAAATGCTAGACCCACACATCCACCAGACCAAAATGTGAAACCAGGTGAGACCTAACAAGCATATCAAAGGGAAAACTAGAGCAGGTGGAAGTTAGCGGCCACGCGGGGCTGTTAGGGCTCTTACCATCACACACACCCACGCAGCGCTGGCCCGCAGCCTATCCCCCTGGTATAGAGGGCGTTGACGGCTTGATGCCCATGATGAGGGAGATTGATAGTGCCGTCGTTAACAGGATGAAAACAATATGGTGCAGCAAGCTCTTCTGTGTTTGTGCCTGGGACAACACATCACAAAATGTGAGTGAATGCGCACGGTAAATGCGGCCCAGCCGGTTCCAGTCAGGACACTGCGGTGCGTTGCTCCCACAAACCGAGGAAGCAGTTTCGTCCGCACGACATTTGCAGGGAACGTTGAGGCACGCAATTAACTGAGGGGATCAGGCAAGCAGGCAGTGAGCAAGGATAAGTAAACAAGTAAAAACCTGATAAAGGTCAAGTGTTGATCTTGATCGTGACAGTGCTACCTTTAGTTCATACTCCATAACCCGTTGCCCCTAGTACATTCATTCCTCTACATGTTTTTTGTAGCAAAAGAGCACAAGCAATTATGACAACTGACATATGTTTATTTTTTTTTACATATTCCGTTAGGCATTTAAGCTTTATTAAACCAACAGTGAGACCTGCAGGTATCATTTGAAACAAACTGTAGCACACAGTACTGTGTTATCGCCAAGAGGGTTTTGTCTGAGCATGAGCTCATTATGCAACCTCTGAGACTAGAGCCCTGATTTGAAGGTTATTATGGTATTAATCCAAACAAGTTCAAAGGATTAACTGCAGTAAACCCTTTAGCATGATCTCAGTAACTGGTCACGTTTTGGCTTCCACATACCTGACATGCCATTGTAAACCAGTAAACCATTATTATACTGTTGAAGATGGTCTGGGACAACACACACATTTACAATACTTCATAATCACACTTTTTATGAGTAGGGGTAATAATGTCTGTCTGGGCCAAATTCCTAACCTGGTCTACCATACCATGGCTACCTAATTATCCCCAGCTTCCAAATGGCTCATGTAAAACCTATCTACGTCCTCCTGCAATGCTCCACAGGTCTCTGCTGTAAAATATGTTGTTGTTATAGCTTACTTTCTAAGATACACCACATTGTGAAAATTGATATATTTTGAACTGGTAATGAATTTTCAGGACAACCATATGGAGCAGTGTTTCACGGCTGCTGACTGGGTCCTGGTTAGAAAACATCTGTTTTGTTCACTTGGTGGGCCACAAACCTTTGCAAACTAACTTGTGTGAACTTTCGATCTTAATTCATCATGAACCGTTGAGCTTCAGTCACTCAGTCAATAAGTCGGGAGAGGGTTCAAAAGGCTAGAGTAAGGCCTACAGTACGCATTGCGTCCATCTCTCCTGTCACTAAGGGAGTGTGCAGGGGTGTTACGTTTTAAACCACCTGCATGGAGCGACGTCCCTTAAATCCAGCACCCATTCTAATCCAGTGTGAACGCCCTTTCACCAGATTATTTCCCTGAACCTCAGATAGTTTGCATATACTGTAAAGTGACATCCGTTAACATTAAACCCCTTAAGGTGAGCACACTCATCAGATGACTCTGCTGAGTCACAGATAGTACCCCTTTTTATCTACTCTCCCTGCCACACCTTAGACATAAATGATAACCACGACAGGTATTCAGAGAGGTGAGATCCAACCATTTCTGGTTGTCCTCTAAGTAGATAGCAGACATACTAGTCATTCTGTACATTTGCCGCCCGAGCAAGAAAAAAAAGTTGTGTCTGTGAGGTATTTCTTGTTGCATGAGTGAGACTTTATATTAGAGACCAAGGCAAGGGAAAGAGATCATGTTCCAGTCCACTATACAGACAGAAACGCCAAATGCCACAGGTGATGTTGTTAACTTCTTAGGGAGCGGCTCCGAGGTGACGGTTTTGGAGAGTCTGGCATGCCCAAAGTAAAATGCCTCCCACTCAGGCCCAGAAAATAGGATATGCACATAATTAATACTATTGGATAGGAAACACTCTGAAGTTTCTAAGAGTGTTAAAATATTGTCTGTGAGTATAACAGAACAGATATAGCAGGCGAAAACCCAAGGAATTTCTGTCCTGGAAAAAGTGTATTTGACACATTGCCTCTATTTGAACCCCTCCCTATTGAAAACAGCTATATATAGGAGTAAGATTGCAGTACCTATTGCTTCCACTGGATGTCAACAGTCTCTAGACAGTGTTTGATGATGTTAGAATGCTCTGGATGGTAATAGAAGAAGAATTTCGAACTGGTCACCAGATGTAAACAGAAGAGGATGCGCATTCACGGGCTCGCGCGCGCTGTGGTTTTTTCCTTTCCTATCGTCCAGTTTATAATCCGGTTGAAATATTATAGTAAATATACATAAAAGTGTTCCTAAGGATACATTATCAATGATGTTTGATTGTTCTTGGACAAGTGTATAGGTATAGGTTGAACGAGTTCTCTTCACGGTTCAATGGGCGAGTGGACGCTGTATTTTATGAACATAATGCGCCAACCAAACTGAGATTTATGGATATAATAAATGACTTTTTCTAACAAAAGAACCATTGTATGTCTTCGTTGGACACTTGGGAAGCCCTCAGCAGAAGTTCTTCAAAAGGTAAGGGATTTGTTTTCGCTGTGAAATGTGTTTTGAAACGTGATGGTTTATGAATTTATGCTAATGGAAAAATATTGGAGGTGCTACCCTCAAACAATCAAATGTTGTGCTTTCGCCGTAAAGCCTTTTTGAAATCTGACAACGCTGTGATATTGCCAAGAAGCAGAGCTTTTGATGACTGTGCAACACTTGTATATTGATGAATGTTTAATAATTCAACTTTTGGATTTTGAATTTGGCGCCTTGCATTTCACCGAGTAGTGTCGGGAGTGGGCCCCACCACTCCCTAAGTAGTTAACTGACACGGGAAAAGTGTACAAAAAAGGTTGTTTAGTTGAAGAATGGAAAAAAAAAATTGAGCATAAATGTGCCATCTGCCGTACATGCTGCTGTAGACATAAACTCAGCAAAAAAAAAGAAACGTCTATTTTTCGGGAACCTGTCTTTCAAAGAAAATTCGTAAAAATCCAAATAACTTCACAGATTTTCATTGTAAAGGGTTTAAACACTGTTTCCTATGCTTGTTCAATGAACCATAAACAATTAATGAACATGCACCTGTGGAACAGTCTTTAAGACACTAACAGCCTAACAGCTTATAGACGGTAGGCAATTAAGGTCACAGTTATGAAAACTTAGGACACTAAAGAGGCCTTTCTACTGACTCTGAAAAACACCTTTCTACTGACTCTGAAAAACACCAAAAGAAAGATGCCCAGGGTCTCTGCTCATCTGTGTGAACGTGCCTTTGGCATGCTGCAAGGAGGCATGAGGTCTGCAGATGTGGCCAGGGCAATACATTTCAATGTCCGTAGTGTGAGACGCCTAAGACTGCACTACAGGGAGACAAGACGGACAGCTGATTGTCCTCGCAGTGGCAGACCACGTGTAACAACACCTAAACAGGATTGATACATCCGAACATCACACCTGCGGGACAGGTACAGGATGGCAACAACAACTGCCCGAGTTACACCAGGAACGCACAATCCCTCCATTAGTGCTCAGACTGTCCCCAATAGGCTGAGAGAGGCTGGACTGAGGGCTTGTAGGCCTGTTGTAAGGCAGGTCCTCACCAGACATCACCGGCAACAACGTCGCCTATGGGCACAAACCCACTGTCGCTGGACCAGACAGGACTGGAAAAAAGTGCTCATCACTGACTAGTCGCGGTCTTGTCTCACCAGGGGTGATGGTTGGATTCGCGTTTATCGTCAAAGGAATGAGTGTTACACCGAGGCCTGTACTCTGGAGCGGGATCAATTTGGAGGTGGAGGGTCCGTCATGGTCTGGGGCGGTGTGTCACAGCATCATCGGACTGAGATTGTTGTCATTGCAGGCAATCTCAACACTGTACGTTACAGGGAAGACATCCTCCACCCTCATGTGGTACCCTTCCTGCAGGCTCATCCTGACATGACCCTCCAGCATGACAAAACATTAAATAAGTATGGAATTGCTGTGTTATTTGTTCACTCAGGTTCCCTGTATTAGATATTAGGTCTTGGTTGAAGATCTGATAATTCAGTATAAAGAATATGCAAAAGTAGAGAAAATTAGAAAGAGGGCAAATACTTTTTCACAGCACTGTAAGTGTCGATATGACGGCATTCAAAAATAGTCCCTTATTGTCAGTTATTGGACACATTATTCATGGCCTCACTTGTGCTTTCAGTATGGTGTGCGTCTTCACGGAATGGCATCAGTTGGATCTCATTTAGCTGTTATCCCTTGTCCCAACCGTCGAGACAAATCTTTGTCACATTCAATTGCTTGCAACACTTCCCACAAACACGGCGCTTGCAGGTGACACATGGGTGTTCCGAGTGCCTCTGCCCACCACAATAAAACGGCCCGCCCTGTCATTCACAATTGGTGATTACATAATAAAATGCATCGTTCGCTTCCCCTCGCTCGTCAACTCACCCATTCTCCTCCATCATACTATATTTCACTGATTTTATCTGTTGTTATATGTGTGAAATTTGTTCTGATATCGTTTAGGTTCAGTTTCGAGGCAATTATCAGAGTGATTATCAATTGGGCAGGGCACCTTCAACTGTTGTGAGTAGGAGGGGCAGGGGGAAAACCATAAAACAAATAACAGTTCCTCTTAAAACTGGTTATAACACCAGTTCTGTTTGTGATAATAAGATTCTAACAACGACAGTGCATTATATAGACTTATTTAGGAAAACCCAAGGATGGGGGGACATGTAAATGAGTTTTGCGTCCACATGACGCTCTGTGCACTTCAGGTGTTAAAGCTGAGAAGAGAGGGACAACTAAAAAACGATTAGGCCACATCATAATCTGCTTCGACATGGTTTTGTGAAAGCGCCTCCAGGCTTAGGAGTCGTTGTTGCTGTTCTGAAAAACAATTACACCTAGGAGTGGCACACTTTCCTGACATTACCTATCTCCTGAACAAGGATAGGGACATACTTTACACACGTCCAAACAAGTCAAGTAAAAGGCTCCATAGACAGCAGGAGGAGTCGCCAGAAGTGAAGAGGTAGGGAGTGGAGTCTATGTGCGCTGGCATTATCTGGTTTAGCCTACCATCTGTCCATCACAACTGATTTAGGATTGATCGTTCCTTCCTAAATTATAATTGATAAATTCAACTTGGTCAGTTGGTTAAAGCTAGAATCCTTAGTTGCAACCTCCATTTTTGTACTTAACAATTAATTATATGTACCCATTGATTCTTGAAGAATATGACTTATAAAGTTGAAGTAAGGGCGGCAGGTAGCCAAGTGGTTAGAGAGTTGGATAAGTGACCGAAAGTTTGCAAGATCGAATCCCTGAGCTGACAAAGTAAAAATATGTCTTTCCACCCCTGAACAACACAGTTAACCCACTGTTCCTAGGCTGTCATTAACAATAAGAAGGTGTTCTTAACTGACTCCCCTACATTAATAAAATTACATACACCTCAGCCAAATACATTTAAACTCAGTTTTTCACAATTCCTGACATTTAATCCTAGTAAAAATTCACTGTCTTAGGTCAGTTAGGATCACCACTTAATTTTAAGAATGTGAAATGTCAGAATAATAGTAGAGAATGGTTTATTTCAGCTTGTATTTTTTTCATCACATTCCCAGTGGGTCAGAAGTTAACATACACTCAATTAGTATTTGGTATTATTGCCTTGAAATTGTTTAACTTGGGTCAAACGTTTCGGGTAGCCTTCCAGAAGCTTCCCACAATAAGTTGAGTGAATTTTGGCCCATTCCTCCTGACAAAGCTGGTGTAACCGAGTCAGGTTTGAAGGCCTCCTTGCTCGCACAAGCTTTTTCAGTTCGGCCCACAAATTGTCTATAGGACTGTGGTCAGGGCTTTTGTGATGGCCACTCCAATACCTTGACTTTGTTGTCCTTAGGCCATAACTTTGGAAGTATGCTTGGGGTCATTGTCCATTTGGAAGACCCATTTGCAACCAAGCTTTAACTTCCTGGCTGATGTCTTGAAATATTGCTTCAATATATCCAAATTTTTTTCTTCCTCATGATGCCATCTATTTTGTGAAGTGCAGCAGTCCCTCCTGCAGCATAGCACTCCCACAACATGATGCTGCCACCCCCGTGCTTCACGGTTGGCAAGGTGTTCTTCGGCTAGCAAGCCTCCCCCTATTTCCTCCAAACATAACGATGGCCCTTATGGCCAAACAGTTATATTTTTGTTTCATCAGACCAGAGGACATTTCTCCAAAAAGTATGATCTTTGTCCCCATGTGCAGTTGCAAACCGTAGTCTGGCTTTTTTATGGCGGTTTTGGAGCAGTAGTTTCTTCCTTGGTGAGCGGCCTTCCAGGTTATGTCTATATAGGACTCGTCTCCTTCCTGAGCGGTATGACGGCTGCGTGGTCCGTTGGTGTTTATACTTGCGTACTATTGTTTGTACAGATGAACGTGGTACCTTCAGGCATTTGGAAATTGCTCCCAAGGATGATCCAGACTTGTGGAGGTTTGGCTGATTTATTTTTGATTTTCCCATGATGTCAAGCAAAGAGGCACTGAGTTTGAAGGTAAGCCTTGAAATACATCCACAGGTACACCTCCAATTGACTCAAATGATGTCAATTAGCCTATCAGAAACGTATTAAGCCAAGACATAATTTTCAGGAATTTTCCCAGCTGTTTAAAGGCACAGTCAACTTAGTGGATGTACATTTCTGACCCACTGGAATTGTGATACAGTGAATTATAAGTGAAATAATCTGTCTGTAAGCAATTGTTGGAAAAATTACTTGTGTCATGCACAAAGTAGATGTCCTAACCGCCTTGCCAAAACTATAGTTTGTTAACAAGAAATTTGTGGAGTGGTTGAAAAACAAGTTTGAATGACTCCAACCTAAGTGTATGTCAACTTCCGACTTCAACTGTAAATGCTGTGCATTTATGGGTCACAATTCAACGGCTTTAACACGAGAGGTATGTGGCAGGGTCTACAGTCAATTACGAATTACAAAAAGAACCAGCCCCGTTGCGGACATCGATGTCCTGCTTCCAGACAAACTAAACAACTTCTTTGCTCGCTTTAAGGACAATCCAGTGCCACTGACAGGACCCGTTACCAAAGCCTGTGGGCTCTCCTTCTCTGTGGCCAACGTGAGTAAAACATTTAAACGTGTTAACCCTCGCAAGGCTGCCGGCCCAGACGGCATCTCTATCCGCGTCCTCAGAGAATGCGCAGACCAGCTGGCTGGTGTGTTTACGGACATATTCAATCAATCCCTATCCCAGTGTGCTGTCCCAACATGCTTCAAGATGGCCACCATTGTTCCTGTTCCCAAAAAAGCAAAGGTAACTGAACTAAATGACTATCGCCCCGTTGCACTCACTTCTGTCATCATGAAGTGCTTTGAGAGACTAGACAAGGATCATATCACCTCCACCCTACCTGACACCCTAGACCCACTCCAATTTGCTTAACACCCCAATAGGTCCACTGACGATGCAATCACCATCACACTGCACACTGCCCTATCCTATCTGGACAAGAGGAATACCTATGTAAGAATGCTGTTCATTGACTACAGCTCAGCATTTAACACTATAGTACCCTCCAAAATCGTCATTAAGCTCAAGACCTTGGGTCTCGACCCTGCCCTGTGCAACTGGGTCCTGGACTTTCTGACGGGCTGCCCCCAGGTGGTGACGGTAGGAAACAACATCTCCACCCCGCTGATCCTCAACACTGGGGCCCCACAAGGATGCGTTTTCAGCCCTCGCCTGTACTCCCTGTTCACCCCTGACTGTGGCCATGCCCGCTTCCAACTCAATCACCAAGTTTGCAGACAACACTACAGTGGTAGGCTTGATTACCAACAACGACGAGACGGCTTACAGGGAGGAGGTGAGGGCCCTCGGAGTGTGGTGTCAGGAAAATAACCTCTCACTCAACGTCAACAAAACAAAAGAGATTATTGTGGACTTCAGTAAAAAGCAGACGGAGCACCCCCCTACCCACATCGACGGGACAGTAGTGGAGAAGTTGGAAAGCTTTAAGTTCCTCGGCGTACACATCACAGACAAACTGAAATGGTCCACCCACACAGACAGCGTGGTGAAGAACGCGCAACAGCGCCTCTTCAACCTCAGGAGGCTGAAGAAATTTGGCTTCTCACCTAAAACACTCACAAACAGATGCACAATCGAGAGCATCCTGTCGAGCTGTATCACCGCCTGGTACGGTAACTGCACCGCCCGCAACCGCAAGGCTCTCCAGAGGGTGGTGCGGTCTGCACAACACTTCCCAAGGGGCAAACTACCTGCCCTTCAGGACACCAACACCACCCGATGTCACAGGAAGGCCAAAAGATCATCAAGGACAATAATCACCCGAGCCACTGCCTGTTCACCCCGCTATCATCCAGAAGGCGAGGTCAGTACAGGTGCATCAAAGCTGGGACCGAGAGACTGAAAAACAGCTTCTATCTCAAGGCTATCAGACTGTTAAACAGCCATCACTAACATAGAGAGGCTGCTGCCAACATACAAACTCAAATCTCTGGCCACTTTAATAAATGGTCTTAATAAAAGGTATCACTAGCCACTTTAAATAACGCCACTTTAATAATGTTTACATATCCTACATTACTCATCTCCTATGTATATACTGTATTCTATACCACCTACTACATCTTGCCTATGCCGCATGGCCATCACTCATCCATATATTTATATCTACATATTCTTATTCATCCCTTTATATTTGTGTGCATAAGGTAGTTGTTGTGAATTTGTTAGATTACTTGTTAGATATTACTGCATTGTCGGAACTTGAAGCACAAGCACAAGCATTTCGCTACACTCGCATTAACAACTGCAAACCATGTGTATGTAACCAATAACATTTGATTTGATTTGAGCTCAGTTCAACTGTTGTACCCCATCATAACCCAGAATATACGTTTTTTTTACCCAAATGTTTGTAAACAAAGTAAATGTAAACAAACACTGTATAGCTTTAAAAATATAATGTTGATATCATGAATGGTCAGTTGTTGCATCAATAGATCTGTCTATGAATTTGAGAGTGGTTAAATTTCTCCAGGCCCATTCCTCAGCTTTTACCAAAACAGAGGAGGGGTGGGGCTTTGTTATTGTTTCAACTACGGATTCTAGCTTTAAGGGCTCAAAAGAACAATATGTGCAGGCTGCCCCAAAAGCATTACAAGGATTGTGGTCAGACAAGCATGGCTTACACAACCACAAAACTGGAGAGAGCAACTTATTTGCTACAACAAGGAGTGTCAGACAGTTATTTTAGAGCTGTATGATTGTCCCTCAATAACCTTGATACTGTAGTGTACATACTGGTAGAAATTGACCAATAGGCCTATTCATGGGGGTAGATGCGTGTCATTGAATTTTAAATACCACACACAGAGCAAGTGATCAACTTGACAGCCAGGCTGAAAGATGACTAAGGCTGCGTTTAGACAGGCAGCCCAATTCTGATATATTTTCCACTAATTGGTATTTTGACCAATCACATTAGATGTTTTAACATCAGATCTTTTCTGAGCTGATCTGATTGATCAACAGACTAATTAGTGAGAAAAAAAAGTTGGTTTGCCTGTCTAAACGCAGCCTAAAATGTCTGCTCTTTGTCACTGGGGCTGTCTGCTTAGACCTGACAAGACACCCTGAAGGTCTGAAGGTGGTTTACGGAGGTCAGAGAGTAAAATGGAGCAATTATACTGTCTGTCCGCATCCTTTGAAGCCAAGTGCGTACACAATGGCTCAAATCCACAGTTCAGTTAAATTTACAGAGCTAATGTAAGCGGACACCCTATAGAAGGGATGTCCTACTCCAACCCAATTGGCCAAAAGTAATCTGTCAGTCATTTTAGATGATTCCATTTCATGCGGCCCATGCGTGGTTAATTGAGACAGTCTTAATTAAAACCGTCTTAATGATAAATGACAGTATGTTGAGAAAACACATAAGATCATGGGAACAATTTAAATGTGTGTTGCAATGAGTAAAAAGTCTGTGTGGCACAAAGTGTGCATGAATTATGTCTGTCTGTTACTGTTTCCGCCTAGAGGACACAACATCTTATTCCATTTCCCCATCAACTGATGTACAGACGAGGAAGCTGTGTGGGCTTGAAAATAACTGCTAAGTACTTAGCCACAGATATCAATTCAACGTCTATTCCACATTGGTTCAACATCATTTAATTGAAATGACATGGAAACAACGTTGATTCAACCAGTGTGTGCCCATTGGGTAGTAGTTCAGTAGCCATCTGTCAGTACACTGTGTCACTCATGAACAGGCGGAAAGTGTAGGGACGTGACAGGGCCCTCCATCACACCTGTGTGAAGGCCACACCGAAATTAAAGCATGTTGACAAACCAGCTAACATCCTCCCTATCTGACCTTAAAAATGATCACATGATAGAGAGAGAGACAGGGAGGGAAGGAGGGAGAGCAATTACAGTAAAGATACTCTCAGCCCTTCAAATTCAACTTGTTTTCAAAGCCAGTTCCACTGCATCTTTTCATTGTTCCCCTCTAATCAGGGACTGATTTAGACCTGGGACACTAGGTGTGTGCAATTAATTATCAGGTAGAACAGAAAACCAGCAGGCTACAGATCTTCTAGGGAAAGAGTTTAATAACTCTGCTCTAAGCTATGCTTGGGAAACTTTCAGAAATGCTGCAAAACCTGTAAGCATCAAAAGCAAAAGTCTAAAATAAACACATATTTCTTTAGTGGGGCAAAGCTATGATTATGATGATGGGGATGGGGAATGTGCTCCTCTCGAACCTGAAAGGCTATTCATGTATTTTTTTTATGGAACATCATACAGTGGTTTTCAATAGAAAGTACATATTGTTCTGAATGGACCAGGTGGCTCCTTTGGAAAAGCTCCTGTCCTTTCATTACCTTTTTGTTATTTCTCATCGAGCCCACAAGTACTTTGAGGCTATTTGCGATTTGATTCTCCTAAGTACAATATTTCTGCATTGAGGATTGACAACATTGAGCTACTACAGAGAAAGCTGTTTGTTATGTGTATTTATTATGGATCCCCCATTAGCTGCTGCAAAGGCAGCAGCTACTCTTCCTGCGATCCGGCAAAATTTTAAAAACATTACAGTACCTTCATTACAGAATTCACAACACACTAAGTGTGTGCCCTCAGTCCCATGCTGAGCTACCACATACAGTTGAAGTTGGAGATTTACATACACCTTAGCCAAATACATTTAAACTGAGTTTTTCACAATTCCTGACATTTAATCCTAATAAAAATTCCCTGTCTTAGGTCAGTTAGGATCACCACTTCATTTTAAGAACGTGAAATGTCAGAATAATAGTAGAGAGAATTATTTATTTCAGCTTTTATTTCTTTTATCACATTCCCAGTGGGTCAGAAGTTGACATACACTCAATTAGTATTTGGTAGCATTGCCTTTAAATTGTTTAAGTTAGGTCAAACATTTCGGGTAACCTTGCACAAGCTTCCCACAATAAGTTGGGTGAATTTTGGCCCATTCCTCCTGACAGAGCTGGTGTAACTGAGTCAGATTTGTAGGCCTCCTTCCTCGCACACGCTTTTTCAGTTCTGCCCACACATTTTACAAGGATTGAGGTCAGGGCTTTGTGATGGCTACTCCAATACCTTGACTTTGTTGTCCTTAGGCCATTTTGCCACAACTTTGGAAGTATGCTTGGGGTCATTGTCCATTTGGAAGACCCATTATTTGGAAGACCCACTATTTCGTGAAGCACACCAGTCCCACCTGCAGCAAAGCACCACCCAACATGATGCTGCCACCCCAGTGCTTCATGGTTGCAATGGTGTTCTTCGGCTTGCAAGCCTCCCCCTTTTTCCTCCTAACATAAAGATGGTTATTATGGCAAAACAGTTCTATTTTTGTTTCATCAGACCAGAGGACATTTCTCCAAAAAGTATGATCTTTGTCCCCATGCCCAGTTCCAAACCGTAGTCTGGCTTTTTTATGGCGGTTTTGGAGCAGTGGTTTCTTCCTTGGTGAGCGGCCTTCCAGGTTATGTCTATATAAGACTCGTCTCCTTCCTGAGTGGTATGACGGCTGCGTGGTCCCATGGTGTTTATACTTGCATACTATTGTTTGTGCAGATGAACGTGGTACCTTCAGGCGTTTGAAAATTGCTCCCAAGGATGAACCAGACTTGTGGAGGTCTGGCTGATATATTTTGATTTTCCCATGATGTCAAGCAAAGAGGCACTGAGTTTGAAGGTAGGCCATGAAATACATCCACAGGTACACCTCCAGTTGACTCAAATGATGTCAATTAGCCTATCAGAAGCTTATTAAGCCATGACATAATTTTCAGGAATTTTCCAAGCTGTTTAAAGGCACAGTCAACTTAGTGTATGTACATTTCTGACCCACTGGAATTGTGATACAGTGAATTATAAGTGAAATAATATGTATGTAAACAATTGTTGGAAAAATGACTTGTGTCATGCACAAAGTAGATGTCCTAACCGACATTCCAAAATTATAGATTGTTAACAAGAAATTTGTGGAGAAGTTGAAAAACTAGTTTGAATGACTCCAACCTAAGTGTATGTAAACTTCCGATTTCAACTGTATCTACAATGCAAAATTCATGTGTACGTGTGTGTATTTTGCGTATGTTATTATGTGTGTGTATGCATGTGTCTGTGCCTATGTGTGTGTTACATCACAGTCCCTGCTGTTCCATAAGGTGAATTTTTACCTGCTTTTTAAATCTGATTATACTGCTTGCATCAGTTATCTGATGTGGAATAGAGTTCCATGTAGTCATGGCTCTATGTAGTACTATGCGCATCCCATAGTCTGTTCTGTTCTTGGGGAATGTGAAGAGACCTCTGATGGCATGTCTTGTGGGGTATGCATTGGGGTCAACACCTCTTACAAGTAATGAGTAAGTCAATCTCTCTTCCACTTTGAACCATGAGAGATTGACATGCATGTCATTAATGTTAGCTCTCCGTGTACTTTTAAGGGCCAGCCGTGCTGCCCTGTTCTGAGCCAACTGCAATTTTCCCAAGTCTCTCTTTGTGGCACCTGACCACACGACTGAACAGTAGTCCAGGTGTGACAAAACCAGGACATGTAGGACCTGCCTTGTTGATAGTGTTGTTAAGAAGGCAGAGCAGTGCTTTATTATGGACAGACCTCTCCCCATCTTAGCTACTGTTGAATCAATATATTTTGACCATGACAGTTTACTATCCAGGGTTACTCCAAGAAGTTTAGTCACCTCAACGTGCTCAATTTCCACATTATTCATTACAAGATGTACAGTAGTTGAGGTTTAGGGTTTAGTGAATGATTTGTCCCAAATACAATGCTTTTAGTTTTGGAAATATTTAGGATGAACTTATTCCTTGCTACCCATTCCAAAACTAACTAAAGCTCTTTGTTAAGTGTTGCAGTCATTTCAGTCACTGTAGTAGCTGACATGTATAGTGTTGAGTCATCCGCATACATAGACACACTGGCCTTACTCAAAGCCAGTGGCATGTTGTTAGTAAAAATTGAAAAAAAGAAAGGGGCCTAAACAGTTACCCTGGGGAATTCCTGCTTCTACCTGGATTATGTTTGAGAGGCTTCCATTAAAGAACACCCTCTGTGTTCTGTTAAACAAGTAACTCTTCATCCACATTATAGCAAGGGCTGTAAAGCTATAACACATACGTTTTTCCAGCAGCAGACTATGATCGATTATGTCAAAAGCTGCACTGAAGTCTAACAAGACAGCCCCCACAATCATTTTATCATAAATTTCTCTCAGCCAATCATCAGTCATTTGAGTGTTCTTCCCTAAATGCATGCTGAAAGTCTGTTGTCAATTTGTTTACTGTGAAATAACATTGTATCTGGTTAAACACAGTTTTTTTCCAGAAGTTTACTAAGGGTTGGTAAAAGGCTGATTGGTCGGCTATTTGAGCCAGTAAAGGGGGCTTTAATATAGTTATGTGTCAAGCGCAGTCACAAACACAAGAACACTTTCTCAAAGTGTAAACAATTGTGTTATTCTGAGGTTATGACAATATAATATACATCAGAACAGGGATTGAAAGATAAGGGATGGAGTGTATTGCATTTGAATGTTTCATTTTCCTAAAACAGCTATGAAGGCATAATAATGTGAACATGCAGTACATAGAACTATGAAGGTGTGTTAGTAAGTAATTAATTAGCCTACCCACACAGATATACCATAACCACAGTATGGCAAAGGCTATATAGTAATGGATAATGGAAATTATAACTAAGCATGACTTGCAGCATTCCGTCACATATAATCATACAACATATTGAACATATAATACAGTTTGCTTTCCCAATAGACTGATAGATTCAATTCAAAGGTGAAAAGTACATCAGCATCAGTAACCATTAGGGGCAAGTAATTAGAACAACGCCAGTTTGTGGTTGCTTTATAATTTTACAAGCTAATCATATGAAAACAACTCCATAGAGGGATGGTGAAGACACCACCTGTGCTGGAAAGGCTGTGTTTACGCTCAACATCTGGGAAACACCTAGGTCGTGATTCACACTTCGCACCTGTTGCCAAAATAATGGCGACTTGAGTTTGACGGGAGAAGACATCTAGCGGCCCGTATTCTGTACCAACACTGGCCTACGGCAGAAGCCAAACATGAAACCAGTTTCTGTGTAATTCAGTTAATATCAATGGCATATCAATCGTTTTAATAAATGGCATGTCAATCTTTCTGCATGCTATCTGTGCTAAATTAACTCAATATTAGGAAGGTGTTCCTAATGTTTGGTATACTCAGTGTAAATTAATGTGTTTCTGTGTATTGTTTGTAACAAATTGGAACTTCCTATTTGAATCTTTAACATCAAGTAAATATCAGGGTAACCATGTCATCAATTAATCAATCCAAAACATAGCCTACCAACATGAGCATGTCGTGTGGGATAGCCTACTGTTCTACTAAGTTTAGGTAGAGTAGCCTATTTTAGTGTATCCACATTTTCCGGTGACTACAGGGGGAAAAGTAAACTTTTTGTTGCGGAATTCAAAACGTAAGCTTCTATCTTATCATATTCATAACTTGCTCTAGGTTTAACATGCCGTGACAGTTGTCATACTGTAAATGAAAGTGATAAAAATGATGGATGCAGAATGCCAGCTAACTCTCACGCGCACCACACCTTAGTGGCCTTATTTAATGAGCTGACTAAGGGCAAACCTGTTGGATGAATATCTATTCACGTAAATAGTTATCTCAATACGCCCTCCAGCCGCTCCCACCTCCAAGGGGGGTATATATTCTGCTACCAGGCTTCAACTGCTTTACCACCAACTCTTCAAAGTACCACTCCTGGTTTTGTCATCTCTACATACCCATCACCACAACGTCGCCATGAGTGCTTTATCACTTCGCAGTTATGGAGGCAGCGGAGGCTCATCCTCCATGTCTCTCGGAGGAGGGTACCAGAGTCGCATCGCATCACGGGCACCAAGCGTCTATGGAGGGGCAGGGGGACAGAGTGTCCGCGTATCTTATGCTTCGGGCACCAGGAGCGGGTTTGACCTGTCCAGTGCGCTTGGAGGTGACAATGGCAACTATGGTAGTAATGCAGTGTCGGCCAACGGGAAAGCCACTATGCAGAACCTCAACGACCGTTTGGCCAGCTACCTGGAGAAGGTGCGCTCCTTGGAGACGGCGAATGCACAGCTCGAGCGTCAAATCCGCGAGTGGTACGAGAAGAAGACACCGGTCACCAGAGATTACAGCAAGTACGAAGCTACTCTTGTCGACCTGCGCAGAAAGGTGAGCATGTTGGGTCATAATAAATACAGTATATTGCTATATTGAGCGAGATTGATATGATTACATTTTCTTTCATCAACCTCACTCCTATTTACTATTGAGTTTAGATAAAGTTTTCTATAATGACAAAAATACAGAAGGAAAATGTCTAAACATTTCTATTCTGGCAGGAAACATCTATTCTCATATACAATTCAATTCTGGTTTACAAGACCCAAGTCATACCCTGAAGTTCATTGACTGGCTGCCTCTATGAAGCTGTCATGTCAAGTGTGCCCTCGGGATGTGAATTTGTAAACCCTTTACTTTAATAGAGGAATCATACCAAGTTTACAGTAGTGATGGATTATAGGACTTACTTAACTGTGTGACCTTTGCCATAGATAGGCTACAGTATATCTGTGTGGGTAGGAGGTGAATCAATTACTTACTAACACAGTATTATAGTCTCTCATTACAGCTATTCATGGTTATGGCTCGGGGGAATGCACCTTCATTGTTTATGATAATGAAAGCAAATTATATAATCATTGTGTAAGCCTGACAGTGTGTAATTGTCTTCCTTTTTAATGTACCATGTACCAACCAGTTTTTTGTCCTGTTCTCAGATCAGTGCTGCCACTCTGAGCAACTCCAGTATCCTCCTGCAGATAGACAATGCCAAACTGGCAGCAGAGGACTTCAAAGTCAAGTGAGAACAAAGGGTCTATAAAATGGAATCTGCAAACAACTGTTGAATTCACCTTAGAATAATGCTTTAAGTCAGGATTGGAATGGGAACTATACGTCATATGTACACTTTAGTCATGCAACTTTTATACCATTATTAGAGTATGAAGCCACACCTAGTATAACATTACTGAAGGTCAACGTGCCTATGACTTGATGTTAAATGTCACATTACTGTACAAACAATAATTTTGTGCCGTTTGGTATTGCCGTTGGCGGCAACTGTTAATAATGCTGGTTAACTCACATGCACCGTTTGTCCTTTTCCCTCTGGAAAGGTTTGAGAATGAACTGGTTATGCGTCAGTCGGTGGAGGCAGACATCGCTGGACTGAGGAAGGTTCTGGACGAGTTAACCATAGCCCGGTCAGACCTGGAAATGCAGATTGAGGGGCTGAAGGAGGAGCTGGTCTATCTCAAGAAGAACCATGAGGAGGTGGGTGTTCCTCATGGCACTGTTGGAGCCTTGCAAGCCCTCTTTTATCATACCATATCCCAAAGAGTCATGGCACAGCCCGGTCAATAGCAAGACCTCCCCACATTTCCAAATTCTTATATATTTTACATAGATGAAAACAATGTGGTTGTGAGAGTTGAATGGAGTTGTCAGAGGCATAATTCATTCTCATCGCATGCCAAGCAGTGTTGTCTTTGGCTGTATCAATGACAATCAAACAGACCTTGTTTGGAGTGTCTGCGCTGTCTCTGTTTGTGTAGCTTTAAACTGTCAGCAAATGTGTCACAAGCCCTGCAGCAGTATGGCATAGCCGTTAAAACCACACTTGAGATCACATGGTGGCAAGTCCTATTTCCTATTGAATATACTTACTTTGGGACGGTTGTACAGGGTTTCAGAGAAGCTGACAGAAGTACACCATGAACACTGTAACTAGGTTATGAAAGATGGGGACAGTTTGTGACACCCAAGTACCTAATTGATTTATCATCAACCTGAGACACCAGTGCACCTCACCTGGCTGTGACCCAATTTGACCCCTCACCCTTATGTAATTGTGCTAGACAATTTCCCTGTCTGGGACAGTACAGTTGTATCTTATCTACCGCCTACAGCTTATCCAGTGGCAACCTCCATTTGCCTCTCACCTGGTGTTGACCCTAGTTGACCTCTGTCATCACTCTGTGCCCCTTATAGGAGATTGCTGCCATGCGGGCCCACATGAACGTCAGCTCAGTGAACGTGGATATGGACGCAGCACCCCAGCAGGACATGGCCAAGATGATGGAGGAGATCCGTACTCAGTACGAGGGCATTGCCGAGAAGAACCGCCGCGACATGGAGACCTGGTACAAGGGCAAGGTGAGGAGAACAAGAGCCCAACCTTGTCAAGGGAGAACCTCTTGATCCATCTGTTCTGTTTTAGATCATATGAAAATGGTTTAGTGCATCTTAAGGTAGCCTAGTGGTTAGAGTGTTGGACTAGTAACTGAAAGGTTGCAAGATCAAATCCCGGAGCTGACAAGGTAAAACTCTGTCGTTCTGCCCCTGAACAAGGCAGTTAACTCACTGTTCCTAGGCCGTCATTGAAAATAAGAATTTGTTCTTAACTGACTTGCCTAGGTAAATATATATATATTTTTAAACGATGTCCTATGAGAACAGTATTCAAAGTGCTTATAAAAAAAAACAATTACTGTGATCACGTACTTGAAGCTATCTTATCCTTGTTTGATCATGTCAATATATAGATATCAGACCATAGATCATTGATTTTGTGCTTATTACCAGTACTATTGGAGTTAAACAACCCTTACCGTGTTCCTTCTGTCCGTCCCAGTTTGATGAGCTGAACAAGGTGGTGACCAGCAGCACAGAGACCCTCCAGACGTCCCACAGTGAGATCAACGAGCTCAAGAGGACCTTGCAGGCCCTGCAGATCGAGCTTCAGTCCCAGCTCAGCCTGGTGAGGAAACAAATGCCCCCTCAACCCCCCTAACGTCACACCCCTCTCTGCCTCCTGGTTGTTGCTAGACGTATGAGTTAGAGCTAGACTAGGGTGTAATTACTGTCGAAGATTACTCTGAATTCGGAAATACATGACATTTACAAGATTCCACCTTCAGTTAAACAGTGCAGTACAACTGACACCTCACAGTAAAACCATTATCAACATTTAGACCTCATAAATACATTCTTACCCTACGGGTTACATATGAGTCCTCAGGTTTCCCTTTTAGAAACTGAATATGATGGATACAGAGAGAGAAGCAATCAGTCAACTCAGAGCTTTGTAATTATCACAATAATAATAATACATTTTGACAAGCTCTTTGATTGATGGATAGATGAAGTGAAGTTGAGGATAGCCGTTTTTTTGTTATACCACAGTTGTGATCCTCAAAAACTGAATTGTAAAAACACGTGCTCACCAGGAACTTCACCTCAGTCATTCACTGATCTAAAATTAAATCTAGAATTGGCTTCCTATTTCGCAACAAAGCATCCTTCACTCATGCTGCCAAACATACCCTCGTAAAACTGACCATCCTACCGATCCTCGACAAAATAACCAGGTCGCAGTTGTAAATGAGAACTTGTTCTCAACTTGCCTACCTGGTTAAATAAAAGTGAAGTAAATAAATCAAATAAATGTCAGTGTGGGTAGTTGAGATTTGGGCAAAATCAACACCGCTTGTTGAATCGTCGGAAGTCTTTACCCCTTCCTCTTCCTCCCTCTCTCCCTATAGAAATCAGCCTCGGAGGGCCAGCTGAATGAGACTGAGTCCCGCTACAGCATGCAGCTGAACCAGCTCCAGGGCATGGTCAACAGCCTGGAGCAGGAGCTGGGTCGCATGAAGACGGACATCGAGAGGCAGGCCAGCGAGTACCGCATGCTCCTGGACATCAAGACCCGGCTGGAGATGGAGATCGCCGAGTACAGGAGGCTGCTGGACGGAGAGGATGTCGGGTAAGGAGAGGAGAGAAGGGTGCAGATCTCTAATTTGCATACCCAATGGGATTTACATGGGCTTCACATACCCAATGTGAATGACACATTTACATGTGCATACCCAATTACAAATCAACCCCTAGCCTGTTAGCCCCTTCAGTATCCCCTACACCTTTGACACATAACCACCTGCTGTAGGCACTTTTGATCTAAAATGATTGGATACATGCAAGAACTACGGTTTTGAATATTACTAGAGGGCAAGATGGAGCAATCATCATTATGCTAATGTCCTACAGTAGCCTATCAAATCATTACAGATCTACAAGAAGTGCACAGGGGAAGGGGCCAGGGGTCAATTTGGAACTGGGCAATAGAGACTGTGTTACAGCGTAGCGAGATCAATGTAGAGTTGTTCAATAGGAAGGCACTTAACACTTAAACTATCTTCTGCCCTCCAGGAGAGCTGTCATCACCAAGAAGGTTGAGATTGTTCAGGTCAAAAAACGTAAGTAGAGCGAGACCATTTTCTATCATATCAAATTCCATATTGATTGATCCCAGCAGTAGTAATTGTGAAACACTCTAGAACACAAAGGATTTGGCTGATTTGAATGTGTTAAGGTGCTATGTGTTCTCATGAAGTGCTTCTCCTCTTTAGCTATGCCCAACACTAAGTGTACTAATGGTTATTTGTCCCTACTTTGTAGCTGAGCCAGTGGTGACAAAGAGAGTGAGGATGGTGATCGAGGAGATTATCGATGGAAAGGTGGTCTCCCGTACAGAGGATGTGGATATGGAGGTCCTGAAAAAATAGTTCCCTTGCCCACCCAAACCCACCTGTCATTAAAAGCCTGGTTCGGCCTACAGCTAAAAGGAATACCAGGAATGTTAAAATGTTATAATCTCCTCTGGATGGCAGTGCTCTGGTGTTGCCTGCATGCTCGGTGAATGTACATCTTTGATAAATTGACCATATTTGAAATGTAAGTTGACAGAACAAACATGCTTTTGATTATCATTGTTGATCAAATGATAATGTATGATGTTTGGTTGAATTGGCCCAAAATACATAATAAAATATGTTTCAGTATCTACCGTATTTGATAATTGTCTATTTGTTTTGAGCATGATCTTTCAAATAATTTCTCCTCTCAGCCCACTGTCCTATCATTGTAAAGTAACATTGTTCAAAAGGGGATGATTAACATGATCAAATGTCAAGAAACATTTAAAGAGATGATTTTATGTCAGTCTATTTTATACTGTAGGTCAGGGGTGTCAAAATCATTCCATGGAGGGCCTAGTGTCTGGGGACCTAGACAACCAGGTGAAGGGAGTTCTTTACTAATTGGTGACCTTAATTCATCAATCAAGTACAAGGGAGGATCGAAATCCCGCAGACGCTCGGCCCTCCGCTGAATGAGTTTGACACGTGCTGTAGTGTTATAATGTTATCTTCATCATAACATTTCGTATATATTTGATATCATTCAATTTCATCCAATCATTTAACATTCTCTTTCATCAATGCACATGAGATGATAGTATGAAGCAGTATGATGTCATTAACAAATCAAGATAATCTATAAAATGCAAAGTATGTACATGTAGCTATGGTTAAAGTGACTATGCATATATGATGAACAGAGAGTAGCAGTAGGGTTAGTCTCTATGTAAAGGTTCTTGCTTGAGCTGGCCTGTTATTGAGTTAGGAGTGAGATTGGAGACAGTGAAGAACGGGGCGGCAGGTAGTCGAGTGGTTAAGAGCATCGGGACAGTAACTGAAAGGTTGCTCTTTTGAATCCCTGAGCCAACTAGGTGAAAAATATGTTGATGTGCCCTTGAGCAAGGCACTTAACCCTAATTGCTCCTGTAAGTCGCTCTGGATAAGAGAGTCTGCTAAATGCCTTAATATTATGTTGGGTGAGAATACAAAGTGAGTGTGAGATAGTGTGACAAACGTGAAAGTAGCGATTGATAAATTTACCATATTTAAATTGACAAAACAAACATGCTTTACCATATTGCATTGTTGATTAAACGATCATGTATGATGTTTGGTTGAATTGTCCCAAAATACATAATAAAATATGTGTTTTCCTTACCAGGTAAGTTGACTGAGAACACATTCTCATTTACAGAAACATCCTGGGGAATAGTTACAGGGGAGAGGAGGGATTAATGAGCCAATTGTAAAATGGGGATGATTTGGTGACAATATGAGGACCAGACTGAGAATTTAGCCATGACACCAGGGTTAAAACCACTACTCTTACAATAAGTGCCATGGGATCTTTAGTGACCACAGAGAGCTAGGACACCGTATAACATCCCATCCGAAAGACAGCACCCTGCACAGGGCAATGTCACCAATCACTGCCCAGGGGCATTGGGAAAGAGGGCCTCCTAACAGCATTTGGTCTCCCATCTCGGTATTGACCAGGAACAACCCTGCTAAGCTTCAGAAGTAAGCCAGCAGTCAGATGCAGGGTGTTATGCTGCTGGTGTTTTAGTAGCTACCATATTTGATTATTGTGTATTTGTTTTGAACATCTGTCAAACAATTTATCCTCTCATTCAACTGTGTTCCACCAGATGGCAGCAAGCACTTCCTACTGTATGATAGTTAAACTTGGTCTTGGTTTTGATTTTCAATGGTGCCAAGTACAATCTCAAATGGTGGCATTCTGAGAGGGCTTTAGAGAACTGCGTCATCATCACACCAAATATTTATGGGACCTGCACTAAAATAAATGTTTTTCCAAAATGTGGTTGTCCTTCTTATCTCATATCTACAGTCGTGGCCAAAGGTTTTGAGAATGACACAAATATTAATTTCCACAAGGTTTGCTGCTTCAGTGTCTTTAGATATTTTTGTCAAATGTTACTATGGAATACTGGATAATTACAAGCATTTCATAGGTGTCAAAGGCTTTTATTGACAATTATATGAAGTTGATGCAAATAGTCAATATTTGCAGTGTTGACCATTCTTTTTCAAGACCTCTGCAATCCGCCCTGGCATGCTGTCAATTAAGTTCTGGGTCACATCCTGACTGATGGCAGCCCATTCAAGCATAATCAATGCTTGGAGTTTGCCAGAATTTGTGGGGTTATGTTTGTCCACCGCCTCTTGAGGCTTGACCACAGGTTCTCAATGGGATTAAGGTCTGGGGAGTTTCCTGGCCATGGACCCAAAATATCGATGTTTTGTTCCCTGAGCCACTTAGTTATCACTTTTGCCTTATGGCAAAGTGCTCCATCATGCTGGAAAAGGCATTGTTCGTCACCAAACTGTTCCTGGATGGTTGGGAGAAGTTGCTCTCGGAGGATGTGTTGGTACCATTCTTTATTCATGGCTGTGTTCTTAGGCAAAATTGTGAGTGAGCCCACTCCCTTGGCTGAGAAGCAACCCCACACATGAATGGTCTCAGGATGCTTTACTGTTGGCATGACACAGGACTGATGGTAGCGCTCACCTTGTCTTCTCCGGAGAAGCTTTTTTCAGGATGCCCCAAACAATCGGAAAGGGGATTCATCAGAGAAAATGACTTTACCCCAGTCCTCAGCAGTCCAATCCCTGTACCTTTTGCAGAATATCAGTCTGTCCCTGATGTTTTTCCTGGAGAGAAGTGGCTTCTTTGCTGCCCTTCTTGACACCAGGCCATCCACCAAAAGTCTTCGCCTCACTGTGCGTGCAGATGCACTCACATCTGCCTGCTGCCATTCCTGAGCAAGCTCTGTCCTGGTGGTGCCCCGCAGCTGAATCAACTTTAGGAGACGGTCCTGGCGCTTGCTGGACTTTCTTTGGCGCCCTGAAGCCTTCTTCACAACAATTGAACCGCTCTGCTTGAAGTTCTTGATGATCTGATAAATAGTTGATTTTGGTGCAATCTTACTGGCAGCAATATTCTTGCCTGTGAAGCCCTTTTTGTGCAAAGCAATGATGACGGCATGTGTTTCCTTGCAGGTAACCATGGGTGACAGAGGAAGAACAATGATTCCAAGCACCACCCTCCTTTTGAAGCTTCCAGTCTGTTATTCAAACTCAATCAGCATGACAGAGTTATCTCCAGCCTTGTCCTTGTCAACACTCACACCTGTGTTAACAAGAGAATCACTGACATGATGTCAGCTGGTCCTTGTGGCAGGGCTGAAATGCAGTGGAAATGTTTTTTAGGGATTCAGTTCATTTATATGGCAAAGAGGGACTTTGAAATTAATTGGAATTCATCTGATCACTCTTCATGACATTTTGGAGTATATGCAAATTGCCATCATACAAACTGAGGCAGCAGACATTGTGAAAATTCATATTTGTGTAATTCTCAAAACTTTTGGCCACGACTGTACAGTACATCCACATAGAGATTCACACAATCACAACTCACCAACCTTAGACTAACATCAGGACTGAAACTACATATGAGGACACCGAGGTCCGAACTGGTAATTTTTTATAATTTAAAGAGAAAAATAATAAGAAAATATATACAGTACCAGTCAAAAGTTTGGACATACAGTGGCAAGAAAAAGTATGTGAACCCTTTGGAATTACCTGGACTTCTGCATAACTTGGTCATACAACTTGATCTGATCATCATCTAAGTCACAACAATATTCTTGGGATGTTTGGTGTGAACCGCTCTCGAGGTCATACCACAGCATCTCAATCGGGTTGAGGTCAGGACTCTGACTGGGCCACTCCAGAAGGCGTATTTTCTTCTGTTGAAGCCATTCTGTTGTTGATTTACTTCTGTGTTTTGGGTTGTTGTCCTGTGGCTTCAAATGGCGGACAGATAGCCTTACATTCTCCTGTAAAATGTCTTGATAAACTTGGGAATTCCTTTTTCCGGCGATGATAGCAAGCTGTCGAGGCCCTGAGGCAGCAAAGCAGCTCCAAACCATGATGCTCCCTCCACCATACTTTACGGTTGGGATGAGTTTTTGATGTTTGTGTGCTATGCCTTTTTCTCTCCACACATAGTGTTGTGTGTTCCTTCCAAACAACTCAACTGTAGTTTCATCTGTCCACAGAATATTTTGCCAGTAGCGCTGTGGAACATCCATGTGCTCGTTTGCGAACTTCAGACGTGCAGCAATGTTTTTTTTAGACAGCAGTGGCTTCTTCCATGGTGTCCTCCCATGAACACCATTCTTGTTTAGTGTTTTACGTATTGTAGACTCGTCAACAGAGATGTTAGCATGCTTCAGAGATTTCTGTAAGTCTTTAACTGACACTCTAGGATTCCTCTTAACCTCATTGAGCATTCTGCGCTGTGCTCTTGCAGTGATCTTCGCAGGACAGCCTCTCCTAGGGAGAGAAGCAACAGTGCTGAACTTTCTTAGTTTATGGACAATTTGTCTTACCGTGGACGGATGAACATCAAAGCTTTTAGAGATACTATTGTAACCCTTTCCAGCTTTATTGAAGTCAACCATTCTTAATCTTGGATCTTCTGAATTTTGAGGCATGGTTCTCTTTTGTTCGAGGCATGGTTCACACCAGGCAATACTTCTTGTGTAGAGCATACTCAAATTTTGTGAGTGTTTTTTATAGGGCAGGGTAGCTCTAACAAACATCACCAATCGGACTCCAACTAGCTTTTGGAGAAGTCGTTAGCCTAGGGGTTCACATACTTTTTCCAACCTACACTGTGAATGTCTAAATTATGTATTCAATATAGACAAGAAAAATGCAATAATTTGTGTGTTCTAAGTTTAAGCAGACTGTTGTTGTGACTTAGATGAAGATCAGATCAAATTGTATGACCAATTTATGCAGAAATCTAGATAATTCCAGAGTGTTCACATACTTTTTCTTGCCACTGTACCTAGGGTTGTTCTTTATTTATTTATTTTCTTCATTGTAGAATAATAGTGAAGACATCAAAACTATGAAATAACACATATGGAATAATGTACTAAGCAAAAAAGTGTTAAACAAATCAGAATATATTTAATATTTTAGATTCTTCAAAGTAGCCACCCTTTGCCTTGATGACAGCTTTGCACATTCTTGGCATTCTCTCAACCAGCTTCATGAGCAATTATGAGTTCCCACATTTACTGAACACTTGTTTGCTGCTTTTCCTTCACAATGAAGTCCAACTCATCCCAAACCATCACAATTGGGTTGAGGTCAGGTGACTGTGGAGGCCAGGTCATCTGATGCAGCACTCCATCACTCTCCTTGGTCAAATAGCCCTTACACAACCTAGAGGTGTGTTTTCGTTTATTGTCCTGTTGAAAAACAAATGATACTCCCACATAATAGTCGCTGCAGAATGCTGTGGTAGCCATGCTGTTTAAGCGTGCTTTGAATTCTAAATAAATCACAGACAGTGTCACTAGCAAAGCACCCCCACACCATCACACCTCCTCCTCCATACTTCATGGTGGGAACCACACATGCGGAGATCATCAGTTCACCTACTGTGTGTCTCACAAAGACACAGCGGTTGGAAACAAAAATATCAAATTTGGACTCATCAGACCAAAGGACAGATTTCCAACAGTCTAATGTCCATTGCTCGTGTTTCTTGGCCAAAGCAAGTCTCTTCTTCTTATTGATGTACTTTAGTAGTGGTTCTTTGCAGCAATTCGATCATGAAGGCCTGATTCACACAGTCCCCTGTGAACAGTTGATGTTTGTATTTGTATTTGTAATTATTATGGTTCCCCATTAGTAGCTGCCAAAGCAGCAGCTACTCTTCCTGGGGTCCAGCAAAATTAAGGCAGTTTATACAATTTTAAAACATTACAATACGTTCACAGATTTCACAACACACTGTGTGCCCTCAGGCCCCTACTCAACCACTACCACATATCTGCAATACTAAATCCATGTGTATGTATAGTGCATATGTTATTGTGTGTGTGTGTGTGTGTGTGTGTGTGAGTATGCATGTATCTGTGCCAATGTTTGTGTTGCTTCACAGTCCCCGCTGTTCCATAAGATGTTTTTAAGTCTAATTTTACTGCTTGCGTCAGTTACTTGATGTGGAATAGAGTGCCATGTAGTCATGGCTCTATGTAGTACTGTACATAGTCTGTTCTGGACTTGGTGACTGTGAAGAGACCTCTTGTGGTATGTCTTTTGGGGTATGCATGGGTGTCCGAGCTGTGTACCAGTAGTTTAGATAGACAGCTCAGTGCATTCAGCATGTCAATACCTCTCATAAATAAAAGTGGTGATGAAGTCAATCTCTCCTCCACTTTCAGCCAGGAGATATTGACATGCATATTATTAATACTAGCTCTCTGTGTACATCCAAGGGCCAGCCGTGCTGCCCTGTTTTGAGCCAATTGCAATTTTCCTATGTCCTTTTTTGTGGCACCTGACCACACGACTGAACAGTAGTCAAGGTGCGACAAAACTAGGTTCTGTAGGACCTGCCTTGTTGATAGTGTTGTTAAGAAGGCAGATGTTATAACCATGTATTGCTACCACTGTATCATCAAAGGTATTATCTAAGTGAGTTTTAGAGATAGTTAGAATATGGATGTCATCTGTTACAAGTAAATTATTGACTTCATGGACCTTGTTTCTTAGGCTACATATGTTAATATGGGCTATTTTTTGGCACTTTTCTGGGTTCCTTGATTGCTTTTAATGCTTAACTGGGAAGCTTTTCAGAGGTAGACTTACTCATGTTTTTACAATGGAGCTGATAGTGCAGGGTGAACTGCATAAAGTGGTCTTCCTACTATTGCACACCGCCTCAGTGCTAACAGTGTAACTGTGGTTTATAGGCTCATGATTACTGCTTACAAAATCTGTGGGATAAACAGATGTATTCGGTGTAATTAGCGGCACATAAATTAAATTACTTACATTGTGTTTGCCAATGCCCCTAAGATCATGTACATTTGATGCAGCATCATGACGATTCTGTCACTCAGAGTCTGCTCCCGCTCTTCCCTTCCCCTGGCGCTTGAGGGCGCCAGATTACCCTGCATCACACGCTCCTGCCATCATCGCTCACAACTGCCCTCCCTCGTCACTCGCATCAGCTTTATTGGACTCACCTGGACTCACTTATCACCTGTTAATTTCCTCCCCTATATTTGTCTGTTCCCCAGCTCTGTTCCCCGCTGCTGCAGTAATAGTTTTTTGTCTGTATTCTTTTGCTGACGCTGTTCCTGTCTTGTGCCTTGTCAGTTATTTATTAAATGTTTACTCCCCGTACCTGCTTCATCTCTCCAGCGTCATTCCATGTGACAGACTCATTGTCACAATGGTAGGGATTAACTGAGCTGGTCTTGGATCATTTACCAGTCATTGTTTCAACGCAACCTTGAAATGCATGGAGTACAGGAGCCAAGATGAGTTGTATGGACTCTGTCATTCCTCTAGAGTATCTTCTGTTTCCATAAGGTGTCAAAGTTATCAATAAAAGTGACTCCAGCAGAGCTACAGTAGTCTTTTAGCCAGATGTGTAATGCCAGCAGTCTGCTGAATCTTTCACACCCGCGGCCCAACGATGGTACTGGACCTGAAATTATTGGCTGTTTTTTGGAGTCTTTCATTGCTAAACTCTAAGTTCTTTAAAATCCATTTTCAAATGTTCGGAGCTAGCCCTCCTGATGTCGTTTGACCTCACATGGACTACGACAGTGTCAGCTCCCGGCATCTGTGGTAGAACAGTTGGAAGCAGACTTGTTATGTCCTGTACTCGTGCTCCTGGGTAGCACAGGGTTTTTGCCTTGGGGACCGAGATGTTTCTCACCATTGAGCTGCCTATGATGACAGCTGGTGATGTTGAATGGGCCGGTCTCTCAGGCAGCCTCACAGTCTGGTGAGGCTGGGAGCTCCGAGAATCTGAACCTGAGGTAGAAACTTCTTAGGGAGCGGCTCCTGAGGTGACGGTTTTGGATAATCTGGCGTGCCCAAAGTAAAATGCCTCCCACTCAGGCCCAGAAAATAGGATATGCACATAATTAGTACTATTGGATAGGAAACACTCTGAAGTTTCTAAGAGTGTTAAAATATTGTCTGCGAGTATAACAGAACTGATATAACAGGCGAAAACCCGAGGAATTTCTGTCCTGGAAAAAGTGTTTTTGACACATTGCCTCATTTTGAACCCCTCCCTATTGAAAACAGACATATATGGGAGTAAGATTGCAGTACCTATTGCTTCCACTGGATGTCAACAGTCTCTAGACAGTGTTTGATGATGTTTAGTTGCTCTGGATGGTAATAGAAGAAGAATTTTGAAGTGGTCATCGGATGTAAACAGAAGAGGAAGCGCGTTCACGGGCTCGCGCACGCGCACGCTGTGGTTTTTTCCTTTCCTATCGTCCAGTTTATAATCCGGTTGAAATATTATAGTAAATATACATAAAAGTGTTCCTAAGGATACATTATCAATGATGTTTGATTGTTCTTGGACAAGTGTATAGGTGTAGGTTGAACGAGTTCTCTTCACGGTTCAATGGGCGAGTGGACGCTGTATTTTATGAACATAATGCGCCAACCAAACTGAGATTTATGGATATAATAAATGACTTTTTCTAACAAAAGAACCATTGGATGTCTTCGTTGGAGACTTGGGAAGCCCTCAGCAGAAGTTCTTCAAAAGGTAAGGGATTTGTTGTGCTTTCGACGTAAAGCCTTTTTGAAATCTGACAACGCTGTGATAAGAAGCAGAGCTTTTGATGACTATGCAACACTTGTATATTGATGAATGTTTAACTTTTGGATTTTGAATTGGCGCCTTTGCATTTCACCGGGTAGTGTCGGGAGTGGGGCACTAGAAGATAGGGCTATCTTCTGTATACCCCCCTACCTGGTCACAACACAACTGATTGGCTTAAACGCATTAAGAAGGAAAGAAATTCCACAAATTAACTTTTAACAAGGCACACCTGTTAATTGAAATGCATTCCAGGTGACTACCTCATGAAGCTGGTTGAGAGAATGCCAAGAGTGTGCGAAGCTGTCATCAAGGCAAAGGGTGGCTACTTTGAAGAATCTCAAATATAAAATATATTTTGATTTGTTTAACACTTTTATGGTTACTAGATTATTCCATATCTGTTATTTTACTGTTCTGATGTCTTCACTATTATTCTACAATGTAGAAAATAAAAAAAAATAAGAAAAACCCTGCAATGAGTCGGTGTGTCCAAACTTTTGACTGGTACTGTATATTTTGTACACAATAAAGAAAATACATTTTGTGTCAAAATCTAAATATTGCTCCCAACATTGATCAAAGTTCAGAAAAATGATAGGCTATTCTTGATCTGACTGAGCTCTAATACATTTAAAAAAAATTAAAAATAAACTGTGCCGCATTTTTTGCCGTGTCTACAAACATCCATCCACCAAACAACACCAAAATGACTCTCAGAGAATGAGCACCAAACCGATAAATAGTTGTTTATAGAAATGATAGGTCCGTCAGTTAGGTGGCTAGCTGACGGCAAAAACTTCTACCGTCTGAGCGGTTGGCTGTGAATGCCCTCACCATCTAGTACTTAATGCTGATATAATTGGTTCTGACTCGCTACAGACTGTCCGGCAAGAACAGTGTGGATGCTTCTTAGACCAGGACTTTTATTATCTTCATCACCACCACACACTATAGTATTCACACTCACAGACAGAAATCATCAGTTTTACATAGGATGGACTTTTGGTTCTGATAGGTAAGAACAACTATAAACTGGGTGGTTCAAGCCCTGAATGCTGATTGGGTGACAGCCGTGGTATATCAAGCCGTATTCCCTTGATCCTGAACTCTGGAGCTCTGTCAGAGTGACCATCGGGTTCTTGGTTAACTCCCTGACCCAGGCCCCTCTCCCCAGATTGCTCAGTTTGACCGGGCGGCCAGCTCTAGGAGGAGTCTTGGTAGTTCCAAACTTCTTCCATTTAAGAATGATAGAGGCCACTGTGTTCTTGGGGACCTTCAATGTTGCAGAGTCTTTTCGGTACCCTTCCCCAGATCTGTGCCTCGACACAATCCTGTCTAGGAGCTCTACGGACAATTCCTTCAACCTCATGGCTTGGTTTTTGCACTGCCAACTGCACTGCCATGCACTGCCAACTGTGGGACCTTATATAGACAGGTGTGTGCCTTTCCAAATCATGTCCAATCAATGAAATGTACCACATTTGACTAATGAAGTTGTAGAAACATCTCAACAATGATCAATGGAAACAGGATGCACCTGAGCTCAATTTCGAGTCTCATAGCAAAGGGTCTGAATACTTATGTAAATAAGGTATTTCTGTTTTTCTAAAAACCTGTTTTCGCTTTGTCATTATGGGGTATTGTGTGTAGATTGATGAGGATTTTTTTATTTTATTTAATCAATTTTAGAATAAGGCTGTAACAAAATGTGGAAAATGTGAAGGGGTCTGAATACTTTCCGAATGCACTGTAACTGCAGGAAACTCAACTGCATCCACGAATTACAATTTGTGACATTATATGAATTGTAATGTGTAACATATTGTACAAAATAGATGATGGACATCCACAAATGAATACATACCATACGAAACATAACGTATCATTACTGATCAAACATCTCTGGAGAGACCTGAAAATAGCTGTGCAGCGACGCTCCCCATCCAACCTGACAGAGCTTGAGAGGATCTGCAGAGAAGAATGGGAGAAACTCCCCAAATACAGGTGTGTCAAGCTTGTAGCGTCATACTCAAGAAGACTTGAGGCTGTAATCGCTGCCAAAGGTGCTTCAAACAAAGTACTGAGTAAAGTGTCTGAATAAATATGTAAATGTCATATTTCAGTTTTTTATATTTAATACATTTGCAAAAGAAAATAAAAAAAGTTTTTGCTTTATCATTATGGGGTATTGTGTGTAGATTAATGAGGGGGGAAAAATTGTTTCATCCATTTTCGAATAAGGCTGTAACGTAACACAAAAGTTAAAGAAAGGTCTGAATACTTTCCAAATGCACTGTAAACTGCAAAAAGACAGAGGTTGTCCTGATTGGCACTCGGACCAGCAGCTACAGCCTCAATATTGATGGTGTCAAGCTCCTCCCCTCCGGTGAGGTTCGCAACCTGCATGTGATATTTGACAGTCAGCTCTCGTTTGATGCCCACATCAAGAGTATGACCAAAAAAACTGAACATTTCCAGGTTACGACTTATGCTGTCACAACCTGCAGCTGAGCTACTCAGCCACGCCTTTATTTAATCCGTCTAGACTATTGTAACACCCTTTTTGTTTCCACATCTGCCAAGTGCCTGAACAGGCTACAAAATGTCCAGAACTGTGCTGCACGTGCCCTACCCCACACCTTCCCCTGCGAGCACATTCTTCCAGTGCAGTTCAACCACTGGCTTTCCATATGCTCACGCATCTACTACAATATCCTGCTTCACACCTACCAACTATCCAACTCTGGACCCAAGCACCTGTTTGACCTCATTCTACCCTCCTGCTCCACACGCACCCTTCTCTCCTCCAGGTCCGTCTCCCTGATTTATTTTGCGCCTTGGATCTGAGAAAAAAGCTTTACAAATGAATGAATACTTATTATTATGATTATTAATACGGTTCTGAATAGGAGCAAATCACTAAATAATAAAGTGTTATGGTATGAACATTCTTTGTTTATGTCACAATAAGAATTACATTTGTCACATAACATCAGGCAAAATTAGGCAATCACACAAAATCTCATAATCATGGCTCATACTGTATCTCATAATCGTAACTTGGCTGATGGTCATAGTGGTAAGAGTCTCTGATTGCTATTGGACAAGAAAACTCACAGGGCTGAGTTTGCTTCATGCAGGTTTGCATCGTGTAGTCGTGCCCTATGCAAATGTGTTTACAATGCGGAAAATGTAAGTATTTCATTTGTTCTCTATGATCAGCTTGTCAAAAATATACAGATACAAACTTGAAACCACTGATCATGGCAATGGGGTGAAACTCCTGGACAACAGTGTGATTGTCCATTCCATATTGTCCATTTTACTTTGACCTGTCACATTTTTAGGATATGTTGTTTGTTAACGTGACAGATCATTTTTTATTTGGTTGAGCGCCATTTAGGTTAGGCTATTTGATCGGAGAAACCCACATGATGTAAAAAGTGTCCGTCTCATTACCTTGTCATACATTTTATCTCCAGCCTGTAGGCTACAGAAAAGGCCACATACTCTTTTTTGTTGTTGTTGATGGAACGTTGGTGGAGCGCTTCAGAGATGCATCTCTCCAACAGCATCCTGGGGAGGCGCACTGGGAATGGACAAGCAAAATATTTTGCGCCCCTGCCTTTGAAAAAGTGGTCACTGCTAATCAAGGGTGGCATCAGCGCTCATCTAAAAAGCCCATATGCCACTGGTTGAGAGAAATTGTCATTGTTTTTGGGCAGAATTATGTGAGGTTTTATGTGTTGTTGTTGGAGGTGTATCTTGGTCAGTTTAGCTTAGAAAATGCTGCCCTCATCGTTCTGCCGCCATAGGCGGCCGCCTAATCCTGCCTAATGAGCGGGCCGGCCATGTCAATGTCACATCGTTGATACTCAGAGTCATATTATTGATACTCAGAGTCATATTTTGGATGCTTTGTTGATGTTTATTACAGACCTATCCTCCACCATCACCACCTCCCATCATGAGCCCAGGATATCCAGGGGATCCAGTTGGTCCTCCCAGCACAGCTGCGCCAAGAAGCTTTACTGAGGGAAAATCAGCATCAGGCGGTCCACCCAGTTGTGGCTGAGATCCCTCAATGCAATGAGGTGATGGGCTTGGAGTTGGGCCTGGAGCCACCCAGGGTAGAGGTCTCCCTGAAACAGAGGGAGCAGCTGAGTCATCAGGAGAGCGGTAGCTTGGTGTGCCTCCCAGCAGCGAGGGCCCAGGCGGAACCCAAGCTCTTTACGGAGGCTCCAGTAGTGGCACCGTCAGTGCCAATGTACTCAGTGAGAAGGCTTCCAAAGGTAAATGCACCCAAATGACATATCTCACCCAGTGCTCTATCCATCGGTGTACAGTAAAATATTTATTTCCCATGAAGCAGGCTTATACTTCAAGATATATATTCTTCAAGTCACTCACCTCACTCTTATTGAAACAGTGAGGTGTCATAACATTGATATGCAGTGTCATGTTAATGATAAGCAGTTATATTTTGGTTGTTTGGTTGATGTATTACAGACCTATCCTCCACCACCACCACCCTCCATGAGGCCCGGATGGCCAGGGGATCCCTGTGGTCCTCAACCTGTTCCAACAACCTGTGCTCATGGAAGAGATGAGTAAAGACAGTCTTTTTTTAACAGCAGTGAACCTAGAGTCCTGGTATGTATGACTTTGAGTAAGCGTGCGAGTAACTAACTGGAATAGTGTCATTTATGGAGACTGAGGCTTCAACGTTTATTGGGATGAATCTTGTCCTGGAGGCAGCGCTGAGTGGGTTCTGCTAGGTTGGCCAGCCGCAATGTCAAAATTGTCTATATTGTAAAAGATTCATGGAAACAAAAATGTGTTAATTTAAGGTTAGGGTTAGGCATAAGGTTAGCAGTGTGGTTAAGGTTAGGGGTATGTTTAATGTGATTTTATGACTTAGTGGTTGTGCCAGCTAGTGACCACCCTGATGAGCTGCCTTCAGTACATGAGTCATCCCAATAAATGCCAAACTGCCTTTAATCATGCTGGTGCCTTGTACAGCCCACAGAGGGTTGAGGTTGTGTCCATCTGTCCTACTTGTCACAGACCCACGGAGCAGATACGTGAATGTCCTGGGCCAGGAATGGAAGAACAGCCCCGTGACTAAATGTCCTGCGGTCCCCAACTGCCCTGCTCAGCGACCCGTGAACCTGCTGCTGAGCCTGTCATTGTGAGGGCCAAGACCAGCGGAGAGGACTGGCTTGGCTTTTGCCGAAAAGAAGGAGGCACTCCTGCCGGAGGATTCCCCAAAATCTGTAAGAAACCTGCTCTTCATATCCTGTCCAGAAACATTAGTGGACTAATACACTGAATCTTTGTATATTTTGCACAATGGGTTTGTAGATGGAAAATGTTTATTGAGTGATAGTTAAAGATAGAGAATGGTAGATAGCTAAAGATTGATTCTCATTCCTATCATTTTCTCTGTGGATACGAGGGTACCACAGGAGGAGGTATGAACTTTCAACTGACATGTTAAATTGTATGCACTGTGTGTTATTAAATTGCTTTAACTAATTGTTTTATAATTGTATTGATAGATATTTTTACAGAGCAAGCCTCCACCACGTCCCTCACCAATTGGGATGTACCCCCCCTCCACCAATGGGAAGCACAGGCTATCTGGGGGACTCTGGTCGTCTTCCCAAGGGTGTCAATATTACAGCAGATGCCTACATGAAACTTATCTTCTCATACTGCTTCAGCCAATCATGGCTCTGTCTGGTGTCTAAGTTTTCCCCCTACTTACAGCAGATCTGTGTGGTGACCCTAACCCCCAGATGAACCCGAATGGGAACGTAACCGAGGCCCCCAGCCAGAGTGGCAAACCCGGACCACAGCTGTCTGTGACAGACATGTATGCTCTGATGGAAGTCCCACCTGATGGTCAGTATTGGTTATAAGTTGTTCTTGCTTTTCTTCTACATGCTTGATGGGCTGGTGAGCTAAGGAAAGCTCCCACTATTTTCACACCCTATTTGCTGGTAGTGGTCAGACTCCCATCAGTGCTTTTACTATGGACCTCCCAGTATGCCGTAAAGTTAGACAGCAGCCTTTCGGTCACAATCTACAGAATTCAGTCATTCATTCAGTCTACAATCATATTCATTCATATTTGAGCTTAGTTCTGTTTAGATGTTTGTAAAAGACAGTGAGAGAGAACTCAGCATGGTGGAATGGGAACTTTGCCTAAAATGCCATGCCCAAATGCCACCCCAATTCAAGAAGGTCCCATTAGCTACCAAGCATGAGAACCAAAAGTTCTAATAAAAAAGTAGCAGTATTTATATCCTCTGGATTTGCCGTAAATTGTTGTGGGATAATTAGGAGTACAGCGATACCTTCCATCCCTGGATTGAAGTACGGAGGTGCGTATATAATGGCGTAAGGTCGTTTCAACTAGGAGAGCATTTCTTCTAGTTTAAATGTTTTGACTAGACCTAGGATTATGGGATAGGATCATAGAATCATAATGCAGCCTATAGAAGCGCAATTACACTATTCTTCCACTAGAGGACACCATCCACTTTTGGTAAACCACCTTGAACTCAATACAGTTGGTGTGAGGCATAGAGATGGATAGAGGGCGCACTTGCCACAAAGATAGTGTGTCCTCTCTTTCGCTCTCTATGTCTCACACCCATTGTAATGGAGAGAATCAAACACTGGATGTCAGTATTGTACCACCATGGTACACTAAAATCATTATCTGAATCAGTGAACGTGTTAGTCACTAAGGCCAACACCAGTGATTTATGATATTGTAAACATGCCAGAATGAAAGAACACTATAGAAAAGTAGCTAGTTTGTCAAAGTCCCACTGGTCTGTAAGTGCACTGGACTTTTACAAAAGCATTCAAAGTTTGGAAAAATTGAGTCATACTTTCACTTGCAGTGCCAACTTGGTTGGAAAATGTGCCTCACAGCTCACACTCCTTTCTGCCTTACTGCCGCTACATCACTGTTAGGTGAATAGCTTTATAGGCCTACGATTACTTGTACCACATTTGGTTGAAACAACCAAATAACAATGTTTATTTTGTGACAAGTATGTTGAATTGTGTACACAGTGCGGTTCCCTGTGGGGAATGCCTGTTTATGGGCATATGAAGGCAAATGGCATTCCACTAACTATAACAGACATATTAATGAAGAACAAGTCAAGACTACTGTATACTTATCATGTTCCATTTTGTTACATGCTTATCTGTATGTCACACCTGTTTACGATTTACTGTATTGGTCCAGATGAGATGGACATTTGTCTTTTGCTTTTTTTCCCCATGCCCTCCGATACACACACACACACACTTATATATATACACAAACACACATTAGTATTGGAGAGCCTGGAGCAGAGGGAGTCCGCAGTCCAGTGCCCAATGAGCAGTTTAGGAGGTTAAGTTCCTTGGTCAAGGGAACATTACATGTTAATGCAAAAACAGAATGATGAATAAATATCCTGGATGGTTTTGCCTTCTGATTATCTCGCCACCAAAAGAGATACATAATCTTATTTTATTAAGGATGTCATAACGTGTCTTCCTTCCACTATTTGTACAGCCGCTGTGTATGATCACGGCGGCTAGCTAAATGACGGTAAGCTGGGATTGTTATGCCTTTCTTGACCCCACGTATATCTCACAGCAGTGTAGTAGCTACTGTCTGTAGCATATAGCTGATAAGAACAAGGTGTGGTTGACACTGAGAACCAGTCTGACTGTTGCCTAAGTCGACTGGCTGGCCCCTTACCAGCCCCCATTCCTGATGTGTTGTCAACTTTCTCCACTGCAACAGCATCCCTTTATAACAGCAATGAAACAAACTGCACCCTTGTCATGACAGTTATCGCGGCACATTTTCTCATGGTCGTATGATGAATCACGCAATAATAAGCGAGGAGAGAGACGTGGTGTGATGTCAGTGGCTGTCTATCTTAACGGCACAACAGGAACGCTAGCACTGACAGATTTATGATAGTGTGTGATCACATGGCACTGTGTGCAGACCCAAGTCAGAGCCGCGCTGTGGGTTGAAAATTCACATCCAGCCTGTGTTTGGCTATCTCACATTGCCCTTGGAGATGCCCCAGTCCCACTGAGACCTGCATTCCAGTCGTTGTTTTTGACTTTCACAGATAGTTATTGATGCCAATCATACCATGCTGTGTCTGAGTCTCTGAGCAGAGGTCGAGGGTTTTCTCCCTCTCCTTGTCTATTCTGTCAAACTTACGTTAACATGAGGGCTGTCAGTAGAATTCGTCACCGATGAGGAAATTTCCTTCTCTCATCCCACACAAGTCCCAAGCTAGATACTTTTCTACAGACTTTTAGGGATGAAGAGGAGAATGTGTTCAACTCACATTTGATACTAAGCTGAACTTCGTCTCACTATCGTACTGTAACAAGAAAGCACAATTTCTTCAAGGGATATTTCCAACAAGTGTGTTTCATGATTACTCTAATATGTATGATCAAAGTATCACGACCAGAAATTCTACTGGGCAAAAACTGGTTGAGTCAATGTTGTTTCCACGTCATTTCAACCAACAAATTAAATGTGATGACGTTGAATCAACATGGAAAACTGTTGATAGGGTGACATTTTTGGTTGATTTCAAGTTGAATTCATGTTAGTTGACAACCAAATGTAAATCAAAGCTGGACTGTGAACTGACGTCTGTGCCCAGTGGGATGTAATGTAAGAGAGCTGGTAATGATTCCTTCAACTGAAATGAAATGAGATGTTGTTATAGTCCAAGCCATGTATAAGATGTATTGTATTGTGTTGATTGACAAGGAAATGGTCCAGAACTGATAAACATTTCATGTCAGTAGAAAACACCAACCACATCAGTTCCAGGCAATCTGCCAGGTGATCAAAACAAATTGTGGTTGCAGTTTTACAGCTGTCAACAATGTAACTTAAAGCTGATGTCACTCCCCCACAAACTCAAGCCTTGGGTTCTATAATCAAGGCAGCAATTACAGTGTTTTAACAATCTGTGTATACAATGGGAAAAGATGACATATGATGAGAGCAATTAAACATTTATTTTGACCACAGTGTAAGCTAGGTGGTTATCCAGCCCTTCTATGAACTCACCCCATTCTACAAGCAAGAACTGTGTGTGTGTGTGTGTGTGTGTGTGTGTGTGTGTGTGTGTGTGTGTGTGTGTGTGTGTGTGTGTGTGTGTGTGTGTGTGTGTGTGTGTGTCTGTGAGTGATTGCGTAGTGCGAACATGGACCCCTTGGTTCATTTGCGGGAACTGCAGTTTCTAAATATCGTGTTGATTCTGCTCCAATATCAGCATTAGTCATCTCAGTATTCCACTAGAGAACTTTCACAATTCTCATTTATGCACAGCATAGACAGATCCACCTAACTACCTGTCAAACATAAACATAAACATAAAGTGTGTTCACACAGAAACAGACATGTACACACCCTTTGTGTCCCCCTCACTCCTGTACCTCTGACTAGTTCCACTGTCCTCAATCAGAGTTCCACCGAGAGCAGTGCAACACAGATACCAACCCTGTCAACAGACTTTCTTTGTTCAGCTGGTCAGTATTTACCTCCTCAGTCAATGTTTTTCCACTTGTCTCTAGGCAACACTGCCACTTGGTGAGTAGGAAACTCTGCATGTTGTGACACTGTGTCAAAATGCTAAAGTATGTGTGAGGGCATAAATTAGTCGTCCCGACTCACTTTTGAGGAGTGATTTTACTATACCCAATGGTCACGGATCCTGCTCCCTGCTCCTTTCTCCGTTCCTTGTTGTTTAAGCTATAAGTATATATGCTGCAAGGCACCCAAGACCTTCGGTAACCTTCAATGTCTCTCACGTTATGTTTTCCACAGTTGAGTTTTCAGCCATTGTCCACAACATCCTGACAACCTCCTGACAACCCCACTGTTATATCTAACACAGAGCCCCGAGAGTATTATGTGGTTGTCATGCTTTTGAATACATACAGGCAACAGATGGGACACACACACACACAATACAGGCTCATAATAGCATGATAGTCAACTTTTCCAAAAGCTGTCTACCTTTTTGAAATAATTTCAGCCCCAGAAAATAGCAATTCATATTCACCAGAACATTTATTTTCAGAAACAGGATGGTCACACACACTCTGATAGCAAATGTTGTTCATTATTCCTACTTTCTCATCCTAATTCCACTTCCTGGAACTCCAGTAAGGCTTCCTATGATTGGCAGATATCTTAAAGACAGGTATATTATTGACCTATCAGGATGAGAGGCATTGCAGTGTTAACGGTACTCCTCAGGTATTTTATTTGACAGCTCTCCTCTTTAGTTGTAACAATGTGTGGTGTTTGCGGGCGTGGGTGTGTTTCTGATAATATTATGCACTGCCAGTAGAGATGGACATCTAGCTGGAAGAGCGCATTGTGGTGGATGTAACTGTGGTTTTCGATCCCCCTGCAGAAAGAACATTTGTTAAAACATGCTGATAACCTGCTATTACAACCATCATATGTTATCATTATAAAGCCATTATATAAAATAGATTGTATTACCTGAGCCAACAGTTCTGAAAAGACGGATGGTGAAAAGAAATGGAAAAACAATTGTTAGAGTGTATAGCTATTTGGTATCTGTCTGAATGACTAATAATAATAACTATGAGTAATGTGATTATTTGGGTCGTGTTAAATGTATGGACGTTTATGGACATTTCCAATAGATTTGCAGGGTTTACCTGGACTCCTCCCCTTCCAGGAGGCCCCTGTAGGTGGCAATCTCCTGCTCCAGACGGGACTTGATGTCCAGCAGCATCTTGTACTCTTGGCCCTGCGTCTCGATGCTCTGGCGCACTCTGTTTAGCTCCTGTTCCAGCATGTCGATCTGGTTCTGGTAGCCCGACAGCATGGCGCTGTAGCGGCCATCGGTCTCTCTCAGTGTGTTCTCCATAGCTGCTTTCTGTGTGGCGATAGAGGTGATACAGGGTCAGTAACAGGAAATGCATGTATAGAAATAATGAAAATAAACCTCAAACCAGCCATAGTTACTGCACTTCATCAACTTAGATAAGCAAATGTCAACAAACCTCTTCTAATACACCATACCAAGACTATGTTGGTTAACACAAATATGCCTGGCGTCACCAAGCACAGCAAGGTCACTTCCTGAGGTGCTTATTTTAAATGAGATGCTGAGTTCTATGTATTCCCAAAAAATTAAAAAGGAATCGCAACAGATGTTTATTTTCTTTAAATGGCCTTTAGTGGAGGCTGCGAAGGGCAGGACGGCTCATAATAATGGCTGGAACAGAGTGAATGGAATGGCTTCAAACACAAAGAAACCATGTGTTTGATACCATTCCACTGATTCCACTCCAGCCATTACCACGAGCCCATCCTCCCCAATTAAGGTGCCAGCCAACCTCCTGTGTTTTAGACCAACATGGAATGTAGCCTTGTTACTGCAGTCGGTTGGATTGAGATAGATGTACTGAGTTTGATAAGCTTCAGCTAAGTTTCCATGGGAGTTAGGCTCTGGCTGTCACCTCTGCATTCCTTTGGACACACTCATACTCTTGCTGTCTCCCAGAGAGGGTGCAGATGCCCGTAAAAAGCGAAAAACCTCTGCATAACCCTAACCTCCCCCGTGTCCACTAATCCCCCACTTTTAGCCTTTTTCCACTGCTCTCCCACTTCCCCTCTCCAAGTCCTCCCACTTCTTCCCTCCCTTTCATCTCATCAATCATTTTAACCATGTCTATCTCACTCTTTCCCTCTGTTGAAAGAGAGAAACTAGACTCCCGAGGACTGATAGAGAGAATGGTGAAAGAGAATCAAATGTTGACTGTTGCCAAAAGTGGCGTGCAGCTATGGCCCCTAAACTGTGGCCCCTAAACTGTGGTCAGTTGTCAGACGTTAGTGATTCTGGCTCACCATGCTGAGCTGTGACTGCAGCTCGATCTCCAGGCCCTGCATGGTGCGTCTCAGGTCGTTGATCTCCGTTTTGGTGGTCTGGATGATCTCTGTGCTGGTGGCCACCTCCTTGGATAGGTTGGCTGACTGAAACACAAACAAACCAGGGCCGCCATTTTAATCCCACTGTAGCTCACTCTCCTGACGAATTCAGACCTCCATCTTCAAAATGATGACTGTTAATGACAGTCAGTTACGTATTTTGGTTTTGAAGATGACAGTTGGATAATTTTGGTGAAGTGCGCCATGGTGACGGTTACCTTGTCTGTGAACCATGCCTCCTGGTCGCGGCGGTGTTTGTCGATGATGCCCTCGTACTGGGTGCGGATCTCCTCCATCATCCTGGACATGTCCTGCTGGGGTGCTGCGTCCACCTCCACGTTCACTGTGCCAGTGAGTTGAGCACGCATGGCTGCCAGCTCCTGTGGAATCATGGGAAATGGAGTCACTCTCATCCTTACTTTCTATCCAACTTTTAAAAACAATCCCCCACCACTAACTTTCTACTCTCTATTGTCACTGGGGTGTGCTTATATTGAATAACATCTCATCACTGCAATGGAAAAAATGTGGAAAAAGTGAATTGCCCCCACACCTCTATGTGGTTCTTCTTGAGGTAGGCCAGCTCATCCTGCAGACTCTCGATCTGCATCTCCAGGTCGGCCTTGGTCAGAGTGGTCTGGTCCAGCAGGCGACGCAGGTTGGCGATGTCAGCCTCCACCGACTGGCGCATCATCAGCTCATGCTCGAACCTGATTGGTCGGGAGAAAGTGAGGAAGTTATCATGAGACATTTATAACTTTATAACTTATAACCTAGTGTTGTAATAACTGATACTATGGAGCTGATTGAGGAAGTGCCCTAACTTGGTCTGGAAGTCGTCAGCAGCCAGTTTAGAGTTGTCAATCTGCAGCAGGATGTTGGCGTTGTTGAATGTGGCACCGCTGATCTAAAAGAAAACATTAAAGACTTTCATTGTTCACCACGGTTGAGTCACAGTTAGTCAACTTGGAAGCTGATAGTATTTTGATACGCTGTTGCATCTGTCCCAAAGCTTGTTGAATACACATTCCAGGAGTTAAAGCATAAAACCTAAACATGAATCTACTAGAAGCCATCTGTATCAGCTCCCGGAATGACCTTGTCACCTTCATGCTTGAGATGTAATTCATTTGCTTCATTTGTTTAATTAAAAGTCATCTTTAAATAAAATCTCATCATCTATAAATGTCAGTGACAGCACAATGTTCTTCTAACCCTCTGGACTCTGATTAAAAACTATAAGTCAATCCTGAAGTATACTTTATGAATTTTGTGTTCCTCATTCCTACATACAGTACTGTAAGCCGATTTTCCTTTCCCTAGTATCCTGTCAGCACTGCCTACTTAACACCCCGCAAGAAACAAAATTATGGATTTGATCAGCCCATAGCAGACGAGGTCAGCACACTACCTTGTCCTTCAGGTCATTGATGATGGCCCAGTATTTGCTGTAGTCCCTCTCGGCGGCAGGGCCCTTCTTCTCATAATACTCTCTGATCTGAATCTCCAACTTGGAGTTGGCCTCCTCCAGCGAGCGGACCTTATCCAGGTAGGTGGACAGGCGGTCGTTCAGGTTCTGCATGGTGGCCTTCTCATTCAGGTGGATGGCGCCGCCGTCCAGGGCGCTGGACAGGTTGAAGCCGCCACCACCGCCGGATCCATAGCCGCCACCGCCGGATCCATAGCCACCACCGCCGGATCCATAGCCACCACCGAAGCCGGCCCCGCCCCCATACCCAGAAGAGACTGAGCGGACGGAGGAAGAGGAGATGCGAGTGCCACCGCCAGAACCACCTCCGTACATGCTGAAGGCCTTGGGGGCGCTGGACACGTAGCCCACCCGGCTTGACATGATGTTGGAGCCCCCGGAGAAGTTCATGGGGCCGCCGCCGCCGCCACTGGAGCTCTTGTATGAGTAGTAAGACATGCTGACTTGCTGGCTGCTGTAGGTCAGTGGAGTGGCAAAGAGAGGAGAGAGGACTGTTGTAGAGCTGGAGCCTCCAGGAGTGTGGAGTTGGACAGAGGGAGGCTGGCTCTTGATATAGTCTGAGCCCTGGGGCGGGCCTCGTGGAGGGGAGAGGAGAGGAGGAGAGTACAGGGAACGGACAGGGGGAGGAGAGGGTGACTTTACAACACTCTCCAATAGCCTTGGCACCGCCACAGTCTGTTTGAATTTAAGGACCAGGGTTCAGTTTCCACCCCTGTGAGGAAACTGTAATGGAATGCCTGTGTGTGGTGTGGTGTGTGTGTGTGTGTGTGCCATGTGTGTGTTTGTTGTGACGTTTGCCAGAGAAGGAAACACAGACTGTTTAATTACTAGGACTTTATGCCAGTCTATCAAACTATATCATGCTCTGTTATTTGCCTGTAGTTAGGTATACATTGTTTGAAACATTGAAGTATCCCAAAGTAAAGTGTTACCTGCCACACCTAAAGTAAACATCCATTTACAGGATAAGTGCTAAGCATACTGTATCCATCATTAAAACTGTGGGTGTCTTTCATTAAAGAAATGAAACATAGTGAAGCCATTAAATGCTTATTTCAAGTTACCTATTGGTACATAGGTAATCAATGACCATTTTGCTTATTCGTCAAAGAGTGATGAAATGCATCTCAGACATGTGAACACACTGTATATCAAAAATATGGATTTTTATAAAGAAGCAATGAATCTACCCAGAAAGTGTTGGCATGCAGTCAACTACTATTGAGCACTTTATTGATTGAAACATCATTTATATGGTAGAAAACATGTCTGTATGAAGACACACAGACCTCTATTGTTTTCCATACTCTCAGCCTGGTCCTTTTAGGGGCCCATGTACACAGCCCATTGTTCTCCTTCTACTCCAAACATCCCCTTCAGCCCCATGGGCTGTGTCCTGTGTCTCTGTGTGTTAGTGTGTAATGTGCTAGTGTGTGTTTGTGTTAGTGTGTAGTGTGATAGTGCGTGTGTGTGTGTTAGAGTGTAGTGTGTGTGTGTGTGTGTGTCTTCTGTGCTAGTTAACTGATACTCCCAGTGCGGATAAAGTATGTTGTTTTTGGTCGGGTTGAGGTAGAGTGTATGAGGGATGAAGGATGATGAGAGAGAGAGAGCCTCAGGGGGGGTTGTGACTGTGTGTGAGATCAGTCTTGGACACTGGCCCGCTCCCACCCCACATCTGGTATCAGCTGCTGAGAAACAGGGAGAGCAAGGAGGGGAATGGGGCCTCATACCGCATACAATCTCTAATAGGGTTGTGCCTGAGTTGGAGGGCATTCACTTTGTCTTCATACATGTGAGAGATGTTAGTAAATTCAAGGGGAAACCACTCCCTGAATGCAAACGAAGAAGAATTGCACGCAAAACTTTGTTGCAGAATAATCCAACAATCCATACAGCAGTATACCCATCACAAAGTCGCTGACTTTAGACATTGTGCAGGCTGTGCAAGCTGTGAAGTGTAAGATTAGTTAAATCTATAGTAGAAATTTAAACATCTCCAATGCAAGTTTGTATTAATTCATTCATTGAATTGCAGTAAAGTGTCTGTATTCATTGGATTAAAAACAAGTACAGAATATAGAATCAACCCTGGTTCTAGAAGTCTCTCTGGTTCATGGAAGTTTTCTACTCTTGCTCAACCCGGCGGCTGCCAGTACCTGGCCTTGGCACAGGTGGTGAGAAGTGGGCATAGCGGGCAGATACCGGGCAGGTGAATCGTCTGTAGCGGCAGAAGAATGTGGTCACTGACTCACACAGACACTTAAACAACCAACCCATTGTACCACGTCACGTCGGAGCTTGCACCCTGTAAAAATCAACAAAGTGACTTAGGCTCATGTCTGGGTGCCTGTTTCCACTTGCACTGAATGAATCAGTCACGTTTACAGAGGTGACCGGAAAACTTTCTCTGTGTAGAATGTCTGTTTTCCTGCCATAAAGATACTGTAGAGATTGTATATATATTGAGTCTCAATCCTAAATTGATAAGACAATAAGGAGATATTTGATGATGAAAAGCAGGTGATATAGCAGTCACAAAAGGAGTGGCTGACCTATCTGAACTACAATACAACTCTCTGTTTGAAGAATATGGCAGCTACTGTAGCTATGGTGCTACTATGAATGGAATAATAACCCAAAAGATATCCTTAGGTGTCTGGCATAAAACTGAATGAGGGTCCATTTATTTAACAATGCATTGAAACCCTGTGCCGATTCTGTGTGTTTCAGTGCAGCTAAAAACGGGAGATATCCTATCAAGCTGTAGGGTGAGCAATACTTTCACTGTAGTTTTCAAAGAATGACCCCAATCCAGCTCTCATATCTTCACTTCCACAAGAAGTAACATAGTCTGTAACTGTGTATAACTCAGCTATCACTACACTCTTGAATTTTTTTTTATCTAGGTAGGAGCCTTTTGAGTTCCATGTAGAACCCTATGGGGAAAGCCGAAGAAACATTTTTGAAACCTTTTTTCTAAGAGTGTATGTGTAATGATGTACGCTGAGTCAGGAAGCAAGTTCAGGGGCGTGAATACATTTAATAAATAAATGAACCAAACAAGAAACATAAACAGCGCACCGACAAGAATCAGAAACAATGACGACTGGGGAAGAAACAAAAGGGAGAGACATATAAAGGGCAGGTAATCAAGGAGGTGATGGAGTCCAGGTGAGTGTCATTATGCGCGTAACGTTGGTGACAGGCGTGCGCCATAAACGAGCAGCCTGGTGACCTAGAGGCCGGAGAGGAGCACAAGAGACAGTACGTTTATGATGCTTTATGCAAAAGACTCAGGGCTCTATTCAATCTGTATTGCTGAAGCGTTACAGACTGAGCAATAGAAATGTGAAGGTAATGTCAGATTGAGCCGACATATGCAGCGTTTACCGTGAATGCAGTCTCGGCTAAAAAGCATGAACATTTCCTTTAAATTTGAATCACGCTGTAAAGCTGAACTTCTGTGATGCAGAATGAATAGAGCCCTCAGTCTAGACTGAATTGACTCGACTTGCCTAGGCTAGAACTAAGCTCTTGACTTTTGTCTAAGGTGCACTCAAGTCTGGCTTTGTCTGAAAGGGGTTTAAATCAAATGAGTTAAGCCGTAGCTAAGAATGAGTCACTGTAGAAACACTACTCCACCCATGCACTCCCTTTCTTTCCCCATCCCCCTATCTCTCCCCAGCCCTACAGCGTAGTTAAACACAGGGGGATACAAAGGGAAGATAAGAACCCTTGAGAAATGGACAACCTTTGGAATGGGTGTTTTCGCCTGGGACTGAGGGAGTGCTTTAGGACCGTGTATGAGCCTTACTGACTGTCAATGTTCTGAATTATGAAGAGAGTGGATTTGGGGCAAGAAACTTACTGTTGGCATGACAACCAATACAAGGCAGATTGTCTTGTGCTTTTTTCATGGTTTACACTTGTTAGTAGTGTTACGGTCTAAAGATCAATAGGTTTTACTACTTGGTAAAACATATAACAACTGGTTCAAATGACCTCCATTTAGTGCGTCCATGGAATCTGAGTCGTGCATTTATACTAAATGTAAATGTTGGTATGAGACACTTTCCTTGTACTTCAATAGCCATTATCAAGGATACCTCACTGTTTTATAAATATCCTACATCAGATTATAGAAGAGGCAATGGTTGAAAAATGATGGAGAGATGGAAGGGGAATGGGCGTTGGTCTATACAGAAACTGAACAAGAACAGGTGGCTGCATGTCCTCCACCAGCTTTCATCCCTTTTTTGTAAGTAAGGATGTGGTTACTGTTGAATACCTCATCTAGGTTGTGAAATTTTGCCTTCGCTAGCTTCAACAAAAAAAGGTGGTCAAAGTTAGTTCCGCTCCGGAACTGCCCATTATTACCTTAACCAAAAAAAACAGGCTTCTGGCTAACAGTTGTGTAACGACGCCAAGAGCGGTGTGTGTGGAGTCAGGCGCAGAGAGCAGAGTAACGGTATAACCGTCTTTAATGTTTCCAAGCAAATACAATGTCCAACGCCCAACATACAGGCAAAAACAAGACGGAATACAACAGTAGCCCAAAACATGGGAACAAACACAAGCGCTCTCAAAACAGAAAAAACAATCCCGCACGAAAGAAGACGGGCTAAACCGGCTTAAATAGCCCTACTAACAAGAACGAAAACAGGTTCAAACAATCAGGAAAAAAAACAGAAAGAAAATAGATGATCGGTGGCAGCTAGTAGGCCGGTGACGACGACCGCCGAAAACCGCCCGAACCGGCAGAGGAGCCACCATTGGTGGAAATCGTGACAGTACCCCCCGACGCGCGGCTCCCGCAGCGCGCCGACACCGGCCTCGAGGACGACCCGGAGGGCGAGGCGCAGGGCGATGAAACTCCCCCAGTAGTGACGGATCCAAGATATCCTTCACCGGTACCCAGCACCTCTCCTCCGGACCGTACCCCTCCCAGTCCACGAGGTACTGCAGGCCCCTCACCCGGCGCCTCGAGTCCAGAATGGAGCGGACTGTATACGCCGGGGGCCCCTCGATGTCCAGAGGGGGCGGAGGGACCTCCGGCACCTCACCTTCCTGCAGGGGACCAGCTACCACCGGCCTGAGGAGAGACACATGAAACGAGGGGTTAATACGGTAGTAAGATGGAAGCTGTAACCTATAACACACCTCGTTTATCCTCCTCAGGACTTTAAATGGCCCCACATACTGCGGCCCCAGCTTCCGGCAGGGCAAGCGGAGGGGCAGGTTCCCGGGTCGAGAGCCAGACCCGGTCCCCCGGTGCGAACACGGGGGTCTCACTGCGGTGACGGTCAGCGCTCCTCTTCTGCCGCCCACCAGCCTGTCTCAGTGACTCCTCGCTGCCCAGAGATACTCCAGGTTACGGTGGTCAGTCCAGATGAGAAAAGGGTGCTTGGCCCCCTCAAGCCAATGTCTCCACACCTTCAGAGCTCTAACCACAGCTAACAACTCCCGGTCCCCCACGTCATAGTTACGCTCCGCCGGGCTGAGCTTCCTAGAAAAGAAAGCACAGGGGCGGAGTTTCGGGTGGCGTGCCCGAGCGCTGTGATAGCACGGCTCCAACTCCAGCCTCAGACGCGTCCACCTCCACTATGAACGCTAAAGAGGGGTCCGGATGAGCCAACAAGGGAGCGTTGGTGAACAGCTCCTTCAAACGACTGAAAGCTCTGTCTGCCTCCGCCGTCCATCGCAAGCCCGCCGGCCCCCCCTTAAGCAGTGAGGTAATGGGAGCAGCAACCTGGCCAAAACCCCGGATAAACCTCCGGTAGTAATTGGCAAACCCTAAAAACCGCTGCACCTCCTTTACCGTGGTCGGAGTCGGCCAATTACGCACGGCTGTAATGCGGTCACACTCCATCACCACCCCAGAAGTGGAAATGCGATATCCCAGGAAGGAAACGGCTTGTTTAGAAAACACACATTTCTCTGCCTTGACCTACAGGTCATGCTCCAGCAGTCGCTCAAGTACCTTGCGCACCAGAGACACATGCGCGGCGCGTGTGGTGGAATAGATCAAAATATCATCTATATACACCACCACACCCTGCCCGTGCAGGTCCCTGAGAATCTCGTCAACAAAAGATTGAAAGACGGCTGGAGCATTCTTCAACCCATACGGCATGACTAGGTACTCATAATGGCCAGATGTTGTACTAAACGCAGTCTTCCACTCATCTCCATCCCGGATACGCACCAGATTATATGCACTCCTGAAGGCCAGTTTTGTGAAAAAACGCGCACCATGAAATGATTCAACCGCCGTAGCGATGAGAGGTAGTGGGTAACTAAACCCCACTGTGATAGCATTTAGACCTCTATAATCAATGCAAGGCCGCAGTCCTCCCTTCCTTTTTCTTCACAAAAAAGAAACTCGAGGAGACGGGTGATATGGAGGGCCGAATGTACCCCTGTTCCAGAGATTCAGTGATATAGGTCTCCATAGCCACTGTCTCCTCCTGTGACAACGGGTACACGTGACTCTTAGGAAGTGTTGCGTTTACCTGGAGGTTTATCGCGCAATCCCCTGGTCGATGAGGTGGTAATTTAGTCGCCCTCTTCTTACAGAAGGCGATAGCCAAGTCGGCATATTCAGAGGGAATGCGCACTGTGGAGACCTGGTCTGGACTCTCCACCGTTGTGGCACCGATGGAAACTCCTATACACCTACCTGAACACTCCTCTGACCACCCCTTGAGAACCCCGTTTCCACGAAATCCTAGGATTGTGCTAAGCCAGCCAGGGAATCCCCAGCACCACTGGAAACGCAGGTGAATCAATAAGATATAGACTAATCTGCTCCGCATGACCCCTCTGCGTTACCATGTCCAGCGGAACCGTGGCCTCCCTGACCAGCCCTGACCCTAACGGTCGACTATCTAGGGAGTGAACGGGGATGGGTTGATCTATCGATATTAGCGGAATACCTAGTCTCAAAGCAAGTCCGCGATCCATAAAGTTCCCAGCTGCGCCTGAATCGACTAGCGCCATATGCTGGAGAGAGGGGGAAAACTCCGGGAAAGAGATGAGTAAAAACATGTGACCAACAGGGAGCTCTGGGCGAGTCTGGTGCTGACTCACCTGAGGTGACCGAGAAGTGCTCTGCCTGCCCTCTCGATTCCCAGAGGAGCTCCTCCAGCACCGATCGGCAGTGTGCCCTCTCCGACCACAACTGGTGCAGAGGGGGCCTCCTCCTCCGGCTCCCCTCGAAGCAGCGCCCCCCAACTCCATAGGGGTTGGAGCGGGAAGGCCGGGTGGTGGAACGAACAGGGCCCTTTCCGGCCGCCCGCGAGCCGCTAGCATGTTGTCCAGTCGAATGGACATGTCTATTAGCTCGTCGAGGGAGAGGGTGGCGTCACGACAAGCCAACTCCCTACGAACGTCCTCCCGGAGACTACACCGATAGCAGTCAATCAGGGCCCTGTCATTCCACCCTGCTCCAGCAGCCAAGGTCCGAACTCCAGCGAAGTCCTGTGCACTCCTCGTCTCCTGCCTCAGGTGAAACAGCCGTTCACCCGCCGCCGCCCTCAGGTGGGTGGTTGAACACGCCCGGAACGGCGGGTGAACTCTGGGTAGTTGTCCCTCGCAGAGTCTGGGCTGTTCCACACTGCGTTAGCCCACTCCAGGGCTCGCCCTGTCAGACAGGAGACGAGGGCGCTCACGCTCTCCTCCCCTGAGGGAGTCGGGCGGACGGTGGCCAGGTACAACTCCAACTGGAGCAGGAACCCCTTACATCCAGCCGCCGTCCCATCGTACTCCCTTGGGAGGGCGAGGCGGAGCGAGCTGGATCCGGATGCCGCCGGAGAGGTCTGATCTTGCCGAGCAGGATCTGGTATGTGAGGTAAGCAAACCACTCCTCTCCCAGCGGTCCATTCTCTCCATGATTAGCTCCATCGCTGAACCGATTCGGTGGAGAACGGTGGTGTGATGGAGGACACGCTCCTCCATCGATGGTTGAGGAGGCGAAGTAGCTCCTGCTGACTCCATGATAACTGGTGGGGTATTCTGTAACGACGCCAAGAGCGGTGTGTGTGGAGAGAGCAGAGTAACGGTATAACCGTCTTTAATGTTTCCAAGCAAATACAATGTCCAACGCCCAACACACAGGCAAAAACAAGACGGAATACAACAGTAGCCCAAAACATGGGAACAAACACAAGCGCTCTCAAAACAGAAAGAACAATCCCGCACAAAAAGAAGGCGGGCTAAACCGGCTTAAATAGCCCTACTAACAAGAACGAAAACAGGTGCAAACAATCATGAAAAAAAACCAGAAAGAAAATAGATGATCGGTGGCAGCTAGTAGGCCGGTGACGACGACCGCCGAAAACCGCCCGAACCGGCAGAAGAGCCACCATTGGTGGAAATCGTGACAAGTTGTGGCAAATATTTTGGCCAATTTTCCGCAAATCTTCTATATTCTGTCATATTTTGTCATCTGTCATATTTTCACATGCAAATTAGTTTTGTGGCAAACTGTTGCAGCAAATTTGTGGTGACTTGGTAACTTCTGACAAAGGATAATAACAACATTTAATGTCGTAACATGGTCCATGCACCCTCACAGACATGAAGAGGGCACAGCAGCACCTTTTCACCCTCAGTTGGCTGAATAGTTTTGGCATGGCCCCTCGGATCCTCAAAAATGTATACTGCTGCAGCATCGAACGTGCATCTACACTGGCTGCGTCACCTCTTGGTATGGCAAATGCACCACCCTTGACCGCAAAGCGCAGCAGAGGGTGGTGCGGACAGCCCAGTACATCACTGGGGCCGAGCTCCCTGCCATCCAGGACCTCTATAAGAGGCGGTGTCAGAGGAAGGCCCAAACAATTGCCAAAGACTCCAGCCACCAAAAACAATAGACTGTTCATTCTGCTACCGTCCAGCAAATGGTACCTGGCTCTCTGACCAACAGGCTCCGAGACAGCTTCCACCCCCAAGCCATTAGACTGCTAAATAGCCAGACTGTTAAATAGTCAAGTAATGGTACCCAAACTATCTTGCACTGACCCTTCGCACACTCACTAGAATATATATGCAAACCATATACACTCACACACCCTACAAACAACACAAACATTTACACACACACATAACACACACACACACAGACACACTTTTACACTCATAATTTTCTAATCCTACTCTGTTCTTAATTTTACTCTTATTATTATCTATCCTGATGCCTAGTCACTTTACACTGATTTCATGTACATATCTACGGCAGGTAGCCTAGTTGTTAGAGCGTTGGGCCAGTAACCGAAAGCTTGCTGGATTGAATCCTCGAGCTGTCAAGGTATTAAATCTGTCGTCCAGTTAACCAACTATTCCCTGGGCGCCGTGGATGTTGATTATGGCAGCCCCCCGCACCTCTCTGAATCAGATATTCACATAATAATAAGGAATTCTCCTCGACCACGCCCACAAATTTGGGGAAACAAACATTCTTTCCCAATGACCCCCAGTGTAAAGAGAGATAACAAAACATGCCCGAAAAAGTAAACAGGTCGCAATTCTGCCACGTATGGAAATAGAGTCTGCGAGAAGAGCCCTGTGGCTTCATGCTATTTGACGTCGGAGAGTGGTAAATGTAGGGACCCGGTGTCCAAGTAGGCTACACATAGCTTTGTGTGTAGAAAACCTTGAATCACAGGTAAGACATTTAACTTGTTAAGTATAGTTTGTTTGTAACTCCACTCACCACTTCACAGCTAGCAATGAGGAATCGGCCCAGAAGCGGACCTCTTCCCGGGGGGGCCGGAACTGATTGAATCGGGCCGGAATCGGTGTCGGACTCTGCCCGGAATCAAAATGAATGACTGCCCAGAATCGGCCCGGGCCGTTTCCGTCTTACGGAATTCAGCCGACTTTGCCGGCATCTTACCAGAATCCCCCCAGAATGGCACAATGCAAATTTAAATAAATGTATACACAATTACCCAATTTAGTAATTTTAAATATGACTATTATACATTTTATGCATACAAATTATACCCATCCACCCCCCAAAAATGTATGTCAGAGGAAACACCGTACACCTGGTGACCGTGTCAGCGCCTGGCCCGCCACATAAGTCGCTACAGTGCGATGGGACAAGACCATCCCGGACGGCCAAACCCTCCCCCCTAACTCAGATGACGCTGGGCCATTTGTGCGTCTCCCGGGTTGCGGCCGGCACAGGTATCGAACTAGCACCTGCAGTGTCTTAGACCGCTGCGCCACTCGGGAGGCTCCAGCCACAAAGTTTTAATGCTTATCAATTGCCTTGCACAAAGTATCAAAATATTATAATACAACTTAAACAGGACTCTTAAAGAATTTAATTTAAATGTTAATTGTATTTTTTTATCACAGAAACAATGAGAAAAGATGGAAAAATAAATAAATAATGAAATGTTAATTATATAAAGCAGTCCATGTAATCATCTGCCAGAGAGTAGCCCCAATCGGCCCGAGCCCCTAGTAAAACATTTGGGCCAGATAACTCTCATCAGAATCAGTCTGAGGCCCAAGTAATACATTTGGGCTAGATAACTCACACCGGAATCAGCCCAAGCTCAATCCCCGCATCCTAGCCATAAGTAATACTGCCTAAGGCGGCCCAGACTCGGGCCACATGACGTTGGCCGAGTCGGACTCTCAGCCGAGTGCCCCGAATCTCAGCCGGAATCGGGCCCAGATCCACTGTGCTAGCTGGGTTGTAGCTGTATAGTCTGTGTGTTTTTGGTCTAGCTTGATATTCTGGTCGGTAGCTAGCTAGCATTCACTCATGTGGCTACTAGCAACGTCATGAAAAGGGGCATGATGGAAGCCCTACAACAGTTTTTCTAAGTAGTGAGAACGCCGGGTGAAGACAATGTAGAAAAGTAATCTTAAGACATGCTGTACTTTTCTTAAATGTCATTTTGTAGTTGACTAAAACGAACAGACAACAAGAAAATTGTGTTGCAAAAAGGTTAAGTTTTTTCTGTGAGCCAATGGGGTAATGTGGGTAACAACAGGTTGTTTTCCCAACAGGCGGGTATCTGATACTGACTGGGACAATAGCCAAAGACTTCTATAACTAACCCAAGCCTGTTGTTTCCAATGGGAGCAAATGAATCATAACGGGAAATATGCATTTATTTGCATATTTCCGTTAGGGAATGCCTACTTTGTGAAGTGTGCGTGTGCAATAACTCAATTTGGCTGCATTCCTTCTAAACAATGCAATTTTTTGAAACTTTGGCAAAGGGTAAATAAAGTCTACAAAACGCAGTCCACTGTTTGTTACAGGTTCTAGTTTTGGAAACAGAAAACTGTATGGAGGTCAAATGTTTCATTGATGAGAAGATTAGCAGAATGTCGGACAAAATCCACCTCACTCTTCTCCCACTGCCGGCCACTGGGCTTCCTCTCATCACCATTTGGTAGTGGGTGGAAACGCCAACCGGATGCTTCACATTTATACACCCAGTGAAATATCTGGCTCATTGTTATATCGGTGCTATAGCTTAGTTTCCATTTTCCAACTGAATTCTCTTCTCCCCCTGACTGGTCGTCAACAGTTACTGGTCTTGGAACTCATGTCTTCACCAGAAACGGCTTCTGGTAAAATGTTTGCCACTAGTGGCAATAAATATTCTTGCCACATGTTATGTGGAATCTTGAGATAATTATTTGCCAGAAAAAATCCTTTGGTGAACTGTTTGCCACTAGTAGCAATACATATTATTGTTGCCAAAGGTTTGCACAGAATCACCACTAGTGGCAACTATTTGAAAACTTTCTGGCAGCATTTTCTTGGCACACTTTAGTTTGCAGCAAATTTAGCAAAAGTTTGCAGGACGTTTGCCACAGCAAGTAATTTTTTGGAAGGGTGCCCACTGTTTTTCTGTATATTACTTCTACCCATCTATCTCTAGTATGTACTGTATCTCTCTATGGCATGGCCCGAACCAGTGGCCTGTATTCAAAAAACGTAGACTAGGAATAGGAGTAGTAGGATTAGGAATGCTAATCTAGGACCGTTTTTTCCTTTTAGATCATAATGGATAAGATTATATGATTATATGAGATGCTTTGTGAATATGGGCCCTGGTTACTATTTATTTACAATATGGGTGCCATGGCGATTGCACCTGATCACATAGTACCAGAAGGTGAATATTTCATCATAGGGTGTGAGTATTTTCCTTACTCATTCTTGAACGTCTCCTTGTCTATTGTTCAAGTCTGGATCGTCTGGATTCCTATCATGAGCACAGACGAATACAGTGTCACAGTGTTGTTGTCATCAACCACAACAACCAATGACACAGTGAGAGCTGATGGCCGGTACACCGTTCCCATGCCTGTCACAAGCCTGTAATTTCCTGTTCCTTAATCTCTGAGTGACAGGTGAAGTTGTTAAATATGTTTGTGCTGCAGCATTGAAACCCAATGGTGCATCTATTGTCACATACATAAACGCTGACATAGCTTGTGATTGGACTGTAACATAAAACATAAAAACAACGGAGATGCATAAAAAAACTAAAGATAACGCGGTTTATCACCTGTGAATATGGTAAACAACATAGGTTGAAGAGTACAGTGGTGTGAGTATGGCAATCATATGTGTTGGGAACTAGCAGAAATACAGTATACAGTATACTTTATGTGAGACTCAATGCACTGTATGAGTGTATAATTGAAAACGTTGAAATACTCCTCCATTAGGTTCTATTCTATTGCATTACAACCTGTAATTTAAATAGATTTGTATTTTAATTTAATGGACATACACAAAATAGTCCAAATTGGTGAAGTGAAATGAAAAAACTTGTTAAAAAAATTAAAAAGAACAGATAAGTGGTGCGTGCATATGTATTCATCCCCTTTGTTATGAAGCTCCTAAATAAGATCTGGTGCAATCAATTACCTTCAGAAGTCACGTAATTAGTTAATAAAGTCCACCTGTGTGCAATCTAAGTGTCACATGTATATATACACCTGTTCTGAAAGGCCCCAGAGTCTGCAACACCACTAAGCAAGGAGCACCACCAAGCAAGCGGCACTATGAAGACCAAGGAGCTCTCCAAACAGGTCAGGGACAAAGCTGTGGAGAAGTACAGATCAGGGTTGGGTTCTAAAAGAATATATCAGAAACTTTGAACATCCCACGGAGCACCATTAAATCCATTATTCAAAAATGGAAAGAATATGGCACCACAACAAACCTGCCAAGAGAGGGCCACCCACCAAAACTCAAGGACCAGACAAGGAGGGCATTAATCAGAGAGACAACAAAGAGACCAAAGATAACCCTGAAGGAGCTGCAAAGCTCCACAACGGAGATTGGAGTATCTGTCCATAGGACCACTTTAAGCCGTAGACTCCACAGAGCTGGGCTTTACGGAATAGTGTCTAGAAAAAAGCCATTGCTTAAAGAAAAGAATAAGCAAACATGTTTGGTGTTCGCCAAAAGGCATGTGGGAGACTACCCAAACATATGGAAGAAGGTACTCTGGTCAGATGAGACACAAATGTAGCTTTTTGGCCATCAAGGAAAACGCTATGTCTGGCGCAAACCCAACACCTCTCATCACCCTGAGAACACCATGCTCACAGTGAAGCATGGTGGTGGCAGCATCATGCTGTGGGGATGTTTTTCATCGGCAGGGACTGGGAAACTGGTCAGAATTGAAAGAATTCGCTAAATACAGGAAAATTCTTGAGGGAACCGGTTTCAGTCTTCCAGAGATTTGAGACTGGGACAGAGGTTCACCTTCCAGCAGGACAATGACCCTAAGCATACTGCTAAAGCAACACTTGAGTGGTTTAAGTGGAAACATATAAATGTCTTGGAATGGCCTAGTCAAAGCCCAGACCTCAATCCAATTGAGAATCTGTGGTAAGACGTAAATATTGCTGTACACCTGTGTAACTGGAGCAGTTTTTCCTTGAAGAATGGGCAAAAATCCCAGTGGCTAGATGTGCCAAGCTTATAGAGACATACCCCAAGAGACATGCAGATGTATTTGCTGCAAAAGGTGGCTCTACAAAGTATTGACTTTGAATAGTTATGCAAGCTCAAGTTCATTGTTTTTTGTCTTATTTCTTTTGTTTCACAAAAAAATATATTTAGTATATTCAAAGTGGTAGGCATGTTGTGTAAATCACATAATACAAACCCCCTAGAAAATCAATTTTAATTCCAGGTTGTAAGGCAACAAAATAGGAAAAATGCCAAGGGGGGTGAATACTTTCGCAAGCCACTGTAAAAATGCATCCAACATGATGTTGAAAAGGCTGATCCTCATCTTTATCAAACTTAAGTTTAGAAATCTTTTAACGTCAGTTAGACATTATGATAAAATATTTTGGTATAATTATGAGCAAGCTTACAAAATATAGTGCTGGGTGAAACAGCCAAAGTATTTCACTGCAGAACATATGCTACTCTGTGATAATGGTAGAATAATATGATCATGTGGGTGTACATATCTATGTCTAAAATGTTATCCCAGGGCTACAGACAGTACAGACAGTACATTGGCACAAAGCATAAAGAGTTGTTTAATTAAAATGTGGTATGTTCTTTTCACTGTATCAACAGAGACAGAGTGCCTGTGTTGTCTGGCCCTTCATCTTTCATCACCTATCCACACCCATACAATACATCTCTATGGCCACACCCTACTGCAAGACAACCTGATTGGTGGACATAATACCTGTGGTAATAGTGCACACTCTAGTGGTAGCAGAGAGACATCAAAACCACTGAACCTTCCAGATGATATCACAACTGTTGCATGATCATTGACAGAAGTAGTCTATAATCCAAGGCACACCCTTTTATTATGTTTCCATGTGGGGCATGATCCTTGATCATGATTGTTTTGGTACCTGGATCAACAATACAATACCAACAGGGTATAAACTAGGTAGATTGGCTCCTGGATGCTGATTGTCTGAAAGCTGTGGTATATGACACAATATACTATGGGTATGAGGTAAAACTACTTGTTTACTGGTCTAATTACATTGGGAACCTGTTTATAATAGCAATAAGTCACCTCAGGGGTTTGTGGCATACAGTCGCTACCCGACATTCAGAGCCCCACTTGTTTTGAGTCCCACCTGCTTAGCAAAAATATATATATATATATATATACATACAGTACCAGTCAAAGGTTTGGACACACCTACTCATTCAAGGGGGTTTCTTTTATTTTTACTATTTTCTACATTGTAGAATAATAGTGAAGACATCAAAACTATGGAATAACATGTATGGAATAATGTAGTAACCAAAAAAGTGTTAAACAAATCAAAATATATTTTATATTTGAGATTCTTCAAAGTAGCCACCTTTTGCCTTGATGACAGATTTGCACGCTCTTTGCATTCTCTCAACCAGCTTCAGGAAGTAGTCACCAGAAATGCATTTCAATTAACAGGTGTGCCTTGTTAAACGTTAATTTGTGGAATTTCTTTCCTTCTTAATGCATTTGAGCCAATCAGTTGTGTTGTGACAAGGTATGGGTGGTATACAGAAGATAGCCCTTTTTGGTAAAAGACCAAGTCCATATTTTGGCAAGAACAGCTCAAATAAGCAAAGAGAATTACTTTAAGACATGAAAGTCAGTCAATGCGGAACATTTCAAGAACTTTGAAAGCCATCAAGCGCTATGATGAAACTGGCTCTCATGAGGATCGCCACAGGAAAGGAATACCCAGAGTAACCTCTGCTGCAGAGAATAAATTCATTATAGTTACCAGCCTCAGAAATTGCAGCCCAAATAAATGCTTCACAGAGTTCAAGTAACAGACACAGCTCAACATCAACTGATCAGAGGAGACTGTGTGTATCAGGCCTTCCTGGTCAAATTGCTGCAAAGAATCCACTACTAAAGGACACCAATAAGAAGAAGAGACTTGCTTGGGCCAAGAAACACAAGCAATGGACATTAGACCGGTGGAAATCTGTCCTTTGGTCTGATGTTTGAGATTTTTGGTTCCAAACGCTGTGTCTTTGTGAGATGCAGAGTAGGTGAACGAATGATCTCTGCATGTGTGGTTCCTACTGTGAAGCATGGATATGGAGGTGGGAAGTCTGAAAAAAACGAGCTCCAACTGGTAGTCGGGAACTCGGGCCTCTTTCTAGAGCTCCGACCTGAAGATCAACCTTCTTTTTTTCAGAGTTCCCAGTTGTCTTGAATGCACCATATATAGAGAATGCCAGACTTTGATGCCAAAATATGCCCACAAGAAGGACGACGCACTACCTTCCTGTTCAAGTGAGCACAACACAATTGAGTCAACAAATGTATTGTACGCTGCTGCATAAATTATGTATTATGCCAGGAAGATATGTATATCGTAGTTAGGATAGTATTACTAAGTGTATGTTGTGTAGTAAACTGTTACTACCCCTTGTGCCTCACCCTAATAATTGGGTCCCTTTTCCCCTTATAACTTAGCCTACTGTTCTGACTTGGTGGTGCACATGTGGCCTATAGCCTGTTTTAGAAAAATGTAAATATTGAATTTTGTAAGAGCTTTCATTGTCTGTTTATATGCCCCCTTTATTTATCCTACGATTCTGACTTGGTGTACAGGGAGAATACTGAAAGTACGGCCCATGTTCTGAATTTTGTCGCTGTACATTTCAAAAGTGCTGAACAAATAGTTATATTGACTATGTCCATCCTAGCTTGTTCTTTAATGTCTTAATGAAAATTACAGATTGCCTCTGATCTGCTCGTCGTCCCCTTATGCCATAGTATGTAAATATCAATTGTCAGTAGAAACCACATTTGTATAAGCAAGTCAGCCATATCAGCTATGTTTTTTAAAAAGGCAGTAAATGAAGCTGAATGAACTGTTTCGCTGCCAGACAAGGCTACGCTGATAGCCAGGTGTAGCAGTGGTAAGGATGCACTCCATGGTGCTGAAAAGAAAGCTCTGCTGTTGGGACAGCTTTATGTAGGTTTGTGGGCATCGTTATAGTGCAATTAATGTATTGTTTAGTGTTGTGTTGTGTTGTGTAGTGTAATGGCTTTGCTGGCATGCATCTAAAACATTTGTTTTGAGTTTGCCCCACCAAGATTTACATGCTGAAATCACCACCGGTGGTATATGACCAGCATACTGTACCACGGCTAAGGGCTGTATCCAGGCACTCCGGTTTGCGTCATACGTAAGAACAGCCCTAGACCGAGGCATATTGGCCATATACAGTTGAAGTTGGAAGGTTACATACACCTTAGCCAAATACATTTAAACCCAGTTTTTCACAATTCCTGACATTTAATCCTAGTAAAAGGTCAGTTAGGATCACCACTTCATTTTAAGAATGTGAACTGTCAGAATAATAGTAGAGAGAATGATTTATTTCAGCTTTTATTTATTTAATCACATTCCCAGTGGGTCAGACGTTTACATACACTCAATTAGTATTTAGTAGCATTGCCTTTAAATTGTTTAACTTGGGTCAAACGTTTCGGGTAGCCTTCCACAAGCTTCCCACAATAAGTTGGGTGAATTTTGGCCCCTTCCTCCTGACAGAGCTGGTGTAACTGAGTCAAGTTTCTAGGCCTCCTTGCTCGCACACGCTTTTTCAGTTCTGTTTTTCTATAGGATTGAGGTCAGGGCTTTGTGGTGGCCACTCCAATACCTTGACTTTGTTGTCCTTAAGCCATTTTGCCACAACTTTGTAAGAATGCTTGTGGTCATTGTCCATTTGGAAGACCCATTTGCGACCAAGCTTTAACTTCCTGACTGATGTCTTGACTCATGATGCCATCTATTTTGTGAAGGGCACCGGTCCCTCCTGCAGCAAAGCACCCCGACAAAAGGATGCTGTCTCCCCCGTGCTTCACGGTTGGGATGGTGTTCTTCAGCTTGCAAGCCTCCCCCTTTTTCCACCAAACATAACGATGGTCATTATGGCCAAATAGTTATATTTTGTTTCATCAGACCAGAGGACATTTCTCCAAAAAGTACGATCTTTGTCCCCATGTGCAGTTGCAAACTGTAGTCTGGCTTTTCTTACGGCGCTTTTGGAGCAGTCTTCTTCCTTGCTGAGCGGCCTTTCAGGTTATGTCGATATAGTACTCGTTTTACTGTGGATATAAATACTTGTGTACCTGTTTCCTCCAGCATCTTCACAAGGTCCTTTTCTGTTGTTCTGGCATTGATTTGCACTTTTCGCACCAAAGTATGTTAATCTCTAGGAGACAGAACGTGTCTCCTTCCTGAGTGGTATGAAGGCTGCGTGGTCCCATGGTGTTTATACTTGCGTACTATTGTTTGTAGAGATGAACGTGGTGCCTTCAGGCGTTTGGAAATTGCTCCCAAGGATGAACCAGACTTGTGGAGGTTTGGCTGATTTATTTAGATTTTCCCATGATGTCAAGCAAAGAGGCACTGAGTTTGAAGGTAGGCCTTGAAATACATCCACAGGTACACCTCCAATTGACTCAAATTATGTCATTTAGCCTATCAGAAGCTTCTAAAGCCATGACATAATTTTCAGGAATTTGCACAAAGTAGATGTCCTAACCGACTTGCCAAAACTATAGTTTGTTAACAAGAAATGTATGGAGTGGTTGAAAAACGAGTTTTAATGACTCCAACCTAAGTGTATGTAATCTTCCGACTTCAACTGAACCAAAACCCCTCTAGCCTTATTGCTTAGGTATAGTTCAACCTGTTTAGAAATAGGATATTGTAATAGTAATTAGGCTACGGAAACAAGTATTACGTCTAGATTGAAGTGGTGGTTGTGTAAAAGGCTAATTAGGCTTCCTGATAATTACATGACACAATTACATCATTACATCATTATATCATTACAAACAGAACCAACTATTTGGTTGTTTTGTGATTCATAAAAAAAAAAGCACCCCTTTTTTTCTGGTTAAAAAACTGGGACGGTTGAGCTAACGTAGGCTAATGCGATTAGCATGAGGTTGTAAGTAACAAGAACATTTCCCAGGCCATAGACATATCTGATATTGGCAGAAAGCTTAAATTCTTGTTAATCTAACTGCACTGTCCAATTTACAGTAGCTATTACAGTGAAATAATACCATGCTATTGTTTAAGGAGAGTTTTGAACTTGAAAAGTTATTAATAAGCCAATTAGGCACATTTGGGCAGTCTTGACACAAACATTTGAACAGAAACGCAACGGTTCATTCGATCAGTCTAAAAATGTGCTCATACACTGCTGCCATCTAGTGGCCAAAATCTAAATTGGACTGGAATAATATGCCTGGACTGGAATAATACATTAAGGCCTTTTTTTTGCATTTCAAAGATGATGGTACAAAAAACTGCATGTTTTTTCTTTGTTTTATCTTATACCAGATCTAATGTGTTGTATTCGCCTACATTAATTTCACATTTCCACAACCTTCAAAGTGTTTCCTTTCAAATGGTATCAATAATATGCATATCCTTGCTTCAGGTCCTGAGCTACAGGCAGTTAGATTTGGGTATGTCATTTTAAGAGGTTTTAACACAGAACATATTACAAATATATTTCTTGCTTTGCAAACACAACAGTGGTCAAATATGTTTTTGTGAATGTGACAACATTTGTGAGTCCATGGATTACATTTGTGACTTGCATTACATTCTTGAGTTGCTCCACATATTTGTGAGTTACGTTTTATGGATCAGTTTGTGCAGATTTAAGATATGCCATTCAGACATCCTACATTTGCATATGAACAGAAGCAAAAAAACATGTCACAGAATATACTGTGTACATGCATGTCACAGAATATACTGTATACATGTAAGAATTTGGGTTTGGACCTTAAAACAAATCACAATGTGATTTAACTTACATAAAAATGTTTGATAAGTTTCAAATCTACACCCCTTATTAATGTCTCAGCCCAAACGGCATTCCCTTATCTTGGCAAGCTGGAAACAGGTGCACATAGATTTCCTGTGCGACGGATTGAACAGAACAAAGCTGCTGGCAATAGATCAAAATGACTTGTTACACAATGATGCTTTGATGTAGAACACATTAATAAAATCATATCAACTTTTTGTCTGCAAGCTGCCTTTCTTTGGCAGGGAAATGCACCAAACGGCTTTGGAATCACTTGGAAGGGTAGCTTTAACTTTCACATCACATTCGGTAACATTTATCAACTTCATAATCACAGTCTGTTGGAATTCACTCAAGGGACTAACTCTGTGTACGATATTTGGGGGGTATTAAATCTGGTGGGGGGTCTGGGGAGGATTTTATAATGCATTTCACTTACTTATACCTTTCTGCTAACCATCCATGACATGCATCTAGAAAGCAATTATTCACATACCGGTAGTCCATTGCCAAATCAAAATATTCTGTATGCGTGTTTTTAATGTATGAATGCCAGTAGAAGCAGTAGAAAAATCCAGGGCAACATGTATATTCTCACAAATCATTTTCATCTGCACTAATAGCTTCTTCCAATTACTTAGTAGAACACATCTTGTTTAGTCTGAAAACAGAAAAGAGAGCTTGCAGAACTACATTCTCTAGTAGTCCAACCATCAACTGCCTATCAATGTGTATTGTTTCTGTATCCATCCTTCTTCTTATCTGCAACCCTGACGACAGAGTAGAGTAGATCTTAAGTGATTAGATGGGGGGTACCATATTCTGAAAACTGCAGTCCCTTGTTTCAAGGAGATGGTTATCTATACACGTGGTCTATTTCTACTGTTTGAGGTTGACATGATGAGATGCACCTGGAGTAGATGGTTAAAACATGGCGTGTGTCACTAATTACTTTATTGGTTTAAAAAACATTAATTAAAACCTATTAGGGAGTGGCTGCAGAGGTGTCGGTTTTGGAGAGTCTGGTGTGCCCAAAGTAAAATGCCTGCCACTCAGGGCCAGAAACCAGAATATGCAGATAATTAGTACTATTGGATAGGAAACACTCTGAAGTTTCTAAAACTGTTAAAATAATGTCTGTGAGTATAACAGAACTGATATAGCAGGCAAACTGTTCTTTGTGTGATATTTCCTCACTTTTAATGGCTGCCTATGGGATTTTCAGTAAAATAGCTCCCAGGTTGCAGTACCTGTGGCTTCCACTAGATGTCAAGAGTCTTTAGACAGTGTTTCATGGCTTTATCATGGAACAGAGCCCTATAGAAGAAGAATTGGTAAGAGAACCCAGGAAGTCAATATGATTTTTGGTGCGCGAGACCGTGTGCGTGTTCCTCTTTATTTTCCTATTATATAGTTTAGGATGCTATCCTTGTGAAATATAATCATTAATATACTTAAAATGATACCTAAGGATACATTATAAATGATGTTTGATTTGTTTGGACAAAGTTGATAGGTATAATTTGAATGCTTTCTCTTAACTGTACAACGGGCAACTCGACGGTGGATTTTCTGAACATAACGCGCCAACCAAACAGAGATTTATGGATATAATAAATGACTTTTTCTAACAAAAGAACCATGGATTGTCTTGCTTGGACACTTCGGATTGCCCTCAGCAGAAGATCATCAAAGGTAAGCGATTTATTTTAGCTCTTATATGTGTTTTCTGAGACCCGCGCTGGTTATGGATTTATGCTAAATGAGAGGTGCTATCCTCAAACAATCAAATGTTGTGCTTTCGCCGTAAAGCCTTTTTTAAATCTGACAACGCTGTGATATTGCCAAGACTGAGCTTTTGATGACTATGCAACACTTGTATATTGATGAATGTTTAATAATTCAACTTTTGGATTTTGAATTTTGACAGTTACCTCCTTTTTTGAATCTTCCACTTTGTCTTTACAGAGTATTTTGTGTAGATCGTTGACAAAAAAGAAAAAGACAATTCAATCCATTGTAATACTACTTTGTAACACAATAAAATGTGGAAAAAGTCAAGGGGTGTGAATACTAAGGCAGTAAGTAACCTATTGCAGGCTAAGTCTAATGAACGTTTCAATATCAATAACAGAGTACAACAATAGCAAATAAACTGGATGAACTCCAAATGAATGCATGTTACTAACTGCATTTTAAGGAACATGCACCTTACAGTATGTACAATAACTGAATGTTTGTTCTCTATATTGTAATAACCCTGGCCTCATGCTTCTCCCTCTCGTTTCATTACAATATTGACTCAAACCTATGTTTATCACAAGCTGTATCCTACAATCAACCCTTTTGTGTTGTTTAAACAGAACGTCTCAGAGAGAAAACCCATCCAACTGGATGTATAAACATCCCTTTTAAATCTTATCTTTCTGAGATGTTGGCAGCAATGCTGGTGAACACCCTCCACCCACACTGTCTACTGAAACGTAATCCTCCAGACAGTCATACAAATAATGATATGCTTTGTTTAAAATATACATTTTTAAAAAGGAACATGAAATAGATGCAAAATAGGGACCTGTGAAGTGGTTGGTTGACTGAGTGGGTTTCAGGTTATTTGGACAGACAAATGTGCACCAAAATGTACAGTACTACTTTCAACATGTGAATTCCTTGTCAATGCAAAATAAAAATATTTCATGTCTTGTGTTTTATTTCAATGTGTATAATTTACAATAGACTATTTACAGATTTCCATGTGTTTGATACCATTCCATTCACTCCATTCAAGCCATTATTATGAGCCGTCCTCCCCTCATCAGCCTCCACTGGCTTCAATATGTTTGTGTGTTAAAATTAGGGGTGTTTGACACCTGACAATGTTAACTTACTCCCAAAAGCACTAACTCCATCATCACTGTTGATTTATTTGCTGGCACCTCTGTTCACAGGCAGTTAGCTGTTGTATCTGTTCCTCTCCATGGGGGTGAGGAGGGAAATGTGTGTGAGATGGGATGGGGGTGTTTCAGCAAAAAGGAATTCTAGCAGAGAACGTTTTTGTTCTGTTCCTTGAAGGCCAATGCAAGTTAAGTACTAAAAGAATGTCGTTAACTACAACTTCACGCGTCCATATTCCTATGTCATCTTATCTTTCTATAGCTACATACCAGATTTGTAACCAAATATGAGTCCCAAATGGCTTGCTATTACCTAAAATGTGCACTACTTTTGACCAGAACCCTATGGGTCCTGGTCAAAAGTAGTGCACTATATAGGGAAGAGGATGCCAATTGGGACATTACCCAAGTCTCATTTCTGGCATTCCTGCTGCAGGTCAAAGTCACTTGAGAATGTGTGTACAATGATGTGAGTGAAAATTAACACAGTGCCATTGTGATTTCTGTTACACAGATACATTTGGCATCCAGGTCCAATGCTAAGACTGTGCTGGACATCGACAATGCCAAGCTTGCTGCTGAGGACTTCAAGATGAAGTAAGGGGCTACTAACTACTATGAATCATGACACACTATTCATATAAAACATTTGTCTTTCACTCTATAAAAGCTCTATAAAACACACTCTAAGTAGAAATTACCCTATTAGATACAGAACCAGAATCAGCATACCCAAGCTAAATCCAATCCATAACTATTAGTGAGGAAAAGGCAAAACTGATCAATGGCCGTGTCCGAATACCCATACTAGCGTATTACATACTTAAAGTGCTTACTCATTTTGGCAATTGATCTAGTAGAATTCATGTGTCTTTTCCGACTCACGTGTTTGACAATAGTTTAATTGATACGTTGTACCAAAATGAACGAATGGTGGGAGTCAATGCATTCGCGCATTAGATGATGCATTTCGATTACTATTTTCAAATTTCACATACTATAAAACTTTTCACACACTATTTAGTACGCTAGTATGGGTATTAAGACACGGCCAGTGTCTAGCCATCCCTACTCAATAGACAAAGCAAAAGACTACAATCTGAAAACATATTGGTAGCCTGTGTGACCTTAGTATGACCTTTCACCTTTGCCCTGCTCAGGTATGAGAACGAGCAGGCCATGAGGATGGCAGTGGAGGCAGACATCCGTGGTCTGAGGAGGGACCTGGATGACATGAACCTGGGCCGCTCTGACCTGGAGATGCATTATGAGGGTCTGAAGTACGAGCTCATCATGCTCAAGAGGAACCACCAGGAGGTAACAGATTGTTCCGGGCAACAGTTATTCACAGTACAACCACACTGTATAGCACAGGGGAGCTGTTTTTCACAGTACACCCATTCAAAACCACAAAGCGTTAGCAACACAAATCTAACAAAAGGGCATACCTTCATATCTTTCATGTCCACCAACGCCTACACGTTTTCACCTCCCTCCTCACAGCCACACCTACAGTATAACAGATATGTTTGTGCTTGTGAATCTGAATAGGAATGACATGCATATGTTTACTTGTTAACACTGACCTTATAGCGCAAACAGTACTAGAAAAGGAGATTGATTATTTGCTTAGTGTTCAGTGACGACATACAACGGACCCTTTCATTCCACTTACAGCTCACTTCAGTAGGCATCCACAACAGTTGCTAGGCGGAAGGATATCATTGGCCACTAAGGAGTACTTAGCCCTGTTTTTTATGGGGTGTTATTGGAGCACTTGATGTTTAGTACACACATATGACATCTACCTAACCTCTGCTGATTTCACACCAGGATTTCCTTTACACAGATGGATGGGTGTTTTTTTTACAGCACAGTTCCTCTCCCCCTCCTCACACTTCCTAGTATTCTTAATTTCTTCCATTAACTCACTATTACCCTTTGTGGGACTCTTACATCCACAAACACACACATAACAGTTAATGTATGGTGCATAATGGGTAATATATTGACCAGTAGGAGACATTAGATTAGTTGACAATAACTTAGTTCCTCAGGTTTAAAGTCCTCTGGTTGAAAAACATGTAATCACAAGTGTGGTGCTGCACTGTAATATCAAATACTCCGATTTATCTAAAACACTGAGACCTGTTTAATCGCAGTCAAGCTACTGTTGGTTTTTATGGTTACTAACTTGTAGCGGGTTTCTTATGTACCACAGGAGAACCAAGAAATGAGGCGCGACACCACGGCTGTCTTTTAGGCTTTTATGTTGATCTGCAATAGTATTATGAATAGACAGGACAGGAACACATCAGTCTCCAATGCACCATCTGACAAGTTATTCTTTCTCTCTCAGTCTTTTCTCAGACTCACACAATCACATTCATACATAAAACCATAATGTATAGTATAAAATAACAAATCCTTAATACAAAGAATGTATAATCTTAATTCGTAAACAATAGAACATACCTGCAATAGTTTTATGAAAAGACAGGACAGGAACACATCAGTCTCCAATGCACCATCTGACAAGTTATTCTATACAGGAGCATGAAGAAAGGTAAAACACATATCCTGTCTCACATCCCCAATACATTGCTAGGTGCCTTCAGTGTTGACAGTATTAAAATACAACGACTCATGTACAAAAACACTGTAATACAAACAAGCTACAACGTGAAATCGCCTTTATCCCAGTCAGACCTAAGAGAAAACTACATCTCCCATAATGCAACACTAGCATCAGTAGGCAGCTCGGCTAACCATTTGCTTCACAGAAAGGCATGCTACCTAGCAATACTTTTTAGAATTGTAAAATACACCAATAACAACAATAAAACTCTGAAAGTTAGACGTTTCAATAGCCTCACACTCCCTTATAACGATATCTCCAGCATTAACCTTGGGATGTTTTATTTATTTCACGTTATGGACTTCTACAAAGGAGTAATGTGTAACACATACCTTTCTCTCTCAGTTTATTCTCAGACGGAGGAGAACGGGAGCTACGGGTAGTACCAGGGTGTTAGTAGGTGTCGTAAGCACTCAGATGAAACGAAATACATTTAATAAAATAAAACCCGAAGATGTTAATATCATTCAGCTACTGTAACTGCCTACTTAACATCAACAGGCAGCACTAGTAGTGCGATGACCGAGATTAGGAAGCACTACGAGGCTGTGGCCGTCAAGAACCACAAAGAGCTGGAAGCCTGGTACCAGAGCAAGGCGAGCTGAATGACCAAGATACTTACTATATGTAGTAATCTATCCAAAATAGTTTTTTTTCCCTCATTAGAATAATGCAATTCATCTTAAGACAATGTCAGCTGCCCTAAAAAAACTTGCATTAAAATTAAAAGTATGACATTTGAAGTGTTAATTAAAAAACATGTTTAAAGCATGAAGAAAGTATATTTGTATAGGGTGAAGTCAATGATCTATTGAAGCATGGAAATCAATTTAGAGACTGAATGAGTAGGCTCTGAGGTAAACTGTGTTGACTAATGTTTTTTGTATCTGTATAGCTGACCACAGTGGAGATTGAAGTTGTGACAAACAATGAGCAGCTGGTGAGCTGCCTTACAGAGTTGAAGGAGTCCAAAAACACCATCCAGAGACTTCAGATTGAACTGCAGTCCCATCTGAGCATGCTACAATACCACACACACACACACACGCACACACACACACACACACACACACACACACACACACACACACACACACACACACACACACACACACACACACACACACACACACACACACACACACACACACACACACATTGGAATTGTAAGTGAAAACCCAGGCATGGATTATAGCATGTATGCCAGGTCTCGTTATTCTGACACCCATAAATACCTTACTGACATTTTGAACTTGGCAACTTGCCCACCTCATGTCACAACCTCTCAAACATTTTTGTGCAACAGAGTTCTACAATAATAGAATATTATCCATATGTGTAGTGCAACGGAGAGGGCACCCACTCTATCCCCCTTGAACAGAAGCAAAACTTGTGCAACAGTGTCACATACTGTGGTAGTATATCATTGGACAAGGCACCAGTACACCCACTAGTTCGCTCCAGGGGGAAGTTTTCCCTTGCTAAAGATCTAGGATCAGCTTCCCCTTCCCCAATCCTAAACTTAACCATTAGTGGAGAGAAATGCAAAACTGACCCAAAATCAGAGTCTAGGTGCTACTTCACCCTTCACCCACTCATCCCCTCCACTGCCTCCTCCCCCAATAGAAAGCCTCTCTGGAGGGCACCCTGGCAGACACCCAGAAGCGCTACTCTGCTCAGCTGGCAGGGCTCCAGAGCATGGTGACTAACCTGGAGCTCCAGCTCTCCCAGCTGCACGCCAACATCGCCCACAACAAGCAGGAGTACGACATGTTGCTGGACCTCAAGACCCGGCTGGAGCTGGAGATTGCAGAGTACAGGAGGCTGCTGGACGGAGAGGACGACAGCTCCACCCAAGGTAAGCCATTGTATACAGTTGGCAGTAGGCCTTTGTAGACTTCTTGCCAAACGCATCATCATGAGACTGATGAAACTTGGTCTTGCTTGATTTTAGGCTGAAAGCAATATACTGTATCTTCAACAGTTGAAAGTTGACAATTTTTTTTGAACTGTATAAAAAGTGGACTATTGAAGAAGATATTAAGAAAAATTATGCTTTAAAGTGCTCATTATGAGTATTGCAAAGATATTTATTCCTTGTCCATTTTTGACTCCACAGTGGTTACCAAGACGATCACCGTGACCCAGACCACTGGATGGAAAGGTGATGGAAACCACTGAGTCTGTTAAATAAGTTAACAGAACCATCAATAAATATGATGTGGTTGAATGAGAATGGACTGTGTGGTTTCACTTGTTTAGAGATATTCATGCTTTATCATAGACAGACTATATGAATATGTGAGTAAGGATTTCATAGCAGATACATTTTAAATGAGATGCCAAAATGTATTGTCCAGCTCTACAGTTGACTCCACAAACACTCTCCATACGGTATACCACTCTGAATAGAGATAGAATTATATAATTTTGCTGACAACATTTCTACTATCAATATTTAAATTTGTTTTGCCTAGCATTGAACTCAGTACAAGTGAATGTCATAAATTGTACTATTCAAGATCATACTGAAACACATGCTTTCTCAAGACCATAGAATTGGCCTCGTGCAAAAAATAACAACCTATATGATTAATAGAGATATAATTCTGCAATTCCGCTGACAACTAGTGTGACGAACCTTCCACTCTGTCTGCCGAATTCTTTCTCTTGCTCTTGTTTTCCTTGGTGGGATTTCGGGTGGCGGAGCCGGGAGGGTCGTCAGAGAGGTGGGATGCACCTGTGATCGGGTGTGTCCCGGAGATATATACACCTTTTCCCCATTCATTGAGGAGACTCTCTCCACGCAGACACACTATTATTTTTGGTTGTGGCGTCTTTGTTATGGGCTACGAGCCGGTTCGTGACACTAGCAATCAGACTTCTTCTATCTGCAATTCTATATTGCCAATAATTAAACTAAACTCAGCAGAAGCGAATGTAATAAATTACACTATTCAAGATCATACTGACACACATACTTTCACAAGACCATAGAATTGGCCTCATGTGCAAAAGATAACAACCTATATGATAGTCAGATGTATGGGAGCACGCCAGATCAGATGAATCAAGTTGAAAGACACAGAAGACAGAATGATGGTGTCAACATGTCAGAGAATCTTTATTACATTCACAATGGGGTCTGTTGTTGGTGTTCCATCCAGATGTAGTAGAATATGTTGTTCTGGAGGTGTTAACCATAGAAATAGAATTACCAGAAAATAAATCCCCATTCAAGTCAATGTTCCATGATGGGTGTCTGAGGGGCTTTAGCCATTCTAGAAATAATAGGAGAATGGAATGCACATCTTAAAACTAGAGTTAACCAGAGCTGGCCTTAACAAATAACACATAAGGAAGACCGGGATTTCTCATCTTACAAATACTTTGTATAATTTGTAAATTGTATTTTAGATTAATGAATAAAGCACTGGGGAACAGCAATATTCTATGTGCTGGCCTCTCATTTCCAATAACCATTCCAGTAATTATATTTCTATGGGATTAACCCATTGCTTGCTGCAGTGCTTCCTGTGTGTGTGGGACCTTAAGAGGTGTGTTTAGTTTCACTTGAGGAGACAACCTTGCCATCCATCATTTCCTCTGTGACAATCACCACCTTGCGTGTGGTGGAGGTGGAGGAGCTGGGGACGGAGCTGGAGGAGCTGATGTGGGAGCTGGAGGAGCTGATGTGGGAGCTGGAGGAGCTGATGTGGGAGCTGGAGGAGCTGTGGCCGGATTTCGAGGAGCTGAGGCCGAGGCTGTGAGGAAGGGATACCGATGGTTAGCATAGTTAGCATCTACGATCATAATAAGTATCTATTAAAGGTCACATAGCAGTAGATTCAGGTCAAAATCAACAATGGCTCATAGTTTTTATTAAGGTCAACTTCAAATGAACATGTTTTTATTGTCAAATGTTGAAGGAGACATCCAATCGCATCCTGCCGTACCCGCTAGCCTCTCCGTCCAGCAGCCTCCTGTACTCAGCGATCTCCATCTCCAGGCGTGTCTTGATGTCCAGCAGCATCTTGTACTCCTGGCCCTGGCGTTCCATGTCGCTGCGGAGAGACACAAGCTGCTCCTCCAGACTGGTCACTTGGTTCTGGAGGCGTCCCAGCTGCATGGAGTAACGGCCTTCCGTCTCCGCCAGCGTGTTCTTCAGGGAGCCTTTCTATTGGCCGGGAGAGATAGAGACGGTGGGTCAAAAACTGTGGGAGTAGGTTTGGAATTTGGATTTTTTACTGAAAAAGTTAGCTCTAGTAATTGAATGTGTAGGCAGGTAGAGGTTAGCTATAGTAATGGAGTGGTGCCTGGCTATAACAACTTGAGTGATAGTGGAAGAGTCCAGGTGAAAGTGAGATACTTGAGGGATGGTAGAGAATGATGAAAGAGTCAACTGTTGATTATTGAAGAAAGTTGTAGAAAGTTGTGTAAGTTATGTCCCCTAAACTGTGGTCTGTGGTTAGATGTTTGTAATTACTGCTCACCATGCTGAGCTGTGACTGCAGTTCGATTTCCAGGCCCTGCAGTGTGCGACGGATCTCTGAGATCTCTGACTTGGAGGTCTGGAGAACCTCTGTGCTGGACGCCACCTCCTGGTTCAACGTCTCTGTCTGTAAAAAATGTATCGTTAATGGTGTAAAAAGTACCCAATTGTCATACTTGAGTAAAAGTTAACATACCTTAATAGAAAATGTCTCAAGTAAAAGTCACCTAGTGTCACGACTTCCGCCGAAGTCGGTCCCTCTCCTTGTTCAGTCGGCATTCGGCGTCACCGGTCTGCTAGCCATTGCCGATCCATTTTTCATTTGTTTTGTCTTTGTCTTACACACCTGGTTTCAATTCCCCAATTACTTGTTCATTATTTAACCCTCTGTTTCCCCATGGTTTTTGTGAGTAATTGTTTGTATGTTGATACAGTCCGTTATTTGTGGGCTTGTTTATATTGAGTTGTATTTTGTGAAATATATTTGAGTAAATACGTTTGTTACTCGTTCTGCTGTCCTGCGCCTGACTCCGCTACACCAGCTACACACAGGATCTATCACACCCAGTAAAACACTACTTGAGTAAAAGTCTACAACAATTTGGTTTTAAATATACTAAAGTAAATTTTATTTCTAAAATATACTTATGTATTTTTTGGCCAGGGGCATACTCCAACACTCAGAAATAATTTACAAACCAAGCATGTGTGTTTAGTGAGTTTGCCAGATCAGAGGCAGTAGGGTATTACCAGGGATGTTCTCTTGATAAGTGAATGAATTGGACCAATTTCCTGTCCATTCAAAATGTAATGAGTACTTTTGGGTGTCAGATAAAATGTATGTGCATTATTACATTATTTTCTTTAGGAAAAAATAAACAGTAAAGCACAGATACCCCAAAAAACTACTTAAGCAGTACTTTAACGTATTTTTACACAAGAACATTACACCACCATAAGTCGTCACTCATCACAGGAACAAACCAACTCATGATAGAATGTGACAACGTTACCAACTAGAAGCAAAGGAACATCTACACCATGAACATAGTTGAGAGGTTCTAGAGTTTACCTTGGTCTGGAACCAGGCCTCCAGGTCGCGCTGGTTCTTGGCACTAACGGACTCGTACTGCTCACGGATCTCAGCCATGACTCTGGACAGGTCCTCCTGTGGTGCTGCGTCCACTTCCACGTTGATCTGTCCAGTCATCTGCATCCTCATGGCCAGCAGCTCCTGTGGAGAAACACATAGGGGTGAGTTTAAAGGATTAAGAAGTGACTAACCTCTGCCTGATGGTAACAACTTGAGCTGCCCTCTGTCTTCATTATACATTCGAACAACATTGCTTGATACAGATGTGCTTGAAAGCCAGCAGTGGTGTTCTAGTGAAGACCCATAGCAGGTTGATATGGTCAATAGATACATTAAGGGACTGTACGGATGTGTTCCATCAGTCCACACCCACCTCCTCATGGTTCTTCTTGAGATAGATGAGCTCCTCCTTCAGCCCCTCGATCTGCATCTCCAGGTCAGATCTGGCCATGGTCATCTCGTCCAGCATCCTCTTCAGCCCGGCGATGTCCGCCTCCACCAACTGACGCATGGCCAGCTCGTTCTCATACCTGGGAGATGGAGAGAGCTTAGGTCAAAGAACTGCCTGAACGGTTTCTCAGTGAGAATAGGAAGGGGATAATAGAATCTAGTATTCCATTAAGTTTTGGGAAGATAGCAGAAAGTAACACAAGGCTTTTCATATATATGTTGGGAGGGTGTGGTTGTGGTGTGATTTGATTTCGTTTTCATAGATTCTGCACAAAATTAAATAAAAAACAGTATGAGGGTTTTTACAGATTTTGACGTATTCCATTTGGTTGATGGAATCAGCAGTGTACTGTATATGTGGATGGTGTTGGGTATACTTACTTTGTTCTGAAGTCGTCTGCAGCGAGCTTTGCGTTGTCGATGTTGAGATAGATACCTCCGTTTACGCGAGTGGCAGCCTGGATCTGAGAGGTGGAGGATGGCAAAACATTTCAGGATGGGGCATGCATGGAATTTCACACAAATGCAGCACTCACAAACTGTGATCCCACACTGTAATCATTGAGTTCTGAGTTTCAGTTGCACTGTAAATGATAGCTCATGGAAGTATTACAGGGAACCTATTGTCTTTGTGAACATTGTAAAGCATGACAGAAAGAAACAGATTGCACTTTTCACAATCGCCTAGAGGCTCTTAAGAGAGAGGAAGGATAGGCTTCAAGGATCATCTATATTTTCGATGCTTCAGCTGCAAATATGCATACTGTCTTTGCATCTATCTTTGGTGCTATATCTTGGTTGAATAAATTATAAAAATGCATATAATTTAGCATTTTCCAATAATCCTATATAACTCTCAGCTACTGACGTGTACAGCATGTACTCTCTAAAGACGCAGAACTTTGTCACTCTGCAGACATTACCATGTTTTGACATTCTGTGATGTCATCATTGAGTGCTCTTGCTATCAAGGAGACATTTCACGTACCTTGTCCTGCAGGTTGGCGATGGTGGCGTAGAAGCCAGAGTAGTCACGAGAGCTGGGGGACGTCTTGCTCTCCATGAACTGACGGATCTTCAGCTCCAGCTCCCGCGTTGGCCGCCTCCAGAGAGCGCACCTTCTCCAAGTAGGTGGAAAGGCGGTCGTTCAGGTTCTGCATTGTGGCCTTCTCGTTGGCCGACACATGGAGGTCGGCTCCACCGCCGCCACCACCACCACCCCCTCCCAACTCGAAACCATAACCGCCACTGCCGCCGCCACCCCCTCCCATTCTGAAACCATAACCGCCACCACCACCGCCGGCCCCGGAACCGAATGAGGAGCTAGAGATGCGCGCACCCCAGAGCCTCCTGCACCTCCATACACACTGCCGGCCCTCATGGCAGTGACACGGCCTCCTCCACCGCCACCACCCATCGAGGAGAAGCGGGAGGAGCCCATACCCATTCCACCTCCACCTCCAGACCTCATGGACATGGTGCCACCTCCACCGCCGCTGCTGCTGTAGGACATGCTAGATCTGGAGAAGGACATGGCTGCTGAGAGGGAGTCTGCCTGCCTGGGATGAAGAGGAGAGACAATGTGGTGCACGGCCCAGCCACTGTTCCCTTTTTATGCTGCACAGGGCGGAAGGAGGGAGGGAGGGAGGAGGAATAGAGAATGGTGGAATACAGGGAGGTTTTGCCACATATAGGGCAAGGCTCCTCCCCCCACTTTGACACGTTTGGATGCAGAAGATGGAAGAGGAAAGATTGATATGTACTGTTTGGTTTAAAGCATGGACAGGCCTGCTTCTATTTGCCACAGGTAGGTCAATCAATCAGTCAACACACACAGTATAACTTTGACATGCTGTGACAGGTGAGCTTTGCCATGTTTTATGAGCATATTTTTTTAAACACTGAATGGCTATTTACCTGTACCTGTTATGTTAGCAAGACAACAAGTTGCAAACAAGTTCCCTGTACAATTAGATCTTTCGCTTGACACCCAGACAACATTCTCCCGGAACAGACCTGTCTTTGTCTCACACACTGATATCTCGCAAGAAAATCTCCTGTCCTTTTCCTTACGCAACAGTCGATTGTTCCTTGATAGTTTTGGGATTTTATGCACATACTCAGGTGCCATTTTCATAAGTTTCACTCAACTTTATGCGTTACATGATCTACTGTAGGAGTCTGCAGGACCGACAAAAGTAGTTTTTCCTTCCTTTTACCACTTTATAGCCCCCATGGGATGAGTCATTACTCGGGGCATTGTACCCCAGAAAAACTCACCCCAGATGGGATTAAATTACTGTTCTTTTCCCTTAACACCTTGGCAGGGAACTTGGCATCTGCATATTTCCATATAACCACATGACCATTTTCCTCTAACATTTTACCTGGGCATTGCTCCATTATTTATGTTGATCCTGAAAACAACACTGGGTGAAACACTTTGTATTTTCAAGCATAGGGATGGCAGCATCATGTTATGGGTATGCTTTTTACCAGCAGGAACTGGGGAATTTGTCAGGATCAAGATAAATATGAAAGGAGCAAAGCCCAGGTTAAACTTTTGATTTCTCAGTGGGAGAATTACACATATTTTAATGCCAAAGACATGCAAGAATGACTTTCCAAGTGGTGTTGACTATTCCTGAGTGCTCCAGCCTCAGTCCAAAAACAATGGATAAATGTTGCCTTAAGACTTGTCTAAAGTTTGTAAAAACTAAAATTTACCTCCTCACCTTAGCCTCGTCCTTTAATTATTCATAACATATTTCCTGGTTGTTGTGGCTGAATACAACCCAGTCACAGAGAGCCGAGCCAAGCACGACAACACATAGAGCCACTGACAGTCACTAGATTCACCCAGAACTCAACCCCTGTCCATTGGCATTCTGTAACTGGTCTTTCCAGACACACAATGTCCCCAAAGTAGGAACAAACAGACCCCCTCGCATTAACAAATATGTCTAAAAGACGACATGCTAAAGCAGTAATTTCTAGCCCACAATCCAGTTGAAATGGATTCAAATCCAAAGTGCTATCACGTGTGTCTTATTACATTTGTGAAATGATGGGCTTTTCTGAGAAATGCTAAATCCGAAGGGTGCAGTCAGTCAGTGAGTTTGCATTGGCGTGTTCACACAAACAAGGTGCCAGGCCAATGCAATAAAATTTGATAAAAATGCATAAATCACTATATCATCTATTATACACTCTCATCGTATGTGGACACTCCATCAAATTAGTGGATTTGGCTATTTCAGCCACACCCGTTGCTGACAACTGTATAAAATCAAGCACACAGCTATGCAATCTCCATAAACAAACACTGGCAGTAGATTGGCCTTACTGAAGAGCTAAGTGACTTTCAACGTGGCATCGCCATAGGATGCCACCTTTCCAACTAGTCAGTTCGTCAAATTTCTGCACTGCTGGTGCTGCCCCAGACAACTGTAAATGCTGTTAGTATGAAGTGGAAACGTCTATGAGCAACAACGGCACAGCCGCGAAGTGGTAAGCCACAAAATCTCACAGAATGTGACCGCCAAGTGCTGAAGCGTGTAAAAATTGTCTCTCCTCGGTTGCAACACTCACTACCGAGATCCAAACTGCCTCTGGAAGCAAGGTCAGCACATAAACAGTTAGTCGTGAGCTTTATGAAATATGTTTCCATTGCTAAGTAGCCGCACAAAAGTCTAAGACCACCATGCGCAATGCCAAGCATCTGATAGAGTGGTGTAAAGCGCGTCGCCATTGGACTCTGGAGCAGTTGAAACGTGTTCTCTGGAGTGATGAATCACGCTTCACCAACAGGCAGTCCGACGGACAAATCTGGGTTTGGCAGATGCCAGGAAAACTCTACTGGGCCGAATGCATAGTGCCAACTGTAAAGTTTGGTGGAGGAGAAATATTGGTCTGGGGCTGGTTTTCATGGTTCGGGATAGGCTTGTTAGTTCCAGTGAAGAGAAATCTTAATGCTACAGCATACAATGACATTCTTTCGAACACCTTTGGGATGAATTGGAACGCCATGTGCGAGCCAGGCCTAATCACCCAATATCAGTGCCCGACCTCACTAATGCTCTTGCGGCTGAATAGAACCAAGTACCCGCAGCAATGTTCCAACATCTAGTGGAAAGCCTTCCCAGAAGAGTGTAGGCTGGTATAGTAGCAAAGGGGGGACCAACTCCACAGTAATGCCCATGATTTTGGAATTAGGTTTTTTACCAGCAGGTGTCCACATACTTTAAGCCATGTAGTGTATATGTTGACTGCATCTTGATTTATGGCTGTGCACCACTGTGAGTAGAGCACTCTACTTTTCAAGCCTTGTATGAGTTTCCCAATTCTCCTGAGTCTCCCACAGTCATATCTGTCAATGTGAACTGTACCATCATCTAACTCCAATGCCTACTGATGTTGTGAAACAGTGGAGGCTCCTCAGATGAGGAATAGGGGGGCCACCCTACTCAGTGATTTTCAGAAAAACACTAAATCATTCAAAATTCAAAAGTTATGCTTTTTAAATAAAACTATACTACAATACAAGTCGGAAGTTTACATACACCTTAGCCAAATACATTTAAACTCCGTTTTTCACAATTCCTGACATTTAATCCTAGTAAACATTCCCTGTCTTAGGTCAGTTAGGATCACCACTTTATTTTACGAATGTGAAATGTCAGAATAATAGTAGAGAGAATGATTTATTTCATTCATCACATTCCCAGTGGATCAGAAGTTTACATACACTCAATTAGTATTTGGTAGCATTGCCTTTAAATTGTTTAACTTGGGTCAAACATTTTGGATAGCCTCCCACAAGCTTCCCACAAAAGTTGGGTGAATTTTGGCCCATTCCTCCTGACAGAGCTGGTGTAACTGAGCTAGGTTTGTAGACTTCATTGCTCGCACAAGCTTTTTCAGTTCTGCCCACAAATGTTCTATGGGATTGAGGTCAGGGCTTTGTGGTGGCCACTCCAATACCTTGAATTTGTTATCCTTAAGCCATGCTTGGGGTCATTGTCCATTTGGAAGACCCATTTGCGACCAAGCTTTAACTTCCTGACTGATGTCTTGAGATGTTGCTTCAACGTATTCACATAATTATCCTCCCTCATGATGCCATCTATTTTGTGAAGTGCACCAGTCCCACCTGCAGCAAAGCACCCCCACAAATTGATGCTGCTTCAAGGTTGGAATGGTGTTCTTCTGCTTGCAAGCATTCCCCTTTTTCCTCCAAACATAACGATGGTCATTATGGCCAAACAGTTATATTTTTGTTTCATCAGACCAGAGGACATTTCTCCAAAAAGAATGATCTTTGTCCCCATGTGCAGTTGCAACCCGTAGTCTGGATTTTTTATGGCGGTTTTGGAGCAGCCGCTTCTTCCTTGCTGAGCGGCCTTTCAGGTTATGTTGATATAGGACTCGTTTTAATGTGGATATAGATACTTTTGTACCTGTTTCCTGGGATTGATTTGCACTTTTAGCACCAACGTATGTTCATCTCTAGGAGACAGAACGCATCTGCTTCCTGAGTGGTATGATGGCTGCGTGGTCCCATGGTGTTTATACTTGCGTACATTGTTTGTACAGATGAGCGTGGGACCTTCAGGCGTTTGGAAATTGCTCCCAAGGATGAACCAGACTTGTGGAGGTCTACAATAAATTTTCTGAGGTCTTGGCTGATTTCTATAGATTTTTCCCTGATGTCAAGCAAAGAGGCACGGAGTTTGAAGGTAGGCCTTGAAATACATCCACAGGTACACCTCTAATTGACTCAAATGATGTCAGTTAGTCTATCAGAAGCTTCTAAAGCCATGACATCATTTTCTGGAATTTTCCAAGATGTTTAAAGGCACAGTCAACTTAGTGTATGTAAACTTCTGACCCACTGGAATTGTGTTACAGTGAATTATAAGTGAAATAATCTGTCTGTAAACAATTGTTGGAAAAATGACTTGTGTCATGCACAAAGTAGATGTCCTAACCGACTTGCCAAAACTATAGTTTGTTAACAAGAAATTTGTGGAGTGGTTGAAAACGAGTTTTAATGACTCCAACCTAAGTGTATGTAAACTTCCAACTCCAACTGTATACTCACGTCACCAAATACCTGATTACCAAAAACACATTCGCAATGAAGGTCTACAGTAGTCTCAACAGGATCCTCTAGGGTAACACCCTGGGGTAGCCGGTGGACAGTTATTTTCTGTCCTCTTCTGGCTATAATGACTTCAATATACAAAATAGGAGGCTAATGCACCTCACCTACTTCCATAGACCTACATGGTAGTTATGATGGACAACACCCAGAACCTTGATGTGGATTTGGACGAGATCAAGCAATAATTTGTCAACAGAACCATCAATAATGATTATGTGGTTGAATGAGAATGGACTGTATGGTTTCACTTGTTTCAGAGATATTCATGCTTTATCATAGACTAACTATATAAATCTGCGAGTATGGATGTCATAGCAGATATATTTTGGCACCTCATTTATAATTTATTGTTTTCGAATCTAAATCTTTCCACTAAAACATGGTGTCCAGCTCTGCAGTTGACTCCACAAACACTCTCCATACAGTATAAAACTCTGAATAGAGATTATATAGTTTTCAACTATCAATATTTCAATATATTTTGCCTAGTATTGAACTCAGTACAAGTGAATGTCATAAATGATACTATTCAAGATCATACTGAAACACATGCTTTCTCAAGACCATAGAATTGGCCTCATGTGCAAAAGATAACAACCTATATGATAGTCAGATGTATGGGAGCACGCCAGATCAGATAAATCAAGTTGAAAGACACAGAAGACAGAATGATGGTGTCAGCATGTCAGAGCATCTTTATTACATTCACAATGGGGTCTGTTGTTGGTGTTCCATCCAGATGTAGTAGAATATGTTGTTCTGGAGGTGTTAACCATAGAAATAGAATTACCAGAAAATAAATCCCCATTCAAGTCAATGTTCCATGATGGGTGTCTGAGGGGCTTTAGCCATTCTAGAAAGAATAGGAGGATGGAATGCACATCTTAAACTAGAGTTAACCAGAGCTGGCCTTAACAAATAACACAGTTAACAAAGATAGGTATTTTTCACCTGACAAAGACTTTGTATAAGATGAAGCGTTGTATTTTAAGTTGCATGAATAAAGCACTGGGGAGCAGTAATATTCCATGTGCTGGCCTCTCATTTCCTATACCCATTCTAGAAATTATATTTCTATGGGGTTAACCCGTTGCTTGCAAGCAACGGACCTTATGTGGTGTGGGTGTGTTTTCCACTTGAGGAGACAACCTTGCCATTCACTATTTCCTCTGTGATGACCACCACCTTGCCTTTGGTGGAGGAGCTGATGTGGGAGCCGGAGGAGCTGTGGCCAGATTTTGAGGTGCTGAGGCCGAGGCCGAGGCTGTGAGGAAGGGAAACCCATGGTTAATATAGTTAGCTTCTATTATCTATGATAAGTTTCTATTAAAGGTCAAATAGCAGTAGATTCATGTCAAAAGTAACAATGGCTCATATTAAGGTCAACTTCATATGAACATTGTTTATAATGTTAAAGGAGACATTAATTCATTTTCACTTGTTTCAAGGACCCTTGTCACCCCTCTTCCCATACTGCCGTACCCGCTAGCCTCTCCGTCCAGCAGCCTCCTGTACTCAGCGATCTCCATCTCCAGGCGTGTCTTGATGTCCAGCAGCATCTTGTACTCCTGGCCCTGGCGTTCCATGTCGCTGCGGAGAGACACAAGCTGCTCCTCCAGACTGGTCACTTGGTTCTGGAGGCGTCCCAGCTGCATGGAGTAACGGCCTTCCGTCTCCGCCAGCGTGTTCTCCAGGGAGCCTTTCTATTGGCCGGGAGGGATAGAGATGATGGGTCAAAAACTGTGGGAGTAGGTCTGGAATTTGGAAAGTTTACTGTCATACTGAAAAAGTTAGCTCTAGTAATTGAATGTGTAGGCAGGTAGAGGTTAGCTATAGTAATGGAGTGGTGCCTGGCTATAACAACTTGAGGGATAGTGGAAGAGTCCAGGTGAAAGTGAGATACTTGAGGGATGGTAAAGAGAATGATGAAAGAGTCAAATGTGGATTTTTGAAGAAAGTTGCAGAAAGTTGTGTAAGTTATGTCCCCTAAACTGTGGTCTGTGGTTAGATGTTTGTAATTATGTCTCACCATGCTGAGCTGTGACTGCAGTTCGATTTCCAGGCCCTGCAGTGTGCGACGGATCTCTGAGATCTCTGACTTGGAGGTCTGGAGAACCTCTGTGCTGGACGCCACCTCCTTGTTCAGCGTCTCTGTCTGTAAAACAATGGTCAATCATCACAGGAACAAACCAACATTTCAGCTCATGATAGAATGTGACAACGTTACCAACTAGAAGCAAAGGAACATCTACACCATGAACATAGTTGAGAGGTTCTAGAGTTTACCTTGGTCTGGAACCAGGCCTCCAGGTCGCGCTGGTTCTTGGCACTAACGGACTCGTACTGCTCACGGATCTCAGCCATGACTCTGGACAGGTCCTCCTGTGGTGCTGCGTCCACTTCCACGTTGATCTGTCCAGTCATCTGCGTCCTCATGGCCAGCAGCTCCTGTGGAGAAACACATAGGGGTGAGTTTAAAGGATTAAGAAGTGACTAACCTCTGCCTGATGGTAACAACTTGAGCTGCCCTCTGTCTTCATTATACATTCGAACAACATTGCTTGATACAAATGTGCTTGAAAGCCAGCAGTGGTGTTCTAGTGAAGACCCATAGCAGGTTGATATGGTCAATAGATACATTAAGGGATTGTATGGATATGTTCCATCAGTCCACACCCACCTCCTCATGGTTCTTCTTGAGATAGATGAGCTCCTCCTTCAGCCCCTCGATCTGCATCTCCAGGTCAGATCTGGCCATGGTCATCTCGTCCAGCAGCCTCTTCAGCCCGGCGATGTCCGCCTCCACCGACTGACGCATGGCCAGCTCGTTCTCATACCTGAGAGATGGAGAGAGCTTAGGTCAAATATCTGCCTGAATGTGTTCATCTGTGAGAATAGCAGGGGTGTTATAGATTCCAGTATTTCATGAAGGTTTGGAAAAATTACAGAAAGTAACACCAGGCTTCTGATAGGTCTGTTGGGAGGGTGTGGTTATGGTAGAGGGGAAGGGTAATGTCATTTTGGTTCCTTTTTAATAGATTCAACACAAAATTCTGTAAAAAAAACAGCATGAGGGTTTTTACAGATTTGGGGTTATTCCATTTGGCATATGGAATGCACCAGCAGTGTTCTGTCTATGTGGAGGGTGTTGGATATACTTACTTGGTTCTGAAGTCGTCTGCAGCGAGCTTTGCGTTGTCGATGTTGAGATAGATGCCTCCATTCAAGCAGGTGGCAGCCTGGATCTGAGAGGTGTAGGATGGCAAAACATTTCAGGATGGGGCATGCATGAAACTTCACACTAATGCACTACACACAAACTGTGATACCACACTGTAATCATTGAGTTCTGAGTTTCAGCTGCACTGTAAATGATAGCCCATAGAATCATTACAGGGAACCTGTTTTCTTTGTGAACATTGTAAAGCATGACACAAAGACCCCAAAGTGCACCTTTCACAATCGCCTAGGGGCTCTTAAGAGAGAGGAAGGATTGGCTTCATTTATCCTCTTTATTTTCGATGCTTCAGCTGCAAATATGCATACTGTCTTTGCATCTATTTTTCGTGCAGTATCTTGGTTGAATAAATTATAACAAATGTATATAATTTAGCATTTAACAAGTCATATTCATATCACTCTTAGTAAATTGTTGGAAAACAAGCTGATGACATGTGTACCAATTACCTGTACTCTCTAACAAAGCATAACATTGTCATTCTGCAGACATTACCATGTTTTGACATGCTGAGATGTCATTATTTAGTGCTTTTGCCATCTAGGACACATGTCACATACCTTGTCCTGCAGGTCGGCGATTATAGCGTGGAAGCGAGAGTAGTCGCGAGCGCTGGGGGACGTCTTGCTCTCAAGGAACTGACGGATCTTCAGCTCCAGCTCACCATTGGCTGCCTCCAGCGAGCGCACCTTCTCCAAGTAGGTGGAGAGACGGTCGTTCAGGTTCTGCATTGTGGCCTTCTCATTGGCTGACCCATGGAGGTCGGCTCCACCGCCGCCACAACCACCCCCTCCCATGCCGAAACCATAACCGCCACTGCCGCCGCCAACCCCTCCCATTCTGAAACCATAACCGCCACTGCCGCCACAACCCCCTCCCATTCCGAAACCATAACCGCCACCACCACCACCGCCGCCGGAACCGAACGAGGAGCTAGAGATGCGCACCCCAGAGCCTCCTGCACCTCCATACACACTACCGGCCCTCATGGCAGTGACACGGCCTCCTCCACCGCCACCACCACCCATCGAGGAGAAGCGGGAGGAGCCCATACCCATTCCCATTCCACCTCCACCTCCAGACCTCATGGACATGGTGCCACCTCCACCGCCGCTGCTGCTGTAGGACATGCTAGATCTGGAGAAGGACATGGCTGCTGAGAGGGAGTCTGCCTGGGATGAAGAGGAGAGACAATGTGGTGCACGGCCCAGCCACTGTTCCCTTTTTATGCTGCACAGGGCGGAAGGTGGGAGGGAGGTTGGGAGGAGGACATGGGTGGGGGAGGCAGAAGGGAGGAATAGAGAAGGGAGGAATACAAGGAGGTATTATCTCATGTAGGGCAGGGCAGTGCTCCTCCACCCACTTGGACACCCTGTGGGCAGACGGTAGCATGCAGATGGAGATGGAAGAAGATAGATATGTACTTTATGTGTGAATATTGAAAATATACTATTGTTGTGCAACTCAACCCTCCCCCATATCACTCTATATATAGTGTCTGCCTGCACAAACTTATAAAAGTGCACACAACCATAAACAAATGGATTTCCTCTCCCATAATAGCGTCCGGTTGTAAGCACAGACAAACCTGCTTCTATTAGCCCCAGGTAGGTCAGTCAATCAGTCAACACACAGTTTAACTTTGACAGGTGAGCTTTGCCATGTTTCCTGAGCATATAGATTGACACACAGAATGGCTATTTACCTGTACCTGTTATGTTACTAGGACAACAAGTTTTGCTTGACACCCAGAGAACATTCTCCCCAAACAGACCTGTCTTTGTCTCACAAACTGATTTTTTTTTTTTTTACCTTTATTTAACTAGGCAAGTCAGTGAAGAACTAATTCTTATTTTCAATGACAGCCTAGGAACAGTAGGAACAGTGGGTTAACAGCCTTGTTCAGGGTCAGAACGACAGATTGTTACCTTGTCGGCTCAGGGATTTGATATTGCAACCTTTTGGTTACTAGTACAACGCTCTAACCACCAGACTACCTGCTGCCCCATCTTGCAAGAAAATACCCTGTCCTTTTCATCATACGCAACAGTCCATTGTTCCTTGATTGTTTTTGTGATTTTATGCACATGCTCAGGTACCATTGTTTAAAGTTTCACTCAACTTTATGCATGTTCAATCTACTGTAGGAGTCTGTAGGACCCATGGGATGAGCACCCATGGGATGAGTCATTACTCCGGGCATCGTACCAAGGAAAAGTAACTTCAGATGGGATTAAAGTACTGTTCTTTTCCCTTAACACATTGGCAGTGAACTTGGCATCTGCAGCATGCAAGAACAAGCTGACGCAAGTTTGCATATTTCCATATAACCATATTCCAGAAGTTACCATTTGAGACTCACATTTAGTATGTGAAAAAGTTTATTTGCACATGGTTAAAGCCAAAGAGCATTGCATCATTTAGGTCCACATGTTAATGATTTGCGGAAGAGTGGATTATAGTGGCATTGGTGGAATATGTAACAAAAAAGTATTTAGCCTTTGTAGGTAAATCGTCACCATAACTGATATATTATTAACATGTAAGTTCCAGTGACATCCCACTGGGCACACCACGTCATTTCAACATGGACAATTGGGTGATATTTGGTTGAGATGTTGATCAAGGAGAATTTAACCTACATTCACCCATTCAAAAAGCCAAACGTTTGTTGAATTCCCAATGTGTTATCACTATGCTTTCAACCATCCAAAAACACAACCAAATTCCAATGGAATTCCAATCGAATTTGGTTGTCACATAAATGCACTATAACTGCACTTTCAACCATTTAGCACAAAGTTCAAATGAGAAAACAATGACAGATATTTTGTTTATCTGTACAATGGAATGTGTTATCACTGTGCTTCATCTAATTAATAGTACAACCAAATGAGCTGAATTGCAGTTGAGTTTGCATTAAAAGTACATTGTGCAAGCAGGGGTGGACTAGGACCAGAAATTTGGCCCTGACATTTCTGTTTTAAAGCCAAGTTCCTGCAATTCTACTTAGTTTAACATGACATGTTGGGTATGTTGGGTATGCTATTTCCTGATAATAATAATTCATTATAATTAAAATCTAGTCCAACCCATATTTGATGTTATTCTTCCTACCAAATATATTGTAATATTGTAAAATTAGCAATTATAATCTCTTATTCAGAACACCTGGGACTATCAAAATAGCCAAATGCATTAGGGTTTTTGTGCAGTTTTCAGTAAGTGAATAGCTCAATTGACGGCGACAAATTTCCCATTTAAAGTTAAGTCAAAAAAATAATTCTGACTTGTGAAATCTCAGCCTCTGAATATCATAGAACCAAAAGCATCGCAGAGACAGTTATTATGCATCAGTTTATTGATTTAGTTAAATGCCTATATTCAATCAGATCAAGCGTTAACTGGCAAAAACAGACACCCGCATAGCAGATGTTTTGGGAGTGTTGGAGGTGGAACTGCTTTGGAGCTGTCAAATCGGTGAGCAGCTGCTCTTTCGATCGTTTTCACGAAGCCACGCCCCACTCGTTAGTAGTTCAGAACGAGAAAGTGTAGGCTACATAGAAACAATTACGCTCAATTAAAAAAATCATTCAACGAAATGAAGATTTGTATCATCCTAATCGAGGTGTAGATTACATCTCACATTCAGAGTTAGCTCTAAGCGAGATTGGTTGGGAGGGTCCCCATCAGGCGGGCAAAATGTTTAGTGGCCCCCTTCTTGACAGTGGAGAGAAACATTTTCTGCGGTTCTACACATTTTAGCCATGAGGTGAACAGAAAAATACAAATATTCACAGTTGGGTCAGGGGACCCCAAATGACGGCATAAGTCGCTTATGCCTGGAGCTGGCCCTGCTCATATTCCAGCGTTCGAACTTGTAAACAAGGCTGCATGGGATTTCTATTATTGGGACTCCCTGCAGCCAATGTCCGCTTTAGGTATAATGCCAAGAGCCGCTTTGGCTTTGACAGCGCAAACGCAGTTCCACCTCTGGCAGCGCCAAAACAACTGCTATGGATGTTTTACTCATTTTAAGGTTGAACTGTTACAAAAGTTTGTAAGAGCCTTCACTTTAGGCTATTGTATTCCAAAACTAAAATTGAATTGTGTTTGGTTGTCTACACAACAAAATAGCAATATTTGAAGGAAATGTATCTAATGCTTATGTCATGAACTAGCTCACAGCCAGCAACAAAAAGGGAGCCAACGCAGAGATCAAGGAATAACAAAAACATTTATTAACTAAAGTAAACTATAAACAAGTAACAATGGTGTGTTGTCAGTAATCAGTAGTGTAAGTGAGGGGTTGCATGCATAGATGATGATAATGAGGGGTGTTGAGAGGTGCCAACACAAACAAGACAAAATGCCACAAACAAAAAACAACAGTGTCTGTGTGGAGAGTCTCCTCATTGTACAGGGAAAGGTGCATTTATCCCTGGGATACACCCAACCCCAGGTGTGTCCCATTTCGCTGACGACCCTCCTGGCTCCACCCACCGACATCCTGTTAAGGAATACAAGAGCAAAGAAAGAATTTGTCAGACAGAGTGGGAGGCTGTTGTGCCCTTCACACATAGCTAGTTTAATTTGTGCAACTGGCTCAGTCCAATTGACTTTTGGTTGAGATGGAGAAGTAAATCCAACATACTTGTTGTCAACAAGTTATTAGGCTATTTACTGTAATGCAAAAGCGATACTGAATTATATTTGGTCAGTGCAACCAAATATCAACATTTGAAGGAGAGCTGTTCCAATGGTTTAGTCCTATTATTTTGGTTGAGACGGAGATGTGAATCCAACACATTCATTATTAAGTTGTCCACAAACTGGAAATAAAAGCTTGAAACCCTAGGCCTATATGTGTTATCAAGTTTTACCCTGGGTTAAATTTAAATAATAGCTGAAATGAAATATGATTACATGAACTTCTTCGGGATTGGTGTCTCTTTCACAGGTTGACTTGTAGTAGGGTGTGTAGTAGGGTGTGGCCATAGAGATTTATTGTATGGGTGTGGATAGGTGATGAAGGATGGAGGGCCAGACACCACAGGCACTCTGTTGATACAGTGCAATGAAAAGAACATATCAAATTTTTATTAAACAACTCTTTATGCTTTGTGCCAATGTACTGTCTGTACTGTCTGTACTGTCTGTAGCCCTGGGATAACATTTTAGACATAGATATGTATACCCACATGATCATATTATTCTACCATTACCACAGAGTAGCATATGTTCTGCAGTGAAAAACTTTGGCTGTTTCACCCAGCACTCTATTTTGTAAGCTTGCTCATAATTATACAAAAACATTTGATCATAATGTCTAATTGGCGTTAAAACTTCTTCGGGATCGGTGTCCCATCCACGAAATGGTTGAGCAAACATAGGCTAATGCAATTAGCATGAGGTTGTAAGTAAAACATTTCCAGGACATAGACATATCTGATATTGGCAGAAAGCTTAAATTCTTGTTAATCTAACTGCACTGTTCAATTTACAGTAGCAATTACATTGAAATTACATTACATTACAATACCACGGTATTGTTTGAGGAGAGTGCACAGTTATGAACTTGAAAAGTTATTAATAAACAAATTAGGCACATTTGGGCAGTCTTGATACAACAATTTGAACAGAAATGCAATGGTTCATTGGATCTATATATCAAGGTCGCAAGGGGGATGGGGGCTTCAGTGATACAGACTGATTTGAGCACTAAAGATTACGTGCCCAAGAAAGCCCAAGAAAGCCCAAGGAACCTATTGCCCATTGCCCTACTGTAATTCTGCTAGTGACCAATGAGAAGGGGGGCGAGTAAATGTCACAGCCATATCCCACTCTTAACCCTCCATTCCCCACTTTCTTCCTACCCAAACCCAGAGGAGTAAAGTTTATGTGAGGAGTGGTTTTTGCCTCTAGTCACAAAAGTTTAAGTTTGCATTAGTCAAACATTTCTATCTCTGAAACATCTCCTAAACTCTCCTGGTTTGTGTCATGCATACGTATATCTCTCAACTATATAGAATAATAGGTGCTATGACATGGCAGTGTGCAATGTACTCTCATGACTATACCTGCACTCTGCAGGCTTTTACAAACTCTCAGAAACTGGCATCTTGGTGCTGGCTTTGGATCTGGGATTGTGGGAGGTGGGAGGGGAAGAGTATTAATAACTAATATAATCACAGAAACCTGTATCTGGGTTGGTTCTTTCCATCAACACGTCTCCTTCTCCACTAGGGGTGATAAAGTCCTAGACCACTGTTACTCTATCCACAAGCAAGAATACAAGGCCCTTCCTCGTCCCCCCTTCGGAAAATTAGATCATGACTCTATACTCCTGCTTCCTATCTACAAGGTCAACCAGGAAGTACCTGTGATGCTCTCCATAGAGAAATGGTCCTCCGGATCGGAGGCTAAGCTACAGGACTGCTTTGCTTGCGCTGACTGGAATATGTTCCGGTACTCAACAAGCTAACCACCTCCATCAACGACTTCATTAGGAAATAATTCAGCAACGTTGTCCCCACAGTGAAGGTTCGCTGCTTCACCAATCAAAAGTCTTGGATTAACAGGTTGGCTAAAGGACAGGTTTACTGCACAATGGGCTATCGCAGACAACCCTGAGGCTACGGCTGAGGACACGAAGTCCCGCTACGGTCTCCACCAAGCCATCAAACAAGCAAAAGGACAATATAGGAACAAGCTGGATTCCTATTACATAGACTCCGCCCCTTGCCGCATGTGGCAGGGGCAATAGTCCATTACGGATTACAAAGGAAGGCCCAGCCATGATCTGCCCAATGATGCCTCTCTACCAGAACAACTCAATGAATTTAATGCACGCTTTGACAAAAACATCACGAGCCGTGAATGAGGGCCCCCGCTGATCCAGAGGACTGGGGGGATTTCGTTAATCAGGTAAACACTCGCAAGGCCGTAAGGCAGAACGGTATTCCAAGCCAAACTCTCAGAGCTTGCGAAGAACAGTCATTTACAACCTCTCCTTGTCTCAGTTTCTAATCCCCACGTCTCAAGCTAACCACCATCGTTCCTGTTCCAAAGAACTCTAAGACAAACTGCCACAATGACTACTGTCTTATAGCACTCACATCTGTAATCATCAAGTGTTTTGAAAGGCTGGTTATGGCACACATCAACTCCATCATCCCAGACACCCTAGACCCACTCCAACTTGCATACCGCCCCAACAGATCCATAGACGACACAATCTCAATTGCTCTCCACACTGCTCTCACCCACCAAGATAAGAGGAATACCTATGTGAGAATGCTTTTCTTTGACTACAGCTCAGTGTTCAACACTATTGTCCCCTCCAAGCTCGTCACCAAGCTTGGGACCCTGGGACTAAACACCTCCCTCTGCAACTGGATCCTGGATTTCCTGAAGGGCCAACCCAAGGTGGTGAGGGTAGGCAACATAACCTCCACCACGCTGACCCTCAACATGGGGACGCCAAAAGGTAATCATCCCCAGCTTTCCAATCGACTCTTTCATCCCCTCACCTCTCCCCTGCAACGATTCCCAGGTTGTTGCTATAAATAACAGTGTGTTCTCTTCTCAGTCAACTTACCTGGTAGAATAAGGGTTAAATAGAACAATGGTGTACACTCACCTCCCAGTTTGGATTGCAGGTTGTGCCTACTGTACAATCACCCATAAAGGGTGGCAGGTAGCCTAGCGGTTAGAGAGGTGAGCCAGCAACTGGGTTGCAAGATTTAATCCCAGGGCAGACCGGAAAAATCAGTTGGGATATGAGCTGGCAACCAGAGGGTTACTGGTATCAAATCTTATATGCCATTGCCTGCTGTTGTGCCCTTGAGCAAGGCACTTAACCCACCACAACATAAGCTCCCCAGGCATCCAGTGTGGCAGCACCCCACACCTCTCCAAAAAATCTGCATGGATGTGTGGGTTGGGTAAAAAGCAGAAGTCAAATTTCAGTTTGGATCTTGTTTGCAATTGACCAATTAATCTAATCTTAATCTTCTTAAAAACAATATAAACATTCTAACTGAAAGCAGAACACCTGTATTATTATATATATATTTTTTACCTTTATTTTACTAGGCAAGTCAGTTAGAATGTACTTTACACTGACATTCTGTGAGTAGCAAGAAGTGTTTTAGTTTGATTCTTTAACTAAATCGAGCATGCAATAGCTTGTTTGTGTGTAAACTAAGGTATTCCGCTTCATTTTAGCCTCAACCTTTTATAATTCAGAACATATTATCTGGTTGTTTGTGGCTGTCACACGGAGCAGAGCAAAGCAGTGCAACATAGAGCCGCTGTCAATCACCAGATTCACCCGAAACTCAACCCCTGTCCATTGGCATTCTGTAACTGGTTCTTCCGGACAGACAACGTAGAAACAAACAGACCCCATTTGCCTGAACAAATATGTCATGAAGAAGACATTCTATAGCAATATTCTCTAGACCAAAGATATTATGGCTTTTACAAGCAATGCTAAATCAGAAAGATGCAGTCAGTCTGTTAGTCCGCATTGATATGTTTGCACGAACAAGGAGCCAGGGCAAAGCAATCAGTTAAGATAACAGCAATTCATCGGAATGCATAAATCACTATATTGGTTGAAGGCGGAAGACACATTTCAGTTGAATGCATTCAGTTGTCCAACTGACTAGGTATCCCCCTTTCCCTTTTCTTAATATGTGGTCTGTATCTTGATTTATGGATGTACACCGAAGTGGGTAGAGGACTCTACTTGTATGAGCTTCTCATGTCTCCCACAGACATATCTGTCAACACTAACCCTCTAACTCCAATGACACTGATGGTGTGTAACAGTGGAGGCTCCTCAGAGGAGGTAGGGGAGGACCATCCAACAAAAATTTTGAAACATTAAAAAGTTATCCCTTTTTTTATACTTTGTTTATTGAATTTTCAATACCATAATTTTGAAAATAATTGCTCTTGTAAGTTATTTGGTAGTAATATAAAACAACACATTAAAGACAACGATACAGCAAAACATAGAGAGATAGACATAAAAAAATACAAGAAATACAAAAAAAATATATATGTATATATATATATATATTTTGATACTGTTGTCATAGGTCAACTAGCACAGTTGATACCGTCCTTAACATTCGAGATGTCGTGTATGCACATGATGTCGTGTATGCACATGCCAGGATTCTTACATCACCAATATATAAATATACATCACTCTGGAACTGCAGGGAAATGTATTCGTTTAACATAAGAAAAGAAGGGAGCACGCATTGCAAAGAATTTGTCTACAGACCCATTGAGTGTGTGTTTAATTTTTTCCAACTTTATGCAATTCAAAACAGATTTCATCCAAAGAGCATGAGAAGGGGCTGCAGAGGATGTCCATCTAAGTAAAACTAATTGTCTCGCTAAAAGTTATCCCTTTTAGATAAAACTTTACTAAATATATTCACGTCACCAAATACTGTACCTGATTTTGCAATGAAGGTCTACAGTAGTCTCAACAGCACGCTCTAGAGTAGGACCATGGTGTAGCCCAGGCCTGGGCAAAGCATGCGGCCCTTGACCTGATTCAATACAGCCCACGGAAACATGTTCAGATCACAAGTATTGTTTGTGCATTGCCAGTCAGGGGTACCAGTAATTTTGGAGCCCACTGTACATGGTAGTTATGATGGAGAAATGTATTTATTTATTTATTTTACCAGGTAAGTTGACTGAGAACACTATCTCATTTACAGCAACAACCTGGGGAATAGTTACAGGGGAGAGGAGGGGGATGAAAGAGCCAATTGTAAGCTGGGGATGATTAGGTGACCATGATGGTATGAGGGACAGCTTGGGAATTTAGTCAGGACACCAGGGTTAACACCCCTACTCTTATGATAAGTGCCATGGGATCTTTAATGACCTCAGAGAGTCAGGACACCTGTTTAACGTCCCATCCAAAAGACAACACCCTACACAGGGCAATGTCCCCAATCACTGCCCTGGGGCATTCAAATATTTTTGTTTAGACCTGAGGAAAGAGTGCCTCCTACTGGCCCTCCAACACCACTTCCAGCAGCATCTGGTCTCCCATCCAGGGACTGACCAGGACCAACCCTGCTTAGCTTCAGAAGCAAGCCCAGAACGTCAAGTAATAATTTGTCAAGACAACCATCAATAAAGAGTATGTGGTTGAATGAGAATGGACTGTGTGGTTTCACTTGTTTTAGAGATGTTCATGCTTTACCATAGACTGACTATAAGAATGTCTGAGTATGGATGTCATAGCAGATACATTTTGTGTTCTCATTTCATATGAATTGATTTCAATTTTATATCTTTCAACCAAACATGGTGTCCAGCTCTACAGCTGACTCCACAAACACTCTTCATACAGTATATAACTCTGAATCTAATGCTTAACAAATGTAGAGTTTGATTAATAGAGATTGAATTATATAATTTTGCTGACAACTTGCATTCAAATTTCGACTACCAATGTTAATCATTTTTTTTGACAAGTACTAAACTCAGTACAAGTGAATGTCATAAATTACACTATTCAAGATCATACTGACACATGCTTTCTCAAGACCATAGAATTGGCCTCATGTGCAAAAGATAACAACCTATATGATAGTCAGACACAGAAGACAGAATGATGGTGTCAGCAAGTCAGAGCATCTTTACTACATTCACAATGGGGTCTGTTATTGGTGTTCCATCCAGATGTAGTAGAATATGTTGTTCTGGAGGTGTTAACCATAGAAATAGAATTACCAGAAAATAAATCCCCATTCAAGTCAATGTTCCATGATGGGTGTCTGAGGGGCTTTAGCCATTCTAGAAAGAATAGGAGGATGGAATGCACATCTTAAACTAGAGTTAACCAGAGCTGGCCTTAACAAATAACACAGTTAACAAAGATAGGTATTTTTCACCTGACAAGGACTTTGTATAAGATGAAGCGTTGTATTTTAAGTTGCATGAATAAAGCACTGGGGAGCAGTAATATTCCATGTGCTGGCCTCTCATTTCCTATACCCATTCTAGAAATTATATTTCTATGGGGTTAACCCGTTGCAGCAAGCAACGGACCTTATGTGGTGTGGGACCTTATGTGGTGTGTTTTCCACTTGAGGAGACAACCTTGCCATTCACTATTTCCTCTGTGATGATCACCACCTTGCCTTTGGTGGAGGAGCTGATGTGGGAGCTGGAGGAGCTGTTAACTATAGAAATAGAATTACCAGAAAATAAATTCCCATTCAAGTCAATGTTCCATCATGGGTGTCTGAGGGGCTTTAGCCATTCTATAAAGAATAGGAGGATCTAACCAGAGATGGCCTAAACAAATAACACTGTTATTTAACTGACAAATACTTTCTATAAGTTGAAATGTTGTATTTTAGGTTGCATGAATAAAGCACTGGGGTACAGCAATATTCTATGTGCTGGCCTCTCATTTCCTATACCCATTCTGGTAATTATATTTATATGGGATTAACCCGTTGCTTGCTGCAGTGCTCGCTGTGTGTGTGGGACCTTAAGAGGTGTGTTTAGTTTCACTTGAGGAGACAACCTTGCCATCCACCATTTCCTCTGTGACGATCACCACCTTGCGTGTGGTGGAGGTGGAGGAGCTGGGACCGGAGCTGGAGGAGCTGATGTGGGAGCTGGAGGAGCTGATGTGGGAGCTGGAGGAGCTGTGGCCGGATTTCGAGGAGCTGAGGCCGAGGCTGTGAGGAAGGGATACCGATGGTTAGCATAGTTAGCATTTATGATTATAATAAGTATGTATTAAAGGTCACATAACAGTAGATTCATGTCAAAGTAACCATGGCTCATACTAAGGTCAACTTAAAATTAACATTGTTTTTAAAATCAAATGTTGAAAGAGACATCCAATCGCATCCTGCCGTACCCGCTAGCCTCTTCGTCGAGCAGCCCCCTGTACTCAGCGATCTCCATCTCCAGGCGTGTCTTGATGTCCAGCAGCATCTTGTACTCCTGGCCCTGGCGTTCCATGTCGCTGCGGAGAGACACTAGCTGCTCCTCCAGACTGGTCACTTGGTTCTGGAGGCGTCCCAGCTGCATGGAGTAACGGCCTTCCGTCTCCGCCAGCGTGTTCTCCAGGGTGTCTTTCTACTGGCAGGGAGAGATAGAGATGATGTGTCAAAAACTGTGGGAGTAGGTTTGGAATGTGTAGGCAGGTAGAGGTCTGGAGAACCTCTGTGCTGGACGCCACCTCCTTGTTCAACGTCTCTGTCTATAGCAAAATAATAAGTCGTTAATGGTGTAAAAAGTACCATATTGTCATACTTGAGTAAAAGTAAACATACCTTAATAGAAAATGACTCAAGTAAAAGTGAAAGTCACCCAGTAAAATACTACTTGAGGAAAAGTCAACAACTATTTGCTTTTAAAAATTCTTAAGTAAATGTATTTTCTAAAATATACTTAAGTATCAAGAGTAAAAGTATAAATTATTTGTTTTTTTAGCCAGGGGCATACTCCAACACTCAGAAAATATTTGCAAACGAAGCATGTGTGTTTAAGTGAGTCCGCCGCCAGTAGGGTATTACCAGGGATGTTCTCTTGATGAGTGAATGAATTGGACCAATTTCCTGTCCTGCTGAGCATTCAAAATACTTTTGGGTGTCAGATAAAATGTATGGAGTACATTATTTTCTTATGGAATGTAGAGAAGTAAAAGTTAAAGTTGTCAAAAATATAAACAGTAAAGCACAGATACCCCAAAAAACTACTTAAGTAGAAAAAGTACTTTTACTTAAGAATATTACACCATTATAAGTCGTCGATCATCACAGGAACAAACCAACTCATGATAGAATGTGACAACGTTACCAACTAGAAGCAAAGGAACATCTACTTGCGAACTTTGCGTTGTCGATGTTCAGATAGATGCCTCCGTTTACGTGAGTGGCAGCCTGGATCTGAGAGGTGGAGGATGGCAAAACGTTTCAGGATGGGGCATGCATGGAATTTCACACTTAAGCAGTACGCACAAACTGTAATCATTGAGTTCTGAGTTTCAGCTGCACTGTAAATGATAGCTCATAGAAGCATTACAGGGAACATGTTGTCATTGTGAACATTGTAAAGCATAAAGCATGGCACAAAAAAACTATCGCCAAGGGGCTCTTAACATATTCAGTTGAAGTCGGAAGTTTACATACACCTTAGCCAAATACATTTAAACTCAGTTTTTCACAATTCCTGACATTTAATCTTACTACAAATTCCCTGTCTTAGGTCAGTTAGGATCACCACTTTATTTTAAGAATGTGAAATGTCAGAATAATAGTCGAGAGAATGATTTATTTCAGCTTTCATTTCTTTCATCACATTCCCAGTGGGTCAAAAGTTCCCCTACACTCAATTAGTATTTGGTAGCAATTGCCTTTAAAATGTTTAACTTGGGTCAAACATTTTGGGTAGCCTTCCACAAGCTTCCCAAAAAAGTTGGGTGAATTTTGGCCCATTCCTCCTGACAGAGCTGGTGTCAGGTTTGTAGGCCTCCTTGCTCGCACACGCTTTTTCAGTTCTGCCCACAAATTTTCTATAGGATTGAGGTCAGGGCTTTGTGATGGCCACTCCAATACCTTGACTTTGTTGTCCTTAGGCCATTTTGCCACAACTTTGGAAATATGCTTGGGGTCATTGTCCATTTGGAAGACTCATTTGTGACCAAGCTATAACTTCCTGGGGGTTGTCTAGTTGTTCTATTTCTTTGTTTGGGTTGTGTATGGTTCCCAATTAGAGGCAGCTGTTATTCGTTACCTCTATTTGGGGATCATACTTAGTGTGTTCTGTTTCCCACCTGTGTTGTGGGATATTGTTTCTTGTTAGTGCAAAGTGAGCGCTACGTATATGTTACGATCAGTTGTTTTCATTATTGTTTTTGTCGTTTCACTCGAAATAAAGAATGTGGAACTCCATGCACGCTGCGCCTTGGTTCTTTTATCATGATGATCGTAACACTTCCTAACTAATGTCTTGAGATGTTGCTTCAATATAGCCACAGAATTTTCCTTCGTCATGATGCCATCTATTTTGTGAAGTGCACCAGTCCCTCCTGCAGCAATGGACCCCCACAACATGATGCTGCCACCCCCGTGCTTCACGGTTGGGATGGTGTTCTTCGGCTTGCAAGCCTCCCCCTTTTTCCTCCAAATATAATTATGGTCATTATGGCTAAACAGTTCTATTTTTGTTTCATCAGACCAGAGGACATTTCTCCAAAAAGTACGATCTTTGTCCCCATGTGCAGTTGCAAACCGTAGTCTGTTTTTTTTATGGCGTTTTTGGAGCAGTGGCTTCTTCCTTGCCGAGTGGCCTTTCGGGCTATGTCGATATAGGACTCGTTTTACTGCATCTTCACTAGGTCCTTTGTTGTTGTTCTGGGAATGATTTGCACTTTTCGCACCAAAGTACGTTCATCTCTAGGAGACAGAACGTGTCTCCTTCATGAGGGGTATGACAGCTGCGTGGTCCCATGGTGTTTATACTTGCGTACTATTGTTTGTACAGATGAATGTGGTACCTTCAGACGTTTGGAAATTGCTCCCAAGAATGAACCAGACAATTTTTTCTGAGGTCTTGGCTGATTTCTTTTGATTTTCCCATGATGTCAAGCAAAAAGGCACTGAGTTTGAAGGTAGGCCTTGAAATACATCCACAGGTACACCTACAATTGACTCAAATTATGTCAATTAGCCTATCAGAAGCTTCTAAAGCCATGACATAATTTTCTGGAATTTTCCAAGCTGTTTAAAGGCACAGTCAACTTAGTGTATGTAAACTTCTGACCCACTGGAATTGTGATACAGTGAATTATAAGTGAAATAATCTGTCTGTAAACAATTGTTGGAAAAATGACTTGTGTCATGCACAAAGTAGATGTCCTAACCGACTTGCCAAAACTATAGTTTGTTAACAAGACATTTGTGGAGTGGTTGAAAAACGAGTTTTAATGACTCCAACCTAAGTGTATGTAAATTGTCGGAAGGATTGGCTTCAATGATCTGCTATATTTTCAATGCTTCAGTGACAATATGCATACTGTCTTTGCAGCTATCATTGGTGCAATATCTTGGTTGAATCAATAACAAATTCACAAAATGTTGCATTTTCAAAATGTCATATATAACTCTCATTAGCTGACATGTGTACACCATGTACATGTACTCTCTAACGAAGCATAACAACTTCACTCTGCAGACATTACCATGTTTTGACATGATGGGATGTCATCATTGAGTGCTCTTGCTATCAAGGAGACATGTCACGTAGCTTGTCCTGCAGGTCGGCAATAGTAGCGTGGAAGCCAGAGTTGTCGCGAGGATGTCTAGCTCTCCAGGAAATTATAGATCTTCAGCTCCAGCTCGCTGGCGGCCGCCTCCAGAGAATGCACCTTCTCCAAGTAGGTTGACAGGCGGTCGTTCAGGTTCTGCATTGTGGCCTTCGCATTGGCCGACACATGGAGGTCGGCTCCACCGCCGCCGCCACCACCACCACCCGCTCCCATGCCGAAACCATAACTACCATCACCACCTCCGCCACCAGAACCGAACGAGAAGCTAGAGATGCGCACCCCAGAGCCTCCTGCACCTCCATACACACTGCCGGCCCTCATGGCCGGCCCTTCTCCACCCATCGAGGAGAAGCGGGAGGAGCCCATACCCATTCCACCTCCACCTCCAGACCTCATGGACATTGTGCCACCTCCACCACCGCTGCTGCTGTAGGACATGCTAGATCTGGAGAAGGACATGGCTGCTGAGAGGGAGTCTGCCTGCCTGGGATGAAGAGGAGAGACAATGTGGTGCACGACCCAGCCACTGTTCCCTTTTTATGCTGCACATGGTGGAAGGAGGGAGGGAGAGTGGGAGGAGGACATGTTGGGAGAGGCAGAAGGGAGGAATAGAGAATGGTGGAATACAGGGAGGTACCACATATAGGGCAAGGCTCCTCCCCCCACTTTGACACGTTTGGATGCAGAAGATGGAAGAGGAAAGATAGATATGTACTGTATGTGTGAATATGCAAATATTGAAAATATACTATTGTTGTGCAACTCCACTCTCCTCCATCTCACTCTATATATGGTGTCAGCCGACAGGGTGCTTGCAGGCACTCACACAAACATATAGAAGTGGACACGCCCATAAAGAGATGGAATTCCTCTCCCGTAAAAACATCTGGTTTAAAGCATGGACAGGCATGCTTCGGTTAGCCCCAGGTAAGTCATTTACTTAGTTAACACACACAGTATAACTTTGACATGCTGTGACAGGTGGGCTTTGCCATGTTTTCTGAGCATATTTTCTGTTAGCAAGACAATCAATCAAATGTATTTATAAAGCCCTTCTTACATCAGCTGATGTCACAGAGTGCTGTACAGAAACCCAGCCTAAAACCCCAAACAGCAAGCAATGCAGGTGTAGAAGCAGGGTGGCTAGGAAAACTCCCTAGAAAGGCCAGAACCTAGGAAGAAACCTAGAGAGGAACCAGGCTATGGTTGTGCCGGGTGTAGATTATAACATGGCCAAGTTAAAACGTTCATAGATGACCAGCAGGGTCAAATAATAATAATCACAGTGGTTGTCGAGGGTGCAACAGGTCAGCACCTCAGAAGTAAATGTCAGTTGGCTTTTCATAGCCGATCTTTCAGAGTATTTCTACTGCTCCTGCTGTCTCTAGAGAGTTGAAAACAGCATGTCTGGGACAGGTACTGTAGCACGTCTGGTGAACAGGCCATGGTTCCATAGCCGCAGGCAGAACAGTTGAAACTGGAGCACCAGCACGGACAGGTGGACTGGGGACATCAAGGAGTCACCTGGCCAGGTGAGGCAAAGAAACTTCCCAGTACAATATGATCTTCCGCTTGACACCCAGACAACATTCTCCCCGAACAGACCTGTCTTTGTCTCACACACTGATATCTCGCAAGAAAATCTCCTGTCTTTTTCCTTAAAGTCGATTGTTCCTTGATAGTTTGGGGGATTTTATGCACAGACTCAGGTTCCATTTTGCTAAGTTTCACTCAACTTTATGCTTGTTCCATCTACTGTAGGAGTCTGCAGAGCAGACAAAAGTAGTCTTTCCTCCCTTTTACCACTTTATAGCCCCCATGGGATGAGTCATTACTCGGGGCATTGTACCCCAGAAAAACTCACCCCAGATGGGATTAAATTACTGTTCTTTTCCCTTAACACCTTGGCAGGGAACTTGGCATCTGCATATTTCCATATAACCACATTACCATTTTCCTCTAACATTTTACCTGGGCGTTGCTCCATTATTTGTTTTGATCCTGAAAACACAACACTGGGTGACAAAAGACATGCCAGAATGACTTTCCAAGTGGTGTTGAGTATTCCTGAGTGCTCCAGCCTCAGTCCAAACACAATGGATAAATGTTGCCTTAAGACTTGTCTAAAGTTTGTAAAAACTAAAATTTACCTCACCCTTTAAAATAGCCTCACCCTTTAATTATTCATAACATATTTCCTGGTTGTTTGTGGCTGAATACAACCCAGTCACAGAGAGCCGAGCCAAGCACGACAACACATAGAGCCACTGACAGTCACTAGATTCACCCAGAACTCAACCCCTGTCCATTGGCATTCTGTAACTGGTCCTTCCAGACACACAATGTCCCCAAAGTAGGAACAAACAGACCCCCTTCGCACGGACAAATATGTCTAAAAGACGACATGCTAAAGCAGTAATTTCTATCCCACAATCTAGTTGAAATGGATTCAAATCCAAAGTGCTATCACGTGTGTCTTATTACATTTGTGAAATGATGGGCTTTTCTGAGAAATGCTAAATCCGAAGGGTGCAGTCAGTCAGTGAGTTTGCATTGGCGTGTTCACACAAACAAGGTGCCAGGCCAATGCAATCAAATTAGATACATTTTTTTATCTGAATACATAAATCACTATATCATCTATCATACACTAGTATATGGACACTCCAAAAGTATATGGACACTCCTTCAAATAAGTGGATTTGGCTATTTTAGCCACACCTATTGCTGACAACTGTATAGAATCAAGCACACAGCTATGCAATCTCCATAAACAAACATTTGCAGTAGATTGGCCTTACTGAAGAGCTCAGTGACTTTCAACGTGGCACCACCTATTTTCATGGTTCGGGATAGGCCCGTTTGTTCCACTGAAAGGAAATCTTTACACTACAGCATACAATGACATTCTGTCGAACACCTTCTGGATTAATTTGAACGCCAACTGTGAGCCAGGCCTAATCACCAAATATCAGTGCCCAACCTCACTAATGCTCTTGCGGCTGAATAGAACCAAGTACCCACAGCAATGTTCCAACATCTAGTGGAAAGCCTTCCCAGAGGAGTGTAGGCTGGTATAGTAGCAAAGGGGGGACCAACTCCACAGTAATGCTCATGATTTTGGAATGAGTTTTTTTACCAGCAGGTGTCCACATACTTTAAGCCATGTAGTGTATATGTTGACTGCATCTTGATTTATGGCTGTGCACCACTGTGAGTAGAGCACTCTACTTTTCAAGCGTTGTATGAGTTTCCCAATTCTCCTGAGTCTCCCACAGTCATATCTGTCAACGCGAACTGTACCATCATCTAACTCCAATGCCTACTGATGTTGTGAAACAGTGGGAGGCTCCTCAGATGAGGAATAGGAGGACCACCCTACTCAGGGATTTTCAGAAAAAATACAAAAGAATAAAACATTTGAAAGTTATGCTTTTTAGATTTTTAGATAAAGCTATACTAAATATACTCACGTCACCAAATTCCTGATTTCGTAAAACACACTTTCGCAATGAAGGTCTACAGAAGTCTCAACAGGACTTTTCCATATTTTCCATCCTCCTCTGGCTACATTGACTTCAGTACAAAACCTAGGACTCATTTGCTCCTGACCTACCTCCATAGACCTACATGGTAGTTATGATGGAGACCACCTAAAACCTCAATGTGGATGTGGATGAGATCAAGTACTCATTTTTCAATAGAACCATCAATAAAGATTATGTTGTTGAATGAGAATGGACTATGTGGTTTCACTTGTTTTAGAGATATTCATGCTTTATCATAGACTGACTACATAAATCTGTGAGTATGGATGTCATAGCAGATACATTTTGTCATCTCATTTAAAATGAATTGTCTTAAAATCTAAATCGTTCCACCAAAACATGGTGTACAGCTCTACCATTGACTCCCCAACACTCTCTATACAGTACATAACTCTGAATCTAAAAAGTCATACTTTTTGTTAATGGAGATAGAATTATATAATTCTGCTGACAACTTTCAACATTTCTACTATCAATATTTATCAACATTTTTGCCCAGTATTAAACTCAGTACAAGTAATAAACTACACTATTCAAGAACATACTGAAACACATGCTTTCTCAAGACCATAGAATTGGCCTCATGTGCAAAAGATAACAACCTATATGATAGTCAGATGTATGGGAGCACGTCAGATCAGATAAATCAAGTTGAAAGACACAGAAGACAGAATGATGGTGTCAACAAGTCAGAGCATCTTTATTGCATTCACAATGGGGTCTGTTGTTGGTGTCCCATCCAGATGTAGTAGAATACGTTGTTCTGGAGGTGTTAACCATAGAAATAGAATTACCAGAAAATAAATCCCCATTCAAGTCAATGTTCCATGATGGGTGTCTGAGGGGCTTTAACCATTCTAGAAAGAATAGGAGGATGGTATGCATATCTTAAACTAGAGTTAACCAGAGCTGGCTTCAACAAATAACACTGTTATTTATCTGACAAATACATTTTGGATGTTGAAATTTTGTATTTTAGGTTGCATGAATAAAGCACTGGGGAGCAGTAATATTCTATGTGCTGGCCTTTCATTTCCTATACACATTCTAGTAATTCTATTTGTATGGGGTTAACCCATTGCTTGTTGCAGTGCTCGCTGTGTGTGGAACCTTAAGTGGTGTGTTTGGTTTCACTTGTGGAGACAACCTTTCCATCAACTATTTCCTCTGTGACGATCACCACCTTACGTGTGGTGGAGGTGGTGGAGCTGGGGACGGAGCTGGAGGAGCTGACACCGGAGCTCGAGGAGCTGATGTGGGAGCTGGAGGAGCTTTTGACGGATTTCGTGGAGCCGAGGCTGTGAGGAAGGGAAACCCAGGGTTAGCAGAGTTAGCATCTAGGATCATAATAAGTATCTATTAAAGGTCACATAGTAGTAGGTTCATGTCAAAAGTAACCATGGCTCATAGTAAGGTCAACTTCAAATGAACATTGTTTTAAAGTAAAATGTTGAAGGAGACATCAATTCATTTTCACGTGTTTCAAGGTCCCCTGTCACCCCTCTTCCCATCCCACAATGATGTAACACTCTCCTCCCAAATCCCTGTCTGTCTCATTGCCCCCCCTCTGTCCAATCCCATCCTGCCGTACCCGCTAGCCTCTCCGTCCAGCAGCCTCCTGTACTCAGCGATCTCCATCTCCAGGCGTGTCTTGATGTCCAGCAGCATCTTGTACTCCTGGCCCTGGCGTTCCATGTCGCTGCGGAGAGACACAAGCTGCTCCTCCAGACTGGTCACTTGGTTCTGGAGGCGTCCCAGCTGCATGGAGTAACGGCCTTCCGTCTCCGCCAGCGTGTTCTCCAAGGAGCCTTTCTATTGGCCGGGAGGGATGGAGGTGATGGGTCAAAGACAGTGGGAGTATGTTTGGAATTTGGAATGTTTACTGTCATACTGAAAAAGTTAGCTCTAGTAATTGAATGTGTAGGCAGGTAGAGGTTAGCTATAGTAATGGAGTGGTGCCTGGCTATAACAACTTGAGGGATAGTGGAAGAGTCCAGGTGAAAGTGAGATACTTGAGGGATGGTAGAGAATGATGAGAGTCAAATGTTGATCATTGAAGAAAGTTGCAGAAAGTTGTGTAAGTAGTGTCCCCTAAACTGTGGTCTGTGGTTAGATGTTAGTAATTACTACTCACCATGCTTTGCTGTGACTGCAGTTCGATTTCCAGGGCCTGCAGTGTGCGACGGATCTCTGAGATCTCTGACTTGGAGGTCTGGAGAACCTCTGTGCTGGACGCCACCTCCTTGTTCAACGTCTCTGTCTGTAAACAAATGGTCAATCATCACAGGATCAAACCAACTCATGATAGAATGTGACAACGTTACCAACTAGAAGCAAAGGAACATCTACACCATGAACATAGTTGAGAGGTTCTAGAGTTTACCTTGGTCTGGAACCAGGCCTCCAGGTCGCGCTGGTTCTTGGCACTAACGGACTCGTACTGCTCACGGATCTCAGCCATGACTCTGGACAGGTCCTCCTGTGGTGCTGCGTCCACTTCCACGTTGATCTGTCCAGTCATCTGCGTCCTCATGGCCAGCAGCTCCTGTGGAGAAACACATAGGGGTGAGTTTAAAGGATTAAGAAGTGACTAACCTCTGCCTGATGGTAACAACTTGAGCTGCCCTCTGTCTTCGTTATACATTCGAACAACATTGCTTGATACAAATGTGCTTGAAAGCCAGCAGTGGTGTTCTAGTAAAGACCCATAGCAGGTTGATATGGTCAATAAATGTAATATATTAAGGGACTGTATGGATATGTTCCATCAGTCCACACCCACCTCCTCGTGGTTCTTCTTGAGATAGATGAGCTCCTCCTTCAGCCCCTCGATCTGCATCTCCAGGTCAGATCTGGCCATGGTCATCTCGTCCAGCATCCTCTTCAGCCCGGCGATGTCCGCTTCCACCGACTGACGCATGGCCAGCTCGTTCTCATACCTGGGAGATGGAGAGAGCTTAGGTCAAAGAACTGCCTGAACGGTTTCTCAGTGAGAATAGGAAGGGGATAATAGAATCTAGTATTCCATTAAGTTTTGGGAAGATAACAGAAAGTAACACCAGGCTTTTCATATATATATTGGGAGTGTTATGGTGTGATTTGATTTCGTTTTCATAGATTCTGCACAAAATTAAATAAAAAAACAGTATGAGGGTTTTTACAGATTTTGACGTGTTCCATTTGGTTAATTGAATGCACCAGCAGTGTACTGTATATGTGGATGGTGTTGGGTATACTTACTTGGTTCTGAAGTCGTCTGCAGCGAGCTTTGCGTTGTCGATGCTGAGATAGATACCTCCGTTTACGCGAGTGGCAGCCTGGATCTAAGAGGTGGACAATGGCAAAACATTTCAGGATGGGGCATACATGGAATTTCACACATGCAGTATGCACAAACTTTGATCCCACACTGTAATCATTGAATTCCGAGTTTCAGCTGCACTGTAAATGATAGCTCATACAAGCATTACAGTGAACCTGTCTTCTATATGATCATTGTAAAGCATGGCACAAAGAAACAAATTGCACACATTTTGCAATTGCCTAGGGGCTGTTAAGAGAGGAAGGAATAGCTTCAATGATTGGCTTTATTTTCAGTACTTCAGCTGTAAGTACGGATACTGTCTTTGCATATATCTTTGGTGCCACGTCTTGGTTGAATCAATTATAACAAATGTATATAATTTAGCATTTTCCAATAGTCATATATCACTCTCAGTAACTTGTTGGAAACACAAGCTGATGGCATGTGTACACCATGTACATGTACTCTCTAACGAAGCATAACATTGTCACTCTGCAGACATTACCATGTTTTGACATGCTGTGATGTCATTATTGAGTGCACTTGCCACGTACCTTGTCCTGCAGTTCGGCGATGGTGGCGTAGAAGCCAGAGTAGTCACGAGAGCTGGGGGACGTCTTGCTCTCCATGAACTGACGGATTTTCAGCTCCAGCTCCGCGTTGGCCGCCTCTAGCATGCGCACCTTCTCCAAGTAGGTGGACAGGCGGTCGTTCAGGTTCTGCATTGTGGCCTTCTCGTTGGCTGACACGTTCATGTCAGCTCCACCGCCACCACCACCTCCCAAGCCGAAACCAAAACCGCCGCCGCCACCCCCTCCCATTCCGAATCCACCACCACCGCCGCCACCGGAACCGAACGAGGAGCTAGAGATGCGCACCCCAGAGCCTCCTGCACCTCCATACACACTGCCGGCCCTCATGGCACCTCCTCCACCGCCACCACCACCCATCGAGGAGAAGCGGGAGGAGCCCATACCCATACCCATTCCACCGCCACCTCCAGACCTCATGGACATGGTGCCACCTCCACCACCGCTGCTGCTGTAGGACATGCTAGATCTGGAGAAGGACATGGCTGCTGAGAGGGAGTCTGCCTGCCTGGGATGAAGAGGAGAGACAATGTGGTGCACGGCCCAGCCACTGTTCCCTTTTTATGCTGCACAGGGCGGAAGGAGGGAGGGAGGGTGGGAGGAGGACATGGGTGGGGGAGGCAGAAGGGAGGAATAGAGAAGGGAGGAGTACAGGTAGTTATTACCTCATGTTGGGCAGGGCTCCTCCCCCACTTTGACACGTTTGGATGCAGAAGATGGAAGAGGAAAGATAAATATGTACTGTATGTGTGGATATTCAAATATTGAAAATATACTATTGTTGCGTAACTCCACTCTCCCCATCTCACTCTATATGTGGCTTCTGCCTGCAAGGTGCTTGCAGGCACTCACACAAACATATAAAAGTGCACACACCCATAAACAGTTGGAATTCCTCTCCCGTAAAAGCGTCTGGTTTAAAGCATGGACACACCTGCTTCTATTAGCCCCAGGTAGGTCAATCAATCAGTCAACACACACAGTATAATTTTGACGTGTTGTAACAGGTGAGCTTTGCCATGTTTCCTGAGCATATAGATTGACACATTTAATGGCTATTTATCTGTACATGTTATCCTACCAAGAAACAAGTTGCAAAGATGCATGCAATAAATTGAAACTTTACGGTACAATATGATCTTCGTGTGACACCCAGACAACGTTCTCACTGAACAGACCTGTCTTTTACTCACATACTGATTTCTCGCAAGAAAATCTCCTGTCCTTTTCCTTAAACACAACAGTCCATTGCTTCCTAGTTTTTGTGATTTTATGCAGAGACTCAGGTACCATATATTAAGTTTCACTCAACTTTATGCGTGTTCCATCTACTGTAGGAGTCTGCGGGACCGACCAAAGTAGTTTTTCCTTCCTTTTACCACTTTATAGCCCCCATGGGATGAGTCATTACTCCGGGCATCGTACCCCAGGAAATCTCACCTCAGATGCGATTAAAGTACTGGGCCCAGATTCACAAAACACTTATTACGCAAAAACTTAAGAAGCTTTTTAAGAAAAAAAAAAGTTCATAAGATAGTAAGTGCAATTCCTCAACAATATCTTAAGATTTAATGATTATCTTACGAACTTCTCAAATATCTTCTTACAAATCCTTTGAAGACAATTTTAGCAAGCTATCTAGCTAGCAATGGCAATCATGTTTCTAAAAAATGTTCTTGGGTTTAGATAAACAATACTGAAACTTTCAGATTTGTCAGGGAATTAAACATGTTCAATTGCTTTCATGAGGGTTTAGCTATCTTGGAACTAAGAACATTTCCAATAATTTTATTTTCAACAATCTTAATTTCTTCTTAACTTTTTGCTTAAGGAGAAACATAATGCATAGCCAAGAAAATGTCCAAGAACCTTTGTGGTATATCAACTTTGCATAATATTCTTCTTAAATCTATAGTTAAGGAAAAAATGGCAGTTAAGAAGAAATGTCTTCAGAAGGTTTTGTGAATCTGGGCCCTGTTCTTTTCCTTTAACACCTTGGCAGGGTACATGACATCTGCAACGTGCAAGAACATGCCATTGCTTTGTTTAAATATTTCCATATAACCAGAACATTTTTGTCACGCTCCAGAGGTTACAATTTGAGTTTCACATTTTGTAAATGGAAAAGTTGATTTACATTTGTTCAAGCCAATGCAAGTTATGTTACAGTTTTTCTCGATTGCTTAAACACATTTGCCCACTCTGACATCACATTTTCAAAACAGTTAACACAGGATAAAACTGAAGCTCAATGGCCAAAAGGACTCATTTTGTTAGCAAAATGCTCTAACACTCACAAAACATTAAAAACATGCAACATAAGCAAATATTTCCATCAAACACCACAACTTGTGGTCAAATTAATTTATTCTTTCAATCAATCATTACACAATGGACAACAAAATACAGCCATCAATATGAAATATGATACTTTACAAACTCAAATGGATACCGGAAAAAAAAAGCTACCAAAGGAAACTTATGGGTGGAAATACCTTTCAAAAAAAGATATATATATATTTTATCTTTCACATTTAGTCCATTCGTTCTTGACGATTATGCCACAGGTTCTCATCAACATCGCATTGAATGTTTTCCCTTGCAATGCACCGAGGAAATATCTCCTTGCATGGCGTATCCATCCCTGGCAGTCCTCTGCACCTATTGCCAGGCAACCAGCATTCATTGCCTCCAGGAGGGGCATCTGCTCATATGGCCGGTGATCATACACCTTCCACCTCCAAGCAGAGAAGAACTCCTCGATTGGGTTCAGAAAAGGCGAGTATGCAGGGAGGAATTGCATCATAATACGAGGCTGTGCTGCAAACCATTCATTCACAAGGCGAGAGTGGTGGAAAGCCACATTGTCCCAAATTATGACATACAGAGTCATGCCAGGCCTCAACAGCCCTCTCTCTCGGGTGGAATCAGTATTTCTTTCAATGCATCAAGAAATGTGATGAGGCGTTCTGTATTGTATGGGCCAATAGTTGGTATGTGGCAAAGGACCCCATCATTGGAGATGGCAGCACACATGGTGATATTGGCACCCCTCTGACCTGGCACTGTGACAGTGGCCCTCTGCCCAATGATGTTCCTCCCGCGTCTCCTCACTTTACAGAGGTTGAAGCCGGCTTCATCCACAAAAATGAATTTGTGATGTGCCCCTTCAGCTTCAAGCTCCATTATTCTCTAAGAAAAAGAGCAAATTCATAAAGCAAATTACAGTTTTTTACAGTCGCTAGGACACATTTCTCAATACTTAGGTCACTTTTTCAAAACTCTTCACACAGTGAGCACAACAGAAGTATATGTGGGCTAAACTGTGGATCATTTATCATTGCTTTGGCACAAAATGCATTCAATGACTACATCTTTCAAATTACATTAACTCTTTTCTCACTTCGACACAACAACCGCCAAAACTCTGTGTACCTACAGGCCAATTTGCACATGCTTATATACTGTTTTCAAAACTGTTAAACTTATGTTCAAAACAATAACATAATACAAAACTGAATAAGACAGCAATTTGCTACATTTCTACAGTAATATTTTGTAATGAAATATATTTTAAATCTTAAAATTAAATGCTATAAAAACATTTGGACAATTGGACCAACCACAGCTGATTCTCATTGTAGATGAACATCTACACAGGTGTTACTCTTTCAATTTCATTACAAAAGGAGACAACTGCTGAATAGTTTTGTATTGTGATGTAAACATGGACCCAGCCAGAAATAGAGAAGTGGCTGAAAGAGGAAGAAGAGTGGCTGGGAGGGGGCGAGGAATACGTATGCGTGGTGGAAGAAGAATAAGAGGAAGATCAAGAGCTGTAGTCTCAGATGAGATCAGAGCTACTGTAATTGATCATGTAGTAAATCATGGTGTCTCAATGAGAGAAGCTGGTCAGAGAGTGCAGCCAAATTTGCAACGCTCAACAGTGGCATCTATTGTTAGAGTTTTCCGGCAAACCAACAGGTAACTTGTATTCTGCAAGGGCATATGACTGAGTTGCACATTACAGAAGTAAATAGACTTGTGTGCAATTGCTTTTGCATTTCTGCTTAGGACTCTACGGTTACCCCACACAGGTGGGAGAGGAAGGATGCTCACTGATGTGCAGGAAACTGCCATTGTTGATATGGTCATCAGAAACAATGGCATAAAACTCACTGAGATTCGAGACAGAGTCTTGGCAGACAACGTTACTTTTGCAAATATTCACAGTGTAAGCATAACAACTATTTCTAGAGTCCTGAAAAAACATCAGGTCAGGATGAAACAGTTGTACACTGTGCCTTTTGAGAGGAACTCTGAACATGTCAAGCAACTCAGGAACCAATATGTCCAGGTAAGATCACAATAAAATACAGAACAAACAAAACAAAAAACAAAAACAAACACACACAAAGACATATTTTTAGGTAATGTTTACTACTGTAACAGCTTATGTTGCCTTGTGGATTTATTTTAGAGAGTCATGGAGATTGAAGGCAGGCAAACACCCCACATTTTCATCTTTGTGGATGAGGCGGGTTTCAACTTGGCCAAAACACGGCGACGAGGAGGAATGTGATTGGGAAGAGAGCCACAGTGGATGTCCCGGGCCAGAGGGGTGCCAACATCACAATGTGCGCAGCAATATCCACTGATGGACTGCTGTTACACAAACCACTAATTGGGCCATACAACACTGAATGTCTCCTTGTTCCTGCATGATCTCTATGGAAGGGTTGTGCTAGGTGAGGAAAGGGATGCAGAGAGAAGAAATCAGCCAACATTTATAATTGTATGGGACAATGTGGCATTTCACCACTCCCGTGCAGTCACTGAGTGGTTTGCAGCCCATCCCAGAATGGTGTCACTTTTCCTCCCACCTTACTCTCCATTCCTCAACCCCATAGAGGAATTATTTTCCTCATGGAGGTGGAAGGTTTATGACCACCATCCACATGATCAAATGTCCCTCCTGGATGCAATGAATGCTGGATGCCTGGACATATCAGCAGAAGATTGCCAGGGATGGATCAGGCATGCCAGAAGATTCTTTCCTAGGTGTATTGCCCTAGATGACATAAGATGTGATGTGGATGAGAACCTGTGGCCAAATGGAAAAGACCGAGTAGATTAGCATTACTATTGTATCTGTATCAGTTGATGGTGTGTATACAACCTCTTGTATTTTGGAATTACTCACTGCAAAAACATAAAAATAAATAAAAGACATAAAATATATTGAAGCATTCTGCATCATGTCTGATTCATTCCAGTAACATATATTGCAGTGAATTATAAACAGAGATGTGTCCTTGTTTTACACAAGAAAACATTGTATAATGCTACATGTTGTTAGTGTTTTTTAGGTCATTGTTTTGTGGGTGACAAAGTGTGTTTGTTGGCTGTCAACCTTTGCTAGTGTTGTGGAAGAATGTGTTGATTTGAGACATGTATGAAGTGATTTGGTAGTTTTAGTGCATTTTGAATGTGAAATGAACTGCTGTGCCGAGCTGAAAGTTGGTTAGGAGAACTGTGTGAAGAGTTTTGAAAAAGTGACTTAAGTATTGAGAAATGTGTCCTAGCGACTGTAAAAAACTGTATTACAGTCGCATGTAACTATGGTAAACAAGGTATTATAATAAACAATCTGTACCTGCACATACTGGAATCGTGCCTCCTTTACGATGTCAGAGTTTCTTTGAAATGGAACTCTGTACAGCTGCTTCATTCTGACATGGTTTCGTTTAAGGACTCGATCTATAGTTGCCAAACTCACACTGTTTATATTTCTAAATGCTCCCTGATCTGCAATTACTGCTGCCTGGATGTCACGCAGTCTGATTGCATTGTTTGCAACTACCATATCTACAATGGCAGACTCCTGTTCAATACTAAATATCTTTCCTCTGCCACCAGTGTGTGGTAATGTGTGGATTCTATAAAGTAAAAGCAAAAAGCATGTCAAAATTGACATTACTGTATGACAGTCACATAAATGGGATTGATAAAACATCTGCATTACTGTAGACACAGTTTGTTCTGCTAACAGGGCAATACAGTAAAGCTGAAATACACAGTGGTATACATTACAGTAACACTGTGAATTACCTGTTCTCATTCCGAAAAAGCCTGACAATAGATGCCACAGTGCTCCGACTCAGAATGGGCTGGACCATTTGTTCAGCCTCTCTGAAGGACAAGCCATGATTGATGACATGGTCAATAATTGTTGCCCGAATTTCATTTGAAACTTGAGCTCGATTTCGTCCTCTTGCTGCTGCAGCTCCTCCACCACGCATACAAACTCCTCTTCCTCGGGCCCCTCTGCCATGGCCTCTTGGTCTCCTTCCGTGCCTATGGCCTCTTTGATCCATGCTTGCAAATAGCAACACAGAGGTGGCATCTTTTATAGATGGATGAGGACTGATTGCTGATTGAAGAGTTGTGCAAATGAGTTTCACACAGGTGCATAGAGATTTATAATTATGCAGGTACTTTCTATCAGCTGTGAATAGATGTTTTCCTTTTGTTCAACACAGTGAATCCAATAGAGTTCGGGGTCTTTCAATGAGATCAGATGTAACTGTTTTGACAAAGGGTGTGAAAAATGTGTGAAACAAATGAAAAAGTGTTAAAACATTTGCAAGAGAAGACTTTTGCTGTGCTAAAAATGTGGTGATGAAGATCAAGCGGATCTCAGTTTCATTTAGTGTGTCTTAGCAAATGAGAAAAACTGTAATGATTTTCAGTAGAATGCAATACTGTGACATTGGTGAAGATGTTTGAAAGGACTATAGCTAGCTAGCTCTCAGTCAACATGTTCTTTGATTTTGACATATTATGTCAAAATCTAAAACTGACATTTAACCATTGTAGTTACAGTGCCTAGTAAAAGTCGACACACCACTTGCACAGTCTTCACATTTTGCTGCTTTAAAATGTAATCTAAATAGGTATTAAATCATATTTTTCTCTATGGATATACACAACCTAATCATCATTTTAAAAAGTGAAGGAAAAATTTTAATTATCCCGCTGAAAAATAAAACTATCGTAGGATTAGGTTTTCAGAAGACTGAGGCAGGTTTTCCTCTAACTTTTTACCTGGGCTTTGCTCAGGATTCTTTTGATCCTGACAACACAACACAGGTTGAAACCCTCTGTATTTTCAAACATTGTGATGGCAAAATCCTCTTATGGGTATGCCTGTCATCGGCAGGGATTTTGTCAAGATCAAATTTAATATGGAAGGTACAAAGCCCAGGTAAAAAGGTGCATTTTTCAGAGGGACAAATCTACATATTTTCATGCCAAAGATCCACCAGAATGGCTTTCCAGAAGGTGTTGAGTGTTCCTGAGTGCTACAGTCTCAGTCCAAAAACAATGGATAAACGTTGCCCTAAGAGCTGTCTAAAGTTTGTAGAATCGTATCATTCACAGCTGCCAAAGGTGCTTCCACCAAGTATTAACTCTGGGTTGTGAAGACAAAATGTTCTATACATTTTCTTTCACTTGTGGAGTAGGTTATGTAGATCGGTAGGAATAAAATACAATTTAATCCCTTTTAAGATGTAATTTTATGACAGCAAAATGTGAAGATTGTGCAAGGGGTGTGTAGACTTTCTATAGGCTATGTATGTCATTTAGGCTGGTATTAGTTACATGGCAGTTGCGGTGAGATGTATCAGTCTAAGAATGAGTGAGAAAATAATTAGCTGAGGTCATCTGCCTGATTCTCCTGCTCACACACCCACTCATATGAGTGATTTCCGCTCATCTTGACAAAACTTCAGCCTTTTCGCAACGTACTCTACGCATTACCAGTGTGTCTGTAACGCAACTCAGGGTTTAGCCATAGAAACCCATTGAACCTAATTCTGCTACTGACCAATGAGAAGGGAGGCGGGTAAATGGCATAGCCATGTCCCACTCTTATCCCTCTAGTTCCAACTTTCTTTTGTACACACATGTTACTTACTGTCAAACTCAGATGAGTAAAATACTGTGAGGTGAGATTGTTATATTGTTGTGCAACCACTTAGAATAACATGCTATGACATAACATTGTGCAAAATACTCTCATTACTATACCATCGTTGTGCAGGAGAAAGAGAGAGAGAGAGTGTGAAAGAGAGAGTGTGAGAGAGAGTGTGTGAGAGAGTGTGTGTGAGAGAGTTTGTGTGAGAGAGTGTGTGTGAGTGTGAGAGAGTGTGTGTGAGTGTGAGAGTGTGTGTGAGTGTGAGAGAGTGTGTGTGAGTGTGAGAGAGAAAGTGTGTGTGTGAGAGAGCGTGTGAGATAGAGTGTGAGAGAGAAAGAGAGAGAAAGAGAGTGTGAGACAGTGTGAGAGAAAAAGAGAGTGAGAAAGAGTGAGAGAGAGATTGTGAGAGAGACAGAGAGAGAGAGAAAGAGTGTGAGAGGGAGAGTGTGAGAGAGAGTGTGAGAGAGAGGGAGCGTAATGTTTACTGTAAAAAATGTATTGTTTATTTCACTTGATTTGGCAATGTAAACATGTTTCCCATGCCAATAAAGCCCTTAAATTGAATTGAGAGAGAGAGTGAAAGTGAGTGAAAGTGAGAGAGAGAGAGAGAGAGAGAGAGAGAGAGAGAGAGAGAGAGAGAGAGAGAGAGAGAGAGAAGTTATGTTCCTGTGTGCCCTGCAGCTTTTCTCTTCAAAGGAGAGATCCACACCCAGATAAAACCACAGGAGTGTCTTTCTCATGCCCTGTCAGTGACTGCAATGCATGCATTTCAGCATTTAGCAATTTAGATTGATTTAAGTCTGTCCCTCCTTTGCAGTTAGCAAAGAATGTTCACGTTTGACAGGAATGAACATGCAGTAACCCCAAGGAGAAAACGTATGAAGCATGAACTATGTAAAGTGACCTCTGCCTGTCTACTCCCCTCCAAAAAGATGACAGACCCCACAATCTAATGTACTAAGATTGGGTCCTAGCTAAATTCCCAATCTGGAACTCCTACGGTCATAATGGCCATCTAATCATCCCAGCTTTCCAATCGACTCTCTCACCTCTCCCCTGCAACTATTCCCAGGTTGTTGCTATAAATAACAGTGTGTTCTCTTCTCAGTCAACTTACCTGGTAGAATAAGGGTTAAATAGAACAATGGTGTACACCCACCTCTCAGTTTGGATTGCAGGATGTGCCTGCTGTGCAATCACCCATAAAACAATATGAACTCAAATTGACTGAGAACACAAACATCATTTCACAAGCCTTTTAAAAGTTAAACAATAACTTTATAATTCTTCTTCCTACTAGAATGTACTTTACACTGATATTCAGCTAGTGGCATGCAGTCTATGATTTTAGTAACATTTTTGTTGGATTCTTTATATAAATATAGCATGCAATAGTTTGTTTGTGTGTTAACTAAAATATACCTCCTCACCTTAGCCTCGCCCTTTTGCCATTCATAATTTCTTGGTTGTTTGTAGTTGTATACAACCTAGTCACACAGAGATGAGCCAAACACAAAAGCACAACATAGAGCCGCTGTCAATCACTAGATTCACCCGAAACTCAACCTATGTCCATTGGCATTTCGTAACGGATTCTTTGGACACAAAAAGTCCTCATTGTAGAAACAAACATCCCCTTCGAATGAACACACAGTACCAGTCAAAAGTGTGGACACACCTACTCTTTCAAGGGTTTTTCTTTGTTTTTTCTATTTTCTATGTTGTAGAATAATAGTGAAGACATACAAACTATGAAATAACGCATATGGAATCATATAGTAACCAAAAAAGTGTTAAACAAATCAAAATATATTTTATATTTGAGATTCTTCAAAGTAGCCACCCTTTGCCTTGATGACAGCTTTGCACTTTTTTGGCATTCTCTCAACCAGCTTCATGAGGTAGTCACCTGGAATGCATTTCAATTAACAGGTGTGCCTTGTTAAAAGTTAATTTGTGGAATTTCTTTCCTTCTTAATGCATTTTATCCAATCAGTTGTATTGTGACATGGTAGGGGTGGTGTACAGAAGATAGCACTATTTGGTAAAAGACCAAGTCCATATTATGGCACTCTGGTGCGGGGAGCAGGAATGGACCGTGTAGGACTCATTACACGCACTTGGACTCTGGTGCGGGGAGCAGGAACGGGCCTTACTGGGCTCATGACGCGCACTGGGACTCTGGTGCGGGGAGCAGGAACCGGCCATACTGGGCTCACGATGCGCACCGGGACTCTGGTGCGAGGAGCAGGAACCGGCCGTGCTGGGCTCATGACGCGCACTGGCACTCTGGTGCGGAGAGCAGGAATGGGCCGTGTAGGGCTCATTACACGCACTTGGACTCAGGGGCGGGGAGCAGGAACGGGCTCATGACGCGCACTAGGACTCTGGTGCGGGGAGCAGGAACGGGCCGTACTGGGCTCATGACGCGCACTGGGACTCTGGTGCGGGGAGCAGGAACAGGCCGTACTGGACTCATGACGCGCACTGGGACTCTGGTGCGGGGAGCAGGAACGGGCCGTACTGGACTCACTAAGCGCACTGGACCTCTGGTGCGGGGAGCAGGAATCCTGGAGCATGGAGCAGGAACTGGTCATGCTGGATCCACTACACGAACAGGGATCCTGGAGCGTGGAACAGGGACTGGTCGTGCTGGATCCTCAACACGAACAGGAATCCTGGAGCGTGGAACAGGGACAGGACGTACTGGATCCACAACACGCACAGGAGCCCTGATGCATATAGCCGACACCCCTCTCCCAGGTTGTTCACTCATCCTGGCTTCACCGATGAAGGGAGCTGGAATGTCGTGCACCGGGCTGTGCGCGTGAACAGGAGACACCGCACGCAGAGCCGGCGCAGGATATTTCGGTCCCAACAGGCGCACTGGAGACCTGGCGCGCAGAGCCTGCACCACTCCTCCAGGCTGCACACTCACCCTAGCCCGACAGATGAGTGGCGCTGGAATTGTGCGCACCGGCCTATGCATGCGCACTGGAGATACCGTGCGCACAACAGCATAGCACGGTGTCTGCTCAGTACGACGCACCCTCCAACGCTCCCTCTAAAGAGCACGAGGAGTTGGCTCAGGAGTCCCTCCTGAACCGGCCAACCTCCTCAAGTGCCCCCCCAAAAAAGTTTTTTGGAGCTGCCTTTCGGGCTTCCCAGCCAGGCGAGTTCCAACAAACTTTTTCATCTCCGGGTTCCATACTCCATATAGATCCTCATAATATCGCCGCTCCGCTATCGCTGCTTCCAGCTCCTCTCTTGGACGGCGATATTCTCCAGGCTGATCCCAGGGTCCGTCTCTAAACAAAATCCTCCTCCCAGGTCCAGTACTCCCGGTTCTCTCGCTGCTTGGTCTTTTTACGGTGGGTTATTCTGTCACGATCTTCGGAAAGGACAGACCAAGGCGCAGCGAGGCATCCAGTATACATTCTTTACTAAATACGTAACTGGGAAAAAATAACAAAAACGAACTAAGATCATAACAATAAACATAACATGTCAAAACAACAAATGCTATGAACAAACAATAACCCACAAACTCCTAATGAAAACCCCAAACATATATATGGTTCCCAATTAGAGGCAACGACACTCAGCTGCCCCTAATTGGGAACCATTACCCCAACATAGAAATAGAACACCTAGAACTCAAAAAACCCTTCACCAAAAACGAAACCTAAACACGCCAGCCTAAAACTCTGGCCTGGACGTGACATCAGGACCTGAGCTACAGGCAGTTAGATTTGGGTATATCATTTTAGGCGAAATGTAAAAAAAAAAAAGGGTCGGATCCTTAAGAGGTTTTAAAGTGGATGCTACCATGATTACAGATAATCCTGAATGAATCGTGAATAATGATCAATAATGAAGTGTTAATGAGGTGCTAACATTTATGACAGCAAATTTCAATTTATAAAAACAAAAATGACTGTGTTTTCATCTTTTGAGCTTCTAGTCATGAAATCTATGCAGCCTACTCAATCACTTTTTATAGCTTCTGGCCCATATACAGCATTCCTCACTAAATTCCTATCGGACCTCATAGTCATGGCAGATAATGTTCACATTTTGGTGATTTCAATATTCAAATGGTAAAGTCCACAGACTCGGTGGGTTTTGTCCAACATGGCCTACGCATTGCCACAGTCATACCCTGAATCTAGTTTTGTCCTGTGGAATAAATATTGTGGATCTAAATGTTTTTCCTCATAATCCTGGACTATCAGACCACCATTGCAATCGCATCAAATAATCTGCTCTGACCTCAACCAAGGATTATCAAAAGGTGAGCTATAAATCTTCAGATCACCCAAAGATTCCTAGATGCCCTTCCAGACTCCCTCCACCTACCCAATGACGCTGGACTACAAAAACCAATTAAGCACCTAACTGAGGATCTAAATTGAGCCTTGCATAATACACTAAAATTAAAAACCTTTGTCACAAGAAATTAGCTCCCTGGTATACAGAAAATACAAGAGCCCTGAAGCAAGCTTCCAGAAAATTGGAACGGAAATGGTGCTCCCCCAAACTGGAAGTCTTCCGACTAGCTTGGAAAGACAGTACCATACAATATCAAAAAGCCCTCACTGCTACTCGATTAGCCTACTTTTCCAACCTAACTGAGAAGAATAAAAACAATACAATATTTATTTTGATACAGCCGCAAAGCTAACTAAAAAGCAGCATTCCTTAACAGAGGATGGCCTTCACTTCAGCAGTGATGAAATAATGAATTACTTTTACGAAAATCTCATGATCATTAGAAAGCAAATTATAGACTCCGTATTGAATCTGCGTATTTCTCCAAAACTCAGTTGTCCCGACTCTGCACAAAACTGCCAGAATTTAGGATCAATGGAGACATTCAAGTGTTTTAATCCTGTATCTCTCAACACGTTCACGAAAATAGTCATTGATTTGTCCTCTGACAAATCAATTGTACGTTTTGCTGTTCCTCATTTGTTCCGTTTTAGGACCACTATTGTTTTCACTATAGATTCTACCTCTTGGTGATGTCATTCGGAAACACTTTCAATGCTATGAGGATAACACACAGCTGTACATTTCAATGAAACATGGTGAAGCCCCAAAATTCCCTACCCTGGAAGCCATTGTTTCAGACATAAGGAAGTGGTACTTTTAAACTCGGACAAAACAGAGATGCTAGTTCTAGGTCCCAAGAACAATGAATCTTGATGGTTGACAATGAATCTTAATGGTTGTACAGTCGTCTCAAATAAAACTAAACGACCTCTGCATTATTCTGGACCCTGATCTCTCTTTTGACAAACAATAATATTTAAGGGGCGACACTGTTCCATCTTCATAACATTGCAAAAATCTGAAGGGTTTTGTCAAGAAATTATGCAGAAAATCTATGCTTTTGTCACTTCTAGATTTGACTACTGCAATGCTCTACTCTTCGGCTACCCGGATAAAGCACTAAATAAACTTTAGTTAGTGCTAAATATAGCTGCTAGAATCTTGACTAGAACCCCCCAAAAATGTATCATATTACTCCAGCGTTAGCGTCTTTACACTGGCTTCCTTTTAAGGCTAGGGCTGATTTTAAGGTTTTACTGCTAACCTACAAAGCAATACATGGACTTGCTACTACCTATCTCTCCGATTTGGTCCCGCCGTACATAACTATATGTACGCTACGGTCACAATACGCAGGCCTCCTTATTGTCTCTAAAATGTATAAGCAAACAGCTGGAGGCAGGGCTTTCTTCTATAGAGCTCACATTTTATGGAATGGTCTGCCTATCCATGTGAGAGATGCAGACTCAGTCTTGACCTTTAAGTCTTTACTGAAAACTCATCTCTTCAGTAGGTCCTATGATTGCCCCAAGGGTGCGAAGGTGAACGGCAAGACAACGGAATGACGAGCCACCCTTGCTGTCTCTGCCTGGGCGGCTCCCCAGTCTCCACTGGGATTCTCTGCCTCTGACCCTATTACGGGGGCTGACTCACTGGCTTACTAATGCTCTTCCATGCCGTCCCTAGGAGGGGTGCGTTACGTCGTGCCAGGCTTTTTTGTGCTACAGTATGCTCGACTTGAGTGGGTTGAGTCACTGACTTGATCTTCCTGTCCAGTCTTGCGCTCCCTCGGGCTTGTGTGGCGGAGGAGCTCTCTGTGGACAATACTCAGAATTGTCTCAGGCTATTAAGTTGGTGGTCTGTTGATATCCCTCTAGTGGTGTTGGAGCTGGGCTTCGGCAAAGTGGATTGGGTTATATCCTGCCTGGTTGGCCCTATTCAGGGTTATCGTCGGATGGGGCCACAGTGTCCTCCGACACCCCCTTCTCAGCCTCCAGTATCTATGATGCAATAGTACCAGGGAGGGGGGGGCTACCTATCTGGTGAAATTATCCTGCCTTATCTGGTGTCCTGTGTGAACTTAAATATGTTCCCTCTAATTCTCTCTCCCTTTCTCCCTCCCCTCCTGGAGGATCTGAGCCCTACTGTAGGACCATGCCTCAGGACTACCGGGCCTGATGACTCCTGGCTGTCCCCAGTCCAGCTAGTTGTGCTGCTGCTCCTGTTTCAACTGTTCTGCCTGCGGAACCCTGACCTGTTCACCAGATGTACTACCTTGTCCCGGACCTGCTGTCTTCGACTCTCCCTCTGTTGCTCTCTCCCTTCCACCTTCTATAACGCACCTGCTGTCTCGACCTCCGAATGCTCGGTTATGAAAAGCCCACTGACATTTACTCCTGGTGCTGACCTGTTGCACCCACCCTCTACAACCCCTGTGCTTGTTATTTGACCCTATGAATATCATCTATTAACATTTGAACATCTTTAAGAACGATCTGTCCTTAATGGCCATGTACTCTTATAATCTGCACCCGGCACAGCCAGAAGAGGACTGGTCACCCGTCAGAGCCTGGATCCTCTCTAGGTTCCAGCCATTCTAGGGAGTTTTTCCTTTTTTATTTTATTTAACCTTTATTTAACTAGGCAAGTCAGTTAAGAAAAAATTCTTATATACAATGACAGCCTACAATTTCCTAGCCACCTTGCCTCCACATCTGCATTGCTTGCTGTTTAGGGTTTTAGGCTGGGTTTCTGTATAAGCACTTCGTGACATCTGCTGATGTAAAAAGGGCTATATAAATACATTTGCTTGATTGATTGATTGATTGATTGATGAGTGAGAGAGTTACAGACAAACAAATATCATATCCCCAAGACATGCTAACCTCTCACCATTACAAAAACAGGAGAGATTAGCATGTATTTTTGGTGGGGGGTATGATATTTGTGTGTCTAACTTTTTCACTCATCATTATACGATTCCGTTAGGATTATCCATAATCATGGTAGCATCCACATTAATGTAGAAACATATTATATTATTATTTACAAGTGACTCCAAAATGACACAATACATTATTCACCATTCATTTCTATTGGACACAAAATCATCTGAAACACAAAACAAAACAAAAAGCAAATGCATCCAACACATTTTTAGAGTCACAAGCTCTAAAGGGTTAATCCGATATGGATGAAAATACCATCAAATTAAAGCTGACAGTCTGTACTTTAACCTCATAGTCATTGTTTGATTTCAAATTCAAACTTTTGGAGTGTTTAGCCAAAATAAGAAGAAATGCTTCACTGTTCCAATAATTACGGAGGGCACCCTATGTGGTCTGCATCTTGATTCATGACTGTGTCTTTCAAGTCTTGTATGAGTTTCTCAATTCTCCCACAGTCATAGCTGGCAAAACTAACTGTACCACCCTCTAACTACAATGCCTACTGATGTTGTGTATTGTCTAACTAAACTGCCCTGTTCCTACCTGTTGAATAGCCCTGGTAGGACCACACCTTTTATTCAGTCTGTCAGAGGGACATCAGGGCTGTATTGTTTCTCTCCCACATTCTGTAACTCTCACACTCTACCCCCTCTGGCACTATAGAGTTTAAAGATCCTATGACTCGCTGCCAGCGTCGGTTCCACAGCTATGGCTCTGTTCCATTGTGTTATGTGTACATGGTCAGGACCGGTTTCTGCTGTTTCTGGTAATGCCCCACAGCTATTGGCTTGCCTGGCCACACCCTACCTGACCCAGAAAGGACTCGACTAATAAGCCTAGAGAGGCACCTTTGTTCTACAACTGTATGTAGGTTCAACAGAATACATGTTTTTAAAGAGTAACAATGTTTTCTCTGAGTCTAAATTATAGTTCAGCTGTACTGTCTGTATTTATTTTTTTCAATTCATTAAAGTACTGTCAAAGGGATTACTACCAATTACTGTATTCACGGTTATGTTATAGCTTTTATAGCAATGAGTCACCTTCATCCAATGAGTCACATTCTGAATAAATAAATGGGCGGTTGATTACACAAAACTGTACTATTGACAGTTATTTGTATTTCAATCGTTTTAATTATGCTGTTGCTTACAGTACCTCATCATTTTGCACATGGTATCACACACATGCAGTTGATGAAAGCTAAATAAATCTGGATGCAATGGAATGATACATCACATGCTGTTGTGTGCAAACAGAACTAGATAGCACTGTGAGTGTGAATACAAATCTAAATTAAAATCAACAAGAAGGGAGTTCTATTCAATCTGTATTAAGGAGGTTCAGTGTTACAGTGTGATTGAAATTTAAAGGCAATGTTCCGGCGTTAGCGGAGACTGCATTCACAGTAAACGCTGCATTTGTCGGCTCAATCTGAAAATACCTTTCTATTGTTCAATCTGTAACACTTCAGCAATACAGATTGAATAGAACCCTTAGTCTTTCAGATAAACATACAGCTTAGCATAAGGGTTTCAGATAAACTTGCTACAGAGTACAAAATATAGACTCAAACGAATATACAACACACAGATCTTCCCACAGGCATTGTTCACTTTGATGCCACATTAGGTAATTAACCCTATCCTTTATTAGAATTTACCACTGCTGGACTATTTATATGGTTGAACATTGACTTCCATATGTCTTTCTGTTTGTATAATGACACTTGAGGTGGGATGTCGTTTATAATAAAGACATGATAGAGACAGTCATGACAAAGACAGTCATGACAAAAACAGTCATGATAAAGACAGTCATGATAAAGACAGTCATGATAAAGACAGCCATGATAGAGACAGCCATGATAGAGACAGCCATGATAGAGACAGTCATGATAAAGACAGTAAAGATAAAGACTGCTATAAGCCAGGGAAGAAAGTGCATGCAAGTAATTAATTAACATTGATATAGATTATCGGGTTATAGACATACTGTAGCTGTATGTAGAGTCTTTGTCTTTGTCTTGTCGTCTCCCGTGGATATTTTTTTCTTCACACATACTTCGTACATATTTTTTATGTTTTTAACCTCAATTTCAACATACTCTCCTGCAACCCGCCTCACCCAATGTGGTACGGATCTGCTATTTTCTATACTTTAGAACCGGAACCCCCAACAGCAGCTAGCCAGCTAACTAGCTACTAGCTAATAGTCAATTAGCCACTGCTAGCGGTCATCAGCTAACCTCAGCCTGGTCAACTCCTGCCAGTCTGCACAGCGCGATTTAACCCAGAGCATATTGGACTGCTTTTTCTCTACCATATCGGACTGCTTTTTCTCTACCACATCTCCACATCTCCTGATTCCTACCACAAGCTCTGAACCTTTTAACCTGGATCATCGCAGCTAGCTAGCTGCTATCCGAGTGGTTACTCCTGGCTAACGTCTCTGTCCCGAAGCAAGCACCAGTTAGCCTGGAGCTAGCCTCATGCTAGGCCCACCTCCCGGCTAGCTGAAGAGGTCCATCAGCCAATTTCTTGGGCTACAATACCTATTTTTCCAATTGGCCTGGACCTTTTACTGCCTACTCAAAGCCCTGCCGATCCATCACGACTGGTCTGCCGACGTAACCGTCTGAGGGGGCTTCAACAGACCCTTCCATCGCGACATCCCCCTAAGGCCCTTCTGCTAGCCCCGGCCCGCTAGCTGTCTGAATCGCCGTCTCTCCAGCTCGCCTAGCTACTCACTGGACCCTATGATCACTCGGCTACGCATGCCTCTCCCTAATGTCAATATGCCTTGTCCATTGCTGTTTTGGTTAGTGATTATTGTCTTATTTGACTGTACCATGCCTTAGCTAGCCCTTTTGTTCCAACTCCCACACATGCGGTGACCTCACCTGGTTTAAACAGTGTCTCTCAAAACCTCTCTCATCGTCACTCAATGCCTAGGTTTACCTACACTGTATTCACATCCTACCAGGACCTTGTCTGTACATTATGCCTTGAATCAATTTTTCCGCGCCCATAAACCTGCTCCTTTTACTCTCTGTTCCGAACGCACTAGATGACCAGTTCTTATAGCCTTTAGCCGTACACTTATCCTCCTCCTCCTCTGTTCCTCTGGTGATGTAGAGGTTAATCCAGGCCCTGCAGCGTCTAGCTCCACTCCCATTCCCCAGGCGCTCTCATTTGTTGACTTCTGTAACTGTAAAAGCCTTGGTTTCATGCATGTTAACATTAGAAGCCTCCTCCCTAAGTTTGTTTTGTTCACTGCTTTAGCACACTCTGCCAACCCGGATGTCCTAGCCGTGTCTGAATCCTGGCTTAGGAAGACCACCAAAAATCCTGAAATTTCCATCCCTAACTATAACATTTTCCGACAAGATAGAACTGCCAAAGGGGGCGGAGTTGCAATCTAACGCAGAGATAGCCTGCAGAGTTCTGTTATACTATCCAGGTCTGTCCCCAAACATACTTTTAAAAATCCACCTTTCCAGAAACAAGTCCCTCACCGTTGCCGCTTGTTATAGACCACCTGCAGCCCCCAGCTGTGCCCTGGACACCATATGTGAATTGATTGCCCCCCATCTATCTTCAGAGCTCGTACTGTTAGGTGACCTAAACTGGTACATGCTTAACACCCCGGCTATCCTACAATCTAAGCTAGATGCCCTCAAATTAATCAAGGAACCTACCAGGTACAACCCTTAATCCGTAAACACTTGCACCCTCATAGATATCATCCTGACCAACCTGCCCTCTAAATACACTTCTGCTGATTTCAACCAGGATCTCAGCGATCACTACCTCATTGCCTGCATCCGTAATGGGTCTGGGGTCAAACGACCACCCCTCATCCCTGTTAAACGCTCCCTAAAATACTTCAGCAAGCAGGCCTTTCTAATCGACCTGGCCCGGGTATCCTGGAAGGATATTGACCTCATTCCGTCAGTAGAGGATGCCTGGTTATTCTTTAAAAGTGCTTTCCTCACCATCTTAAATAAGCATGCCCCATTAAAAAAAATGGAACCAGGAACAGATACAGTGGGGGAAAAAAGTATTTAGTCAGCCACCAATTGTGCAAGTTCTCCCACTTAAAAAGATGAGAGAGGCCTGTAATTTTCATCATAGGTACATCATAACTATGACAGACAAAATGAGGAAAAGAAAATCACATTGTAGGATTTTTTATGAATTTATTTGCAAAGTATGGTGGAAAATAAGTATTTGGTCAATAACAAAAGTTTATCTCAATACTTTGTTATATACCCTTTGTTGGCAATGACAGAGGTCAAACGTTTTCTGTAAGTCTTCACAAGGTTTTCACACACTGTTGCTGGTATTTTGGCCCATTCCTCCATGCAGATCTCCTCTAGAGCATTGATGTTTTGGGGCTGTCGCTGGGCAACACGGACTTTCAAAGATTTTCTATGGGGTTGAGATCTGGAGACTGGCTAGGCCACTCCAGGACCTTGAAATGCTTCTTACGAAGCCACTCCTTCGTTGCCCGGGCGGTGTGTTTGGGATCATTGTCATGCTGAAAGACCCAGCCACGTTTCATCTTCAATGCCCTTGCTGATGGAAGGAGGTTTTCACTCAAAATCTCACGATACATGGCCCCATTCATTCTTTCCATTACACGGATCAGTCGTCCTGGTCCCTTTGCAGAAAAACAGCCCCAAAGCATGATGTTTCCACCCCCATGCTTCACAGTAGGTATGGTGTTCTTTGGATGCAACTCAGCATTCTTTGTCCTCCAAACACGACGAGTTGAGTTTTTACCAAAAGTTCTATTTTGGTTTCATCTGACCATATGACATTCTCCCAATCCTCATCTGGATCATCCAAATGCTCTCTAGCAAACTTCAGACGGGCCTGAACATGTACTGGCTTAAGCAGGGGGACACGTCTGGCACTGCAGGATTTGAGTCCCTGGCGGCGTAATGTGTTACTGATGGTAGGCTTTGTTACTTTGGTCCCAGCTCTCTGCAGGTCATTCACTAGGTCCCCCGTGTGGTTCTGGGATTTTGCTCACCGTTCTTGTGATCATTTTGACCCCACGGGTGAGATCTTGCGTGGAGCCCCAGATCGAGGAAGATTATCAGTGGTCTTGTATGTCTTCCATTTCCTAATAATTGCTCCCACAGTTGATTTCTTCAAACCAACCTGCTTACCTATTGCAGATTCAGTCTTCCCAACCTGGTGCAGGTCTACAATTTTGTTTCTGGTGACCTTTGACAGCTCTTTGGTCTTGGCCATAGTGGAGTTTGGAGTGTGACTGTTTGAGGTTGTGGACAGGTGTCTTTTATACTGATAACAAGTTCAAACAGGTGCCATTAATACAGGTAACGAGTGGAGGACAGAGGGGCCTCTTGAAGAAGAAGTTACAGGTCTGTGAGAGCCAGAAATCTTGCTTGTTTGTATGTGACCAAATACTTATTTTCCACCATAATTTGCAAATAAATTCATTAAAAATCCTACAATGTGATTTTCTGGATTTTCTTCCCTCATTTTGTCTGTCATAGTTGAAGTGTACCTATGATGAAAATTATAGGCCTCTCTCATCTTTTTAAGTGAGAGAACTTGCACAATTGGTGGCTGATTAAATACTTTTTTGCGCCACTGTATAGCCCTTGGTTCACTCCAGACCTGACTGCCCTTGACCAGCACAAAAACATCCTGTGGCGTACTGCATTAGCATCGAATAGCCCCTGTGACATGCAACTTTTCAGGGAAGTTAGGAACCAATATACACAGGCAGTTAGGAAAGCAAAGGCTAGCTTTTTCAAAGATACGTTTGCATCCTGTAGCACAAACTCCAAAAAGTTCTGGGACACTGCAAAGTCCATGGAGAATAAGAGCACCTCCTCCCAACTGCGCACTGCACTGAAGCTAGGAAACACAGAGAAATCCACGATAATTGAGAATTTCAATAAGCATTTTTCTACGGCTGGTCATGCTTTCCACCAGGCTACCCCTACCCTGATCAATCCAAAATTAAATCTAGAATCAGCTTCCTATTTCGCAACAATGCATCCTTCACTCATACCCTTGTAAAACTGACTTTCCTACCGATCCTTGACTTCGGCGATGTCATTTACAAAATAGCCTCCAACACTCTACTCAGCAAATTGGATGCAGTCCAAAGCCCCATATACTACCCACCACTGCGACCTGTATGCTCTTGTTGGCTGGCCCCCGCTTCGTATTCGTCGCCAAACCCACTTGCTTCAGGTCATCTATAAGTATTTTCTAGGTAAAGCCCCGCCTTATCTCAGCTCACTGGTCACCATAGCAGCACCCACCCGTAGCACGCGCTCCAGCAGGTATATTTCCCTGGTCCCCCAAAGCCAATTCGTCTTTTGGCCGCCTTTCCTTCCAGTTCTCTGCTGCCAATGACTGGAATGAATTGCAAAAATCACTGAAGCTGGAGTCTTATATCTCCTTCACTAACTTTAAGCATCAGCTGTCAGAGCAGCTTACAGATCATTACACCTGTTCGTAGCCCATCTGCAATTAGCCCATCCAACTACCTCATCCCAATATTGTTATTTATTTTTTTGCACCTTTGCATCCCAGTATCTCTACTTCCACATTCATCTTCTGCACATCTATCACTCCAGTGTTTAATTGCTAAATTGTAATTACTTCGCCGCTACAACCTATTTATTGCCTTACCTCCCTAATCTTACCTCATTTGCACACACTGTATATAGACTTCTCTATTGGGTTATTGACTGTACGTTTGTTTATTCAATGTGTAACTCTGTGTTGTTGTTTGTGTCGCACTGCTTTGCTTTATCTTGGCCAGGTCACAGCTGTAAATGAGAACTTGTTCTCAACTGGGCTACCTGGTTAAATAAAGGTGAAATAAATAAATTTAAAAAATAAAAGTATGTAGGGCTGTGGCGGTCATAACATTTTGTCAGCCGGTTATTGTCATGCAAAAGACTGCCAATCTCACGGTAATTAACCATTAATTGACAATTAACACATTTAGCATCTCCAGGCCTCCAGACATACAAGCCGCAAACAAGCTGCTGATGCGTGCTTTTTGAACATCTACATTTAAAAAAATATACAGTGAGGGAAAAAAGTATTTGATCCCCTGCTGATTTTGTACGTTTGCCCATTGACAAAGAAATGATCAGTCTATAATTTTAATGGTAGGTTTATTTGAACAGTGAGAGACAGAATAACAACAAAAAATCCAGAAAAACGCATGTGAACATTTTTATAAATTGATTTGCATTTTAATGAGGGAAATAAGTATTTGACCCCTCTGCAAAACATGAATTAGTACTTGGTGGCAAAACCCTTGTTGGCAATCACAGAGGTCAGATGTTTCTTGTAGTTGGCAACCAGGTTTGCACACATCTCAGGAGGGATTTTGTCCCACTCCTCTTTGCAGATCTTCTCCAAGTCATTAAGGTTTCGAGCCTGACATTTGGCAACTCGAACCTTCAGCTCCCTCCACAGATTTTCTATGGGATTAAGGTCTGGAGACTGGCTAGGCCACTCCAGGACCTTAATGTGCTTCTTCTTGAGCCACTCCTTTGTTGCCTTGGCCGTGTTTTTTGGGTCATTGTCATGCTGGAATACCCATCCACGACCCATTTTCAATGCCCTGGCTGAGGGAAGGAGGTTCTCACCCAAGATTTGACGGTACATGGCCCCGTCCATCGTCCCTTTGATGCGGTGAAGTTGTCCTGTCCCCTTAGCAGAAAAACACCCCCAAAGCATAATGTTTCCACCTCCATGTTTGACGATGGGGATGGTGTTCTTGGGGTCATAGGCAGCATTCCTCCTCCTCCAAACACGGCGAGTTGAGTTGATGCCAAAGAGCTCCATTTTGGTCTCATCTGACCACAACACTTTCACCCAGTTGTCCTCTGAATCATTCAGATGTTCATTGGCAAACTTCAGACGGGCATGTATATGTGCTTTCTTGAGCAGGGGGACCTTGCGGGTGCTGCAGGATTTCAGTCCTTCACAGCGCAGTGTGTTACCAATTGTTTTCTTGGTGACTATTGTCCCAGCTGCCTTGAGATCATTGACAAGATCCTCCCGTGTAGTTCTGGGCTGATTCTTCACCGTTCTCATGATCATTGCAACTCCACGAGGTGAGATCTTGCATGGAGCCCCAGGCCGAGGGAGATTGACAGTTCTTTTGTGTTTCTTCCATTTGCAAATAATCGCACCAACTGTTGTCACCTTCTCACCAAGCTGCTTGGCGATGGTCTTGTAGCCCATTCCAGCCTTGTGTAGGTCTACAATCTTGTCCCTGACATCCTTAGAGAGCTCTTTGGTCTTGGCCATGGTGGAGAGTTTGGAATCTGATTGACTGATTGCTTCTGTGGACAGGTGTCTTTTATACAGGTAACAAGCTGAGATTAGGAGCACTCTCTTTAAGAGTGTGCTCCTAATCTCAGCTCGTTGAGATTAGAGGGGGTCAAAGAGGGGATCAAATACTTATTTCCCTCATAAAAATGCTAATCAATTTATAACATTTTTCACATGCGTTTTTTCTGGATTTTTTTGTTGTTATTCTGTCTCTCACTGTTCAAATAAACCTAGCATTAAAATTATAGACTGATCATTTCTTTGTCAGTGGGCAAACGTACAAAATCAGCAGGGGATCAAATACTTTTTTCCCTCACTGTATATAAATCAATTGAATATACACCATACTATAAATCCATTATTTATTTTAGGCAGGTCTAAAGAAACAATATGATAAGAAGAAAATGTATTTCAGAAGAACAGAATATGAGTTGGCCTACTATACGTTATCTGCCTATGCGCCATGCCATAGGCTGTAGGCTTGTTCATTTAGCAGGCAAGATATCCTTATAATCCTTATGCTCCCGAGTCTCGAAGCAGTCTAAGGCACTGCATCTCAGTGCTAGAGGCGTCACTACAGTCACCCTGGTTTGAATCCAGGCTGTATCACAACCGGCCATGATTGGGAGTCCCATAGGGTGGCGCACAATTGGCCCAGCGCCATCCGGGTTTGGCCGGTATAGGCCGTCATTGTAAATAAGAATTTGTTCTTAACTGACTTGCCTAGTTAAATAAAGGTAAAATAAAATAATAATAAGTCCCATGCCATTATTTTATATTATATGATTTTAGTAAGAGGAATATAATTTAACTTGGCTGAATAAAATAGAAAATATATTTTTCCCAAGTGTCTATGTTGAGCATGATGAATGATCATTTGAAACAGGTCCTATATGCTAGATTTAGAGTTATTTGGCAACTTTCATTGTGAATGAAACAAACATAAACTCAGCAAAAAAAGAAATGTCCTCACTGTCAAATGCGTTGATTTTCAGCAAATTTAACATGTGTAAATATTTGTATGAACATAAGATTCAACAACTGAGACATAAACTGAACAAGTTCCACAGACATGTGACTAACAGAAATGGAATAATGTGTCCCTGAAAAAAGGGGGGGTCAAAATCAAAAGTAACGGTCAGTATCTGGTGTGGCCACCAGTTGCATTAAGTACTGCAGTGCATCTCCTCCTCATGGACTGCACCAGATGTGTCAGTTCTGCTGTGAGATGTTACCCCACTCTTCCACCAAGGCACCTCCAAGTTCCCAGACATTTCTGGGGGGAATGGCCCTAGCCCTCACCCTCCGATCCAACAGGTCCCAGACGTGCTCAATGGGATTGAGATCCGGGCTCTTCGCTGGACATGGCAGAACACTGACATTCCTGTCTGACAGGAAATCACACACAGAACGAGCAGTATGGCTGGTGGCATTGTCATGCTGGAGGGTCATGTCAGGATGAGCCTGCAGGAAGGGTACCACATGAGGGAGGAGGATGTCTTCCCTGTAACGCACAGCGTTGAGATTGCTTGCAATGACAACAAGCTCAGTCCGATGATGCTGTGACACACCGCCCCAGACCATGACGGACCCTCCACCTCCAAATCGATCCCGCTTCATAGTACAGGCCTCAGTGTAACGCTCATTCCTTCGACAATAAACGCGAATTCAACCATCATCCCTGGTGAGACAAAACCACGACGCGTCAGTGAAGAGTATTTTTTGCCAGTCCTGTCTGATCCAGCGACGGTGGGTTTGTGCCCATAGGCGACGTTGTTGCCGGTGATGTCTGGTGAGGATCTTCCTTACAACAGGCCTACAAGCCCTCAGTCCAGCCTCTCTCAGCCTATTGCAAACAGTCTGAGCACCGATGGAGGATCGTGCATTCCTGGTGTAACTCAGGCAGTTGTTGTTGCCATCCTGTACCTGTCCCGCAGGTGTGATGTTCGGTGTTTGGATGTACCGATCCTGTGCAGGTGTTGTTTTTTTTTACCTTTATTTTAGCAGGTAAGTTGACTGAGAACACGTTTTCATTAACAGCAACAACCTGGGGAATTGTTACAGGGGAGAGGAAAGGGGTTGAATGAGCCAATTGTAAGCTGGGGATGAGTAGGTGACAGTGATGGTATGAGGGACAGCTTGGGAATTCAGCCAGGACACCGGGGTTAACACCTCTACTCTTACAACAAGTGCCATGGGATCATTAATGACCTCAGAGAGTTAGTACACCCGTTTAACGTTCCATCCAAAAGACAACACCCTACACAGGGCAATGTCCACAATCACTGCCCTGGGGCATTGGGATATTTTTTTCCTACTGGCCCTCCAACACCACTTCCAGCAGCATCTGGTCTCCCATCCAGGGACTGACCAGGACCAACCCTGCTTGGCTTCAGAAACAAGCCAGCAGTGGGATGCAGGGTGGTATGCTGCTGGGTGGTATGCCATTACTCATAGTCTGCCACTGCGAGGACGATCAGCTGTCCGTCCTGTCTCCCTGTAGCGCTGTCTTAACCATCTCACAGTACGGACATGGCAATTTATTGCCCTTGCCACATTTGCAGTCCTCATACCTCCTTGCATCATGCCTAAGGCACGTTCACGCAGATGAGCAGGAACTCTGGGTATCTTTCTTTTGGTGTTTTTCAGAGTCAGTAGAAAGGCCTCTTTAGTGTCCTAAGTTTTCATAACTGTGACCTTAATTGCCTACCGTCTGTAAGCTGTTAGTGTCCACAGGTGCATGTTCATTAATTGTTTATGGTTCAAGCATGGGAAACAGTGTTTAAACCATTTACAATGAAGATCTGTGAAGTTATTTGGATTTTTACAAATTATCTTTGAAAGACAGGGTCCTGAAAAAGGGACGTTTCTTTTTTTGCTGAGTTTAGAATGCCTTAGAAATGTTTTTCTTCCTCGTGTAATATGTGGTAGGCTATGTATTGTACAATAGCACAATCATTATTTTAATTCAGGTATTTCTTCCGGCTTGGGCTCATATATAGGTTTACGCAAATGGATAAACTCCAATATGCATATGGATTTTTTTATTGAATCATCACCTTAGAATGCACTGTCCATTTTGTTGTGTTAAGCTTTGAAACAACATCCACAATGACAATTTTTTCCACTCAGTTTCAACCTGTTGTTGAACTTCTTTCTTCATATTGATCAATCACAGTGAGGTGAGTTTTAAAAGCACATACTGTTTTGATGATAAGTGTTTGATGTGATTTTTGAATGCATTTGCGTTGATGTCAGAGTGGTTAGAGGGACAATACAGCTCTGAGTAACAGGCCATTAGCCATCTGATGATCATTAGCGAGTTGATTACTACTAACACATGTCAAGAGTACATAAGAGGAGATTACCGTGACTCAGCAGTCACATAGAATATTACTGCAGTCATGACTCACGAGCTAATACAGCCCTAGGTGTATGCATGTCACATAAAAAAGCTATTTTTATGCAAGTTAACACAAGTTACTTGTGTTGCGATCATCAGTCAGTCCGTCAGTCAGTCACAAGGACACACCCTGCTCTTCAGTGCACCCACATGAAGTTGAACATGTGAACAGCAAAGCCACACCCAGATCTACGGTTGTTTCTACTTGCAGAGATACAATAAAAGTGAAGTGGGGAGGGTTTGTACTGTGAATTAATTAAATCATGTCTGTATAAAGTATAAAGATACAAATGTTCACTTAAAAGCCGAAGAGAAGGATCTGAAAATACTCTATTTTGGTTTTTAACTGGGCATGTTTAATATAACTCAAACTAGTACTGAGCCAAAGTGACCGTCATCCTACAAATACAATGAGAAAACACCAGTGGAGACTCGTCAGAAGAGGAAGGGAAGGACCATCCTACTCATAAAAATAAAATACTGAAACATTTAAAAAACTATACTAAATATATTCACATCACCAAATAACTGATTAAAACACACTGTTTTGCATTGAAGGTCTGCAGTAGCCTCAACAACACTCTCTGGGGTAGCACTATGGTGGACAGCTTTAGCCATCCTCTTCTGGGTACATTGACTTCAATACAGAACCTAGGAGGCTCATGGTTCTCACCACCTTCCATAGACTTCCACAGTAACTATGACTAATTCTGGAGGACTTCCTCCAACCAACCAGAGCTCTTGTTGCATGAACTGACAAGTTGTCCACCCAATCAAAGGATCAGAGAATGAATCTAGTGCTGAAAGTACAAGCTACAGATAGCTAGCACTGCAGTGCATAAAATGTGGTGAGTAGTTGACTCAAAGAAAGACAATAGTTGAACCGTTTTGAACAAATTAATTTATTCAAAAATTAAGGGGAAGCAGCAGGAGAGAGATATATATATTTAGCTGTATTTATTTTTACTTACTTAGCTACTTAATGCTGCTAGCTAATTTAGCCTACTCAAACACCAGGCTCAAATGGAGAGGAATACTATTTATGTTAGTTAGCTGGCGAAGGCTATCCAACACTGGAACTCTTCCAAGTCAAGGTAAGCTTTCGGTTTTATTAATTTATTGCCACTGAGCCCGCCGGTGTAACTGGTAAACTGCTTGATATACACTGTACTGTGTGACTGTAGTGGATTAACTACCGCGTTAGTTCTAGTAGCTATGTTGACTTTAACGTTAGATAATATGGAGACACTGACAGGAGATTGATTGCACCTTAATTGGGGAGAACGGGCTCGTGGTAATGTCTGGTTTTCATGTGTTTGATGCCATTCCATTTACTCTGATCCAGCCATTATTATGAACTATTCTTCCCTCAGCAGCCTCCTGTGATTGACAACAATGTAGAGGGAAGGAGGGGTGATAAATCACAAGAAAAAGAAAAGAAAAAAAAGATATATATATATATATATATATACAGTTGAAGTCGGAAGTTTACATACACTTACAGCCTGACTACACCGCTCCAAAGTTGTGGCAAAATGGCTTAAGGACAACAAAGTCAAAGTATTGGAGTGGCCATCACAAAGCCCTGACCTCAATCCCATAGAAAATGTGTGGGCAGAATTGAAAAGCGTGAGCGAGCAAGGAGGCCTACACACCTGACTCAGTTACACCAGGTCTGTCAGGAGGAATGGGCCAAAATTTACCCAACTTGTTGTGGGAAGCTTGTGGAAGGCTACTCGAAATGTTTGACCCAAGTTAAACAATTTAAAGGCAATGCTACCAAATACTAATTGAGTGTATGTAAACTTCTGAACCACTGGGAATGTGATGAAAGAAATAAAAGCTGAAATAAATCATTATCTATACTATTATTCTGACATGTCACATTCTTAACATAAAGTGGTAATCCTAACTGACCTAAGACAGGGATAGCAACCTGTTCATATTTGACGAGGCGAAGCATCTCCTTTTTGTAGGTCTATTTGACTGTCCTACATATTGTTGTATAAAAGGAGCCTCACGTCCCTACTTGATACAGCCAAACACTTCTGGAGCTGATTACCAGTATAACGATGACTCACCCATGAACTCTAGAATCAACAGAGGCAACTCTTTGCACAGCAAAGTAAATCTAATTCCTCAGTGAATTCTTAACTCAAAGCATTTCACTAACATTGGCTGATACAATAGACCTAGCCTGTTATGTAAGCTCATGGGAGTTTAACTTACTCAAACGTGTTCTCAGAGCAGAAAGGATTATGATTGGTTGCGTCAGGCAACTCTGGAGCTATGTCAGAGTGACCATCGGGTTCTTGGTCACCACCCAGACCAAGGCCCTCGATTGCTCGGTTTGGCAATCGCGGGAGAAGCTCTAGGAAAGGTCTTGGTAGTTCCAAACTTCTTCCGTTTCAGAATGATGGAGGCCACTGTGTTCTTTGGGACCTTCAATGCTGCAGACATTTTTTGGTACCCTTCCCAAGATCTGTTCCTCAACACATCCCTGTCTCGGAGCTCTACGGATAATTCCTTCGTCCTCATGGCTTGGTTTTTGCTCTGACATGTACTGTCACCTGTGGGACCTTATATAGACAGGTGTGTGCCTTTGCAAATCATGACCAATCAGTTGAATTTACCACAGGGTGGATCAATTGAAATAGGATGCACCAGAGCTCAATGTCTCATAGCAAAAGGTCTGAATATGTAAATAAGGCATTTCTGGGTTTTTTTATACATTTGCAATAAAAAATATATAAGCCTGTTTTCGCTTTGTCATTATGGGGTATTGTATGTAGATTAATGAGGGATGAAATTGAATAAGGCGGTAATGTAACAAAATGTGGAAAAAGTCAAGAGGTCTGAATACTTTCCAAATGCACTGCATGTTGCTGTTCTAGTAGCAGCATAAATGAATAGGGAGCATTGCTGCTCTTGGAACAGAACTTTGTTAACCGCAGTAGTTATTGCTGCGCTAAAAGCAGTTTGAGTCAACTTGGTCTTCTGCTGCTCTAAGAGCAGAACTCTACTGTGTTCTCTTGGTGTTGCTGCTCTCTGAGCAGCTCACGTAAACTATCAGTGCTGCTGCTCGACTAGACCTAGATTTTGTCGCTCCAAGAGCAGAATTGTTCAGTGCTATCCTGATGTTTCTGTTCTAGAAGCAGCTCGGGTCAACTATCAGCACTGCCCCCCCCGTGGGACGGTTAAGCTAACGTGCGCTAATGTGATTAGCATGACGTTGTAAGTAACAAGACAATTTCCCAGGACATAGACATATCTTATATGGGCAGAAAGTTTCAATCCTTAATCTAATTGCACTGTCCACTTTACAGCAGCTATTACAGTGAAAGAATATCATGCTATTGTTTGAGGAGAGTGGACAGTTATGTACTTGAAAATGTATTAATTGACCAATTAGGGACATTTGGGCAGACTTGATACAACATTTTGAACAGTAATGCAAAGGTTAATTGTATTAGTCTAAAACTTTGCACGTACACTTCTTCCATTCGCCTAAAGTCCTAAGTGATATGATGGCCTTTCTCTTGCATTTCAAAGATGATGAACAAAATGTAAATAAGAAAACGCATGTTTTTTTCTTTGTATTATCTTTTATGAGATCTAATGTGTTATATTCTCCTACATTAATTTCACATTTCCACAAACTTCAAAGTGTATCCTTTCAAATGGTATCAAGAATATGCACATCCTTGCTTCTGGTCCTGAGCTACAGGCAGTTAGATTTGGGTATATTTTAGGCGAAAATTGAAAAAAAAGGGTCCAATCATAGAGCAGTTGGAGTCAACTGGGTCTTCTGCTGCTCTAACAGCAGAACTGTCAGCATTGGCCATCAACACAGTCAGTACTCCACATTCCCCTTTCCCCCTTTTCCTACATTATTCCCTTTTAATAATGTAAAGTGTGTACTTGTGACCCATGTGAAATGCACTTAAAATAAACTCTGACTTGACTACTAACATGCCATTATTTCCTGACTTTAAAACATACATTACTGAGTTGGTGAAGATCAGAGGACGTATGTTGGGTTGTATTTTTGCTCGTAGAGCTGGGTCAGAGCTGGATGGAGTCAGATGTGAGTGAGGATGCCATGTCTGGACACATCCAGCTCATCATACCGGGGGAGACCCTCATGAAAAAGTACTACTGAATTACTACACAAAACCTATTTGTGCAGTAGTGACAATGTAGAGAGCTGTAGATATTATGTAGTGAATGTGTAGTTTATGCACTACCAAAGATAGACAAGTAGAGGTTTGTAGTTTTCAGTATGAAAACAGTAGTGTTTCCAGTACACGCTTGGAAAAAAAGGTGCCATGTAGAACCTAAAAGGGTTCTTCGGCTGTCCCCATATGAGAACCCTTTTTGGTTCCAGGTAGAACCCTTTTGGGGTTCTACCTGGAAGAGTTCTACCTGGAACCAAAAAGGGTTCTCTTATGGGGACAGTCTTTCTGAACCCTTTTTTCTAAGAGTGTAGTAATCAGGTTGAGATCTTGTACTACTTGATGTTGGTAGTAAATAAGTAGTCAAAACATTTCAGCTTTACTATACAGGCTTATCAGTAGAAATCAGGTAGTTTTTACCACTTCTTTGTATAGTGAATAACACTACAGGCAGACTACACCGGAGCTGCGTTTCAAACTCATAAAAGACACACCCTCCTCCACTTACCCTTGCCTTATGCCCTTCGGGAAATACCCACGGCCATCTTTGTCTTTGGTCCAAATGATTAGCCAAGCAAGGGAAGTTGGCAACATGAGCCCCTCAGCCATCGTTTTTGATCGAGTTTACAATTATGTTCACTCCGGGCCTGAAACGCCCCATAATTCAATTCGCGATGATTGTACATCCGCTAAGAAAAGTCAGACAAAACTTAAAACCAACATCAATATGGAGAAGTCAACATACAAGTGTAAGTAAAAATTCATGTAAATAAGTTAGAAATTGTGCTACTAAAAGTAATGATGTTTTTGTTTGGTTAGCTTTTGGCACATAACTTTCCCTGACATCACACTTATACATTGTAATTTTTGATTTACCTGATATAGCAGGATGGCTAACATTCAATGTCTGCGGATGTGTTGTCTACTAGCCAAGATATGAAATGCAATCATAATTGACTGTAGCGCATATTAGGCACACACAACAGTTCCATGATGACTGAAAACACAACCGTGGGATGAACGAGTGACAAAATTCTGAGCAAGAGCGGTCCATTTAAAATGCATTCATTCTTCTCCCACCCCTTGCCCTGCAAGTGTCAGAAGTGTCCACTTAATTTGAGGGCTAAGGTGAGAGGGTGTGTCTTTTAAGTGTTTGGAATGCAGCCCAGTTCTTCAGTAGTGATCAGTAGTTTTGCAGCTTGTGGCTGCATTTCCTGTGCTTGTGACCACAGAAGAAAGACAAAACAGGAAGTAGTTGGTTGTTGTTAGTTACCTACTGTTTGACCATCCTGAATGTAATCATCTTCTATTCTTCATCATCCTGTCTTTCATAGCCCTTATGCTGGCACCATCCGTAAGTTTAACTTTGCTTTATGTTTTATGAATTTCAAGTCATTGTTTAGCCGTTTATATAACTTATGTGGCCTCTGTTTTCATCATGCTAGCTAATAAGTATGTGTTTTTATGCAAACGTACAGTATTTTCATATTAGTATACTTACCCATTCTTCTTACCTCTTTTGACCTGTTGTCAAGGAGGCCCTGAAAAAGAAAAGGAGAGCCTCACACTCTAGGAGCTCAGATCCAATCATTTTATAACCAACGTTTCGACAGGGTCACTAGTTTATATAGTGTCAAAGGACACACACGTGTCTGTAATTATGACCGGGTTTGGCTTGATTTCATTGGTTGATTTACAGATATAAATAAAACATATAAAAAGCATGAATGAATAACATACAATCATAGATACAATTTGGCTACATAGGCCAACAAACATTTACAATGGATAGCAAAAACACAACAATCATAAGAATGGCTTCAGATCAAAGTCTATGTTGAGACTGTCACGACTTCCGCCGAAGTCGGCTCCTCTCCTTGTTCGGGGCGGCGTTCGGCGGTCGACGTCACCGGTCCTCTAGCCATCGCCGATCCACCTTTCATTTTCCATTTGTTTTGTCTTGTTTTCCCACACACCTGGTTTTCATTTTCCCTCATTACTGTTGTCTATTTAACCCTTTGTTTCCCCCATGTCTGTGTGGGGAATTGTTTGTTGACATGCCTGTTGACGCCGGGTTTGTTGGTCTTCACCCGTGCGTTGTGGCAGCCAGTACTATTGCGTGTATTTTGTACTTTGTGCTGCCTTACTTGGTTTTGGGCATTTGTTTTATGACGTGGTTGTGTTCTGTAATTTTAAACATTGCCTGAGTAAAGTACTTAGTTCACTCATCTCTGATCTCCTGCGGCCTGACTTACCTACACCAGCTACACCCACCGCATGACAGAGACCTCAAAAAGAAAGGAGGACCAAGGCACTCTTCATGTAATTCATTAAAATGCCTGTATTCGTATGGCATGTTCAATGGAAACAAAGTTTAAAAACTCAGATGCTTTTCGGCTGCATGGCCTTCGTCAGGTAGTACAACGAAATGATACGTTGAGACCAAAGGGCAATAATTTAACAATAATTTCTCAAGGTCACCCCCTCTCCTAGTGAGGGTAGCGTGTTCAATGTCGATATAGTGAAGGGACGAAATAGAGTGGTTGGCTTCCAAAAAGTGGGCCGCAACTAGGTACGTCGAGTTGTTGCACCTAATGGTGCTACCGTAAAATGCTCAGAGATTTTCGAAACAGGCGTATGTCAAAGTTTACATGATTGAAATACAATTTGCATTCATATCTATTCCTGTACTGCATGGAGACTTGGCACTGATTATATTATTGACACAGCAACAGTACCTGAGCTCAGTAATCTCTATCAATACAGCTCTGATTCATTGTATTATATCAGCATGCATCTAATAGTTACGGAAGCATATACAGTGACAAAGTATTGGGACAGTGACACATATTTTTTGTTTTGGCTCCGTACTCCAGCACTTTTGATTTGAAATGATATAATGACTATGAGGTTAAACTACTGACTGTCAGCCTTAATTTGAGGGTATTTTCATCCCTATCGGGTGAACCATTTATAAATTAGAGCACTTTTTGTACCAAAAGCATCGGGACAAATTAAAGTGTGTATTAAAGAAGTCAAACATTTAGTATTTGGTCCCGTCTTCCTAGTACCCAATGATTAAATCACGCTTGTACTGTAACTCTACAAACTTGTTTGCTGTTTGTTTTGGTTGTGTTTCAGATAAATTATATTGACATTTTGGTAATTTAGCAGACACTCTTAGCCAGAGCGACTTGCAGTCGATTGTGATATTGGTGATATTGATTTATCATTATCAGATTATCATTATACAATTGAAATTTAATTTTGACAGATATATGCTTCCATAGACGGTAACAGAGCAGTGGTAATTTGGAAACATTTGAATATGCAACAAAAACCTTCATAAACCGGTGTTGACATCATTTCATGATTACATTAATAATAGATATTTGTTTTTTGACCACTTAACAATAGAGCCATTGAACAGACATTAAATAAAGCATATTTCATATTTCAAAAGTTAGCTACAGTACTCTTGACAGGCGACACCACTACACTGTTCCATCTCAAAGCAGCATAACCAACTTTTCAGAGTGTGATGGAAGTTGTTCTTCTCAGGAATGCCAATTGTGAGCCCTGGTTGGCCTTCAATTGTACTTCCTTGATTCTTCATGTCCTCTCTACTTTCTCCTTCTCAAAATGCATTCGAGGAGAAGATGCAAGGGATCTCTCTCTGACCTTCTCCACCAATGCATTTCTAGAAGAAGACGAGGAAATGGACACACAGGATCAATGAAAGGCAAAAGGAGATCCACCACCTGTGTTCTTGGAAGGGGCGGTAAAGGGAGGGGTCACCTGGGGGCATGTGGGAGAGGTGTGGGCCCTCGCAGGCTAAACATGTCCCCACAGGACTAGTGTCGACACGGGGCCTTCCACAAACCAGAGACTGTTCCGCCTCTTTGATCGCCATGGATCGCCATGGATCGCTTGGAAAGGTCAGCTGCTTTCTCAAAGACCCCCTCCACACAGCTGGGGGAAAGAGAGGGAGGAGGGAGGAGAGGAAGATGGACAGAGAAGAGAGAAAACAAGGTTAATAAAGAGATATGGGCCTCCCGAGTGGCGCAGTGGTCTAAGGCACTGCAGTGCTAGCTGTGCCACTAGAGATGCTGGTTCGATTTCAGGCTCTGTCACAGCCGGCCGCGACCAGGAGGCCCATGGGGCGGCGCACAATTGGCCCAGCGCCGTCCGGATTAGGGGAGGGTTTGGCCAGCCGGAATGTCCTTGTCCCATCGTGCAATGTGTCTATGTTTGGGTTTGAGTTGGTTCCCAATTAGAGTCAGCTGTTTGTCATTGCCTCTAATTGGGAATCCTATATAGTTTGTTTTCTCCCCAACTGTGGGTGTGGGTTATTATTTGAATGTTTCGTGTAAGTACCTGTGTACTAATGTGACGGTCTGTTATTTCTTGTTGTTTTTGGACAACATCTAAAGACCTGCATCACTATACTGAGAGTGTTTCCGTTTCAAAGAGGACATATTTGGGTGTTATTAATCAATCAATTAAATGTATTTAGAAAGCCCTAATTACATCAGCTGATGTCACAAAGTGCTATACAGAAACTCAGCCTAAAACCACAAAAGGTAAGCAATGCAGATGTAGAGCCTTTGTTCATGTTTTTCCGGCGTCCCCATACTACACAACGATGATGAGAAAGTGTATTGCTGGTTGTGGTAAGTTTCTCAAAAACAAGTGCGGTTTGTACACTTCTGTACACTTTTATTTCTGTTCTTCACTTCTATAGCATGCCATTTACATCCAAAATACAGATTTGGTTGTACAAAAGTGAACTTCTCCTTTAAAATGTAAAAAACTATGTGTCTAGGACTTGGCTCACTGGGATTATATGCAACATCCCCATGGCGTCTTGATTTGATTTGAAACATACCATCTTCTCAACCTCCCCTGCGTTTGTAGAGCAGGCCCAGGTGTTTGAGGGTGTAAGCCGGGGGGACACAGTTTAACATAACGACATGATCAAAATCATTGGATGTAGCGAGTATGGCGCCGGAGGGGATGGCTGCTGTTTTACGGGCTCTTAACCATCTGTGCTATTTCGTTCGTTTCTTCGCGTTGTTTGTAACTTATTTTTTCATATATCTTGTACATAATATTGCTGCTACCATGTCTTATGACCAAAAATAACTTCTGGAGGTTGGGCTGCCTTCTGAAAATTCATAGGCGAGTTAGTAAACCTCCACTACCATCTGTTCTATTGGCCAATGTGCAAGATTATTCTACCAACGGGACATTAAAAACTGTAATATCTTATGTTTCACAGAGTCGTGGCTGAACGATGACATGGAAAATATAGTGCTGGCGAGATTTTCCATGCATCGGCAAGACAAGGAAGCTACGTCTGGTAAGACGAGGGGCAGGTGTGTGTCTATTTGTCAATAACAGCTTGTGCTCAATGTATAATATTAAAAAAGTCTAGAGGCATTGCTCGCCTGAGGTAGAGCACATAATGACAAGCTGTAGGCCACACTATCTACCAAGATATATATTATTCATAGCCATCTATTACTACCACAATCCGATACTGGCACTAAGACCGCACTCAACGAGCTGTATAAGGCCATAAGCAAACAAGAAAATGCTCATCCAGAAGTGGCGCACCTAGTGGCCGGGGAAATTTAATGCGGGCAAACTTAAAGCCGTTTTAACTCATTTCTACCAGCATGTCACATGTGCAACCAGAGGGAAAAAAACTCTAGACCACCTTTACTCCACATACAGAGACGCGTACAAATCTCTCCCTCACCCTCCATTTGGCAAATCTGACCATAATTATATCCTGATTCCTGCTTACAAGCAAAAACTAAAGCGGGAAGTACCAGTGACTTGCTCAATACCGAAGTGGTCAGATGACGCGGATGCTACGCTACAGGACTGTTTTGCTAGCACAGACTGGAATATGTTCCGGGATTCATCCAATGGCATTGAGGAGTATATCACCTCAGTCGTCGGTATCATCAATAAGTGCATTGACGACAACGTCCCCACAGTGACCATACGTACATATCCCAACCAGACGCCATGGATTAGAGGCAGCATCCGCATCGAGCTAAAGGCTGGAGCTGCTGCTTTCAAGGACCGGGACACTAATCCGGACGCTTATAAGAAATCCCGCTACGCCCTCAGACGAACCATCAAACAGGCAAAGCGTCAATACAGGATTAAGATTGAATCCTACTCCCATTGTTCTCTGCAGATCCTCTCAAGCTCTGTCAGATTAAATAGAAAACAATTACTTATAGAGTTAGTGTGTGTTGTGGCATACAGTCGAAGCAGGCGGTCTCCCTCATGAAAAAGTACTGCTGAATTACTACTGATCACTACTGCACAATATCTACACAAAACCTCTGTATGATGAGCTGGATGTATTCAAACACGGCGTGCTCACTCACACCTGACTCCATCCAGATCTGACCCAGCTCGTTACATGCCTAGGAGAAAAAAGATGACCCAACGTACATCATCTGATCATCACCAACTCAATAATGAATGTTTTACAGTCAGGAAATAATGATATGTTAGTACTCACGTTTAGTTTAAGAGTTTTATTTTAGGTGCATTTCACATGGGTCACAAGTACACAACATCATTAATAGGGAATAAAATAATGTAGGAAAATGGGGAAAGAAGACCGTGGAGTACTGACTGTGTTGATGGCCAGTACTGACAGTTCTGCTCTTAGAGCAGCAGAAGACCCAGTTGACTCAAACTTCCCTTAGAGCAGCAAAACTGTTAACTATCAAGCAAAAAACATAAGTCACAAAACAGGTCTGCCCCACCTGACCTGAATGATGGGTTGCCACTGCGCCTCCTCCCACCTACTCCTTCTTTTTCATTGGTTGCCTGATGCAACCAATCATAATCCGTTCTGCTCTGAGAACATGTTGGAGTAAGTGAAATTCCCATGAGTGTTATGCTCATATAATGTAGGGCACAGTATGTGTGTTGGCCTCATCCACTCTGCAAAGGTGTTTCTTTTCAGCTTTTTAGAGGACAGCAACGGACCCTCAACTATGATATCAGTGTGCTGGAATGCATTGACATCTATATTTAATCAACAGCCAAATGTATCATGTAGTGTCAGGCCTACAGAACTTGCATCATGTCGTAGGCCTACAGAACATGAACTTTAAACGTGTCATAGAGTACAGAGAACATACATGGCTTGTGGTCCAGGGAGTAAAATAGCTTTATAATGGCTGATGGTGCAAGTAATATTTTCCCTGATGTCACTTATGTAACTAATAATCTGTTTCCACTTTACTCACTTTTAATTGGGCTGGCCAAAGATGTATAAATGAGAGACCTGCCACCTGGTGGCAATGAATGGAACAACAGGAAAAACATATTATAGAAATAATATTCAATTTGCCACATGATAGAGCCATATAAGAGTTATAAGATAACATGAGTAAATGACATCAGTTATCATTCAGCTGATGCAATCCTGTCAGAAGTGAAATATTACAGTATGCGACCATGCCATTATTTATATAGACAAGGTTTGAACCCCCTTCATCAGGGGTATGTGGTCCAGGGGTATGTTTGGTCCGTTACCGCTTCACCAGATTCCAGAACTATATGGCCTTCTCAGTTAGTTTATATCCTGGACCTTCTCATCAACTGAGGTGGACACCACCTTCCCATCCACCATCTCCTCCACGATCACCCTCACCCGCTTCTGCATGTGTGGATTATACTCTGTGGAAAGGGCCACAAAACAGGAATTCATTCATTCATTAATTGTGTGTATTATGGGGAACAACACTTGATTCTTTCATTGATTCATTTGTTTTATTAATTATTCTCTGCTTGCTCACCTTCCACCACTTTCTGGACTTGTTGTTCTTCCTGGTCCTTCTCGACCACAATCACTTTCCTGACCTCCTGTCTGGTCTCCACATGCTTACTGGAAGACACACAGGGGAAGAACACTCACGGTCAGCTAAACTCACCAACACACATCTTGATCTGCTAGTTTGCAATCAGTGGTGTAAAGTACCTAAGTAAAAATACTTTATAGTACTACTTGCAGTGGCAAGAAAAAGTATGTGAACCCTTTGGAATTACCTGTTCTGCATAAATTGGTCATCAAATCAATTTGATCTGATCTTCATCTAAGTCACAACAATAGACAAACACAGTGTGCTTACACTAATAACACACATCTTATTGTATTTTTCTTGTCTATAATGAATGCATCATTTAAACATTCGCAGTGTAGGTTGGAAAAAGTAGTCCGATGTGTGAAGAAAAAATAGCACAACACACCAACATCAAAACCTCATCCCAACTGTAAAGTATGGTGGAGGGAAGCATCATAGTTTGGGGCTGCTTTGCTGCCTCAGGGCCTGGACAGCTTGCTATCATCGACGGAAAATTGAATTCCCAATTTTATCAAGACATTTTACAGGAGAATGTAAGGCTATCTGTCCTCCATTTGAAGCTCAACAGAAGTTGATGCAATAGGACAACGACCCAAAACAAAGAAGTAAATCAACAACAGAATGGCTTCGACAGAAGAAAATACGCCTTCTGGAATGGCCCAGTCAGAGTCCTGACCTCAACCGGATTGAGATGCTGTGGCATGACCTCATGAGAGCAGTTCACGCCAGACATCCCAAGAATATTGCTGAACTGAAACAGTTTTGTAAAGAGGAATGGTCCAAAATTCCTCCCGACTGTTGTGCAGGTCTGATCCGCAACTACAGAACATTTTCAATTGATGTTATTTCTGCCAAAGGAGGGTCAACCAGTTATTAAATCCAAGGGTTCACATACTTTTCCCACCCTGCACTGTGAATGTTTACACGGTGTGTTCAAAAAAAAAATCATAATAATAAATAAAGCCATGAAAACGTCTAATTGTTTGTGTGTTAGTTTAGTTTAAGCAGACTGTGTTTGTCTATTGTTGTGACCTAGATGAAGATCAGACAACATTTTATGACCAATTTCTACAGAAATCCAGGTATTTCCAAAGGTACTTAACTTTACTATTTATATTTTTGACTACTTTTACTTCACTACATTCCTTAAGAAAATATTGTACTTTTCCTTGACACCCAAAAGTTCTCATTTTGAATGCTTAGCAGGACAGGAAAATAGTACAATTCACGCACTTATCAACCAAACATTCCTGGTCATCCCTACTGCCTCTGATCTGGCAGACTCACTAAACCAACATGCTTTGTTTGTAAATTATGTCTGAGTGTTGGAGTGTGCCCCTGGCTTTCAGTAAATAAAAAAAACAAGAAAATGGTGCCATCTGGTTTGCTTAATATAAGGAATTTGAAATTATTTATACTTTTACTTTTGATACTGAAGTATCTATTTAACCAAATACTTTTAGACTTTTACTGAAGTAGAATTTTACTGGGTGACTTTTACTTTTATTTGAGTTTTTTTCTATTAAGGTATCTTTACTTTTACTCAAGTATGACAGTTGGATACTTTTTCCACCTGTGTTTACAATGAGGTGCCAATAAACAGCTGTCATCCCCCTATCCAATCCCTTCCCCTCCCTCTCTTTCCTGCCCCTCCATTATCCCCTCTCACCTGAGTCCCTCTCCATCCAACAGCCTCCTGTACTCAGCGATCTCCATCTCCAGCCTCATCTTGATGTCCAGGAGGATCTGGTACTCGGAGGCCTGCTGCTGGATGCTGACGTTGAGCTGCTGCAGCTCCTCCTCCAAGCTGTTGATATGAACCTGCAGCTGAACCAGCTGGGAGCCGTGGCGGCCGTTTATATCAGCGACGCTCTGCTCCAGGTACCCCTTCTAGAAATGTGTTTATGTTTGTAAAGGATGAAGAAAATGGAGAAGGAAAGAAGGAGAGGGTGTATAAAGAGGGAGATGAAGAAGGGTAGAGATAGTTAGATTGGTGTGCATGAAGGTGTTAGAACACCTTGACATTAGACCACTGTGGAGGTCTGAAAACATCTAACAAACCTTGATTTTGGAGTGTAATGTTCCTTTAAGACCTAAAGGAATTCCATATTTTAGGAACAGCGGTAGGGTAAAGGGAAATGCTATATGTTTAGGGATGCTGATTCACTAAGATGGTTTGACATCATACCTGAGTGAGCAGGCCATGCAGTTCAATCTCCAGGCTCTGGAAGGTCCTCTTCAGGTCGGTCACCTGAGACTGAGAGGTTTTCACCTCTGTGGTGCTGGTTGTGATCTGGCTCTGAAGCACCTCCACCTGACACACACACACACACACAACCTACTGGTCAAAAGTATAGTACCACTTCACAAAATACATGCCTATTGTGCCTTCCACAAAACACATTTAGGAATCCGGGACCACACCCTTCGAGGCCCCATGTCCTATTTTCAGGTTGTCTCACCTTGCTCTCGAACCACTTGGCAGCATCTCTCTGGTTCTTCGCCACCATGCCCTCATACTGGGTCCTCATCTCCTCCAGCACCTTGCTCATGTCCACTGAGGAAGCACAGTCCATCTCCACATTCACAGCACCACACTGCTGCGTCCGCATCAACTGCATCTCCTAACAACAGGAAAAGGGGGACAAATTGAGCTATAATACCTGGGATTTGTAGTTTACTCATACACAAGGAAGGGCAAAAGCACCTGAAACAATGATTACTGTATATTTGAGCACTAACAGTGAAGTTGCCCTAGATTTGTTGTGGGTGAGTTTTGCCCCCTTGTGGCCAAACATGGAAATGCTTCAAACTCACTGAGAATTAATAAATACATTCAAGTGCAAAACATTACAAAAACTACAGGGGAAGCCATTGTGTCCAAATGAAAAACCACATGTGGCTGTCCTGGCCCATTGACACTTCAGACAACAGCACCTGCGTTAAGACTTGAGTGTGTGAGGAGAAATGAGGAGGTTACCTCCTCGTGGTTCTTTCTGAGGTAGACCAGCTCCTCCTTCAGCACCTCAATCTGCATCTCCAGGTCTCCTCTGGTGAGTGTAAAGCTGTCCAGCACTCCTCTCAGACGAGCCACATCCCCTTCCATAGTCATACGCATGTTAGCCTCCGTCTCTAACCTATAGGGGTTGAGGAGAGAAGAGAGGTTGAATAGTTCCTTCTCACAAAAAAAACAAGATGCAACTTGCCCAACCATAAACTGGTCCATAGCCCCTGCCTACCCCCGTAAGCATTTCTGTATATCTGGGAGGATTGGATCTACTCAATCTTGAACCTATAGGCCAAAGCTACAAACAGAAACAGTACACTCACAGAGGCTGTGTACAGTACAAACAGGAAGTGCACCTACTTCATCTTGAAGTCCTCAGCTGCAAGTCTGGCATTATCCACCTGCAGGATGATCTGAGAGTTCTCCACAGACTTGGCATGGATCTAGGAACAGGAGGACAGCCACAGTCAATGGAATGTAATAATAATGTCAACTACGTATGGGATATCATGTGTTTAGATCAGCAGATCTGGTTCATGTCTACTGTTCATTCATATACAACAGGACACAGTTTTTTGACAATCAACAAGATAAATACTGAGACACAATAGGAATTATACCTCTAATCTATCACTTATCTACAATGCCTTCGGAAAGTATTCAGACCACTTGACTTTTTCCACATTTTGTTACTTTACAGCCTTTTTTTTTGCAATCTGCACACAATACCCCAAAATAACAAAGCGAAAATGGGGTTTTGTAAGAAAAAAACAGAAATACCTTATTATATAAGTATTCGGACCCTTTGCTATGATTATAGAAATTGAGCTCAGGTGCATCCTGTTTCCATTGATCATCCTTGAGATGTTTCTACAACTTGATTGGAGTCCACCTGTGACAAATTCAATTGATTGGACATGATTTGGAATGGCATACAGCTGTCTATATTAGGTCCCACATTTGACAGTGCATGTCAGAGCAGAAACCAAGCTATGAGGTTGAAGGAATTGTTTGTAGAGTGCAGAGACTGTCTTGAATGTCCCCAAGAACACAGTGGCTTCCATCATTCTTAAATATTTTGGAACTACAAAGATTATTCCTAGAGCTGGCCACCCAGACAAACTGAGCAATCGGGAGAGAAGGTCCTTGGTCAGGGAGGTGACCAAAAACCTGATGGTCACTCTGACAGACCTTCAGAGTTCCTCTGTGGAGATGGGAGAACCTTCCAGAAGGACAACCATCTCTGCAACACTCCACCAATCAGGCCTTTATGGTAGAGTGGCCAGACGCAAGTCACAGCTCAGTAAAAGCTACATGACAGCCCGCTTGGAGTTTGCCAAAAGGCACCTAAAGACTCTCAGACCATGAGAAACAAGATTATCTGGTCTGATGAAACCAAGAATGAACTCTTTAGCCTGAATGCCAAGCATCACGTCTGGAGAAAACCGGGCACCATCCCTACAGTGAAGCATGGTGGTGGCAGCATCAAGCTTTGGTATGTTTTTCAGCGGTAAGAACTGGGAGACTAGTCAGGATCGAAGCAAAGATGAACAGAGAAAAGTACAAAGAGATCCTTGATGAAAACCGGCTCCAGAGCGCTCACGACCTCAGACTGGGCGAAGGTTTACCTTCTAACAGGACAATGACCCTAAGCACACAGCCAAGACAATGCAGGAGTGGCTTTGGGACAAGTCTCTGAATGTCCTTGAGTGGCCCAGCCAGAGCCTGGACTTGAACCCGATCGAACATTTCTGGAGAAACCTGAAAATAGCTTTTCAGCTAAGCTCCCCATCCAACCTGACAGAGTTTGAGAGGATCTGCAGCGAGGAATGGGAGAAACTCCCCAAATAGAGGTGTGCCAAGCTTATAGCGTCATACCCAAGAAGACTCAAGGCTGTAATCGATGCCAAAGCTGCTTCAACAAAGTACTTAGTAAAGGGTCTGAGTACTTATGTAAATGTGATATTTCCATTTTTCTTTTTCTTTTTATACATTTGCTAGAATTTCTAAAAACCTGATTTTGCTTTGTCATTATGGGGTATTGGGTGTATATTGTTGACGGGGGGGGGAAACGATTTGATCAATTTTAGAATAAGGCTGTAACTTAACAAACTTCTTAGGGATCAGTGGTGCGCTAGCGCCCCAATCCCGACACTACCAGGTGAAATGCAAGGCACCAAATTCAAAATCCAAAAGTTGAATTATTAAACATCCACCAATATACAAGTGTTTCATACTCATCAAAAGCTCTGTTTCTTGGCAATATCACAGCGTTGTCAGATTTCAAAAAGGCTTTATGATGAAAGCAGCACATTTGATTGTTTGAGGGTAGCACCTCACATATTTTTCCCATAGCCATGAATTGATTAGCCTTCACGGTTCACACAACAGATTTCACAGCGAAAACAAATCCTTTACCCGTTGAAGAACTTCTGCTGAGGTCTTCCTAAGTGTCCAACGAAGACAATCCATGGTTCTTTTGTTAGAAAAAGTAATGTATTTTATCCATAAATCTCCATTTGGTTCGCGCGTTATAGTCAGAAACTACAGCCTCCACTACTCCATTGAAACATGAATAGAACTCGTTCAACTTATACCTATAAACTTGTCCAAGAACAATCAAACATAGTTTTAATTGTATCCTTAGGAACACTTTTACGTATATTTACTATAATAATTCAACCGGAATATAAACTGAGCTATAAGAACGGAAAAAAACACAGAGCGCGCCTTTTCGGGAGCGCGCGATCTCTTCTGTTGACATTGAAGGGGACACTTCCTGTTTTCCTCTTCTTCTCTGCTCTAAAGCATCCAAAACAAAACTTAACACTGTCTCGAGACTGTTGACATCCAGAGGAAGCGATAGGTACTGCATTCATATGCCCTTATATGGGCATTTTCATAAGGGAGGGGTTCCAAATGAGGCACTCTGTCAAAACCACTTTTTCCAGGACAGAAATTCCTTGGGGTTTCGCCTGCCATATCCGTTCTGTTTTACTCACAGACAAATGGTTAACACTTTTAGGAAATTCAGAGTGTTTCCTATCCAATGGTACCAAATATGTGCATATCCTATTTTCTGGGCCTGAATGAGAGGCATTTTACTTTGGGCACGCCAAGCTCTCCAAAACGGTCACCTCATGCACTGCTCCCTAAGAAGTTCAAAATTTGGAAATTGTCAAGGGGTCTGAATACTTTCTGAAAGTCACTAGAATGAATTACAGGGCAATCTTATTTCACAAACCTGTTGGCATTTTCTCAATCCTATCCCCACCTCCCTTCCCACTGGGCACAGACGTCAATTCAACGTTTATTCCACGTTGGTTCAACAGAATTACATTGAAATGACATGGAAACAATGTTGATTCATCCAGTGTGTGCCCAGTGGGTTGCTACATTAAAGCTACATTACCTAGAAGTACCTTGTTGTGGATGTCTGTGATGGTGGCATAAAACCCACTGAGGTCCTTCTTGTGAGTCGGTGATCTCATCTCGTAGAACTCTTTGATCTGCAACTCCAACTTGCTATTGGCTGCCTCTAGAGAGCGCACCTGTGTACACAGGGAGTGGAGGGATCCAGTTCAGTTCAGTTCATGGGTCTATCCGAAATGGCACTCTATTCCCTATATAGAGCACTACTTTTGACCAGAGCCCTATGGGCCCTGTTGTGCACTACATAGGGAATAGGATGCCATTTGGGGAACATCCCATCACGTTATGCGAGTCTGAGCACTCCCATTAGATAATCCCCAACATATTGGAATTTTAAATAAATTATCAAATCCTGCCTTGTCCTCAACAGTGGTTAAAGTACTTAAGTAAAAATACCTTAAAGTACTACCTAAGTAGTTTTTGGGGGTATCTTTACTTTACTTTACTATTTATATTTTTGACAACTGTTACTTTTACTCCACCACATTCCTAAAGAAAATAGTGTACTTTTTACTCCCTGACACCCAAAAGTACTCATTACAGTTTGAATGCTTAGCAGGACAGGAAAATGGTCAAATTCACACTATTATCAAGAGAACATCCCTGCTGCCTATGATCTGGCGGACTCACTAAACACATGCTTTGGTTGTAAATTATGTCCGAGTGTTGGAGTGTGCCCCAGACAATCAGTACAAAAAATGAAAATAACTAATTGTGCCATCTGGGTTGCTTAATATAAGGAATGTGAAATTATTTACACTTTTACTTTTGATACTAAAGTATATTTGAACAATTACATGTTATTTTGATACTTAAGTATATTTAAAACCAGAGAGTTTTGGACTTTTACTGAAATAATATTGTACTGGTGACTTTCACTTTTACTTGAGTCATTTTCTAATAAGGTCATTTATGACAATTGGGTAGTTTTTCCACCACTGGTCCTCATGATGTATTTAGGAACGTGTGTTTATGATAGTAATACAGGTGTGTCTTTTAATAATAAGGAGACTTATCCTTATCCTTGGAGCTTTACAGGCAAACTATAGTCTACTGTTTCTTCTCAATAGCAATTTTACAATTAGAAAAGTTAATGGTGGAATAAATCGTTTTTAAAAAGTTACAAGTTAAGTAGAAATTGTTTATATATATATATATTTTATAGGGTCAATTTACTGTAGCCTACTGTATTATCACATTTAATTGAACATTGTGGATAGTATTGATGAAAGGGGTTATTTAAAACAAAAATGCTTTATAACAAAGATTAAAGATCACTCTAATAAAACAATTCTGTTTCATCGACTATGTAGTGTTTTGAAAAGAGTTATCACTCTGCCTTGTCTTTCGGTCTCCATAATCTGGGCTGTGCGTAATATCCAACAGCGCGCGTAATCTCCATCCACTTTCCCCATCACTCGTCCTTACCTTTTCCAGGTAGGTGGCCAAACGATCGTTCAGATTCTGCATGGTATGCTTCTCGTTGGCAACAATATTGATCTGGCCTGGCCGTCCACAGAGAAAGAGGATTGAGAGATACGGGTGCCGTATCCCCCGGCACCTCCATATACACTCGGCGCGCGACTGCTCCCAACAGAGGACACGCTCATACGGGACCTACCGTCTCCCAAACCGCTAGAAAACTGCATCCCACCGGACCAACTGAGGCCACTCGAACCGACACCGCTACGTGAGCTGTATCTACGGCTACTACTGCGACTGGCTACAATGGACATGGCGAGAAATCTGGCGATGCGTCCTGGGAGGTTAAAGTGCGTTCTTCAGAGTTGGAGGCGACAGGTAAAATAACCCCTTTTGTGTCCTCGATCTTTTTATACAGTTGGATTAAGAATGATTGACTGCGTCACCATTATTCCTTGGATTGAAGGTATATCTAATTGTTTTGCTCAGTGGGTGGGTGCAGGGCTTTCAACAACTATGCAACAAGAGATATCAAGTTACAAAGGACTTCTAAGGAAATGAACAGTAAAGGTTGTGGTTTATGAAGGCCAGTGTGTTCGACAGGTATAAACTGGCAAGTCAGACAGCTTGAGAACATTACTGGATGTGTTTTGTAAAAGCTAACATTCCATGGTTTCAGACATCCATTCTCAATTACATGTTGGTTTGTTTACTGAAATTGGCATTTTTTTTAAATATATTTTAATATATCATTGTCAAGGATTTGTAGGTTAAATATTGTATGTGTTATTATTTAACCAAACTAAAATGTTGCACCAAGGCACTCCATCACTTACATTTGATGATTTTCCATCATTTTATCCTTTGAAAAGATGGTCAGTAACAGTCCTTTTTGAGATGTAGATAACCACTATAAACTGTTCATCAATTCAACACATTCAATGTTGTTACTTTGTCTACTCAGTAGACTTGATCTCAGATTAGTTGGTTTGGATAGTGTGTTCATTCATTGTCAAAGATGTGTAGTAGGTATTCTTACTATTTTGCTCTAAGCCACTTTGATGATTTTCTCATTCTTTCTTTCTGAATTCAGATGTACTGTTCAGTAACTATACCCTTATTTGAAATATGAATAAACCTCATAATTCCTCACATTCCATTTTGCCTACTCAGTACTTGCTCTCAGATGTTGGTTTGGATAGTGTGTTTTATTCAAAGGAAAAGTGTATGCAAAACAGCCAGAAAACAGGCTGAATAAATTTAACAGTTTCATTCCAAACGGTCTACAGTATATCCATTTTCAGAAATGTTGGTAAATTAGCTGTAATTGTTTAAAGAAATTATGAAAGAGATTGCTGTTTTTTCACTATCTAATGTGTCTATTGAGGTTATTCAACGACAGACATGTATTTGTTACTACTGTTAGGTTTCACACAGTCAAATATAACAAATAAATACATTTTTCATAAGGAAATGTACAAATGGTACATTTGTGACATCAATATGAAAAAATATTTGACAAAAAAAAAATATTCAATATGAGATCTGTATATAGAATGTTTACATTTGACATTTTAGTCATTAGCAGATGGTCAGACCATGTAAAGACAGTTATGTAATCAATGGTCAAAGTTTACTTTTTTAATTGGGGGTATGGCAGTTTATTTCAAATCAGTATTACAATACTTTTTACAGTGTTTCAATCTGAAGGAAGTATGGTTTGAAGTGACTGAAATGCATCAGAAAGGTATTTGGAAGTTTAAAAGATCATCAGGCAATCATTTTTCATGATCTTCTGTGTAGAATAAAACATCATCATTGATGTTCTTTTCCCCCCAGTCTGATATAGTGCCTGGTCTTGTCCACTCTGTTCTAATTGGGCTTGTGGGCATTGTAGAGGGAAACATAAAACATGTATGTGTTCCTGAGAGTTGTCTTTCAGTGACGGGGTCATAATATTTTGTAGCTTAAACCATTCAAAAGATAGTCACATTTTTAGGAAGAAAACAGAAACCGCTCTGTTTATTATTAACACCACATCTAGCGGCTACTGTGCAAGAGTTTATTGACGTAACCCCGGTTCTATGAACCAAGCGCAATTTCTTTTTTTTCAGAGTTTCTCTCCCCATTTTTTAAGCAGGCGACTCGTAGTTTGGGAAATGCTGCCATGACATTTCCTACAGGTTTCCTCCTGGTTCTATTCAAAGTCAAGTTCTCAGAACGTTCAGAGAAGGTTAAGAAACAAAGTTCTTCTGTGAGAATTTCAGTATTTCAGCATTACTTTTTCTGCAGGTTTACTCGTGTTCTCAGAACATTAAGAAAACTTTCCATAAAATCCATAAGAAAACATGAGTAACATTTGAAGAACGTTCTAAGAATGTTATTTAAAAACATATACATTCCGTTCTTAACATAAACAAAAATTCTCTCTATTATCTATCTTGTTAAGTGTGCTCAGGTGTGTTGGCCTCGCCCACTAATTGGCCACAACTGATCTTAATGAGTGCTTGTTTCCTTTGAAATAGGGTCCGTTTGAATGAACAAAAATTAACTTGATATGACAAAAAACCATGCTAGCTCCATCCTGGTGGCGCAGTGGACTAATTCAATGGATATAGCAGAAAATCATTGGTTAAAATCTCTCAGATGCCATGCCACAATAAAAAAATAAATGTGTTTGCATGATTAATACCTAAGTAAATTAATTTATATCTGTGCTTGGAGTTCACAACAACTAAACTAGCAGTGTAGTTTAAAGTATTATTGAAACTAACATGTTCTCAGAACATTATTTAATTACCTTCAAATAACCTATAATTTCTGTTCTCAAAACATTAATAAAACCTCCCAGGAAAACATTCAGGAAACCATAGTAAAACGTTCTCAGAACCTCTCTGCAACTGAAAAATGTATGTTCCCAGAATAGGAGAATAATTCCCTTTCGTTTAAAAAACTGTCCGTTTTAACAGTCAGAAAATGTATGGCTTTCTTCCCAGAAGCCAAAAACGTAAGTTCCCACAACTTCCAAGGAAACAAATGTGCTAGCTGGGATATCACAGTCAAATATACAGGATAAGAACATTCTATTCCAGCTAAACAATGGATTTATAGCGTTTTGCAACAACAATAAAAACAAGTGTTTCTAAAATCTAGGAATGAAACATCTGAGAACAGTAATATTTTACAAACACATGAAACATTTTGGAAATAAACTTTTCAAATACATCTCCATGATCAAATCAAATTATTTCTGCTGATGTACAGTAAAGATGGACCTTTACTTTCCTACATACTGAGGCTGGATTTCAGTCAAATATGTATGTTTACGCACTCTTTGTTTAATAAAAACTGCCCAAGCTCACACTAATTCTTAAAACCATCAAGCATCAACCTGTTAGATGAGTCTGTAGTTAAATTTTTACAGTAGTGAAAAGTAGGATTTTATTTGATCATAGGGAAATTAGCTGATGTGTAAGCACTGCAAGGTAGGTTAGATTGAATTGAGGCCTGCCTCTTTCCATGTAATGATGATGAATGAGTTTACCTTCTCAGAGCATGAACAGACACATCCCCAGGGCCATTTCACCTGAACAAAAATCATCAGTGACGAGAGGTATTTCCAGGGAAACCAATTCCCCATTGCGTGCCTAATCGCTTGGCAGGCCTTCTGCTATTTCTATTGTTTTCTTTGGTTCTATTATCACAGGTAGAGATGTTCTGCCTCGATTAGCGTAAGACGATAACAAAAGCGAAAGAGTGAGTCGTTATTGTCTTTGGCCTAAATGCAATTCCTTCCAAATGTCAATTGGAATGCCTGTGTCTTCGCTATTATGATCAGTGGTGGAAAAAGTACCCAAATGTCATACTTGAGTAAAAGTAAAGATACCTTAATAGAAAGTTACTCAAGTAAAAATGAAAGTCACACAGTAAAATACTACTTGAGTAAAAGTGTAAAAGTATTTGGTTCTAAATATACTTAAGTATCAAAAGTAAATGTAGTTACTGAAATACACTTAAGTATCAAAAGTAAAAGTATAAATCATTTCAAATCCCTTCTATTATATAAAGCAGACGGCACCATTGTCTTGTTTTTAAAAATGTATGGATAGCCAGGGGTACACTGCAACACTCAGACATCATTTACAAACAATGCATTTGTGTTTAGTGAGTCTGCCAGATCAGAAGCCGTAGGGATGATCACCTGTTCTCTTGATAAGTGCATGAATTGGACCATTTTCCTGTCCTGCTAAGCATTTATCCTGTAATGAGTACTTTTGGATGTCAGGGAAAATGTATGGAGTAGAAAGTACATTATTTTATTTAGGAATGTAGTGAAGTAAAAGCAAAAGTTGTCAAAAATATAAACAGTAAAGTACAGATACCCCAAAAAACGACTTAAGTAGTACTTTAAAGTCTTTTTTACAGCTTTTAAAGACTAATATATACAGAATATAGTTCCTTAACTATTTAGAACATCAATAAGTAAACAACTCTAATGTTGGTCACTGTCAATGATTCTCCCTTTAGTCCAGATAAGAATGGAGGACGTATGTCATCACACACTGTCCACTTAACCTTTTGTCATCGGTTGTTTAGGTTTCGCTTTAACGATATCACTGTTATAATAATTTTATAACTACACTCTAAAAAGAAAAGGTTCCTGGAGTATCCTTTAGGGGTTCTTCAAATTGAAAGTGTGGGGGAACCCCTATAAGTTCTTCGAAGAACCCTTTAAATGGTTGATTTTAGTGGCAAAGCAGAATAAACAAATCTAAATATGAGGTAAACTCCCAGCAGAGCCTCAAGTCCAATGGGTATATTCTCTGGCGTGTTGATGTTAATGTCTTGATGTTCTCCGTATCCATAGCCAGAATGATTTTGCAGTTCATGGTGATTGAACAGGTTTCCTGTTATTTTCATCAGAGGTGTAGGGAGGGTGAAGTCTGTGAATCCCAAATTGTTTAACTATACAGATGTTTAACAAAACATGCACATGACAGTATTCATACCTTGATTTTTGTGGTAAATATGAATGAAAAAGCTGTTTTGATAATGGTTTTCATTCACATACCTTGTCCATAATGTAGAGGCCTATGGGATTTTCATTGAAGAGGTCAGGGAGGAGGATGGTGCATGTGATCTGCATAACATACCAATACTAATTGACATACCTTTGTATGCCTCCTCTGTATACCTACAGACACACAAGTGAGCAGTTCAGTCATCAAATAAAATAAAATGTTATTTGTCACATACACATGGTTAGCAGATGTTAATGCAAGTGTAGCGAAATGCTTGTGCTTCTAGTTCAGACTATGCAGTCGTCTCTAATAAGTAATCTAACAATTTCACAACAACTACCTTATTACACACAAGTGTAAAGGAATGAATACGAGTATGTACATATAAATATATGGATGAGCGATGGCTGACCGGCATAGGTAAGATGCACTAGATGGTATAGAGTACAGTATATACATATGAGATGAGTAATGTAGGATATGTAAACATTATATAAGTGGCATCGTTTAAAGTGGCTGGTGATACATTTATTAAATCCACTTTTTAATTATTAAAATGGCTAGAGATTTGAGTCGATGGCCGAACGGCATAGGCAAGATTCAGTAGATGGTATAGAGTGCAGTGTATACATATGAGATGAGTAATGTCAGATATGTAAACATTATATACAAAATTGTTTAAAAAGTCAGTATGTTTTAAGTCAGTATGTTGGCAGCAGCCACGCAATGTTAGTGATGGCTGTTTAACAGTCTGATGGCCTTGAGATTGAAAAACAGCTTCTGTCTCTCGGTCCCAGCTTTGATGCACTTGTACTGACCTCGCCTTCTGGATGATAGCAGGGTGAACAGGCAGTGGCTCGGGTGGTTGTTGATCTTTTTGGCCTTCCTGTGACATCGGGTGGTGTAGGTGTCCTGGAGGGCAGGTAGTTTACCCCCGGTGATGCGTTGTGCAGTCCTCACTACGCTCTGGAGAGCCTTACGGTTGTGGGCGGAGCAGTTGCCGTACCAGACGGTGATACTGCCCGACAGGATGCTCTCGATTGTGCATCTGTAGAAGTTTGTGAGTGTTTTTGGTGACAAGCCAAATTTCTTCAGCCTCCTGAGGTTGAAGAGGCGCTGTCATTTGAACATGGTATAGGGCAGGGGTGGGGGTGTCACACTTTCCCCCATCCCTAGCAAACACAGCTGATTAGTCAAATTGCATTCTAAACTGAAGATCATGATTAGGTGATTATTGGAGTCAGGTGTGTTAGCTGGGGCAAAACTGTGACATCAATCAGGCCCTCGAGGACTGGAATTGCCCACCCCTGGTATAGAGAATAGAGCCCAAACTAGCAAGGACAAACTGCACTTCCTCAAACAGTACCCTAGAGGGCAGGCTCGAGAGCTAGTTAGGAGCTGCCAACATATGGCTCCAGATAGGGGCTATCAGAAAGCCAGAGGCTTATTGAAAGAGCACTACGGTAATGAATACAAGATTGCCAATGCATACATGGAGAAGGCTTTTAGCTGGCCTAACATCAAATCCGAAGACCACAAGGCATTACAGGCTTATGCATTATACCTCAGAGGGTGTTGTAATGCAATGGAAGATATGGACGAGATGGATCTGGCCTACAGCTTAAAGAACATCATCCTGAAACTACCCTACAAACTCAGGCGGTGGAGGTCTGTTGCTTGTGAGTTACAGGAGTGCCATAGCAGGCGTGCTAGACTCTTTGATCTCATCCTGTTAATTGAAAAACAAGTGAGAATAGCCACACATCCGGTGTTCGGTGATATTCAAGATCCTACAGAATCCAGAAGCAAGACTCAAAGGCCACAGTCAATGCTCATTCACACATCTATTCACAAGTCCACAGGGAGCAGCATTGATACCAGCATGTCATCACCACAGCATGCCCCCAAAACCCAATACATCAGATGTCTGTTCTGTAACGGTGGTCACATATTGGGAAAAGGAGCCACAGGGAGAAGATTGGTTTCCTAAAGGAAAAGGGTATTTGTTTTGGTTGCTTGTGTTACGGATACAGGTATCCTGTGGGTGTATTTGTTATCTCTCCTTCTGCCCTAGTCACAGGTGTCACTCATCAGCCGTCATCAATCACCAATCAGTCCCAATCAGAAGACACACCTGCTCCTTTTCCCTTACCCAATCACATCCCCTTTCCCTTGGTTTAAAACCCCAGTCAGTTATCTCTCTCTCTCTAGTTTGTTCTTGGTATGTAGCACTCTTGGTTTGTAACTGACTCTCGTGGTTGTATTGCTCGCTCGCTCGCTCGATTAGTAGCTGACTTATATTGGTAGCTCTCCCTTGTTTTGGTAGCTCTCTTTGTTTTGTAGCTACAGAGCTCTAGCTCGGTGTAGTATTTGGTGAAGCCTAGTTGATGTTGGTTTGGTTGTGTGCACTATTGCTCTTGTTTTAGGTGCCAGCATCTCCCATTAACTGTGAGTTTGTATAGTTGTGTTGTATTACTGTTTGTTTGTTGGTGGAAAAGGGGATAACCAGACAAGTCGCCCTTGGGCATACATTACCCGTAGGAAACCCTGTGTTAAATACATTAGTTAGAACTGGGCGGACCACCCACTGTATTTACTTAGTTAGTTAGTTAGCTAGCTGTTCGTGACGCAGGTAGATTAGCTTAGGGGTTTTTGAATATATATATTTCTTTCCTTGGGTCCAGCTCAGCCCCTTTTCCCCAAACCACTTTACCGTGTGTTTAAAATAAACCATTTGTGTTTGACGGTAGATTTAAGTTGTCTGTGTTTTCTGTTCTCACTGTTCCTTTTCACCATAGTAATTTGCATAAGATATGTTGCGGGTCTCTATTCCATTCCCCCTAGACCACGGGGTAAAAGGGATTCGTAACAGCTTGTCAAGAGACTGCAATAGGCGTCTCAAATGCAGTGTATGTAACCAAACTCACCCAAGTGTGCTTCATATTGATCAGAGAGATAGAGGAACAGCAGAGCATTCATCAGACGCACCAGTGAGCAGTGTATTGGTTTCTCTGAACATATATAGGCATACTGGGGCCGGGGACCAAGAATGTGTACTTGCTATTGTAACGGTCAAACACAGTAAAGGCAACAGGGTTATCCAGACATACGTCTTCCTACACCCAGGAAGCACAGCCACATTCTGCACAGAGAGACTGATGACAGCTTGGCATCACAGGAAGAGGAGCCAGTAAAAGGAAATTCGATGCACACTCATGTTATCAGAGGATGGACATTTTAGAGTTGAAGAAAAACAACTTAATCGAATTACCTGAAGTCTACACTACATGCCAGTGAGTACAGAAACCATCCCTACATAGAAAGACATGGAGAGGAGATGTTGATAGGAACCAATGCCCCCAAGCTCATGGATCCATTGGAGGTGGTTAACAGCAGTGATAATGGACCATATGCTGTGAGGACCCTACTGGGGTGAGTTGTCAATGGTCCCCTTAGAAGACATAATAATGAGGACAAGAGTCGCCCGTCCTACTGTAACAGTATCTCAGTTTCAAATCTGGAAGAGATGTTGATAAGTCAACACAGCACAGATTTCAGGGAGAAGTCCTACGAGGAGAAAAAGGAAATGTCAGTGGAAGACCAAAGGTTTATGAAGATAATGAATGATTCTGTTACACGAGGGCCATTACAGCCTGAGGTTACCTTTCAGGAGGGATGATGTCACCTTACCTGACAACCGTCATGTTGCTGAACAGCGCCTCCTAAACATGAAATGCAAGAGAAATGAACACTTCCATAAGGAATTTACAAGGGGTATGCTGAGAGACTGCTAGAAGAGCAACTAGATCGTACAGATGGTAAAGATACAGTGGGGAAAAAAAGTATTTAGTCAGCCACCAATTGTGCAAGTTCTCTCACTTAAAAAGATGAGAGAGGCCTGTAATTTTCATCATAGGTACACTTCAACTATGACAGACAAAAAGATGAAAAAAAATCCAGAAAATCACATTGTAGGATTTTTTATGAATTTATTTGCAAATTATGGTGGAAAATAAGTATTTGGTCAATAACAAAAAGTTTCTCAATACTTTGTTATATACCCTTTGTTGGCAATGACAGAGGTCAAACGTTTTCTGTAAGTCTTCACAAGGTTTTCACACACTGTTGCTGGTGTTTTGGCCCATTCCTCCATGCAGATCTCCTCTAGAGCATTGATGTTTTGGGGCTGTCGCTGGGCAACACGGACTTTCAACTCCCTCCAAAGATTTTCTATGGGGTTGAGATCTGGAGACTGGCTAGGCCACTCCAGGACCTTGAAATGCTTCTTACGAAGCCACTCCTTCGTTGCCCGGGCGGTGTGTTTGGGATCATTGTCATGCTGAAAGACCCAGCCACGTTTCATCTTCAATGCCCTTGCTGATGGAAGGAGGTTTTCACTCAAAATCTCACGATACATGGCCCCATTCATTCTTTCCTTTACACGGATCAGTCGTCCTGGTCCCTTTGCAGAAAAACAGCCCCAAAGGATGATGTTTCCACCCCCATGCTTCACAGTAGGTATGGTGTTCTTTGGATGCAACTCAGCATTCTTTGTCCTCCAAACACGACGAGTTGAGTTTTTACCAAAAAGTTCTATTTTGGTTTCATCTGACCATATGACATTCTCCCAATCCTCATCTGGATCATCCAAATGCTCTCTAGCAAACTTCAGACGGGCCTGAACATGTACTGGCTTAAGCAGGGGGACACGTCTGGCACTGCAGGATTTGAGTCCCTGGCGGCATAGTGTGTTACTGATGGTAGGCTTTGTTACTTTGGTCCCAGCTCTCTGCAGGTCATTCACTAGGTCCCCGTGTGGTTCTGGGATTTTTGCTCACCGTTCTTGTGATCATTTTGACCCCACGGGGTGAGATCTTGCGTGGAGCCCCAGATCGAGGAAGATTATCAGTGGTCTTGTATGTCTTCCATTTCCTAATAATTGCTCCCACAGTTGATTTCTTCAAACCAAGCTGCTTACCTATTGCAGATTCAGTCTTCCCAACCTGGTGCAGGTCTACAATTTTGTTTCTGGTGTCCTTTGACAGCTCTTTGGTCTTGGCCATAGTGGAGTTTGGAGTGTGACTGTTTGAGGTTGTGGACAGGTGTCTTTTATACTGATAACAAGTTCAAACAGGTGCCATTAATACAGGTAACGAGTGGAGGACAGAGGAGCCTCTTAAAGAAGAAGTTACAGGTCTGTGAGAGCCAGAAATCTTGCTTGTTTGTATGTGACCAAATACTTATTTTCCACCATAATTTGCAAATAAATTCATTAAAAATCCTACAATGTGATTTTCTGGATTTTTTTTCCTCATTTTGTCTGTCATAGTTGAAGTGTACCTATGATGAAAATTACAGGCCTCTCATCTTTTTAAGTGAGAGAACTTGCACAATTGGTGGCTGACTAAATACTTTTTTGCCCCACTGTATGTGGTTTGAGCCTTGATGGCTCAAGCTGCAAGTAACGCCCTGGACCACAGCTACTCCATGTCATACTCTTAGCTGTTTAAACTTATATATATGTAACTGAAACTTTCTCTGCTGAAACTGTACCGACTGATTCTCTGCACATACTTTGTTTCAATCAGTGGAGGCTCCTCAGAGTAGGGACCATCCTCCTCAGTGAATTTCATAAAAATAAAAATAGTGAAACATTTTAAATGTTATTACGTTTAGATAAAACTATACTGAATATATTCACGTCAACAAATTATTGATTTAAAACACTGTTTTGCAAGTAAGGTCTACAGTAGCCTCAACAGCACCATGGTGTAGCCAGTGGACAGCTAGTTTCTGTTCTCCTCTGGGTACATTGACTTCAATACAAAACCTAGGAGGCTCATGGTTCTCACCCCCCTTAGAGAGAGAAGTATTTTTTGGTTTCACTTTCATTACTTAGCTAGTAAATTCAGCTAGCTAGTTTAGCCTACTCAGACACCTGTCTCAAACAGAGATATGCTATGTTAGCTAGCTGGGTATGGCTATCCAACACTGGAACTCTTCCAAGTCAAAGTAAGCTTTTGGTTTTATTAACTTGTTGCCACCGGGGCCCGGTGGCCCGGTACACTGTACTGCATACTTTTTTGCGGGTTTACTAACGCGTTACTTCTATTAGCTATGTTGACCATGATGTTACTTCACCTAATATGGTGACTACGATATAGGCAGTTTCTTTTTTTACTGGTCCCAGACAGCTGATGTGTTGTGCATTGAAGTCCACGAGCAAAGGGAAAGGTGAGAGGAGGAAAGCACGTAGATGTGAGAAAGAATGCAACGTGGCTGCTATGAAAGTGAACTGTTTTCACATGATCAGGGGTGTATGCATTCCTCCGATTATTTTTATTATAAAACATTTTTTTACCCTGTTTTCACCCCAATTGGTACTTAGTCTTGTCTCATCGCTGCAAGTCCTGTACAGACTCAGGAGAGGTGAAGGTCAAGAGCCATGCGTCCTCCGAACACAACTCAACTGCACGGCTTCTTGACACAATGCCCACTTAACCCGGAAGCCAGCCACACCAATGTGTCAGCGTGCACTGCGCCCAGCCCGCCACAGGAGTCACTAGTGTGCAATGGGACAAGGAAATCCCTGCCGGGCAAACCCTCCCCTAACCCGGACGACGCTGGACCAATTGTACTCTGCCCCATGTGTCTCTCGGTCGCAGCCGGCTGCGACAGAGCCTGGACTCGAACTCAGAATCTCTAGTGGCACAGCTAGCACTGTGATGCTGTGCCTTAGACCACTGCGCCACTCGGGAATCATTCTGCCGATACTGTTGAAAAACTTTTTTTAAATGGAAACGAACAAAACAGGGATAAACACACCTGAAATCGGCCAATAGAAACTCTTGTTTGCAACTGTTGGACTAATGATTACACCCTAGATCAGCTAGATGCAGGCAAGAGTGTGCAAGTTCAATGTGTCACTGTCTGTCACCTCAAATGTTTTCTCTCGTGCACCTACGTTGTAAACTTTCATTCATCTTGTAGCTACCTCATGACGTTCATAGGGAAAACGTGAGCATCAGGTAGAAGCCTAAACCTGTCATTGTCACATTGAACTGGGTGAATGGAATGTGAATGACAGTCATCCAATATGCTGTAAAAGAAATAAGGCCAAGCTCATAAAAACAATTTACAGCCTCCCTCATCTTAAATGGCACCGACCGCCACTGCTGTAAAGGTGTTTCTTTTCAGCTTTTTAGAGGACAACAACGCACCCTCAATTATGATATCAGTGCCCTGAAATGCATTGACATCAATATTTAACAGCCAAATGTATCATGTAGTGTCAGTGTCGTAGGCCTACAGAACATGAACTTTAAACCTGTCATAGAGTGCAGAGAGCATACATGGCGTGCGATCCTGGGAGTATACAATGGAGCTAAAATAGCTTTACAATGGCTGATGACGTAAGTCATATTTTCCCTGATAGTCACTTATGTAACTGGAATAATCTGTTTCCACTTTTCACACAATAATTTTAACTTTTAATTGCGCTGGCCAAAGATGTTAAAATGAGAGATGTCACCTGGTGCCAAACAAATGAAACAAAAGGAAAAGCACACTAGAAAAAATATTACATTTGCCACATGATAGAGCCATATAAGAGTTATAAGGTAACATGATTAAATTACATCAGTTATCATTCAGCTGAAGCAATCCTGTCAGAAGGGAAATATTACAGTATGCGACCATGCCATTATTTATATAGACAAGGTTTGAACCCCCTTCATCAGGGGTATGTGGTCCAGGGGTATGTTTGGTCCGTTACCGCTTCACCAGATTCCAGAACTATATGGCCTTCTCAGTTAGTTTATATCCTGGACCTTCTCATCAACTGAGGTGGACACCACCTTCCCATCCACCATCTCCTCCACGATCACCCTCACCCGCTTCTGCATGTGTGGATTATACTCTGTGGAAAGGGCCACAAAACAGGAATTCATTCATTCATTAATTGTGTGTATTATGGGGAACAACACTTGATTCTTTCATTGATTCATTCATTTGATTAATTATTCTCTGCTTGCTCACCTTCCACCACTTCCTGCTCTTGTTGTACTTCATAGACCTTCTCGACCACAATCACTTTCCTGACCTCCTGTCTGGTCTCCACATGCTTACTGGAAGACACACAGGGGAAGAACACTCACGGTCAGCTAAACTCACCAACACACATCTTGATCTGCTAGTTTGCAATCAGTGGTGTAACTTAAGTAGTTTTTTGGGGTATCTGTACTTTACTATTTACATTTTTGACTACTTTTACTTTTACTTCACTACATTGCTTATGAAAATATTGTACTTTTACTTGACACCCAAAAGTGCTTGTTACATTTTGAATGCTTAGCAGGACAGGAAAATAGTACAATTCACAGACTTATCAACTGAACAATCCTGGTCATCCCTACTGCCTCTGATCTGGCAGACTCACTAAACACATGCTTTGTTTGTAAATTATGTCTGAATGTTGGAGTGTGCCCCTGGGTTTCCGTAAATAAAAAAAACAAGAAAATGGTGCCATCTGGTTTGCTTAATATAAGAAATTTTAAATGGATTTCTACTTTTATGTTTGATACTTAAGCATATTTTAAACCAAATACTTTTAGACTTTTACTGAAGTAGAATTTGACTGGGTGACTTTTACTTTTATTTGAGTTTTTTTCTATTAAGGTATATTTACTTTTACTCTAGTATGACAGTTGGATACTTTTTCCACCTGTGTTTGCAATGAGGTGCCAATAAACAGCTGTCATCCCCCCCATCCCATCCCTTCCCCTCCCTCTCTTTCCTGCCCCTCCATTATCCCCTCTCACCTGAGTCCCTCTCCATCCAACAGCCTCCTGTACTCAGCGATCTCCATCTCCAGCCTCATCTTGATGTCCAGGAGGATCTGGTACTCGGAGGCCTGCTGCTGGATGCTGACGTTGAGCTGCTGCAGCTCCTCCTCCAAGCTGTTGATATGAACCTGCAGCTGAACCAGCTGGGAGCCGTGGCGGCCGTTTATATCAGCGACGCTCTGCTCCAGGTACCCCTTCTAGGAATGTGTTTATGTTTGTAAAGGATGAAGAAAATGGAGAAGGAAGGAAAGAAGGAGATTGGTGTACATGAAGGTGTTAGAACACCTTGACATTAGACCACTGTGGAGGTCTGAAAACATCTAACAAACTTTGATTTTGGAATGTAATGTTCCTTTAAGACCTAAAGGAATTCCATATTTTAGGAACAGAGGTAGGGTAAAGAGAAATGCTATATGTTTAGGGATGCTGATTCACTAAGATGGTTTGACATCATACCTGAGTGAGCAGGCCATGGAGTTCAATCTCCAGGCTCTGGAAGGTCCTCTTCAGGTCGGTCACCTGAGACTGAGAGGTCTTCACCTCTGTGGTGCTGGTTGTGATCTGGCTCTGAAGCACCTCCACCTGACACACACACACACACACACACAACCTACTGGTCAAAAGTATAGTACCACTTCACAAAATACATGCCTATTGTGCCTCCCACAAAACCCATTCAGGAATCCGGGCCCACACCCTTCGAGGCCCCATGTCCTATTTTCAGAGGTTGTCTCACCTTGCTCTCGAACCACTTGGCAGCATCTCTCTGGTTCTTCGCCACCATGCCCTCATACTGGGTCCTCATCTCCTCCAGCACCTTGCTCATGTCCACTGAGGAAGCACAGTCCATCTCCACATTCACAGCACCACACTGCTGCGTCCGCATCAACTGCATCTCCTAACAACAGGAAAAGGGGGACAAATTGAGCTATAATACCTGGGATTTGTAGTTTACTCATACACAAGGAAGGGCAAAAGCACCTGAAACAATGATTACTGTATATTTGAGCACTAACAGTGAAGTTGCCCTAGATTTGTTGTGGGTGAGTTTTGCCCCCTTGTGGCCAAACATGGAAATGCTTCAAACTCACTGAGAATTAATAAATACATTCAAGTGCAAAACATTACAAAAACTACAGGGGAAGCCATTGTGTCCAAATGAAAAACCACATGTGGCTGTCCTGGTCCATTGACACTACAGACAACAGCACAAGCGTTAAGACTTGAGTGTGTGAGGAGAAATGAGGAGGTTACCTCCTCGTGGTTCTTCCTGAGGTAGACCAGCTCCTCCTTCAGCACCTCAATCTGCATCTCCATGTCTCCTCTGGTGAGTGAAAAGCTGTCCAGCATTCCTCTCAGACGAGCCACATCCCCTTCCATCGTCATACGCATGTTAGCCTCCATCTCTAACCTATAGGGGTTGAGGAGAGGAGAGAGGTTGAATAGTTCCTTCTCACAATAAAAACAAGATGCAACTTGCCCAACCATAAACTGGTCCATAACCCCTGCCTACCCCCGTAAGCATTTCTGTAGATCTGGGAGGATTGGATCTACTCAATCTCAAAGCTATAGGCCAAAGCTACAAAACAGAAACAGTACATTCACAGAGGCTGTGTACAGTACAAACAGGAAGTGCACCTACTTCATCTTGAAGTCCTCAGCTGCACATCTGGCATTATCCACCCGCAGGATGATCTGAGAGTTCTCCACAGACTTGGCATGGATCTAGGAACAGGAGGACAGCCACAGTCAATAGAATGTAATAATAATGTCAACTACATATGGGATATCATGTGTTTAGATCAGCAGATCTGGTTCATGTCTACTGTTCATTCATATACAACAGGACACAGTTTTTTGACACTCAACAAGATAAATACTGAGACACAATAGGAATTACACCTCTAATCTATCACTTATCTACAATGCCTTCCGAAAGTATTCAGACCACTTGACTTTTTCCACATTTTGTTACTTTACTGCCTTATTTGAAAATAGATTTATTTTTTGCAATCTGCACACAATACCCCAAAACAACAAAGCGAAAACTGGTTTTTATAAGAAAAAAACGAAAATACCTTATTATGTAAGTATTCAGACCCTTTGCTATCATTGTAAAATTTAGCTCAGGTGCATCCTGTTTCCATTGATCATCCTTGAGATGTTTCTACAACTTGATTGGAGTCCACCTGTGACAAATTCAATTGATTGGACATGATTTGGAAAGGCATACAGCTGTCTATATTAGGTCCCACATTTGACAGTGCATGTCAGAACAGAAACTAAGCCATGAGGTCGAAGGAATTGTTTGTAGAGTGCAGAAACAGGATTGTTTTGAGGCAAAAATTTGGGGATGCGTACCAAAACATTTCTGCATTATTGAATGTCCCCAGGAAGACAGTGGCCTCCATCATTCTTAAATGGAAGAAGATTGGAACCACCAAGACTCTTCCTAGAGCTGGCTGCCCAGCAATGTGCAATCGGGGGAGAAGGTCCTTGGTCAGGGAGGTGACCAAAAACCCGATGGTCACTCTGACAGACCTTCAGAGTTCCTCTGTGGAGATGGGAGAACCTTCCAGTAGGACAACCATCTCTGCAACACTCCACCTATCAGGCCTTTGTGGTAGAGTGGCCAGACGGAAGTCACAGCTCAGTAAAAGCCACATGACAGCCCGCTTGGAGTTTGCCAAAAGGTACCTAAAGACTGTCAGACCATGAGAAACAAGATTATCTGGTCTGATGAAACCAAGATTGAACTCTTTGGCCTGAATGCCAAGCATCACGTCTGGAGAAAACCTTGCACCATCCCTACAGTGAAGCATGGTGGTGGCAGCATCATGCTTTGGTATGTTTTTCAGCAGTAAGGACTGGGAGACTAGTCAGGATCGAAGCAAAGATGAACAGAGAAAAGTACAGAGAGATCCTTGATGAAAACCGGCTCCAGTGCGCTCAGGACCTCAGACTGGGTGAAGGTTTACTTTCCAACAGGACAATGACCCTAAGCACACAGCCAAGACAATGCAGGATGCAGGAGTGGCTTTGGGACAAGTCTCTGAATGTCCTTGAGCCAGAGCCTGGACTTGAACCCAATCTAACATCTCTGGAGAAATCTGAAAATAGCTTTTCAGCTAAGCTCCCCATCCAACCTGACAGAGTTTGAGCAGATCTGCAGCGTGGAATGGGAGAAACTCCCCAAATAGAGGTGTGCCAAGCTTATAGCGTCATACCCAAGAAGACTCAAGGTTGTAATCGATGCCAAAGGTGCTTCAACAAAGTACTTAGTAAAGGGTCTGAGTACTTATGTAAATGTAATATTTCCATTTTTCTTTTTCTTCTTATACATTTGCTAGAATTTCTAAAAACCTGTTTTTGCTTTGTCATTATGGGGTATTGTGTGTATATTGATGACGGGGGAAAAAACGATTTGATCAATTTTAGAATAAGGCTGTAACTTAACAAAATGTGCAAATTGTCAAGGGGTCTGAATACTTTCTGAATGCACTGTAATTTATTCTAGTGACTATCTTCTTTCACAAACCTGTTGGCATCTTCTCAATCCTATCCCCACCTCCCTTCCCACTGGGCACAGACGTCAATTCAACGTCTATTCCACTTTGGTTCAAGATAATTACATTGAAATGACATGGAAGCAATGTTGATTCAACCAGTGTGTGCCCAGTGGGTTGCTACATTAACACTGCATTACCCAGAAGTACCTTGTTGCGGATGTCTGTGATGGTGGCATAAAACCCACTGAGGTCCTTCTTGTGAGTCGGTGATCTCATCTCGTAGAACTCTTTGATCTGCAACTCCAACTTGCTATTGGCTGCCTCTAGAGAGCGCACCTGTGTACACAGGGAGTGGAGGGAATCAGTTCAGCTCATGGGTCTATCCGAAATGGCACCCTATTCCCTATATAGAGCACTACTTTTGACCAGAGCCCTATGGGCCCTGTTGTGCACTACATAGGGAATAGGATGCCATTTGGGGCACATCCCATCACGTTATGTGAGTCTACGCACTCCCATTAGATAATCCCCAACATAATGGAATTTTAAATAAATGATCAAATCCTGCTATGATTTTGTCCTCATTAATGGTGTAAAGTGCGTAAGTAAAAATACCTTAAAGTACTACCTAAGTAGTTTTGGGGGGTATCTTTACTTTACTTTACTGTTTATATTTTTGACAACTGTTACTTTTACTCCACCACATTCCTAAAGAAAATAGTGTACTTTTTACTCCATACATTTTCCCTGACACCCAAAAGTACTCATTACACTTTGGAATCTTAGCAGGACAGGAAAATTGTCAAATTCACACTATTATCAAGAGAACATCCCTGGTCATCCCTACTGCCTATGATCTGGCGGACTCACTAAACACATGCTTTGGTTGTAAATTATGTCCGAGTGTTGGAGTGTGCCCCAGACAATCAGTACAAAAAATGAAAATAACTAATTGTGCCGTCTGGGTTGCTTAATATAAAGAATGTGAAATTATTTACACTTTTACTTATATTTGAGCAATTACATGTTCTTTTGATATTTAAGTATATTTAAAACCAAACAAGACTTTTGGACTTTTACTGAAATAATATTGTACTGGTGACTTTCACTTTTACTTGAGTCATTTTCTTTTTAAGGTAATTTATGACAATTGGGTAGTTTTTCCTCCACTGGTCCTCATGATGTATTTAGGAACGTGCGTTTATGATAGTAATACAGGTGTGTCTTTTAATAATAATGAGGCTTATCCTTGGAGCTTTACAGGCAAACTATAGGCTACTGTTTCTTCTCAATAGAAATGTTACAATTAGAAAAGTTAATGGTGGAATAAATCGTTTTTAAAAAGTTACAAGTTAAGTAAAAGTTGTTTATATATGTATCACATTTAATTGAACATTGTGGATAGTATTGATGAAAGGGGTTATTTAAAACAAAAATGCTTAATAACAAAGATTAAAGATCACTTTCTAATAAAACAATTCTGTATCATCGACTATGTAGTGTTTTGAAAAGAGTTATCACTCTGCCTTGTCTTTCGGTCTCCATAATCTGGCCTGTGCGTAATATCCCGCAGTGCGCGTAATCTCCAGACACATCTCAATCACTTCCTTACCTTTTCCAGGTAGGTGGCCAAACGATCGTTCAGATTCTGCATGGTATGCTTCTCGTTGGCACCGATGGTGATCTGGCCTGGCCCGTCCATAGAGAAAGAGGATTGAGAGATACGGGTGCCGTATCCCCCGGCACCTCCATATACACTCGGCGCGCGACTGCTCCTAACAGAGGACACGCTCATACGGGACCTACCGTCTCCCAAACCGCTGGAAAACTGCATCCCACCGGACCAACTGAGGCCACTCGAACCGACACTGCTACGTGAGCTGTATCTACGGCTACTACTGCGACTGGCTACAATGGACATGGCGAGAGATGGCGATGCGTCCTGGGAGGTTAATGTGCGTTCTTCAGAGTTGTAGGTGACAGGTAAAATAACCCCTTTTGTGTCCTCGATCTTTTTATACAGTTGGATTAAGAATGATTGACTGCGTCACCATTATTCCTTGGATTGAAGGTATATCTAATTGTTTTGTTCAGTGGGTGGGTGCAGGGCTTTCAACAACTATGCAACAAGAGATATCAAGTTACAAAGGACTTCTAAGGAAATGAACAGTAAAGGTTGTGGTTTATGAAGGCCAGTGTGTTTGACAGGTATAAACTGGCAAGTCAGACAGCTTGAGAACATTACTGGATGTGTTTTGTAAAAGCTGACATTCCATGGTTTCACACATCCATTCTCAATTACATTTTGGTTTGTTTTCTGAAATTGGCAATATGTTTTATATATTTTAATATATCATTGTCAAGGATTTGTAGGTTAAATATTGTATGTGTTATTATTTAACCAAACTAAAATGTTGCACCAAGGCACTCCATCACTTACATTTGAGGATTTTCCATCATTCTATCCTTTGAAAAGATGGTCAATAACAGTCATCTTTTTGAAATGTAGATAACCACTATAAACTGTTCATCAATTCAACACATTCAATGTTGTTACTTTGTCTACTCAGTAGACTTGATCTCAGATTAGTTGGTTTGGATAGTGTGTTCAATCATTGTCAAAGATGTGTAGTAGGTATTCTTACTATTTTGCCCTAAGCCACTTTGATGATTTTCTCATTCTTTCTTTCTGAATTCAGATGTACTGTTCAGTAACTATACCCTTATTTGAAATATGAATAAACCTCATAATTCCTTACATTCCATTTTGCCTATTCAGTACTTGCTCTCAGATGTTGGTTTGGATCGTGTGTTTTTTTTTACTCAAGGGACAAGTGTATGCAAAACAGCCTGAATAAATTTAACAGTTTCATTCCAAAATGCTCTATTTACATTTTCAGAAATGTTGGTCTATTAGCTTTTATTGTTTAAAGAAATTATGAACCTGATTGGTGTTTTTTCACTATCTAATAAGGTTGTTCAATGACAGACATGTATTTGTTACTACTGTTTCACACAGTCAAATGTAACAAGTTAAATAAAAAATTATAAAGTATAAAAATTATACATTTGTGACATCAATATTTAAAAAAATGTTTTACAAAAACGTTATTCAATATAGTAATATAACATCTATATGTAGAATGTTTACATTTGACATTTTAGTCATTAGCAGATAGTCTAATCCAGAGCGAATTACAGAAAGTGCTTTCATTTCAGACTAGGTCGGTGAGACAACCACATCCTATCTAGCACATAATGTTCTGAGAACCACATGTTTCTTAGAGCTTGGTGAGAGTGTTGTTGTCCTATGGCTATTTTGCATAAAACCTTCCACATAACGCAGGGCTTCCCAAACTTTTTTGGCCTATGACCTCATTTTGATATCAAAAAATGTTTGCGACCCCACCATGTAAAACAAGTGATGTAATCAGCGGTCAATGTTTACTTTTTTAATTGTGGGTATGACAGTCTATTACAAATAAGTCTGACAATACTTTTGACAGTATTTCAATCTGAAGGAAGTATGGTTTGAAGTGACTGAAATGCATCAGAAAGGTATTGGAAAGTTTAGAAGATCATTAGGCACCGCGTCTAGGGGCTACGGGAGGTTACTAACGTAACACCGGCTATATGAACCAAGCAAAATCTTTTTTATTTATTTCAGAGTTTCTTCCTCAATTTCTTTAATCAGGCGACCCGTAGTTTGGGGAATGCTGCCATGACATTTCCTACAGGTATCCTCATTGTTCTATTTAAAGTCATGTTCTCAGAACGTTCAGAGAACGTTAAACAACGTTCTTCTGTGGGAATTTTATGCAGGTTTCCTTGTGGTTCTATTTAAAGTCATGTTCTCAGAAAAATCCACAAGAAAACATGAGTAACGCTCAAATAGAGTTCTAAGAATGTTATTAAAAAACATAATACATTCCGTTCTTAGCATCAACAAAACTCTCTCTCATCCTCTATCTTGTTAAGTGTGTTCAGATGTGTTGGAGCTGGAAACAACTAAACTAGCAGTGTGATTTAAAATCTTACTGAAACAAACATGTTCTCAGAACGTTATTTAATTACCTTCAAATAACCTATAGTTTCCGTTCTCAGAAAATGTATAAAACCTCCCAGGAAAACATTCAGGGAACCATAGTAAAACGTTCTCAGAACCACCCCGCAACTTAAAAATGTACGTTCCCAGAATAGGAGAATATTTCCCTTTCGTTTAAAAAACTCAGTTTTAACAGTCAGAAAATGTATGGCTTTGTTCCCAGAAGCCAAAAACGTACGTTCCCACAACTTCCATGGAAACAAATGTGCTAGCTGGGATATCACAGTCAAATATACAGGATACGAAATTCTAATTCAAGCTCAATAATGGATTTATAACATTTTGCAACAAAAAACATTTTTATAATCTCAAATCTAGGAATGAAAAATCTGAGAACATGAATATTTTACAAACACACGAAGGTACTCCTAAGCAACCGTTTCTGATGAAAAAAACACTGAAAAATATGTGGATATAGTGTTTTGGAAATGAACTTTTCAAATAGATCTCCATGATCAAATCAAATAATGTCTACTGATGGCCAGCTGGACCTTTACTTTCCCACATACTGAGGCTGGATTTCAGTCAAACCTGTACAGTGTGTTTACACACTGTCTTAGTTGAATAAAATGTGCCCAAGCTCACACACTAATTCTGGAAACCATCAAGCATCAACCTGTTAGAGGAGTCTGTAGTTGGATTTTTACAGTAGTGAAAACCATTCTAGGATTTGATTTGATCATGGGGAAATTAGCTGATGTGTAAGCACTGCAAGGCAGGTTAGACTGAATTGAGCCCTGCCTCTTTTCATGTAATGATGATGAATGAGTTCCACCTTGTCAGAGCAGGAACAGACACAGCCCCAGGGCCATTTCAACTGAACAAAAATCATCAGTGATGAATAGCACACAGGTACAGTGCCTTCAGAAAGTATTCACACCCCTTGACTTATTCCACATGTTTGTGTCACAGCCTGAATTCAAAATGGAATAAAAAAATATGTATCACCCATATACATGCAATACCCCATAATGACAAAGTGAAAACTTGTTTTTAGAAATGTTTGCACATCTATTGAAAATGAAGTACAGAAATATCTCATTTACATAAGTATTCACACCACTGAGTCAATACATGTTAGAATCACCTTTAGCAGCGATTGCAGCTGTGAGTCTTTCTGGCTCTAAGAGTCTCTAAGAGCTGTACACACCTGGATTGTAAAATATTTGCACATATTCTTTTTTTTTTGTCAAGTTGGTTGTTGATCATTGCTAGACAGCCATTTTCAAGTCTTGCTATAGATTTTCAAGCCAAATGAAGTAAAAAAAAACGGTAACTAGGCCATTCTGGAACATTCAATTTTGTCTTGGTAAGCAACTCCAGTGTATATTTGGCCTTGTGTTTTAGGTTATGGTCCTGCTGAAAGATGAATTTGTCTCCCAGTGTCTGTTGGAAAGCAGACTGAACCAGCTTTTACTCTAGGATTTTGCCTGTGCTTAGCTCTATTCAGTTTATTTTTAACCGAAAAAAAATTCCTAGTCCTTGCCGATGACAAGCATACCCATAACATGATGCAGCCACCACCATGCTTGAAAATATAAAGAGTGGAAGTCAGTGATGTGTTGTGTTGGATTTGCCACAAACACAATGCTTTGTATTCAGGACATACAGTTAATTTCTTTGACACATTTTTTGTTTTATTTTAGTGCATTATTGCAAACAGGATGCATGTTTTGGAATAATTGTATTATGTACAGGCTTCCTTCTTTTCACTCTGTCATTTAGGTTAATGTTGTGGAGTAACTACAACGTTGTTGATCCATCCTCACTTTTCTCCTATTACTACCATTAAACTCTGTAACTATTTCAAAGTCACCATTGGCCTCAAGAAATTCCTGCGAGGATTCCTTCCTCTGAGTTAGAAAGGATGCATGTATCTTTGTAGTGACTGGGTGTATTGATACATCATCCAAAGTGTAATTAATAACTTCACCATGCTCAAATGGATATTCACTGTCTGTTTATTTTTGTTTTTTTTACCCATCTACCAATAGGTGCCCTTCTATGTGAGGCATTGGAAACCTCCCTGGTCTCTGTGGCTGAATCTGTGTATGAGATTCATTGCTTGACAGAGGGACCTTACAGATAATTGTATGTGTCTGGTACAGAGATGAGGTAGTCATTCAAAAATTATATTGAACACTATTATTGTACACAGGGTGAGTCATGCAACTTATTATGTGACTTTTTAAGCAACTTATTTAGGTTTGTCATAACAAAGGAGTTGAATCCTTATTGACTCAAGACATTTCAGATTTTCACCTTTAATGATATAATAAAAACATAACCACTTTCACATTATGGGGTATTTTGTGTAGGCCAATGTTTATTGTATCAATTTTAAATTCCGGCTGTAACACAAAATGTGTAAAAAGTCAAGGGGTGTGAATAAGGCCCTGTAAGCACTGGCGGTTCTGGGGGCAGGGGGCCAGTGCCCTGTGACAACAATTTTGGACCCCCTTGTGGCCCCCTAAATGTGGAGTATGAAATAATTTTTGTATAACTCATTTTTGCTATCGTTCTTTTTTTACATCCGTTATTAGACAGTGGCAACGCGGAACACTAATTAAACCCACACATTTACTAGAGGGACGTGGTGTTTTGCCTGCTAATGCCTGCAATGAAGTGAAGAAAACGATAGGACAACAATAACGTCTAATGTAACTGGCCCCTCTAACAGTACAACTGGCCCCAGCTTGGCCCCCCCAGTTGAAAGGGTCTAGAACCTCCACTGCCTGTAAGCAGATATTTGTTAATTTTTACCTCCCAAAAGTACAAATCGTTCAAACACAGTGGACCCACAAGACAACGTAATGAATGATCCACATGCCTCGCTATGTAAACTCATCCCCATCAAGACTTCACTGTCGCTATCCTCAAACCACCACCCATTGAAACCCCAAAGCCCCCTCATTCAGCCAATACACTTGTACATGAAAAAAACACATAACTTGATGGCCGCTATGCATTCTCTGGTGACACTAAAGGTTTAAAGGGAGTGTTTGACTTGATTATTTTTTGGCACCGTGTGACAAGAGGTGTATCCAAGGAATGTCTGGGAAACCAAGACACCATGCGTGCCTAATCACTTGGCAGGCCTTCTGTTATTTCTACTGTTTTCGTTGGTTCTATTAACAAGCAAAAGGGTGAGTCCTATATGTCTTTGGCCTACGTGCAATTACTTTGAAATGTCAGCTGGAATGTCTTTGTGTCTGGGCTATTATGATAAAGCAAGTATGGAAGGGAGTGGTATACCTCCTTTACAGGAATTTGCACCAGTAAAAAAGATGGACACAGCACAGACTGGGCCAGCACAATTTAGAGGGCGGGAGGTGGAAGGACCCTAACAAGATGGGCAAATTTCTAATCTAGGACATCAACAACCTTACATGCTTTCTTTTGCTTTAATTATCCTTTTCATTTCCCTTTAATGATCAGTTTCTCTAGAACACTCTCTTCCACACCCACATCTCAAAATTGAACAAACAACATTGCAAGCTTACCTCAATTACCCCAGTTACCACACACGACTCCAGTCTTCCTAGGAAAGAGCCACCTATGCATTCTTATCATCCTTGGAGTGCCAGAAACTGACACACTGGCTTCCAGTTTTCTATATAAATGAGTTGCTACTTTACATTACTGTGAAGTGCACAAAGAAAAGAGACATCAGGTCCATGTTAAACCATTATCTCGTTCCCTATTTCCATAACAGCATATCACTTTGGCTGTGGTAACCTGACAACAATTCCAGTGTTTAAAATAAATATATATATATATATATATATATATATATATATATATATATATATATATATATATATATATATATATATATATATATATATATATACAGTTGAAGTGGGAAGTTTACATACACCTTAGCCAAATACATTTAAACTCAGTTTTTCACAATTCCTAACATTTAATCCTAGTAACAATCCCCTGTCTTAGATCAGTTAGGATCACCACTTTATTTTAAGAATGTGAAATGTCAGAATAATAGTAGAGAGAATGATTTATTTCAGCTTTTATTTCTTCCTCAATAACTGGGGTAATTGAGGTAACTCTAATGTTGGTTCCAGTCAGTGATGCTCTCTTTAGTCCAGATAAGAGTGGAGGATGTACGTCATCACACACTGTCCACTTAAAACCCTTCCTCGTCCGTTGTTTAGGTTACGCCATAGCGATATCGCTGTCATAATCATTTTACAACTAGGTCTATATTAAGAACAACAGTAATAACATGGTGCCTTTGTGTTTCAAATGAGTTTCTAAGTGATGCACCACTTGCAATGGCCTTTTAAATGATTGATCCATGGTTTTTCTTGCATGTCAATGCAAGTGGAAGTTAGAGTTGGTGGACCTTGGCCTTGGATACAGGTGTTATGACAGGGTTGTAGACTTCTGTAACAACAACACTATTGAATGTCTGAGTTTTACTTTGTCTCACATTTCCAGGTGAACGATTAGAATATTGATGGTGCCAGAATGGGACGCAAGTATCCATTTCGCATGGCGTTTCCATCGTACTTTTTCAATCAATCAAGTGATCTATCTTGGACATTGTTATCAGATATTGCTCTTTGACCATATTGGTTACATAGACCTGTGTGTATAACATAGCTGACATAGAGAACTGGCAATATAATTCGCACTTGCTGACTTCGTTTTGTACAGACTGTTACGTACGATCACCTCTCTTTTAAGGTAATTGCCACTGTCACTTTCACACACAAAAAATGCTTTTTGCATGCCCTACTTTTAATAATCTAAAGCTATATTGTAAGAAAACGTTTCTTCTGCGTCCAGGCATGGCAATAAGTGGATTGTTGGTGTGCGTCCTCATGGCAGCACTAGTTGGGGTTGGTTTGACATCACCCGTATCCAAGTCAGATGGCAACACCAAACAGGGTGGGATACTGCCACAGCTACTGGCCAGGAGGGAGGCAGTGAGGAATGCTGAGGAGAACGTCGCTAAGCGGGAGCAAGACACTCAAACGAGCATGGCACGGATGGAGAGGATGGCGCACCTGTCGGGGGACCAGCGCGAGTTCATGTCCAAGCAAATCATGCAGGCCATCTCAGGTACGTGGTGGTGTCGAGTCAAGTGAGTGTGTGTGTGTGTGAGAGAGAGATGCCAACATCTACCGTGGCAAATTTGAAGTGCATCGTCGTTCGCTTGAGCACTTTAAATCCACATTGAACTGTTCTGTTTGGTTCACGTAGGTTTGTATTGTCCGCAGAGATGATGAACGAGTGTCCGGGCCGGGACTACCAAGGATGGGTCGACGTTGGACGGCGGAGTGCAGAGTAGAGACGTACCTAAGGCCAACTGAGGAACGTCTGCCTGCACTGGCGTTACTAAGGAATACATTCCTATTTGAAATAGATTGTATATTTTCATTGGCTAATGTCATGAGTTTTGCTTTTAATCCAAGTGTCGTAATAAATATGTTTGCAGTATATATGTCTACGGACATTTCTTGATTTCATTTAGGACATGGTTTCCCGGACACAGAATCTACATTAAGTATTATTTTTAGTCTAGGACAAGGCTTAATGGGGTGGCAGGTAGCCTAGTGGTTAGAGCATTGGACTAGTAACTGAAAGGTTGCAAGATCGAATCCCCCAGCTGACATGGTAAAAAGCTATCGTTCTGCCCCTGAACAAGGCAGTTACCCCACTGTTCTTAGGCCGTCATTGAAAATAAGAATTTGTTCTTAACTGACTTGCCTAGTAAAATAAATAAATAAAAATGTGTTCGAGTAGAAAAATAATGCACGTGTGGCTGATGGAAATACAATGTACAGGTGGTACAATTTATATAGACATACATCTCAGTGATCAGCAAAGAGTAGTCCATTTCAATATATGTATTTCTGTTTTGTTAATTTTCTTCTTCTGTAATTTTCCCTATTGATCTGCAGTATCCTATGCCTTTAATCTACAATTGATTGTCCCGACAGCTGAAAGAGCATCCAAAAAAAGCATGCAGTCCATGATCACTTGGTTTTTGTACCTTTCTTTTCTCCGGTGAAGCTTTGCTTGCATCAGTTTTTTCCTCATAAGGTATCCCCCTTAGTGCAATCACTTTGGAGGAATTATCTTTGAATGCCCAACTTCATTTTTTCATACAGCTCACTTTCATTATTCCCGATGACATGAATTACATTTGTACCAACAACACTTTAGTTTGAGGTCTGATTGATTGATCCACGTAGACTAGTGCCGAGACCTTTTACGGTCACTTTCTGTTGTATTTGATACAGCATGGTAGACTACCTGAATGCTTTTGGTGAGGTACGACTAAATACACAAGTTTACAATGACTGACATAATTGACAGCATTTCGAAGTAAAGCATTTTACAGTGACTTGCAGCAGGTGATGTGTGATGCCATGCAAAGCACAGTACCACGAGTGCTAAATGAGGACTTTTGGGTAAAGAGCAGATTAGTATACCTCAGTGAATGTCATTCATGTCACAAACTTTCAGGAAGTTCAGTCAGTGTACCAATCTCTCTACCATTCTGTAATGGGGAGTGATTGAAGTGTGGTTTTACCACAATAAAGTGAATGTGGTTAATACCCACAAATGCTTCATTTTCTAATAGCAGATAATATGCAAAACGTCATACTGAATTCCAGTGCGTCTTGGGTTTTTTAAGTGTGACAAACTAACCGCTGTGGTCAGTTTGGTGGTTCTTAAATAACGATACCTTGAGTCTTTCCCAAAGTAAGGAAAAGGTAATGTGATTGTATTTGATGTAAAAAAGTTTGGGGTCACTTAGGAATGTCATTGTTTTCCATGAAAACATTCATGGAATGAGTTGCAAAATGAATAGGAAATATAGTCAAATAATGATTTTTTATTGAAATAATAATTGTGTCCTTGAAACTTTGCTCTCGTCAAAGAATCCTCCATTTGCAGCAATTACAGCCTTGCAGACCTTTGGCATTCTAGTTGTCAATTTGTTGAAGTAATCTGAAGAGATTTCACCCCATGCTTCCTGAAGCACCTCCCACAAATTGGATTAGTTTGATGGGCACTTCTTACATACCACACAGTCAAGCTGCTCCCACAACAGCTCAATAGGGTTGAGATCCAGTGACTGTGCTCGCCACTCCATTATAGACAGAATACCAGCTGACTATTTCTTCCCTAAATAGTTATTGCATAGTTTGGAAATGTGCTTAGGGTCATTGTCCTGTTGTAGGAGGAAATTGTCTCCAATTAAACGCCGTCCACAGGGTATGGCATGGCGTTGCAAAATGGAGTGATAGTCTTCCTTCTTCAAGATCCCTTTAACCCTGTTCAAATCTCCCACTTTACCACCACCAAAGCACCCCCAGACCATCACACTGGCTCCACCATGCTTGACAGATGGCGTCAAGCACTCCTCCAGCATCTTTTCCTTTTTTCTGCGTCTCACAAATGTTCTTCTTTGTGATTCGAACACCTCAAACTTAGATTCGTCTGTCCATAACACTTTTTTCCAATCTTCCTCTGTCCGGTGTCTGTGTTCTTTTGCCCATCTTAATCTTTTATTTTTATTGGCCAGTCTGAGATATGGATTTTTCATTACAACTCTGCCTAGAAGGCCAGCATCCCAGAGTCACCTCTTTACTGTTGACGTTGAGACTGGTGTTTTGCGGGTACTATTTAATGAAGCTGCCAGTTGAGGACTTGTGAGGCGTCTATTTCTCAAAATAGACACTCTAATGTACTTGTCCTCTTGCTCAGTTGTGCACCGGGGGCCTCCCACTTCTCTTTCTATTCTGGTTAGAGCCAGTTTGCGCTGTTCTGTGAAGGGAGTAGCACACAGCGTTGTACGAGATCTTCAGTTTCTTGGTAATTTCTCGCATGGAATAGCCTTCATTTCTCAGAACAAGAAAAGACTGACGAGTTTCAGAAGAAAGTTCTATGTTTCTGGCCATTTTGAGCCTGTAATCGAACCCACAAATGCTGATGCTCCAGATACTCAACTAGCCTAAAGGCCAGTTTTATTGCTTCTTTAATTAGAACAACAGTTTTCAGCTGTGCTAACATAATTGCAAAAGGGTTTTCTAATGATCAATTAGCCTTTTAAAATGATGAACTTGGATTAGCTAACACAGCGTGCCATTGGAACACAGGAGTGATGGTTGCTGATAATGGGCCTTTGTACACCTATGTAGATATTCCATTAATATCTGCTGTTTCCAGCTTCAATAGTCATTTACAACATTAACAATGTCTACACTGTATTTCTGATGAATTTGATGTTATTTTAATGGACAACATTAACAACAGTGACCCCAAAATTTGAACGGTAGTGTAGACTTAAAAAAAAAGCTTAGCGGTGGGGGTCTTAAAAAAATAAAATAATACCACAAGAAGCCTTCCCTTTCTTTCATACGGTGTAAAACCCTAGACACCCACGAAACACAGGTATAAAAAAGCTACGCATGTTTTTCTTTGTGATGTTTTATTTAAAAAAAACTCTTGCAATGATCAGTTGACTCTCCTGAGAATGATCATGACGTCACACATTGTCGTGGAGACCTAGTATGTACAATACATGAGTCCATTACGAAATGAAGAGTGACCGTACATGTAACAGAAACTCAACGTATGGCTCTATGGTTCTCCTGAGGTTCCATTTTACGATGTATTGCTGCGGGCCCGAAACATAAAATGGCGGTACAGTGGCATAGCCAGCATGTGGATTGAAGTCAATGACGAGTAAGGAGGAAGAGGAGAAGGAGTTCTCCCAGTCGTTCTTAGACTCTAAGTGGATGTCTGTATTGCCGGACTGCTTCTCTCTCTTCTCCGTTCTCTCTTCAGTCCACCACACATCGGTCTGCCACCTTGTGTGGTCCCAGACTCCTCAGCTTCTCTACCAGGTTGAAGCTGAAAATGTTCCTCCATAGTGAGTGTGTAGGCTGTGAGTGGGGTCAGTTGGTGGTAAGGGTAGGTGAGGGTGGAGGCCCTAAACCTCCAGCAGCCTCAGGAGTCCCAGTGATAGAGGAGATGCTGGGGTGGAGGTTGAGTGGTGGCCGCCGCCATGGCTAGGGTCAAAGGTCAACCCACAGGGCTGCTGATTGGAGGAGGAGGGCGACGTGGTGCTCAGATGCTCACAGCTCCCACAAGCGGACAGGCTGTTAGAGCAAAGGCTGCAAATACAGGAAAAGAGAAAAATACCAATCACACATCCAATGAGATACTCAGCTTGTCAGTTGCCTACTTAAACATACAAAATAAATACATACTTAGAAGCTTAGGAGCATTGTTAACAGTGCACCATTAGTTAGTTTAGTTGGTCCCAGTGATGGATTACGCCTGTAAAGGTGGGTTAGAGATTGTGTTAGTCAGTTAGTTAGTCAGCCTGAGAACTGAAAAGAGGATTTCTGTTGGGTGATGCAGTTTACCTGGAAGAATCTGGAAGGGATCAGGAACTGTTAAGATGAGCACATGGGCCATGGTGTCCAAGTTAGCAAGCCAAGCAAGTGCGTGATGTTGTTTCCGAAGTAGATTCAAGATTATGGGCCAAATCCGTAACAGAGACACATTTAAGAAGCATTGAGATGTTGGAATGGGAGACCTGTGTGTATTAAAGTTGGAGCTACATGTGTGGATCTTAATACTAAACCTCAAAGTCATTTAAATAGACACAAGAACATCCATTTGTTTTATGCATGGAAAGTTGAAGCATTGTCGTAGCTGCGAATGGATTCATTCACGTTACTTTGCAGTGGTGTTTGTTTAAGGCTCTAGGTTGGGGTATGATCAATAGTTTTACTTAGGGGCTGGGTGGGGTATGAAGGGGCATGGTTTAGAAAAGTTAGGGGATAAATATGGGATTTTCCTGTATCATTCCCACTCTGTCCAAGCTTGTTGGCTCTTACTTTGCCTAGGAAGCCCACTTTAGAGCTGGAGAAAGTGCTTGGACCAGCGTTTCCTACCACTGAGGGGAGAGACATGGGGTAAGGAGAGACGGACTGAGTAAGGGAGGAGAGAGAAGGACTGCTATACACACACAAAGTAGAAAAGGTACTTTTGAGGAAAAAATGGGACAGCACAGAAAAGCTGATATTGTTTTGACAGTCTTTTGTAGTCATTTTGTAAATACCTTCAAGTTATTACTAATATTGGGCATTGGTTTAACGAATGAATTAAAAGGTAAATTAATGAAAAATGAATGGATTTCACTTTTTTCTTTACAGTCCACTACCTGGGGATAACAGGCAGAATCTACCGTACACCCAAAACCAATTAGTGAGGGTGCTGGAGGCAAAATGCAAAACTGGAGAAACAGGGAAAAGTCTCTTCACACTTCCATTCAGATGCAAATGTATTTTAATAGTAGCTGAGCTTTAGGTCAGTCGACCTTCAACAGTCCACTACATACCATTTAGTACCTGGTAGTTATTATTTCCACGTCTTTGACGAAACTTCCAGGAAGTATTTATTGTCACCATAAATACGCTCTTAGTAAATACCAGACAAAAAAAACGGTGAAACTGGACTGTAAAATAAAGTGTAACCAATGAATAGGTGTGTGTGAGTGACTCGCAGATCTTACCTGGCGGAGAAGGAGGGGAGCAGGAGGAAGGGGTGGTGACGCCGACAGGTGCTGACGGTATGGGTGGGAGGGGTCTGGGGGAGGTTGGGGCCGGAGGATGGAGGAGTGACTCTGGGTGATGGACACACTTTACACAACTACACGCAAACACAAAAGCACAACAACATACATAACTACTCACAATGAATGAGGAAAATCCCAGAGACACCCACCACACGACACCGATGGGTAAATGTACGATACAAAACGACAGTATGAGTTGGAATGACACAAACTGTTTAGTAACATCACACCTACCACATGGGTTAACTTAGGGGGGATATGGACCACAGTAGACATGTTCTCCAAATAGCAGGTTCCAGTGTCAATGCCTGACGGACCTGAAGAGTTCTGTCGGAGGGAGAAGGGAGAATGATCAGATTTTCACACTAGACTCGAGGGACCAGAGGAATGAGTGTGTACTGTGTGTGTATGTGCGAATATTTTAACTCACAATTGAGACCCTATCAACCGTATCTACTAAATTAAACTTAACACTACCCTCTGGCCTCTTTTCTTACCCATGGTGCCATGGGCTCCAGCAGCCAGGCTGTGGGGGAACTGTGATAGAGTGTCTATTTTCAGCTTTAGAGACTACATTCATAGTTTCACCTGTAATTGAGGCTAGCGACCTTAGGCAAGTTACCGTAAAACTGACAGTCGAGTTACCGCACACCTAATATCTCAGCTAAGAACACAGACAGCTTCTCCACCTCCCTCCTCACCTTCCAGGGTCTTGACAATCTGCAGGCAGTCAGGTTGGTAGGAGAGCGAGCCCCCCCGATCCGGCAGAGGAGTGCAGCGAGCTGCCATTGGAGTAGTTGGTGCCTTTCGACGCCACCGAGCTGGACACCAGGCTGTCGTTGGGCGTAAGGAACCCGCTGGAGCCCAGCTCGCCCACGTCCTCCACCTCCTCGCCCTCCTCACTGCACCCCTGGCAGGCGGCGGCGGCCAAGGTGTGGAATTTGCGTTCGCGCTCCACCTCAAAGAAGGGGCGCTCTGAGGCATGGCACTGCTGGCGGTCAGATAAACAGCGGAGGGCGGCCTCAAGGTCCTGGCCTCCAGGCATGCCCGGCATACCCAGACGCTTAGGGCCACTCACACTGAGACCAGAGAGAAATAAAGGCAGGTTAGTGATAGTGTACACTGTTGATGCACTAACACTCAGAGTAGAGGAGGTAGAATAGGTTTTGAATACAAATACACTGCTGTTATTAGTACACATAAACCAGAGAAGTAGAAGCTTTATGTTTGAAAATGTATGAGTGACAGAAGTCCATTAATATACTACGGAAGGTCTCCCGAGTGGCACAGTGGTCTGTGCCACTAGAGATTCTGGGTTAGAGTCCAGGCTCTGTCGCAGCCGGCCGCGACCGGGAGACGCATGGGGCGGCGCACAATTGGCCCAGTGTCGTCCTGGTTAGGGGAGCTTCTTTCCGCCGGGTATGTCCTCGTCCCATCGCGCACTAGCGACTCCTGTGTCGGGCCGGGCGCAGTGCACGGTGACACGATCGCCAGGTGTGCGGTGTTTCCTCCGACACATTAGTGCGGAGGACACACGGCTCTCGACCTTCGCCTCTCCCGAGTCCGTACGGGAGTTGCAGCGATGAGACAAGACTGTAAGTACCAATTGGATACCACTAAATTGGGGAGAAAAAGGGGTATATATTTTTAAATATATATATATATATATATACTATGGAAAAGTATTTCACTGTTTGTTTGAGAAGCATGTGACAAATACAATTTGATTTGAAAAGTAAATACTCTGTGTGTTTTCTGTCCTTGTAGGCTCTGTATGAGAGTTCATGTAATTCACACATATACCCAGAAATACCCATGTATGGTGCATTCGGAAAGTATTCAGACCCCTTGACTTTTTCCACATTCTAAAATAGATTTAAAATTGAATAATTTGCTCATCAATCTACACACAATACCCCATAATGACGAAGCAAAAACAGGTTTGTAGATATTTTTGCAAATGTATAAAAAATTAAAAACGGAAATATTATATTTATATAAGTATTCAGACCCTTTACTCAGTACCTTGTTGAAGTACCTTTGGCAGCGATTACAGCCTCAAGTTTTCTTGGGTATGACGCTACAAGCTTGGCACACCTGTATTTGGGGAGTTTCTCCCATTCCTCGCTGCAGATCCTCTCAAGCTCTGTCAGGTTGGATGGGGAGCTACGCTGAACAGCTATTTTCAGGTCTCTCCAGAGATGTTCGATCGGGTTCAAGTCCGGGCTCTGACTGGGCCACAAGGACATTTAGGGACTTGTCCCAAAGCCACTCCTGCATTGTCTTGCTTGTGTTCTTAGGGTTGTTGTCCTGGTGGAAGGTGAACCTTCACCCCAGTCTGAGGTCCTGAGCGCTCTGGAGCAGGTTTTCATCAAGGATCTCTGTACTTTGCTCCGTTCATCTTTTCCTCCATCCTGACTAGTCTCCTAGTCCCTGCCGCTGAAAAACATCCCCACAGCATGATGCAGCCACCACCATGCTTCATCGTAAGGGTTGGTGCCAGGTTTCCTCTAGACGTGACGCTTGGCATTCAGGCTAAAGAGTTTAATCTTGGTTTCACTACACCAGAGAATCTTGTTTCACATGGTCTGAGAGTCTTTAGATGTCTTTAGGCAAAATCCAAGCTGGCTTTTATGTGCCTTTAACTGAGGAGTGGCTTGTGTCTGGCCATAAAGGCCTGATTGATGGAGTGTTGCAGAGTTGGTTGTCCTTCTGGAAAGTTCACCCATCTCTACAGGAACTCTGAAGGTCTGTCAGAGTGACCATCGGGTTCTTGGTCACCTCCCTGACCAAGGCCCTTCTCCCCCAATTGCTCAGTTTGGCTGGGTGGCCAGCTCTAGGAAGAGTCTTGGTGGTTCCAAACTTCTTCTATAGAAGAATGATGGAGGCCACAGTGTTCTCGAGGATCTTCAATGCTGCAGATATTTTTTGGTACCCTTCCCCCCAGATATGTGCCTCGACAAAATCCTGTTTCGGAGCTCTACGGACAATTCCTTCAACCTCATGGCTTGGGTTTTGCTCTGACATGGGACCTTATATCATGTCCAATCAATTGAATTTACCACAGGTGGACTCCAATCAAGTCGCAGAAACATCTCAAGGATGACCAATGGAAAAAGGATGCATCTGAGCTCAATTTTGAGTCTCACAGCAAAGGGTCTGACTAATTACAGTATGTAAATAAGGTTTATCTGTTTTCTATCTTTAATACATTTGTAAACATTTCTAAAAACCTGTTTTCACTTCATCATTATGGGGTATGGTACATAGATTGATGAGGAAAAATTAATGTAATCAATTTTAGAATAAGGCTGTAACGTAACAAAATGTGAAGCAAGTCAAGGGGTCTGAATACTTTCCAAATGCACTGTATGTTGTTGCTCTTTCGGGTTTTGAGCTGGTTTCGGAGGTGCCTGATGAGGAGCTCAAGGGAGCCTCAGGCCCTGTACCTAACCTCCCAGAGGATATCACTGTGTCCTACTCCATCCCTGAGAAGGTCAGTACCAAATACACCTTTTAAGAATACTGTGGTATCTGTACGGTGAGCACAGAAAAGCCAAGTCCCCATGTATCAGTGGAGGCTGGTGAGGGGAGGACAGCTCATAGTAATGGCTGGAATGGATTGAACGAAAGTGTATCAAATATATGGAAACCATGTGATTGATACCGTTCCGTTCAATCTGTTTCAGACGTTACATTGAGCCTTCCTCTGATTTAAGTGTCACTCACCACCACTGCTATGTCTGAGTCTGTGAAATTAATTGGCAGATCTTAAAAGTAGTTTCAAGAAACAATGCCCGAAATCTAGCTTTTCTACTACTTACTTGAATTGGATACTATTTAGAATGTACTGCTAAGTAAAAACGAATGCAGTACACAAGTAATATCAACATACTATGCTCATCCATGCTGCGAAGGTGTCATCTAATGATCATTTGTGTTGAATCCCACCATTCTGACTATCACCTGTTGACCGAGAGGAAATATTGTTGTAACATTTGTAATTTAATAAGTAATGAATCCTTGCAGTTATGGATGCAGTCTCTAATGAATTACTACTACTGTATAGAACATCCAAAAATGTTTTGTTTAAACTACAGCTAGCTAGCACTGCAACGTAACAAAATGTGAAGCAAGTCAAGGGGTCTGAATACTTTCCAAATGCACTGTATGTTGTTGCTCTTTCGGGTTTTGAGCTGGTTTCGGAGGTGCCTGATGAGGAGCCTCAAGGAGCCTCAGGCCCTGTACCTAACCTCCCAGAGGATATCACTGTGTCCTACTCCATCCCTGAGAAGGTCAGTACCAAATACACCTTTTAAGAATACTGTGGTATCTGTACGGTGAGCACAGAAAAGCCAAGTCCCCATGTATCAGTGGAGGCTGGTGAGGGGAGGACAGCTCATAGTAATGGCTGGAATGGATTGAACGAAAGTGTATCAAATATATGGAAACCATGTGATTGATACCGTTCCGTTCAATCTGTTTCAGACGTTACATTGAGCCTTCCTCTGATTTAAGTGTCACTCACCACCACTGCTATGTCTGAGTCTGTGAAATTAATTGGCAGATCTTAAAAGTAGTTTCAAGAAACAATGCCCGAAATCTGGCTTTTCTACTACTTACTTGAATTGGATACTATTTAGAATGTGTAATTGCCATAAAACGAATGTACCGCTAAGTAATATAAAACATCCTAATGCTGTAGTACACAAGTAATATCAACATACTATGCTCATCCCATGTAAGGTGTCATCTAATGATCATTTGTGTTGTCTGAATCCATTACTCACTATCTGACCTGTTGACCAAAATATTGTTTAACATTTGTAGGTTATTAACTGCAACGCTTATTTGTAAGTCTCTACTGAAACTAACTGTAATGAATCATATGTTATGGATGCAGCTCTCTAATGAATTACTACTACTGTATAGAACATCCCAAAATGTTTTGACTGATGGTAAATGAGGCCCAACATTTGTCTGCATGACAAACCTCCCTTTATAGTATCTGCTCCATGCCTAGCTCTGCTAAAACTATACCGACTGATTCCCTGTACACACTTTGTTTCAATCAGTGGAGGCTCCTCGGAGTAGGAAGGGGAAATAGTGAAAAATGACGTATGTAATCATTTTAAGATAAAACTATACTAAATATATTCACGTAACCAAATTATTGATTTAAAACACACTGTTTTGCAAGGAAGGTCTACAGTAGCCTCAACAGCACCATAGCCAGAGGACAGCTAGTTTCCTTCCTCCTCTGGGTACATTGACTTCAATACAAAATCTAGGAGGCTCGTGGTTCTCACCCCCTTCCATAGACTTCCACAGTTATTATGACAACTTCCAAAGGACTTCCTCCAACTATCAGAGATCTTGCAGCATTTGTAACTGAATATGTAATGAATCCACCCAGTCGATGCAGAATCTGATGAATTAATCTAGTACTGTAAAGAACATAAACTACAGCTAGCTAGCACTGCAGTGCATAAAATGTAGTTGACTCAAAGAGAGAGAGTTTTGAATTAATTATTTTCTTCACAAATGAAAGAGAGCGAGCTAGGTGTATTTAGGATCTAGTTTTTATATATTTTTTTCACTTTCACTTACTTAGCTAGCAATTGCAGCTAGCTAGTTTAGCCTATTCAAACACCTGGCTCAAACAGAGAGGGATGCTATGTTAGCTAGCTGGCTATGGCTGGGACTCTTCCAAGTCAAGGTAAGCTTTTGGTTTTATTCATTTATTGCCACCGGGGCCCGACAGTGTAACTGCTAAACGGCTTACTGTCTGTACACTTTACTGCATAATTTTTACGGGTTTACTAACGCATTAGTTCTAATTGACTATGATGTTACTTTAGCTAATATGGTGACAACAATGTAGGCTGTGTGTAGCGGTCAGTGGTAATGATATTGTTTGGCTTGGAATAGTTTTTTTGCCTGCTCACAGACAGCTGATGTGTTGTGCATTGTAAAGTCCACAAGTAAAAGGAAAAGGTGAGAGGAGGAAAGTATTTAGATGCGAGAAGGAATGCAACGTGGCTCCTATGAAAGTGAACTATGTGATCAGGGGTGTATTCATTCTGCAGATTCTGTTGAAAAACGTTTCTTAAACGGAACGAAACAGGGATAAACACCTGAATTTGGCCAATAGAAACTCTCGTTTGCAACTGTTGGACTAATGATTACACCTTAGATCAGCTAGATGCAGGCAAGAGTGTGCAAGGCGGTATTGAATGTGTCACTGTCTGTCACGTCAAATGTTTTCTCTCGACCTGTGTGCACCTACGTTGTAAACTTTAATTCATAGACTATCTTGTAGCTACCTCATGATAGCTACCTCATGATGGTTATAGGGAAAATGTGAGCATCATGTAGAAGCCTAAATTGTTACATTGAACTGGGTGAATGGAATATGAATGACAGTCATCCTCATCTTAAACGGCACCGACTGCCACTGCTGTAAATGTGTTTCTTTCCAGCTTTTTGGAGGACAACAACATGATATCAGTGTGCTGGAATGCATTGACATCTATATTTAATCAACAGCCAAATGTATCATGTAGCGTCAGGCCTACAGAACATGTATCATGTCGTATGCCTACAGAACATGAACTTTAAACGTGTCATAGAGTACAGAGAACATACATGGCTTGTGGTCCAGGGAGTAAAATAGCTTTATAATGGATGCAAGTAATATTTTCCCTGATGTCACTTATGTAACTGTAATAATCTCTTTCCACTTTACTCCAATGAGATAATTTTTGCTTTTAATTGGGCTAGCCAAAGATATTTAAATTAGATATTGCCACCTGGTTGCAACGAATGGAACAATGTGAAAAACACATTCTAGAAAAAATATTACATTTGCCATATGGTAGAGACATAAGAGTTATAAGGTAACATTAGTAAATTGCATAAGTTATCATTCAGCTGATGCAATCCTGTCTATAGGGAAATATTACAGTATGCGACCATGACATATATATATAGACAGGGTTTGAACCCCTGTCATCAGGGGCATGTGTGGTACAGAGGCAGGAGCTTTACCTCTTCAACAGATTCTGGAATTATCTCGACCTCTCAGTCCATTCATTTCCTGGACCTTCTTATCAACTATAGTGGACACCACTTTCTCCTTCACAATCACCCTCATACGCTTCTTTTTGTGGGGGTTATACTCTGTGGAAAGAGAAACAAAACTGAAAAGAATCAATTAATTAATACATGTTGTGTATTGTGGGTAGCAACAACACTTGATTCTTTCATTGATTCATTTGTTTTATTAATTATTCTCTGCTTGCTCACCTTCCACCACTTTCTGGACTTGTTGTTCTTCCTGGTCCTTCTCGTCCATGATCACTTTCCTGACCTCCTGTCTGGTCTGCTTACTGGAAGACACACAGGGGAAGAACACTCACGGTCAGCTAAACTCACCAACACACATCTTGATCTGCTAGTTTGCAATGAGGTGCTAATAAACAGCTGTCATTCACTGAACCCACTGTACATGTATTGATAAGGAGATGGGACAGCTTACCCAGAGCATTGTGGGTAATGTAGTACACCATACCAACCAACTGTGTATTTTTCTAACACCAGTACAAATGACCTTAGATACTGTTGTATCACATATTTATGGTCTCAGTCCACCTTCTCTCTTCCACTAACTGCTCCCTCTCTCTACTTCTGTCTTTCCTTTCTCCCTTACTCTTCCCTTCCCTCGCTCCCTCCACTCTCATCCCACATCCCCTCCTCCCTCTCTCCGCTCTTTCCATTCCCCCATCTCGCTATCCCCCCATCCCTTCCCCCTCCCTCTCTTTCCTGCCCCCTCCATTATCCCCTCTCACCTGAGTCCCTCTCCATCCAGCAGCCTCCTGTACTCAGCGATCTCCATCTCCAGCCTCATCTTGATGTCCAGGAGGATCTGGTACTTGGAGGCCTGCTGCTGGATGCTGACGTTGAGCTGCTGCAGCTCCTCCTCCATGCTGTTGATATGAACCTGCAGCTGAACCAGCTGGGAGCCGTGGCGGCCGTTTATATCAGCGACGCTCTGCTCCAGTTACCCCTTCTAGGAATGTGTTTATGTTTGTAAAGGATGAAGAAAATGGAGAAGGAAAGAAGGAGAGGGTGTATAAAGAGGGAGATGAAGAAGGGCAGAGATAGTTAGATTGGTGTGCATGAAGGTGTTAGAACACCTTGACATTAGACCACTGTGGAGGTCTGAAAACATCTAACAAACCTTGATTTTGGAGTGTAATGTTCCTTTAAGACCTAATGGAATTCCATATTTTAGGAACAGAGGTAGGGTAAAGAGAAATGCTATATGTTTAGGGATGCTGATTCACTAAGATGGTTTGACATCATACCTGAGTGAGCAGGCCATGCAGTTCAATCTCCAGGCTCTGGAAGGTCCTCTTCAGGTCGGTCACCTGAGACTGAGAGGTCTTCACCTCTGTGGTGCTGGTTGTGATCTGGCTCTGAAGCACCTCCACCTGACACACATACACACACACACACACACACACACACAAACAAACACCGTTTTAGTCAAAACTATAGTACCACTTCACAAAATAGATGTAAATTGTGTCTTTTAGAAAAACCCATTTAGGAATCCGGGCCCACACCCTTCGAGGCCCAATGTCCTATTTTCAGAGGTTGTCTCACCTTGCTCTCGAACCACTTGGCAGCATCTCTCTGGTTCTTCGCCATCATGCCCTCATACTGGGTCCTCATCTCCTCCAGCACCTTGCTCATGTCCACTGAGGAAGCACAGTCCATCTCCACATTCACAGCACCACACTGCTGCGTCCGCATCAACTGCATCTCCTAACAACAGGAAAAGGGGGACAAATTGAGCTATAATACCTGGGATTTGTAGTTTACTCATACACAAGGAAGGGCAAAAGCACCTGAAAACAATCAGTTACTGTATATTTGAGCACTAACAGTGAATTTGCCCTAGATTTGTTGTGGGTAAGTTTTGCCCCCTTGTGGCCAAACATGGAAAGGTATTCAAACCCACTGAGAATTAATAAATACATTTAAAAAAAATATTTGAACCCTAAATGGTTCTCAAGTAGATTACTAAGAAAAGCTCTTCCATTGTTTAAAAATTGCCTTTTTGCCTTTGTGCAGATTGCCATGTCTCATTTTCGATTAATTGAAAATGATACTTTTTTCAAAGTATCTCTCTTTTTCAAAAAAGCATTGCATAGCTGGCTACAATTTCAATGTCATCCCCCTGAAAAGATAGAACACATTTTACAACAAATATTATGGCTGAACTCAAATGTGCTGGTTGATAAAATACCTGTATTTATGGGAAAGATGTTTGAAAAGGTTATTTTGTTCTTAAATGATATTGTAAATTGGAATGGTAGAGTTATGTCCTTCATGGAGTTATCAGAATTGTACAGGAAGGTCTGCTCAGTCCAACAGTACAACCAATTGATTACAGCATTACCCCAAAAATGGAGGAGACAGGTGGCAGCGGAAGGAGGTAGGGAACTGGTCTGTCTGCCCAATATAAAGGATCAAAACTGGCGGAGGAAAAAAAATAGCATAAACAGGAAAATATACCAGTTTCATTTTAGGACCCGTGTGTTTACAGCTGTGCCATACAGATTGCAAAATAGTTGGGAAGAGATTTTTGATGTACCGATTCCAAGGTACAGGGTGTATGAGTTGATATATAAAACGCAAGATTCAAGACTTCGTGCTTTTCAGATACAATTATTATATAGAATTCTTGCCACCAACAAAATGTTGAATATTTGGGGCATAAAATAATCAAAGCTCTGCAGATTTTGTTGTGAGGATACAGAATCAATAGACCATTTATTTTGGTATTGCCCTCAGGTAGCGTGTTTCTGGTCTCAGGTTCAGGAATGGCTGAAAATGCATAGCATTGATCTAAAATTTACCCTAGAAATAGTACTGTTAGGAGATCTGGAGAGACCAGGTCAGTCAATTACTAATATACTAATACTCTTAGTAAAATTATTTATCTTCAACCCTCAATCTGTGGATTTTATTCGATTAGATATATTGAAATTGTACGTTAAACATCACAGCATAGTTGAAAGATATGTGTTGCGTAGAAACCCGAAGTGGGTGGCCAGCAGAGATAGATGGGTTGGGCTGAGGGAAGCTGAGGGTTGGAATGTGGAATTGGAGACATGTGGGAGAGGAGATGCTGTGTGAGAGATGATGGTCAAAGATAAAAGTTTTAAAAAAGATATATAAATAAAAAGTCAAAATAAAACATAATAAAATGTACATTTGAATGACACTAAGTGGCAGTGTTTTTACAACTAATGCCGGTTTGCAGGAGGCTGATGCCGTGCAGGTGTTTGTACACATGTATATACACAGACTTTCATTCAAATAAACACATACAAGAACACACACATGTAATAGTGCCAGACATGCACACCAACATATACAGTTGGCATTGCTGTTATGATTTTAGTTGTCCTTGATGTCCTTTGTTTTAAATGTATTATTATTATTATTTTATTTTTTGCATTGTTGTATGCTGTTTTCTTCTGTCTTTTCCTTTTTTCTCTTTAGTTCATTCTCTTGGTTGTTGGGGGTGGGGAATGGAATTCATTTATTTATTTATTTTTCTTCCTGGGGGGGACTGTGGGAGGGGTCTCGAATGGTTGAGGGACAGCTATTGGGGAACTGTGGGGGGATCTTGGAGGGTTCGGGTTCACGTTTTTTGGCCTGGTGGTAGATCGGTCAACATGCCCTTGAGCAGGGCATTGACCCTGGATGCTTCTGTGTGTTGCTCTGAATGGGAATCTGTTGGATGAGTGGTATGATGTAGTTATTGAGCGGCTTCACTGAAAGTATATTGTATGTTTCGAATATTCAATAAATATAAATAAAAATAAAAAAATACATTAAAATGCAAAAACATTACAAAAACTACACGGGTGCCATTGTGTCCTAATGAAAAACCACATGTGGCTGTCCTGGCCCATTGACACTTCAGACAACAGCACCTGCGTTAAGACTTGAGTGTGTGAGGAGAAATGAGGAGGTTACCTCCTCGTGGTTCTTCCTGAGGTAGACCAGCTCCTCCTTCAGCACCTCAATCTGCATCTCCAGGTCTCCTCTGGTGAGTGTAAAGGTGTCCAGCATTCGTCTCAGATGAGCCACACCCCCTTCCATCGTCATACGCATGTTAGCCTCCGTCTCTAACCTATAGGGGTTGAGGAAAGCAGAGGGCTTGATTAGTTCCTTCTCACAACAAACCAAAATACAACTTGCCCAACCATGAACAGATTCATTACCCCCATAAGCATTTCTGTAGATCAGGGAGGATTGGATCTACTCAATCTTGAACCTATAGGCCAAAGCTACAAACAGAAACAGTACACTCACAGAGGCTGTGTACAGTACAAACAGGAAGTGCACCTACTGTGGGGCAAAAAAGTATTTAGTCAGCCACCAATTGTGCAAGTTCTCCAACTTAAAAAGATGAGAGAGGCCTGTAATTTTCATCATAGGTACACTTCAACTATGACAGACGAATGAGAAAAAGAAATCCAGAAAATCACATTGTAGGATTTTTAATTTATTTATTTGCAAATTATGGTGGAAAATAAGTATTTGGTCAATAACAAAAGTTTATCTCAATACTTTGTTATATACCCTTTGTTGGCAATGACAGAGGTCAAACATTTTCTGTAAGTCTTCACAAGGTTTTCACACACTGTTGCTGGTATTTTGGCCCATTCCTCCATGCAGATCTCCTCTAGAGCAGTGATGTTTTGGGGCTGTCGCTGGGCAACACGGACTTTCAACTCCCTCCAAAGATTTTCTATGGGGTTGAGATCTGGAGACTGGCTAGGCCACTCCAGGACCTTGAAATGCTTCTTCTGAAGCCACTCCTTACGTTGCCCGGGCAATGTGTTTGGGATCATTGTCATGCTGAAAGACCCAGCCACGTTTCATCTTCAATGCCCTTGCTGATGTAAGGAGGTTTTCACTCAAAATCTCACGATACATGGCCCCATTCATTCTTTCCTTTACACGGATCAGTCGTCCTGGTCCCTTTGCAGAAAAACAGCCCCAAAGCATGATGTTTCCACCCCCATGCTTCACAGTAGGTATGGTGTTCTTTGGATGCAACTCAGCATTCTTTGTCCTCCAAACACGACGAGTTGAGTTTTTACCAAAAAGTTATATTTTGGTTTCATCTGACCATGTGACATTCTCCCAACCCTCATCTGGATCATTCAAATGCTCTCTAGCAAACTTCAGACGGGCCTGAACATCTACTGGCTTAAGCAGGGGGACACGTCTGGCACTGCAGGATTTGAGTCCCTGGCGGCGTAGTATGTTACTGATGGTAGGCTTTGTTACTTTGGTCCCAGCTCTCTACAGGTCATTCACTAGGTCACCCTGTGTGGTTCTGGGATTTTTGCTCACCGTTCTTGTGAACATTTTGACCCCACGGGGTGAGATCTTGCGTGGAGCCCCAGATCGAGGAAGATTATCAGTGTTCTTGTATGTCTTCCATTTCCTAATAATTGCTCCCACAGTTGATTTCTTCAAACCAAGCTGCTTACCTATTGCAGATTCAGTCTTCCCAACCTGGTGCAGGTCTACAATTTTGTTTCTGGTGTCCTTTGACAGCTCTTTGGTCTTGGCCATAGTGGAGTTTGGAGTGTGACTGTTTGAGGTTGTGGACAGGTGTCTTTTATACTGATAACAAGTTCAAACAGGTGCCATTAATACAGGTAACGAGTGGAGGACAGAGGAGCCTCTTAAAGAAGAAGTTACAGGTCTGTGAGAGCCAGAAATCTTGCTTGTTTGTATGTGACCAAATACTTATTTTCCACCATAATTTGCAAATAAATTCATTAAAAATCCTACAATGTGATTTTCTGGATTTTCTTTCCTCATTTTGTCTGTCGTAGTTGAAGTGTACCTATGATGAAAATTACAGGCCTCTCTCATCTTTTTAAGTGAGAGAACTTGCACAATTGGTGGCTGACTAAATACTTTTTTGCCCCACTGTACTTCATCTTGAAGTCATCAGCTGCACGTCTGGCAATATCCACCTGCAGGATGATCTGAGAGTTCTCCACAGCCTTGGCATGGATCTAGGAACAGGAGGACAGCCACAGTCAATGGAATGTAATAATAATGTCAACTATGAATGGGATATCATGTGTTTAGATCAGCAGATCTGGTTCATGTCTACTGTTCAAGTGGAATTACACCTCTAATCTATCACTTATCTAATTTATTCTAGTGACTATCTTCTTTCACAAACCTGTTGGCATTTTCTCAATCCAATCCCCACCTCCCTTCCCATTGGGCACAAACATCAATTCAACGTTTATTCCACGTTGGTTCAACATAATTACATTGAAATGACATAGAAACAATGTTGATTCAACCAGTGTGTGCCCAGTGGGTTGCTACATTAAAACTACATTACCTAGAAGTACCCACATTCGTGTCCTCGAGCTTCTTATACCGTTGGATTAAGCATGATTGACTACATCACCACTTTTCCTTGGAATGAAGGTAGACCCAATTGTTTTGTTCAGTGGGTGGGTACAGGGCTTGCAATAACTATGTAACAAGAGACATCAAGTCACTAAGGACTTCTAGGGAAATTAATGGTTCAGAAAATGTTGTGGTTTATGAAGGTAGTGTGTTTGACAGGTATAGACAAATCAGACAGTTTGAGATTCTCTGGAAATTCACTGGATGTGTTTTGTAAAGCTGACGTTTGATGGTTTCAGATATCCATTTTCAATTACATTTTGTTTGTTTACTGAAATTGGCATTTTTTTCATATATTTGAATATATAATTGTCAAGGATTTGTAGGCTAAACATTGTATTTGTTATGTTATTATTTTACCAAACTAAACTAAACTAAAACTCGTGGGCCCAGCATGTCCTGTCCCTGTTCCACGCACCAGGATCCCAGTGCGTATCATGAGCCCAGCACGGCCTGTTCCTGCTCCCTGCACCAGAATCCCAGTGCGCATCGTGAGCCCAGCACGGCCTGTTCCCGCTCCCCGCACCAGAATCCCAGTGCGCATCGTGAGTCCAGCATGGCCCGTTCCCGCTCCCCGCACCAGAGTCCCAGTGCGCATCGTGAGTCCAGCACGGCCCGTTCCTGCTCCCCGCACCAGGTGCCCTCTGCGCCTTCAGAGCCCGGCGAGGCCTGTCCCTGCTCCACGCACCAGGCTCCCTGTGCGGCTGCAGAGCTCGGCACGGCCTGTTCCTGCTCACGCATCAGGTCCCTTTAGCGCATCAAGAGACCGGCGAGGCCTGTCCTGCTCCACTTATCAGGTCCCCTGTGCGCATCGAGGGCCCGGCACGTCCTGTCCCTGCTCCACGCACCAGGTCCCCTGTGCGCGCCTTCAGAGCCCGGCGAGGCCTGTCCCTGCTCCACGCACCAGGCTCCCTGTGCGGCTGCAGAGCTCGGCACGGCCTGTTCCGCTCCACGCATCAGGTCTCCTGTGCACATCGAGGCACGTCCTGTCCCTGCTCCACGCACCAGGTCCCCTGAGCGCCTTCAGAGCCCGGCGAGGCCTGTCCCTGCTCCACGCATCAGGTCCCCTGTGCGCATCGAGAGCCGGCACGGCCTGTCCCTGCTCCACGCACCAGGTCCCTTGTCTTCAGAGCCCGCACGGCCTGTCCCTGCTCCACGCATCAGGTCCCCAGCGCATCGAGCCCGGGCGCGGCCTGTCCTGCTCCACGCACTGCAGGTCCCTGTGTGCCTTCAGAGCCCGGCGCTGACCTGTCCCTGCTCCACGCATCAGGTCCCATGTGCACCTTCAGAGCCCGGCACGGCCTGTTCCCGCTCCATCAGGTCCCCTGTCGCATCGAAGACCGCACGTCCTGTCCCTGCTCCACGCACCAGGCCTCTAAGATGGCGTCCTGGCCTGGTAATGCGTACTGTTCTTGCTCCACGCATCGGGTGTCCAGTGCGTCTTCTCGGACGGCACGGCCCGCACCGAACCGCCGCCATGCGAGGACCCGCAAAGAGACCCCTCCCAGTGAATTTTGAGCGTGATCGGAGTCCACGCCTTTGGGGGAAGTACTGTCATGTTCTGGCCATAGATAACTCTTTTGGCTGCTCTATGGTGGTTTTGGTCTGGGCGTGAGCAGGGTGGTTTTTTGATCTATGTTTTATTTTCTAGGTTTGGTTTGTTGATGGTTCCCAATTAGAGGAAGCTGAGTGTCATTGCCTCTAATTGGGGACCATATATATGTTTGTTCTTTTCCCCACTTGCGGTGTGGGTCATTGTTTGTGTGTGAGTACCTGTGTGTGCTACACCTGTGTTACGGTCGGTTCGTTGTTGTTAGTATTAGTATGTTCAGTGGTGTGTGCACTTTGTAGCCACACCGGTGTTACTGATCTTCGCTTGTTCTTTATTTTACCAGTTACATTATGTAATAAAGTATGTATACTGGATACCTCGCTGCGCCTTGGTCCACTTCTGTCGACGGCCGTGATAATCACTTACATTTGATGATTTTCCATCATTCTATCCTTTGAAAAGATGGTCAATAACAGTCATCTTTTTGAAATGTAGATAACCACTATAAACTGTTCATCAATTCAACACATTCAATGTTGTTACTTTGTCTACTCAGTAGACTTGCTCTCAGATTAGTTGGTTTGGATAGTGTGTTCAATCATTGTCAAAGATGTGTAGTAGCGTGGTGTTGACGAAGTTGGTATCCCTGGTCATCGACCGTCTGGGAGATGTTCTGATTTCCTGCTGCTTCCATTTTGTGAGGCAGTATTCTGTAACGTTGACGCTGGGAGTCGAGAAGCAGGTGGTAAGTTTAATACAACAAAGAACATGGAACGATACCACATAGGAGTAGCGTCTCGACATGAAACACAGAAACAACACTGCCTGGGGAAAGAACCTAAGGGAGTGCCAGATAAAGGGGAGGTAATGAGTGAGGTAATGGAGTCCAGGTGTGCCTCATGATGAAGCGCATGGTTGCCAGGACCAGTGGTTAGTAAAATGTCAATGTCGAACGCCGGAAGGGAGTAGATGTGACATTACTACTACCCCCCCTCTAACCTATACGTCACCTCGTTGACCCTTCGGAGAACCTTGAATGGCCCCACAAACTGGGGGCTCAGCTTCTTGCAGGGCAGGTGGAGTGGGTGGTTCCTGGTAGAGAGCCAGACACGATCCCCAGGATGATCCAGACAAGATCCCTTCGGTCTGGCTCGGGGTCCACGGAGCCAGGGATAGCTGAAAACCCAGAACACACTGGAAGGGAGTCAGCCTGGTGGAGGAGTGACGTCACGAATTCTGGGCGTACTCCGCCCATGGAAGGAATCGGGCCCACTCTCCCTGCCAGTCCTGGCAGTGGCTCCTCAGTAACCTCCCCAGCTCCTGGTTCATCCTCTCCACCTGCTCGTTAGACTGAGGCCTATATGCGGAAATGAGGCTGACCGTGACCCTGAGCTTCTCCATAAAAGGCTCTCCATACCTGTGATGTGATTTGGGGGCCACGGTCGGAGACGAGGTCCTCCGGAAGGCCATAATGCCGGAAGACTTGCTGCAATAGTGTCTCAGCGACTGGAGAGCAGTAAGGAGACCAGAGAGAGGGATGAAACTACAGGATTTGGAAAATCTATCCACAACCTCCAAAATGGTGGTGAAACCGTCAGAGGAGGGGAGATAAGTGACAAAGTCAATGGATTGGGGGAGTTCCCCTGCTGGAGCGTGCCGGGGGGATTTGGTTTGAGCACATACGGAAGGGAGTTGACATAGAGAATAATGTCCTGTGCCAAGGTAGGCCACCCATACTTCTCAGAGATAGATTGAGTAGTACGAGAAATACCTGGATGTCCAGAAACAACAGCTGTGTGCTCCCATGTCAGCAGCCAATCCCTTATCCCCGTGGGAACGTAGATGTGCCCAGGAGGACAGATAGTGGTTGCGGGCTCCCTCTCCAGAGCCTGGTGAATGTCCACATCTACGTCCCAGACCACAGGAGCTACAACTCGAGGGGAAGGGATTATGGGTGCATTCTGGACAGGACCCTCTCCCGAATTGTAGAGAAGGGACAGGGCATCGGCTTTGGTGTTCTTTGAACCTGGGCAATAGGTCAGCGTGAAGTCAAATCTCGTAAAGATTGAGAGGAGCGGCAATGGAGCTAAAGTTCCTGGTGAAATGGCGGTAGAAGTTGGCAAACCCCCAAAAACATTGTAACCCCTTTATGGTGGTTGGAACTGGCCATGACCTGCCCGCATCTACCTTCTTGATGTCCATCTTCACTCCTTGCGGGCTGATTTGGTAGCCTAGGAAGGAGACAGCCTCCTGAAGAAACTGGCACTTCTCAGCCTTGGTTAGCCAAGAGGCATTCCAGGACTACTCAGACCTCCAAGGTAGCCGAGTAGACCAGGATGTCGCCAATATACATGACCACCTGGCATCCGAACATGTCCCGGAACACCTCATTAACAAATGCCTGGAACACTGATGGAATATTGGCCAAGTGGCATCACTAAATACAGTGAGGGAAAAAAGTATTTGATCCCCTGCTGATTTTGTACGTTTTCCCACTGACAAAGAAATGATCAGTCTATAATTTTAATGGTAGGTTTAATTGAACATTGAGAGACAGAATAACAACAAAAAAAATCCTGAAAAACGCATGTGAAAAATGTTATAAATTGATTTGCATTTTAATGAGGGAAATACGTATTTGTGGCTCAAGAAGAAGCACATTAAGGTCCTGGAGTGGCCTAACCAGTCTCCAGACCTTAATCCCATAGAAAATCTGTGGAGGGAGCTGAAGGTTCGAGTTGCCAAACGTCAGCCTCGAAACCTTAATGACTTGGAGAAGATCTGCAAAGAGGAGTGGGACAAAATCCTTCCTGAGATGTGTGCAAACCTGGATGCCAACTACAAGAAACGTCTGACCTCTGTGATTGTCAACAAGGGTTTTGCCACCAAGTACTAAGTCATGTTTTCCCTCGTTAAAATGCAAATCAATTTATAACATTTTTCACATGCGTTTTTCTGTTTTTTTTTGTTGTTATTCTGTCTCTCACTGTTCAAATAAACCTACCATTAAAATGATAGACTGATCATTTCTTTGTCAGTGGGCAAACGTACAAAATCAGCAGGGGATCAAATACTTTTTTCCCACACTGTACGCGTAGAGACCAGACATCGTGCTAAAATCTGTCTTCCATTCATCCCCCTTCCAGATGCGGATGAGATTGTATGTACTCCGCAGGTCCAATTTGGAGCTGTTCGATGGCCGCCAGCACCAATGGGAGAGGGTAACGGTACTTGGTGGTGATCTCATTGAGTCCTCTGTAATTAATACACAGGCGTAACCCTCCATCTTTGTTGGCCAGGAAGAAGAATTCTTCAGACGCAGGAGAAGTGGACGTGCAGATGAAACCTTGTTGAAGCGCCTCATGGATGTCCTCCATGGCCTTGGTTTCAGCCACTGTCAGGGTAGATGTGTCTGCGTGGGGGCGCAGAGCCTGCAAGCAGGTCGATGGCACAGTCCCAATGGCGATGAGGAGGGAGATAGGTGGCGCGGGTTTTGGAAAATACAAGTTGAACGTTTACATACACTTAGGTGGAGTCATTAAAACTCGTTTTTCAACCACTCTACAAATTTCTTGTTAACAAACTATAGTTTTGGCAAGTCGGTTAGGACATCTACTTCGTGCACGACAAAAATGTAATTTTTCCAGCAATTGTTTACAGACAGATTATTTCACTTATAATTCACTGTGTCACAATTCCAGTGGGTCAGAAGTTTACATATACTAAGTTGACTGTGCCTTTAAACAGCTTGGAAAATTCCAGAAAATTATGTCATGGCTTCTAATAGGCTAATTGGCATAATTTGAGTCAATTTGAGGTGTACCTGTGGATGTATTTCAAGGCCTACCTTTAAACTCAGTGCCTTTGCTTGACATCATGGGTAAATCAAAAGAAATCAGCCAAGACCTCAGAAAAAAATGTAGACCTTCACAAGTCTGGTTCATCCTTGGGAGCAATTTCCAAACACCTGAAGATACCACGTTCATCTGTACAAACAATAGTACGCAAGTATAAACACCATGGGACCATGCAGCCATCATACCGCTCAGGAAGGAGACGCGTTCTGTCTCATAGAGACGAACGTACTTTGGTGCGAAAAGTGCAAATCAATCCCAGAACAACAGCAAAGGGCCTTGTGAAGGTGCTGGAGGAAACAGGTACAATATCCACAGTAAAATGAGTCCTATATCGACATAACCTGAAAGGCTGCTCAGCAAGGAAGAAGCCACTGCTCCAAAACCACCATAAAAAAAGCCAGACTACGGTTTGCAACTGCACATGTGGACAAAGATCATACTTTTTGGAGAAATGTCCTCTGGTCTGATGAACAAAAATAGAACTGTTTGGAGGAAAAAAGAGGAGGCTTGCAAGTCGAAGAACACCATCCCAACCGTGAAGCACGGGGGTGACAGCATCATGTTGTGGGGGTGCTTTGCTGCAGGAGGGACGGGTGCAATTCACAAAATAGATGGCATCATGAGGGAGGAAAATTATGTGGATATATTGAAGCAACATCTCAAGACATCAGTCAGGAAGTTGAAGCTTGGTCCCAAATGGGTATTCCAAATGGACAATGACCCGAAGCATACTTCCAAAGTTGTGGCAAAATGGCTTAAGGACAACAAAGTCAAGGTTTTGGAGTGGCCATCACAAAGCCCTGACATCAATCCCATTGAAAATGTGTGTCCAGAACTGAAAAAGCGTGTGCAAGCAAGGAGGCCTACAAACCTGACTCAGTTACACCAGCTCTGTCAGGAGGAATGGGCCAAAATTCACTAAACTTGTTGTGGGAAGCCTGTGAAAGGCTACCCAAAACGTTTGATCCAAGTTAAACAATTTAAAGGCAATGCTACCAAATACTAATTTAGTGTATGTAAATGTTTGACCCAATGGGAATGTGATGAAGGAAATGAAAGCTGAAAGAAATAATTCTCTCTACTATTATTCTGACATTTCACATTCTTAAAATAAAGTGGTGATCCTAATTAACTGTAGATTCCCTACAAACAAAGAAAGATTCACTTCAGACAGTTCAAATAGACTGTTTTCTTTACAACACCTCAATTAGCTCAAAGCTTATTTATGCATAATATATCAAAATGTTTTTGATACAGGTAATTTTTACTAGGATTAAATGTCAGGAATTGTGAAAAACTGAGTTTAAATGTATTTGGCTGAGGTGTATGTAAACTTCCGACTTGGTATACCTCCGGGATGTTGGGTTGAAGGGCAACCACAGGACTCTCAACTAACGTGGAACCACAGGGGACGGGGAAGCATGTCCTCCGGCATTCGGGTGGCGTCGAAGCCAAGGGAGCCCAAGGTTGATCTTGTGAGCTGGTGCACTGGTGATGAAGAAGGGAATGTTCTCCAGATGGATGGACTCCACGGTGAGGGTGAGTGGTTTGGTGATGTGTGTGATGGTCCCGAAACCTAATGGGCGATTGTCGAGGGCTTGAACAGGGAAAGGTGAGGAGAGTGGGTATGAGGTGACAGGAGGCAAGGGTCTGGTCAATAATGTTCCCCGAGGCACCAGAATCCACAAACTCTGTAGAAACAGTACACGAGGGACAGTCAACTAGTGTGAGCAACACCAAAAAGGGTTTGGCAGAAAGTGATGAGGGGATACTCACACCTGCCCCAGAAGGTGGAAAATTGGACAGAAATGTGTGTATATTGATACTGTGTAACGTGCTGTAAAACTAATTATTTGTTGTCTCAGCTAAAGCTGGAAATAGCTAACATGATCACAAATAGTGCTGCTGCAAATGTGTTGTTGGTTTTATACTCTATTTTATTCTATTATTTATGTCTGCCACATCTGTGAATGTGTAATGTGTTGTGTTCATTGATAGAAAAACAACAACATTTCATAAAACTTTTTATTTTATAAAAAAAGTACAGTCAGACTGATTTGTAGTAGACTGTCATACTCCCAATTACAAAAGTAAACATTGACCATTGATTATATCACCTTTTTTTTTTACATGGTGGGGTTGCAAACATTTTTTTTTATTTCAAAATGAGATTGCAGGCCATAAAAGTTTGGGAACCCCTGCGTTATGGGCAGGTTGTATGAAAAATAACCATAGATCAACCACATTCTCACCAAGCTCTAAGAAACCTATGGTTCTCAGAACGTTATGTGCTAGCTGGGATTATTTACAAATATTTTTTTGTAAAACATTTTTAAATATTGATGTCACAAATGTATCATTTGTACATTTCTTCATAAAAATATATTCATTTGTTACATTTGACTGTGTGAAACCTAGCAGTAGTAACTGTTACATCTACTCCCGCTCCTCCCTCTAAGCCACAAAAGTACAAATCATTCATTCACTGTGAACCCACAAGACAACGTAATGAATGATCCACATGCCTCGCTATGTAAACTCATCCCCATCAAGACTTCACTGTCGCTATCCTCAAACCACCACCCATTGAAACCCCAAAGCCCCCTCATTCAGCCAATAGACTATATATGAAAAAAACAATTAACTTGATGCCTTCTATGTATTCTCTGGTGACCCTAAATGTTAAAAGGGAGTGTTTGACTCGACTCTTCTTTGGCACCATGTGACAAGAGATATTTCCAGGAAAACCAACACACCATTGCGTACCTAATAACTTGGCAGGCCTTCTGCTATTTCTACTGTTTCCTTTGGTTTTATTATCACATGTAGAGATATTTATGTTTTGCCTCGATTAGCGTAAGACGGTAACAAAAGCGAAAGAGTGAGTCCTAATTGTGATTGGCCTACATGCAATTCCTTCCAAATGTCAGCTGGAATGCCTGTGTGTCTTGGCTTTTATGATAAATCAGTTATGGAGGGGAAGTGGTATACATCCTTTACTGGAAGTACTACCAGTAAAATGAGAATAATGTAGTTGTGCAGGATTGGAATAATGTCCCCCCCATTTAAGGTAAAGCTAATTAGTTGGTTGCATAAGGTGTAGCAAGATGGCCAACAGAAGAGGGACAGGTCACAGACTCAGCCAGTACCATTTGGAGACCTGGAGATGGAAGGACATTAACAAAATGGGTGTCTTTCTAATATAGGACATCAACACTATTATGTGTTTTTTGCTTTAATGATGATCCTTTTAATTTCCCTTTAATTATCAGTTTCTCCTTAACTCTCTCTTCCAGACCTACATCTCAAAACTGAAAGGACAACATTCCAAACCTCACCTCAATTACACAGAATTTCATAACTACTTTCAACCCCATCTTCCTAGTAAAGACCCTCCATAAGAGTTCTCAACGTCTAACAGACTACCTTCCAGTTTTCTATATAAATGAGTTGATACTTTACTTTACTGTGAAGTGCACAATGAAAATAACCATCAGGTCCATGTTAAACAATGAACCATCTTGACCATTCTCTTGTTTCCTATTTCCATAACAGCATATCAATTTGGCTGTGGTATCCTTACAGCAATTCCAGTGTTTTTTTAATTATTCTTTATTGACAAGCTTTATAGCCAGCAGCATACCACCCTGCATCCTGCTTGCTTCTGAAGCTAAGCAGGGTTGGTCCTGGTCAGTCCCTGGATGGGAGACCAGATGCTGCTGGAAGTGGTGTTGGAGGGCCAGTAGGAGGCACTCTTTCCTCAGGTTCCTCCTGTTCTCAGTCAACTTACCTGGTAAAATAAAAATGTAAAACATTCTAAATGGATATCTTATCTGTATGAATTGAATTTCTAAAGACTATATTATATACAGAAGATAATTCTTTAACAAAAATCTATAGGTAAACAACTCGAATGATGGAGGATGTACGTCATCACACACTGTCCACTAACCCTTTCTCATCGGTTGTTTAGGTTACGCCTTAACGATATCACTGTTTAATAATTTTACAACTAGGTCTATATTAAGAACAACAGTAATAACATGGTGCTTTTGTGTTTCAAATGTGTCTCTAAGTGATGCACCACTTGCTATGGCCTTTTTAATGATTGATCCATGTTTTTTCTTGCATGTCAATGCAAGTGGAAGTTAGAGTTGGTGGACCTTGGCCTTGGATACTGGTGTTATGACAGGGTTGTAGACTTCTGTATCAATAACCACTATTTAATGTCTGAGTTATATTTTATTGTCTCACATTTCCAGGTGAACGATTAGAATATTGATGCGCCCCATTCTGGCACCGAGTATCCATTACGCATAGAGTTTCCATCGTCTTTTTTAATCAATCAAGGGATCTATCTTGGACATTGTTATCAGATATTGCTCTTTGACCATATTGGTTACATAGACCTGTGTGTATAAAAGACCTGACAGACAACTGGCAATATCATTCGCACTTGCTGACTTCGTTTTGTACAGACTCACGTACGGTCACCTCTCTTTTAAGGTAATTGCCACTGTCACTTTCATACAAAAAATTGTTTTTTGCATTCGCTGCTTTTAATAATCTAAAGCTATATTGTAAGAAAACTCTTCTTCTGCGTCCAGGCATGACAATGAGTGGATTGTTGGTGTGCGTCCTCATGGCAGCGCTAGTTGGGGTTGGTTTGACATCACCCGTATCCAAGTCGGATGGCAACACCAAACAGGGTGGGATACTGCCACAGCTACTGGCCAGGAGGGAGGCAGTGAGGAATGCTGCGGAGAACGTCGCTAAGCGGGAGCAAGACACTCAAACGAGCATGGCACGGATGGAGAGGATGGCGCACCTGTCGGAGGACCAGCGCGAGTTCATGTCCAAGCAAATCATGCAGGCCATCTCAGGTACGTGGTGGTGTCGAGTCAAGTGCTTGTGTGTGAGAGTGTGAGAGTGTGTGAGTGAGAGAGTGAGAGAGAGAGATGCCAACATCTACCATGGCGAATTTGAAGTTCGCTTGAGCACTATAAATCCACATTGAACTGTTCTGTTTGGTTCATATAGGTTTGTATTGTCCGCAGAGATGATGAACGAGTGTCCGGGCCGGGACTACCAAGGATGGGTCGACTTTGGACGGCGGAGTGCAGAGTAGAGAAGTACCAAAGGCCAACTGAGGAACATCTGCCTGCACTGGCGTTACTCAGGAATACATCCCTATTTGAAATAGATTGTATATTTTCATTGGCTAATGTCATGAGTTTTAATCCAAGTGTCAAAATAAACATGTTTGCAGTATGTATGTCTACAGACATTTATTGATTTCATTTAGGACATGGGCCAGTTGTAGAATCTACATTAAGTGTTCTTTTTAGTCTAGGACAAGGCTTAATGTGTTCGGGGAAACCGGCCCTTCGAGTAGAAAAAGAACACACATGCACGTGTGGCTGATGGAAATACAATGTACTTTTTAATGTACATGTGGTACAATTTATACAGACATACATCTTAGTGATCGTAACATAAAATTCAGCAAAGAGTAGTCAATTTCAACATCTGAAATATATGTAGTGCTGTTTGGTTCATTTTCTTCTGAATTCAAATTGTCATAATTGCTATCATTTTCCCTTTTGATCTGCAGTATCCTATGCCTTTTATCTACAATTGATTGTCCAGACACCCGAAGGAGCATGCAAAAAAGCATGCAGTCCATGATCATTTTCATACAGCTTTCATTATTCCTGATGACATGAAATACATTTGTACCAACAACACTTTAGTTTAAGGTCTGTTAACACAGATCCAGCACGTAGACTAGTGCCGAGACCTTTTACGGTCACTTTCTGTTGTATTTGATACAGCATGGTAGACTACCTGAATGCTTTTGGTGAGGTACGACTAAATACACAAGTTTACAATGACTGACATAATTGACAGCATTTCGAAGTAAAGCATTGTACAGTGACTTGCAGCAGGTGATGTGTGATGCCATGCAAAGCACAGTACCACGAGTGCTAAATGAGGACTTTTGGGTAAAGAGCAGATTAGTAGTTCAGTCAGTGTATCAATCTCTCTACCATTCTGTAATGGGGAGTGATTGAAGTGTGGTTTTACCACAGTAAAGTGAATGTGGTTAATACCCACAAATGCTTCATTTTCTAATAGCAGATAATACGCAAAAAGTCATCCTGAATTCCAGTGCATCTTGGGTTTTTTAAGTGTGACAAACTAACCGCTGTGGTCAGTTTGGTGGTTCTTAAATAACGATACCTTGAGTCTTTCCCAAAGTAAGGAAAAGGTAATGTGATTGTATTTGATGGTAAAATATATATAAAACCATAGCGGTGGGAGTCTTTCAATTTTTTTTATATAATAATAAACACCAAGAGAAGCCTTCCCTTTCTTTCATACCGTGTAAAACCATCCCACACCCACGAAACACAGGTATAAAAAAGAAACGCATGTTTTTCTTTGTGATGTTCCTCATCTTTTAATTCTATAAAAAAAACAAAAACCCTGGCGCGTGTTCAAGCCAGCCGGACCGGTGATCAGTTGACTCTCCTGAGAATGATCATGACGTCACACATTGTCGTGGAGACCTAGTATGTACAATACATGAGTCCATTACGAAATGAAGAGTGACCGTACATGTAACAGAAACTCAACGTATGGCTCTATGGTTCTCCTGAGGTTCCATTTTACGATGTATTGCTGCGGGCCCGAAACATAAAATGGCGGTACAGTGGCATAGCCAGCATGTGGATTGAAGTCAATGACGAGTAAGGAGGAAGAGGAGAAGGAGTTCTCCCAGTCGTTCTTAGACTCTAAGTGGATGTCTGTATTGCCGGACTGCTTCTCTCTCTTCTCCGTTCTCTCTTCAGTCCACCACGCCTCGGTCTGCCACCTTGTGAAGTCCTAGACTCCTCAGCTTCTCTACCAGGTTGAAGCTGAAAATGTTCCTTCTCCCTTCTTCCTCCATAGTGCATGTTCCTCCACCCCGCTCTTCCTCTACCGTTGTGGGGCGTGTGTGGGCAGTGTGTGGGGTCAGTTGGTGGTAAGGGTAGGGGAGGGTGGAGGCGGAGATGCCCTGCTCTTCCAGCAGCCTCAGGAGTCCCAGTGATAGAGGAGGTGCTGTGGTGGAGGTGCTGTGGTGGCGGCCGCCCTGGCTAGGGTCAAAAGTCAGCATACAGTGCTGCTGATTGGAGGAGGAGGGCGAAGTGGTACTCAGATGCTCACAGCTCCCACAAGCGGACAGGCTGCGAGAGCAAAGGCTGCAAATACAGGAAAAGAGAAAAATACCAATCAGACACAGGAGTTCTGTTATATGTATTAAATACATAGCTAGAAGCTTAGGAGCATTAGTAACAGTGCACCATTAGTTAAGAGTGGTTAGTTAGTTTAGTTGGTCCCAGTGATGGATTACGCCTGTAAAGGTGGGTTAGAGATTGTGTTAGTCAGTTAGTTAGTCAGCCTGAGAACTGAAAAGAGGATTTCTGTTGGTTCATACAGTTTACCTGGAAGAATCTGGAAGGGATCAGGAACTGTTAAGATGAGCACAGGGGCCATGGTGTCCAAGTTAGCAAACCAAGCAAGTGTGTGACACTTTTGTTTACGAAGTAGGTTCAAGATAATGGACCAAATCCTTAATAGAGAAGCAGGCATTAAGATGTTGGAATGGGAGACCTGTGTGTATTACAGTTTGAGTTCTATGTGTATCTTAAATTGGGATTTGATCCCAATAATCTAATACTAAACCTCAGTCATTTAAATAGATACAAGAACATCCATTTGTTTTATGCATGGAAAGTTGAAGCATTGTCGTAGCTGCGAATGGATTCATTCACGTTACTTTGCAGTGGTGTTTGTTTAAGGCTCTAGGGTGGGGTATGATCAATAGTTTTACTTAGGGGCTGGGTGGGGTCAGAGTTAGAAGGGGCATGGTTTAGAAAAGTTAGGGGATAAATATGGGATTTTCCTGCATCATTCCCACTCTGTCCATGCCTGTTGGATCTTACTTTGCCTAGGAAGCCCACTTTAGAGCTGGAGAAAGTGCTTGGACCAGCGTTTCCTACCACTGAGGGGAGAGACATGGGGTAAGGAGAGACGGACTGAGTAAGGGAGGAGAGAGAAGGACTGCTATACACACACAAAGTAGAAAAGGTACTTTTGAGGAGAAAATGGGACAGAGCTGCTGTTGTTTTGAGAGGGGTGTAGTCTTGCAGTCATAATGTAAATACCTTTTCACGTCATTACTAATATTGGGCTTTGGTTTAATTAACTCATGAATTAATGATTGAATGAATGAATACCAAAAGGCAAATTAATGAAAAATAACTGGATTTAACTTTATTTTACAGTCCACTACCTGGGGATAACAGGCAGAATCTACCGCACACACAAAACTGATTAGTGAGGGTGCTGGAAGCAAAATCGAAAACTGGAGAAACAGGGAAAAGTTGAATAGTAGATTTAGATCAGTTGACCTTCAACAGTCCACTACCTGGTAATTACTTATGTGATTGGATTAATTTCAAACACCATTTAGTACCATACCATTTAGTACCAGGTTACCTACTTTTTTCGACGTCTTTGACAAACCTTCCAGGAAGTATTCATTGTCACCATATATACGTTCTTAGTAAATACCAGACAAAAAACATGTAACTTTCTGCATTTGGCTCTACGCTGCTTTCTTGGCCAGGTCTTCTTTGAAAAAAAATCTCAAGGGCCTTCCTGGTTAAATAAAGCAAACATCAAATAAAATGTGAAACCGGACTGTAAAATAAAGTGTAACCAATGAATAGGTGTGTGTGAGTGACTCGCAGATCTTACCTGGTGGAGAAGGAGGGGGAGCAGGAGGAAGGGGTGGTGACGCCGACAGGTGCTGACGGTATGGGTGGGAGGGGTCTGGGGGAGGTTGGGGCCGGAGGATGGAGGAGTGACTGTGGGTGATGGACACACTTTACACAACTACACAAAACAACAAATACAACTACTCACAATGAATGAGGAAAATCCCAGAGGCACCCACCACATGACACGGATGGGTAAATGTACGATACACAACGACAGTATGCGATGGAATGACACAAACAGTGTCATTCTGATCCACCTCAACGCAGACGACACCAATCTGTATACTTCTGGCCCTTCGGACACTGTGTTAACTAACCTCCAGACGAGCTTCAATGCCATACAACTCTCTTTCCGTGGCCACCAACTGCTCTTAAATGCAAGTAAAACTAAATGCATGCTTTTCAACCGATCGCTGCCCGCACCTGCCCGCCTGTCCAGCATCACTACTCTGGATGGTTCTGACTTAGATTACGTGGACAACTACAAATACCTAGGTGTCTGGTTAGACTGTAAACTCTCTTTCCAGACTCACATCAAACATCTCCAATCCAAAATTAAATCTAGAATCGGCTTCCTTTTTCGCAACAAAGCATCCTTCACTCATGCTGCCAAACATACCCTCGTAAAACTGACCATCCTACCGATCCTCGACTTCGGCGATGTCATTTACAAAATAGCCTCCAATACTCTACTCAACAAATTGGATGCAGTTTATCACAGTGCCATCCGTTTTGTCACCAAAGCCCCATATACTACCCACCACTGAAACCTGTATGCTCTTGTTGGCTGGCCCTCGCTACATACTCGTCGCCAAACCCACTGGCTCCAGGTCATCTACAAGTCCCTGCTAGGTAAAGCCCCGCCTTATCTCAGCTCGCTGGTCACCATAGCAGCACCCACCCGTAGCACGCGCTCCAGCAGGTATATCTCACTGGTCACCCCGAAAGCCAATTCCTCCTTTGGCCGACTTTCCTTCCAGTTCTCTGCTGCCAATGACTGGAACGAACTACAAAAATCCCTGAAACTGGAGACACTTATCTCCCTCACTAGCTTTAAGCACCAGCTGTCAGAGCAGCTCACAGACCCCTGCACCTGTACATAGCCCATCTGTAAATAGCCCAACCAACTACCTCATCCCCTACCGTATTTATTTATTTATTTATTTATTTATCTTGCTCCTTTGCACCCCAGTTTTTCTACATTGCACATTCATCTACTGCACATCTACCATTCCAGTGTTTAATTGCTATATTGTAATTACTTTGCCACCATGGCCTATTTATTGCCTTACCTTCCTTATCTTACCTCATTTGCACACATTGTATATAGATTTGTTTTTCTACTGTATTATTGACTGTATATTTCTTTTACTCCATGTGCAACTCTGTGTTGTTGTATGTGTCGAACTGCTTTGCTTTATCGTGCCAGGTCGCAGTTGTAAATGAGAACTTGTTCTCAACTTGCCTACCTGGTTAAATAAAGGTGAAATATATATATTTTTTAACTGTTTAGTAACATCACACCTACCACACAGGTGAACTTAGGGGGATATGGACCACAGTAGACATGTTACCCAATAGCAGGTTCCAGTGTCAATGCCTGATCGTTCTCCCTTACCCAATCTGACGGACCTAAAGAGTTCCGTCGGAGGGAGAAGGGAAAACGATCAGATTTTCACACCAGAATAGAGGGACCAGAGGAATGAGTGTATACTGTGTGTGAAGGTTTTCATTCACAATTGAGACCCTATCAACCGTATCTACTAAATTCAACTTAACACTACCCTGTTGCCTCTTTTCTTACCCATGGTCCCGTGGGCTCTGGCAGCCAGGCTGTGGGAGAGCTGTGATAGGTCAGGGTCATCCTCCTCCAGGTCATTGAGGCTGTAGACGTGTTGGAGGTCGATCTCCAACTCCCGGAAGTCTTTGGTGAGGACCCCTGGGCGAGGGTGCAGGATACCTCCTAGGTTGGGCTTGGCCAGCTGCTGCCAGTGGTGCAGGGTCACTGAGCCTGGGGTGGAGAGGAAGGGCGATATAGTTAACATTGTTGTATGTTGGGAATAACACATTTATTTATTCATGTAATAACCTGTATTTTTCTAAATCATGCATATTTTTCATATTTAAAGGAGGAAACAATTGTAAAGAGTGTCTATTTTCAGCTTTAGAGACTACATTCATAGTGACTGACAGTTGAGTTACCGCACACCTAATATCTCAGCTAAGAACACACACAGGGTCTCCCCGTCCCTCCTCACCTTCCAGGGGCTTGACAATCTGCAGGCGATCGGGTAGGTAGGAGCGTGAGCCCCCCGATCCGGCCGAGGAGTGCAGCGAGCTGCCATTGGAGTAGTTGGTGCTTGTCGATGCCACCGAGCTGGACACCAGGCTGTCGTTGGGCGTAAGGAAACCGCTGGAGCCCAGCTCGCCCTGGCCCAGCTCGGCGGCCAGGGCGCGGAGTTTGCGTTCACGCTCCACCTCAAAGAAGGGGCGCTCTGAGGCATGGTTCTGCTGGCGGTCAGATAAACAGCGGAGGGCGGCCTCAAGGTCCTGGCCTCCAGGCATGCCCGGCATACCCAGACGCTTAGGGCCACTCACACTGAGACCAGAGAGAAATAAAGGCAGGTTAGTGATAGTGTACACTGTTGATGCACTAACACTCAGAGTAGAGGAGGTAGAATAGGTTTTGAATACAAATACACTGCTGTTATTAGTACACATAAACCAGAGAAGTAGAAGCTTTATGTTTGAACACGTATGAAGGACAGAAGTCCATTAATATACCATGGAGAATCATTTCACTGTTAGTCTACGCCTGTTGTCTGCGAAGCATGTGATGAATACAAATTCATTTGAAAAGTAAATACTCTGTGTGTCTGATGTCTGTAGACTCTGTATGAGAGTTCATGTAATTCACACATATACCCATAAATACCCATGTACACTACCGGTCAAAAGTTTTAGAACACCTAGTCATTCAAGGGTTTTCATTATTTGTACTATTTTGTACATTGTAGAATAATAGTTAAGATATCAAAACTATGAAATAACACATGGAATTATGTAGTAAACAAAAAAAGTGTTAAACAAATCAAAATATATTTTATATTTGAGATTCTTTAAACTAGCCACCCTTTGCCTTGATGACAGCTTTGCACACTCTTGGCATATTTTTTGGGTTACTACATGATTCCATATGTGTTACTTAACAGTTTTGATGTCTTCACTATTATTCTACAATGTATAAAATAGGAAAAATAAAGAAAAAACCCTTGAATGAGTAGGTGTTCTAAAACCTTTGACCGGTAGTGTATATTTACACACTGTTGCCAGTCTCACCTGTTGTCCTCAGTGTGTGCCACCTCTGCCAGCCTCGATACAGCACTAGATGGTTTGTCCTCCAAGGTGAGGCTGGGGCTGTCTGAGCCATAGTAGCTGGTACGAGGGGTGGAGGCGCGGCTGGAGCGTAGCGACACAGGGCTGGAGCCGGGCACCTGGCCGGGGGAGTGGCACCGCGAACGCAGCCTCGACGCTTGGTTCACCACCTTCACCGTCTCAAACACGCGCCACGGGTGGTTCCTTTGGCAACCATAGATAAACAATATAGATTAGGAGTGGTGACAAAGTGCCCGGTAGTAAGTCTAACATTTATATGTTTATGTCAGTGTATTTCTGCTTGAATATTAGATCTTCTTTAGTGTAATTCTGGAAACATTTTAAACATTGTATTTGACTTATTCTATATTTTTCATCAACAGATTTGCTTTGTTATGTCATGCTGTCTTTGTTCAATCAAACGTACTTGATAACACTTCACCTCTGGCACATAACTGACATACCGGTATTGTCATTCAACTGAACTTAACAGGTTGGAAAAAGCACATTGTCACCAGTGTTTTATGTTTTCACAGTGACATCATCACTCACTTGTACTCGGAGGGGGCGGGGACATCCAGGCCCTTGCGGAAGGTGCCCTCTATCTCTGCTGCCAGGGAGTCCATGGGGAACACGGCTGATAGGGCGCTGTAGCGCTGCACCGTGCTGTTGGGCAGGCTCTTGTTGCGCAGGTTCTTAATGTCCTCTCTGGCCTCCTGTAGCATGTCCTCACACTCCGAGTACTTGTCCTGCAGGTAGTTTAGCTGCAGCCAGGGAGTTCCAGAGGTCAGTTAAATACACACTGCTACTGCGGTTATGCACAAGCTTGCCTTGAGGGACAGATCTAGGATCAGCTTAGCCTCCCCAAATCATTGCATTAACAATAATTAATAAAACCCACCTTAGATCAGCGTTAAAGAGCAACTTTGTCCAACTAGTTATAGATAGCTCATTGGAGGGTAATGAGTTGTGGATTGTGGGGAGAGTGTTGAGGGCGTGTCTTACCTCTGATTTGAACTGTGATTGCCTCTCCCGCGAGGCACTCAGGTGCTGGGTCAGCTCTTCGTTGTCAGTGGTGAGCTAGAGGAACAGAGTGGAGAGTTAATACCATGATCATATCAGTGAAACTGTAGATACTGTATACCAACTTAATACTGTAGATACCAACTTCAGTGCACATGTAAATAGTTCATGTACTCCATTATAGAAGTGTTCGGCGTGGGTGAGTCTTGAGTCTTTTGTCCTTGTGGAACCTCAAGGCATGAGAGGAGTGCCATGTCAACTCTGTGTGTGTGTCCGTGCACTGCATGCTTGTGTGTGTGTGGGTATGTATTTAGGTGTGTGTATGCGTTTGCCTTGTTGTGTCTGTGATCAACTCACCCCTTTGCAGCGTGCCTGCAGGTCGACTATTTGTGCGAGCAGGGAGCTGATCTCCTCCTGCTGCCTGAGAGTGTCCTCCACCTTACGGGCCAACTCATCTGACAGGTCTACCACCTGCTTATTCACAGAGGCTGGGGGAGGGAGGTAGAACAAAAAGATTGAGGGAGAGAAGAAGATAGAGAGAGAAAAAGAGGAGGGAGAGAGACTGAGAGGGTTAGTATGAATATACAGTACGAACACATACTGTTTTCACTGTAATCACCCACTCACCAATCATCTCTCCCCTCAGGAACACAGTAATACTGTATACATGAACAAATATGTACAGTATTACACTGTAGTACATTATAGTATACTTACTGAGTTCCTCCACACACACCATCATCAGCTCCTGCTCTTGTTCCTCATAGTTAGCGGTCTCTGACGTCAGTTCATTGGCCTGTGGGATAACAACATCAATGGCATTAGCACTAAAAAGTTTCCAATCCACTTCAATCACTATTTAGAAGTAGTCAGTGTTCCACACCTCACAGCGTAGTTTGAGGTTCTCCTCCTCCAGACCTTTGAGTTTCTGCTGTATGAAGTCATAATTGACAAAGTTACTGAGGGAGTTAGACGACTCGTTCCTCTTCATTCTGAAAACCAGGAGAGAGGGAGAAGGCAGTCCGAATTTAAGGCTTACGCTTACCTGCCAAAGTTGTGTTGATATGCCTGAACGGATGTACAATGTGTATGTGTACTCTGCAGTGTATGTGTGCGCGCGTGTACTCACAGTGCGTGTGAGTCGGAGGCGTTCTCGATCTCCTCTGTGCTGGCGTACAAGTGGAGCAGGTCGTCTCTCATGGAGAGCTCATGTCGCAGCTGGGCTATCTGGTGAATGGGAACCAGGAAGCAGGGTCAGAGAACTGAAATAGGATCTATCATGTACAGTGGTCCCCATTCCTGCTCCGTGCAAGAGTTACCGGGTGTGCAGGCTTTTGATCCTGCCTAGCATTAATGCAATGATTCAAGTGATACAAGGTCTAAATCAAAGTTGAACCAGCTGTGTTAATGCCGGGCTGGAACAAAAGACTACATACGCTGTAAGTTTCATATTCCAGGACCAAAATGAGTGTATATTTTCTCTCGCTAAATGCTATGCTCCAGTACTACTGTATTCTGTCTGTAATAGGTGAGATATATCAAAGTAGGGCTACAGTGATGGTTTCATACTTCTTCCTTAGCGATCTCCAGCTGTTCGTCCATTAACTCATTCCGTGCCGTTAGATCCCGATTCTGCTTGAGCAGTGATTGGCCGATCCGGGCCGCCAACTCGAGGTCCCGCTCTTTCTGCAAGACGACAACGGTTTGATGTTCTTCATTCTGTGATGTAGTTACAGTCTAGTTTCTAGTAGAAGACTTGTTTACCATTCTAGCAACATGCTTATGGCTGATGACTTTCGTGATTTGCTCAAAATGTAGAATATACTCAGTTACACATTATTCAATTCGGATTCAATACAACTGAATTAGTCCCGGGGCGATTAAGGGTTTACGTATGAAACAATCCCGTTATATTTACTTACCTCTTCCAGTAGGTGGGTGACAGCATCGATGTCATGGTACGTCTTAGTGACCTGGCCCACTCTCTCTGAACACAGCACTGTAGGAGGGAGATGGGAATGGAGGGAGAAAAGAAAAATACCTGGTTAATATATAGTAGGAGAGGCCATTGGACAGTGAATTATTCAGACAGCATAGAGACAGTAACTTTCTGGTTAGAAACCTAATTGGTCACAGGAGCTAAGATAATTTCTGGTGTACACTGACCAAACAATTCAGTTAATTTGACCATGATATCAGGAAGTACAACTTTGACAGGTAAAAAGCCCAGTGGACTAGGTCATTAGTGTCCTGCAACCATGTCCTCTCTTATCCCCTCTCTTTCTGTGAATGACTCATGGTCAAGACCAGTTGAAAGGAAACAGACCGGGCACTGACCACCACATTACCACGTAGCCAGTCAGCCAGAGCTTATCCTCTTAGCCTGATCCTCATTACAGGGATAAGACCCATCTCTCTCTTTCCCAGTGATATAAATATACCTCAGCACAAGCTGCTGTAGAAAACTGTAATGAGAACAGGAAGTTAGGCTGGATATCTATGGCAGCCCCCCGCTTCGATTAAGGCAGCCCCCCGCACCTCCCTGATTCAGAGGGGTTGGGTTAAATGCGGAAGACACATTTCAGTTGAAGGCATTCAGTTGTACAACTGACTAGGTATCCTCTTTCCCTGATTATAGAGAGGTCTGGTTATAGACAGGTCAGTTTGTTTACTGGTTTGTGAACGGACACTGCGACCCTGTTCAGGACTGATGGGTGGGTGAATAGTGTTCATCCTGTTTGGAAGCTGAGTCATCATGGCGATATAGTTGATGCTTCGTTCATCATAGTAATCATTCTGGTGACCTAAAGAAGTGGGACCCATGGTTTCTGTGCAAGGCCTCATCTCCATATAATCCAAAATATGTTTCTATCCCGAACCAATCAGCCGGGACTTTCAAGTTTACATTTATTTTCATCAGCATACATCCTGCAGACGTAGTCTCATGCGGGTACTTGCAGTAACATGCCCCTATGTTCAAATCAGCCATTCAAATCTTTCTTTGTTCAAAATCCTGGCTGGCACCAAGGAGATGAGGTACTCATCAGTACTGTACAGTAGATTCAAATAATTAAAGTGAGGGGCAGCATTTGGCTGAAAATGGGGTGACTGTGTAACAGTATCCATGAGCCAATTATCTAATGGAATGAAATGGTCCTGGGCCGGATCTACTGTCTGCCTACAGTCATTAATCCTTTGAACCCTTTAAGAAAATAGTGTGTGTCCTTGGTTAGAGGGTATGGGGGTCAGCAGCGTGGGGAAAAAGAGATATAGAGAAGGAGAGAAACAGAGAATGAAATAAAAGTAGAAAGAGTGAGAGAGAAAGAGAAATAACATCTTGTTCTAGGATACTGAGACCAGTCCGCAGAAACAGGTGGTGGTTGAGTTGGATCCAACGGCTTCCTGCAGCACTGGGCACGGGCACTAGCAGACTGCAGCTACAGTGCCAACCTAACCCCTGCAACAGACAGAGCTGCTACTTACGCACCAAAAGAAGTGCCAATACATTGCAGTTATTTTGTTTATCGCGGAGTCTACAATGATACTGTCCTACAGCACATCATAAAGACAACCCCTAATTGTGTTCTTAATTAAGATGAACATTCTGTCAAATACCCCGGAACACCCTAATCTGGACAATCAGTTCGATCAGGTAGCCTACCATTTTCAATGGTAGAGCAGAGCAAGAGTGTCCAGTTTTCAATAATAAGATGACATAGCCACATGGATAATTGACCCTAAGTAAGTATAGCTTCCTAAAACACTGCTGTCCTAACTGGGATGGGCTAACTGCTAATGTTCCCATCTGGAACTACAAATAAAATAGCTTCCTCCATAGAACAAATGCACATTTTCTAATATGGCTAGGCCTACTTCAATTAAAGTAGCTTCCTAGAACAAAGACTAATTATAAAATCAGGTCACTACAATTGAAATAGCTCTATCCATGTAACAATTCCTAATTGTACTATTATCAAAATAGATTCATCCATAGGACAAAAGCTAACACGCTAACTGGCTAACTTCCTGCAAATCCGATAGTTACATGGTCATTTACTGGGAGTACATACTTATGCTAAATCCCCATTTAGCTGCCCCATTAGCTTCTCAATCTTTACAAGCTCAAGTTATCCTTTTTGTAAATCAGGCAACAGAAACCATTATAGACTTTACTACTTTCCAGACAAGAAAAAAGTATTTAATACAGACACACTGCAAACAGAACATTGCGTTGGACTATCGAGAAGAACTAATGCTGAATTTGTATCTAGCTGTCAACTTATTTTCTTAATTTATTTTCACAGTGCCAAGCTTTATTGAGTTCTTTGGAAAGAAAATGTTTCAAGAATGATGATATCTGAAAGGACCATCCCTTTAAAAGCTATGCCACAGTACAGTACAGTTGACTGTCTGTGTGCAATTCATACTGTACTATATTACAGTCTAAGACCACGCTACAGATGGTCTCAAGGGGCTCTTTGACTGAGGGATTTCCTAGCTGACTGTACCCTAACCGAGAGGGTTCAGAGTGGATCCTGTACAGTACATAGGAGCCTATAGGATCAACAGGAATCCATGGGGATCAAACCCACAAGCTCAACTCTGTCTTCCGTCAGTCTGATTCTCGCATCACTACAGACGTTATCATAAGCCTTTCTCCCGATCTTCTTGGAACGTCCATTCTGAGTTATTAGGCTACTAATACAGGGCAGGCCATTGTATCTGCCTGGGACAGGTTGCAGAAACCTGCACGTGACATCGCAATACCTCCGTCTTCCTGCCCTGATCCATTTAGCTGTGTGGTGCATGGGTCAGGGAGAAAGAGAAAGCCAGTACACCAATGTCCCGCCTAGTGGGTCATTGAAGCCTACTATGAGTGCTTTAAGGCAGTAAAGAGCCAGTGAATCTCAAGATTGAACTTGGGTCTATAAACAATAAAACCCAGTTGACTACTTGGTATGAAAAATTAGACCTAGACAAATATATCCAGCCTCTAGCTCTACATAATTTATGATTACATCATTAGCCTAGTTAATTCCATGTAATACTAAATTATGACAAGGGAGATAATAAATCATAATTTGTGGCAAAAACTGCACCCAGGTTAAAGTTTCTGTCCGTCTGTGGTGTGGGCAGCCCTGATGACATCATCGTCAAATCATCAAATCCCTTGCGTCAAATCCCAGCGCTACTGTTTTTGTGTAATGAAATATTATAATTCATCCTATTTTATTTAGCCATTGTGTAAGAGTCATCTACAGCCAGAGATTTTCTAGAAAAGTCTGTTTGTTTTCTGGGTCTGTGCCAGCATCTATGCCAGTGTCGCAGTACACTGACAGAAAAGATGCCAGCCAGCCAGCACACTGCCTGTTCAGACAAAGGACCAAATGGAGGCTGAAAAAAAAGACATACTCTAGCTGAAATAGGCCGCTTCTTAGCAACTATATATCTGTATGTCAAAGCAGGGTGCCACTTTTATCTGCAAGTTAAACCCTTGATATGGTACAATCATTTCTGATTTACATTGCAAAGAATCGATCTAGAATATTCTGAGGTAGAATGAATAATCTGCCGTATTCTTATTTCATTTACGCAGTACTATACTGTAGTAGTATCAGTATTATACACTCGGTGGCCAGTTTATTTGGAACACCCATCTAGTACCGCGTCGGACGCCCCTTTGCCTCCAGAACAGCCTGAATTCTTTGGGGCATGGACATGTTGCTCAATTGGTATCAAGGGACCTAACGTGCGCCAAGAAAACCTTCCCCACACCATTACACCACCAGCCTGTACCGTTGACACCAGGCAGGATGAGGTCATGGTCTCATGCTGCTTACGCCAAATCCTGACTCTGCCATCAGCATGACACAACAGGAACCCAGGATTCGTCAGAACAGGCAATGTTATCCACTCCTCAACTGTCCAGTGTTGGTGATCACGTGCCCACTGGAGCCGCTTCTTCTTGTTTTTACCTGATAGGAGTGGAACCCGATGTGGTCGTCTGCTGCAATAGCCCATCCCCGACAAGGACCGCCGAGTTGTGTGTTCCAAAATACTGGAACCGGCATGCCTGGCACCGACAATCATTCCACGCTCAAAGCGGCTTAGGTCACTCGTTTTGCCCCTTCAAACATTCAATCGAACAGTAACTGAATGTCTCGATGCCTGCTTTATATAGCAAGCCACGGCCACATGACTCACTGTCTGTAGGAGAGAACCATTTTCATGAATGGGGAGATGTACCTAATAAACTGGCCACTGAGTGTATATTATACTGAACCCAGCAAATGGAATATTGCTAGAGGTACTGAGTGAAGACAATTAACTAGGATGTGAATCTAGGGCATCATCATGATACCTGCCACATTGAAGGACCATAATAGAACAGCATGGTTGGGACCAGCTTGTCATTTCATCAATTTAAGGTATGAATAGAAAATTCTATTAAATGCCCACTGAAACAATTATGGACAATTACCCAATTCAAACATGAGGGGTCGATTCAATTTCTTAATTCAATGAAGTTAAGATGATGTGATAGATCCCATCTTTACAAAACATCGTTCTCATCAGGGCAAATGGACAGTACTAGAACATACCCACTGGGCAAAAACTGGTTGAATCAACGTTGTTTTCTGTCATTTCAACCACACACAAAAAAAAAAACACGAAGTGATGACATTGAATCAACGTGGGAAACTAATTGGATTTGCAAAAAGTCATCAGCGTAAGGGTATTTAGACACTCAACTCTGAACATAAATCCAATAACATGTGAAATGTCATTTTTATTTCACGTTAGATGACAACTTAACCAAAGGTAAATCAAAACTAGATGTTGAACTGACGTCTGTGCCCAGTGGGTAGCCAGTACTTCCATGTTTTTGACCTTCATATTGAGTCCTAAAAGTCCACAAACCTTTTCCAGCCAGTCTGTCTACTGCAGCCCAAAGTCAATGACACTCAAAGGCACAGAGACAATACAGCACAGAGAACACTGCTGCTGCTGACGGAATACACACAAACTGCTGCTAAGAACACACAATGTGGCACAGTGACCTTCACACTCTATGGGGAGAACTGCAAGCTCAGTTTACCTGGCAGCCCGTGTTCACTGGAGGTAAGTTATACATTTGGCATATGTGACTTCAATAACTCAAAAGTAGAGACAAAGATCAGGCTTCAGATACTCATAAACACACATGCAGCCAGTCAATAACCTAACCATGTGTTACTGTATGTGAACGAAATCACAGCTGAATGAGCTATTCATTCAACAAAGAATCCATGCATCAGCACCTTCCCAGCCATACCGTCACTCACTTAGCTTGACTGTAAGCTGCACAGACTACAGTGTGTTTACAGCACAGCAACACTGCCAACAAGACCGATTTATGGCTGCAGAATCGCCTGTAACTCCCTCCTTTCCACTCTCTCTCTCTCTCTCTCTCAACCTCCTCCATTGCTCCCTCGATCCTTGCTCCTCTCTCAATCACTCTCTTTTCTCTGTCCGTCTCTCATGCTCCCTTTGCTCCCTCACCTTGCATCAGTTCCCTGCACAGACTCTCTTTACGGTGTTGCTTTCCTCCCTCATCCACCTCCTCTTCCTCCTCCTCCTCCTGGCTCCCGTGGCCGCTCTCCTTCTCCTCCTCCTCCTCCTCGGAAGCAGAGGAACTCCACACCTCCATGGTGACCGGACAGAAGCCCTCTTCCATCCCTCCTTCTGTTATGTTGCTGTTTTTCTTCTTGTTATTTTATTTACTGCTTCGGCTCTATGCCCATTCCAATAAACCGATGCTCTGTTGCGTGTTCAAAACAGTATCCTCCTCTGTGTGTCCCTGTGACTGTGTGGGTATGTGTTACGTGTGTGAGAGGAGACTGAGCTGTCCTTAGTGTTAATATGTAATCCCTCTGACTGGGAGGTCCATCTGTCATCACCCTCCTGTTTATATGGACTTAGCCACACTGGACTGTGGGAGCGCAGAAAGAGGAGGAGGGGTGTCAGAGGTAGCTTGAGGCCAGAACGACTCATAAAAAGCTCAAATAGATCATACCTAACTTTTCCTAAGAGCTATACATATAGAAAAGCAAGGCTTTAATATAAAACACAATACGAATGATAATCTGGTTTAGCAAGAGAATGCACTTAGTCCCTGCACCCCCGTGAGGCAGAGTGAGATGGTACGTTCCAGCTAAGGCCATGACTGTCTCCCTGCACACATAATATTGGCGCAGACTGAGCCACACCCCCTTCTAGAGGGAGAGGGATGCAACACTGACACTGTACACACAGACTGAGATTGTAAATCGACTGTTGACGTTTCTGTGGACTGTTGCTGTTTGTGTGGAGAGAGGGGAGGTGTCTGAGAGGGAAAGTGATATATGAATTGATGTCAAGCTGGGTTTTCAGCAGGGCCCCTCGATTTACTGAGCTCTTTAGATATATGCCAAGTATGCTTTACTGACATAAAACAACTTATAGGGAAAAACACACCACTGAAGTCTAGCCTTCATCACCACCAACCATCATCACTTCATCTACCCAGTTGCTACCCTGGCATGCAGGTGTCCTCTCCCAATCAAATATTAACCTCCCCTTCATAAATGTTTCACCTTTCCGGCTTCTTTCTGGTCGAGTGTGGCACGCAAGGGCCGGCTGGGACACAACTTTCACCGTCTCAACCCTTCTCTTTACACCCCCCTATCCCGTTTCATCCCTCTATCCACGTCGCGTTCCTACCAGGGTTGTGTACCGAGCGCCCCGACACAACGCATTAGCCAGCCAGGACAAAATGGAGGCTGCCAGCTCCCTAAAAATACCAGCCCATCCAATAGGACTTCCTTACCCGTCCAAACCTAATTGATTAATTCAGTTAACAGAAACAGGTCGCTGCTACAATAGGATTTGTTGAGTCACAGTATTAGAAAGACAATGGAAAGTTAGATTAAGCTAGGGCCAAAGAAGGCTACAGTACAGAATATACTGTGTCAGGCCCTTTGTTTCCAATAAAAAGTGCAGCAACCCAAAGCGCATTAAAACCTGTGTAGTAGTAAAGTTTCCCTCACATTATCTATTGCAAACCGGACATTTCTGCAAAGGCATGTCATAACAGATACCATAAGCACTAAGCAGTCATAATTTGGCTGTACTCTCCTTTCATTCAAACTAAACTGCTTTGGACTGGGGGTACAGTCAGTGGCAGAGTCGCGATGTCCCATAGGATTGTATGGCTTACTCCTTCATAAGGCAGGATAGGCTGTACCCTCCTTTCACTCCGTCTTCTTTGCAGAGCACAGGACAGACAGGTACACAGCCAGTCAGCCGACACACAGCTGTGTCTTATACCTGGTCCCGTGTTGACATTAGCTTCTTAGCACGCGGCACGTGCCCTACACTTCTGTACATCTCTTATTTGGGTGTCCCTCTTCTGGCACTCTGCCTTGGTGCACACCTGTTCTGATCTAAATCTGTTCCTCCCTCCTGTTTTTGCTCTCTGTTCCATCTGTGGGTTGACCTGTTCACTGCTTCTCTCACTGTCTACCCTCCTCTAGCGGTCTCCTTTATAACAATTCAGTATGTTTCTCTACTCCCTTTCTCTGTTATTTCCTGCTCTTTCATGCACCTTCTCTCCAGGCTTCTTTTTCCTGTCTCAAAGACTCTCTCTCCGTCTCCGTCACCCTTTTAAACGATTCAACTTCATTCCCGTTACAGACTTATTAATAAAGTAGTCCTTTGTGTCTGGCTCTGTTGCTTGAAATACCGGCTCAGCTTACAGTCTTAACAGAACTGGCAGGGATATGGGTGGATGCCCATGTAAGTAAATAGACACACCTGAAAGGGAGCTAACCCCCTATGATAAACAACCCAGTCTCTGGGTGCATCTGAAATGGCATCCTATTCCCTATGTAGTGTGGTACTTTTGACCCGGACTCTGTTCAAAAATAGGGCACTAGACAGGGAGTAGGGTGGCATTTCAGATGCAGCCATTGTGTTTTGCCATTGCGCTGGACGGCTGACCACCTCAAAGAGCAGAACGTGACTGATTACGCTCTTCATATGTCGTTGTTGATTAATGCATATCTAGCTATGTGACCACTTCATAGTGTACTTTACGCTGGATCAATCTCTCTTTATCTGATCAGTGATATGGAGCTTACGGTGTTGTTTTGCTCTGACTCTAAGGGTGTGTTCTTTCATCTTAGTCAAATATTGAACCGTGAATTGCTTTCCATTGGTTGATTGCAAGGAGGTGATATCAGTGCAAAGTGGTTTCTTGTGTCAATATTGATTAGGAACTTTTTGTCCATATCTGTGGAGGCAGAATGGATTTGTCCATGAATTAGTGTAGCAGCTCTTGGTAACACTTTACCTGATCCTTCCACGGTTATTAGCATGATATTACAGAAGTCATGATAACTGACAACATTTTATGTCAATATAACATTGTCAGGTTGTTTGCAGGGCTATTTTATGCACGCTAACAATGGCTAGGCCGGGGACGGACGGACGGACAACTGTGTGGGGGTCTTGGATGGTTGAGGGGCTCTTGGGGAACTGTGGGGTCTTAGAAGGCCTGGCGGTTGGGAGCTTGGGCCGGTGGCTGACGGATCACTGGTTCAAGTCCCCGTTTTTGACCTTGTGGGAGATCTGTCGACGTGCTCTTGAGCAGGGCATTGACCCTGGTTGCTTCTGTGTGTCTCTCTGGATGGGAGGCTGTTAGATGACTAATGTGATGTAGTTGTTGAGCGGCTTCACTGCAAGTATATTGTATGTTTTAAATATTCTATAAAAAACCTATAAAAAAACTAACAAAACAATGGCTAGGTTGGCATAGTCATGACTGTGTCAAATTAGTCAGGGCCTAATTTATTTTCCAAGCTATAGCACAATATTTTACATACAGCAGGTTTTTAAATATTGCAATACTGGTATCGTCCCGGCCCTACTTTAGTGAAAGGACGGTATAGCCTATCCTGCCTAATGGGGAGTGAGCCATGCAATCCTATGGAAACCTGGCAACCCTAGTACTGCACTGATGAGGTCAGAAGTTGAAAATGTTCCACTAACACTAAGGTTAACACCAATTCAGACTTCTGTGCCAATGTGAAATGAATGTCAACACGTGAAATCCGGTCGCTGTGCCCAACTCAAGCTCTGTATGCGTTCCTAATAACATGGGCCGCATCAGATACAAGAAAATGTCATCTTTGATGATATCATACTGTCATAAAAGACTGGCATATGGTCTGTTTAGCCGGCACCCACTTGTTTTGCAAATGCATGGCAACGTATATTTTTATTTATTCAACCTTTATGTCACCAGGCTGTCCTAATGAGGTAAAAAACAAGCAGAGGAGACCTGGCCGAAATGCTCAACTGATCTTAAACGTCCGTCTATATTTGAGACCTTTCACATTAATTAACCTCTCCAGGATGTCTCTCTAAAAATGACACCAAAGGCCACAAATACACACTGTTTACACAGCAAACCCAATCTCGGAGCTTTCAAACGGTCACTTTTCTGGTCTAGACTATGCTCAAAGATATCTTTCAAATATACACTACTGATGGGTTGCTAAGACGACCAAGTCCTAGACAGTGACGAGAGTACGGTCAGTGTCGCTGTGACGTTTGAAGAGCAGTCCGTGCTCGGGGCCAAGCCCTTTGTAAAAGACTACTGTTAAAGTCAGTCCTGGACTGGAGGTGCAGAAGGAAACTGATTATAGCTAAGAGGCTAATCGGTTTATTGGCATTTGGCATCTGTGGCCCCAAGCACCAAGGGAAGGGATGTGGCTAGAGGATGACACCTCCCCTAAAGTCACCAGAGGGAGGAGCTTCTGTTAGCTCCTCTAGTAAACAGACCATACATACGTATGGGGACTACTGTATTGATAAATGGAGATTCTGATATTATAGTGTCCCGTTAAGGTGATTATGACAGTGGAGTAGCATTGTAATAGTCAGTAGCATGATCATGTTCAGTACTGGATTTGGTTAAACTCAGTGTTTGTTATGTTAGATTGAGCGATACAGTATGCAGGCTTCCATGTACCGAATCAATTGTTTCTTCATAGAATCAGACGATCTTGTGACTATGATCAACTTCACCCATATCGGTCTCTAGCTCATATTTACCTTTATAACGTTACCCCATGAAAACAATCACAATATTGTTGAAAAAACATTTACAAATCTCATTAGATTTGTTTTTCCACATCTACGTAGGAGAGTCAAGTGAAAACACTTTGTTGAAAGGACAATTGAAACAGATAAAATCTTCAGCCAGACCTTAACTCGGATTCTGCGTCAGACCGATAGGAAGAATGTTCACCTCAGATTTATAGTTTAAGATAAACTAGCAGGAGATTACCATGGTCATTATATACAGTTCTTCCTGTTGGCAACGTGCCGCCAACCAAACTCTTTGGACCCATACCACCTCATCTAACACCAATCATTTAGTCACCACTACTGTGTGATTCTATTATGAGTGTGTTTTTCAAGTGTGACTTAAACACACCGGGATAAATTGGTCCAATATCAGCTATATTATTGCAGGACATATTGCTACATTCACAATCAATGTCTTCTCTTGTGGACACTACTAATGCATACACTGTGTATTGAGATCTCTTATTTCTTCCAATTGTATTTGTCTTACAGGCAAGGAGTCAGACCACAAGCTCTTTAGATCCACACCATATGGATGACCTGATAATGGCAAAAGAGATAGAGATTATCCCATCAATGTTATACTATAAAGTCTAGTGATTAAAGGATATGTGTAATCTGTGTACAAGTTTCCATTGACCAATTCCAAAGCATATGTGAGGGGTCAATTCACAGTAGGACTTTAAGACGGAATTGCTGTAGGCTAAAACATTGCCTATAAAACACTAGTGGGCTGTTCAATTCCGGTCCTGGAGGGCCAAAACATTTCTGTTTTTTTGTTTCTACTTGGTAGTTAATTGCACTCACCTGGTGTCCCAGGTCTGAATTAGCCCCTAATTAGAAAGAGATGGCCCTCCAGGACCGGAATTGAATAGCCCTGCGACATTCAGTACATATTCAACTGAGGAATAAGTCATGTATTGACTTCATTTTACCAGGTTAGGACACTAGATAGAGGACAGCATGTTCTCAAACCTGAAATATAAGACATGCCTCCACAGAGGTACATGCAATAGCTTTGGGAGTAGCTAGCCCTGGTCCTGAATGCCGAAGGTACAATACATCAAGTTGTGTATTTTTAAGCATCAGTTCCCATAAGGGCTGAAAGTATAATTCATTTCTTCCCGGTACGAGACCTCCTATATGTGCATGCATTTGCATGTGTCCCCAAAATATTTATGGGCCTAAACATAGAATTAAATATAGAATCCCAATCAATTTAATATGATCTCTGTGGGCCTAGTCGTAAAGATTTGCAATTTAACTTGAAAAATGTATGACCTTTTATTGTGGCATAAACACAACCAGTCATGATGTTTTGATCTGATTGTCAAACAATGACTTCAAATCTGGGCTGGATGAAGAAATCATAAGTCCCGGGTTTATTTTGTATTTTTTATGAGGCATAAAAACTAAACAGTATGTTATGGTGTGGGGTGCATTTTCCTGGCATGGTTAAGGTCTACTTGTAGAATCTATGCCAAGGCACATTGTAGCTGTTCTGGCAGCTTGTGGTGGCCCAAACCATTTTAAGACTTAATGATGTTTCCTTTATTTTGGCAGTTACCTGGATGTGCTTGTGGTCAAATCCAATCCACAGTTATTGTTTAGAAACTATTGATCCTCTTTGGCTAAATTATGCTCTCTGGTATATTTTGAACATTGAGAGAGATAACCTGTGGTTGGATAGAAATAATAACGTTACAAATAAAACAAATGCTTTGCCTCTTGGGCTTCCAACAGGGTTGGGCCCAGCCCCTGACTCACACAATTAACCAGTAACATTGATTTATTATGCAGTTTATAAAAAGTTGATTAAGCAGTTAACCAATCAAGACAGGGCCCCCCAGTTACCCACGTGGGTCCCCTACCTCCTTCTCCTCCCCCCATCTGATGATTAGCAGAGCAACAGCAGCAGGCTGTCTCCACTCATTGACAGCGGGCTCCTGACTCCTCCTGTCGTTGGCGGTTGCAGTAAAAAAGAAAAAAAGATATGCGGTGCATTCGGAAAGTATTCAGACCCCTTGACTTTTTCCACATTTTGTTACGTTACGGCCTTATTCTAAAATTGATATTTTTTCATTATTTTTTTATCCCCTTATCAATCTACACACAATACCCAATAATGACAAATCCCAAAAATTAGTGGAATTTCTTTCCTTCTTAATGCGTTTTAGCCAATAAGTTGTTGTGACAAGGTAGGGGTGGTAAAAGACCAAGTCCATATTATGGCAAGAACAGCTCAAATAAGCAAAGAGAAACGAAGGTCCATCATTACTTTAAGACATGAAGGTCAGTCAATATGTAACATTTCAAGAACTGAATGATTCTTCAAGTGCAGTCGCAAAAAACATCAAGCGCTATGATGAAACTGGCTCTCATGAGGACCGCCACAGCGACGTAAGACCCTGAGTTACCTCTGCTGCAGAGGATAAGTTCATTAGAGTTACCAGCCCAAATAAATGCTTCACAGAGTTCAAGTAACAGACACATCTCAACATCAACTGTTCAGAGGAGACTGTGTGAATCAGGCCTTCATGGTCAAATTGCTGCAAAGAAACCACTACTAAAAGGACACCAAAAGGAAGAAGAGACTTGCTTGGGCCAAGAAACACGAGCAATGGACATTAGACCGGTGGAAATTTGTCCTTTGGTCTAGAGCCCAAATTTGAGATTTTTTGTTCCAACCGCTGTGTCTTTGTGAGACGCGGTGTGAGTGAATGCATGATCTCCGCATGTGTATTTCCCATCGTAAGGCATGGAGGAGGTGGTGTTATGGTGTGGGGGTGCCTTGCTGATTTATTTAGAATTCAAGGCACACTTAACCAGCATGGCTACCACACCATTCTGCAGTGATACGCCATCCCATCTGGTTTACCAAGAAGGAGAGTGATGGAGTGCTGCATCAGATGACCTGGCCTCCAAAATCCCCCGACCTCAACCAAATTGAGATGGTTTGGGATGAGTCGGACCTCGGAGCGAAGGAAAAGCAGCCAACCAGTGCTCAGCATATGTGGGGAACTCCTTCAAGACTGTTGGAAAAGCATTCCAGGTGAAGCTGGTTGAGAGAACACCAAAGAGTGTGCAAGGCAAAGGGTGGCTACTTTGAAGAATCTCAAATATAAAATAGATTTTGATTTGTTTGTGGTTACTATGTGATTCAATATGTGCTATTTCATCGTTTTGATGTCTTCACTATTATTCTACAATGTAGAAAATAGTAAAAATCAAGAAAAACCCTTGAATGAGTAGGTGTTCTAAAACTTTTGAACGGTAGTGTATATATCACATTTACATAGTATTCAGACTCTTTACTCAGTACTTAGTTGAAGCACCTTTGGCAGCGATTACAGCCTTCTTACTTCTTGGGTATGACACTACAAGCTTGGCACACCTGTATTTGGAGAGTTTCTCCCATTCTTCTCTGTAGATCCTCTCAGGCTCAGTCAGGTTGGATGGGGAGCGTTGCTGCACAGCTATTTTCAGGTCTCTCCAGAGATGGTCTATCGAGTTCAAGTCTGGGCTCTGGTTGGGCCCCTCAAGGACATTCAGAGCCACTCCTGCATTGTCTTGGCTGTGTGCTTAGGGTCGTTGTCCTGTTGGAAGGTGAACCAGACTAGTCTCCCAGTCCCTGCTGTTGAAAAGCACCCCCACAGCATGATGCTGACACCCCCATGCTTCACCGTAGAGATGGTGCAAGGTTTCCTCCAGACGTGACGCTTGGCGTTCAGGCCAGAGTTCAATCTTGGTTTCATCTGACCAGAGAATCTTGTTTCTCATGGTCTGAGAGTCCTAGGTGCCTTTTGTCAAACTCCAAGCGGGCTGTCATGTGCCTTTTACTGAGGAGTTACTTCTGTCTGGCCACTCTACCATAAAGGCCTGATTGGTGGAGTGATGCAGAGATGGTTGTCCTTCTGGAAGGAGTGACCATCGGAGTGACCATCGGGTTCTTGGTCGCCTGCCTGACCATCGGGTTCTTGGTCACCTGCCTGACCAAGGCCCTTCTCCCCCGATTGCTCAGTTTTGCCGGGCGGCCAGCTCTAGTTAAGAGTCTTGGTGGTTCCAAACTTCTTCCATTTAAGAATGATGGAGGCCACTGTATTCTTAGTGACCTTTAATGCTGCAGACATGTTTTGGTACCCTTCCCCAGATCTGTGCCTCGACACAATCCTGTCTCTGAGCTCCACAATTCCTTTGACCTCATGGCTTGGTTTTTGCTCTGACATACACTGTCAAGACATTATATAGACAGGTGTTGGTGCCTTTCCAAATCATGGCCAATGAATAGAATTTACCACAGGTGGACAATAAAGTTGAAGAAATATCTCAAGGATGATCAATGGAAACAGGATGCACCTGAGTTCTATTTCGAGTCTCATTTTTTTATTTTTATAAGGCTATAATATTACAAAATGTGGAAAAAGGGATGTGTTCTGAATTCGTTCCGAATGCACTGTATATATTTTTATTTTTGAAATACATTTTTTGTTTTGTTTTGCTGCCTCTTGGGCCACCCACAGTCCTGGGTCCAGCGGCTTCAGCCCTGGTAAGCCCCTGCATTAATCCAGCCCTGCTTCAAAGGGCTGTTTTAAGGATTAGTTTTGCCTTTTAGCTCATAATGAATAAGATTATATAGACAGGGGGACCTGATCCTAGATCAGCACTCCTACTCTAAAACTCTTTATGAATACGGGCTCCGATTTAGATCTAGGAGACCAGGTAGGTGCTTTCACTGAAGCCAGCCGCTGCACCACATGAGTCAACTCATCATTGGATTTAAGTGGTTGATTCCCTCCAATCTAAGTTGGTGAGGTGATTAACTAGTAAAACAGGTGCAGTACATTTGGCACACCAGTACCAGAGTTGCCTTCTCCTGTGTTCGATGCCTAGCGTGGACAGAGTGGTGGACTTACAGAAGTACTTGAGCGTCTCTTCTATCTGGTCGTGTGTGAGTCCCAGGGCGACCTCCGGGGGCAGCAGAGGGGTGTGGAGCCAGTCGTCGTGGTCGTAGCCAAACATGCAGTCCGCCCGCAGAGTGTAGTTAGGCAGTCCCTCAGACAGCAGGCTCACTATCTCCACCTCACTATCGCCACCTGAACAAAGTTCTGACAGTGGAAAGGGAGGGAGGGAGGTGTATGAGGGTGTGGCAGGGGAGATATGGGAGAACAAAGACACAGCATTCATCACATTGGATTGAGCGCTCTGAAATCTACAAGTCTCTGCTGCCCCCCTGAGGCACTGACTGGAGGACACAGTTCCCACTCATCACATTTGAATGCATTACATTAAAAACATGTTAACAATGTTACTGGATGCAGGATGATAGTCCAATCTAATATCCCCTGCAATGGTTCTACGAGACCCATCTTCCCACTAGCTTCTAACAAGTGCTGTCCAACATGAAAGTGAACCCATTATCCAATCCCCTATAACCCGTCTACTACATTCATTAATGGTGACCTACCAGTGAGGGTGGACACATCATGGCTTCCCCTATCCACTCTTTCCAGGAGGTCGCACTCCATTTTAAGGCCCTCATAGAGGGGCCGGGCCTCCTCATCAAGGCCCCCGGACGCCTCCCCCTGCCCCCCATAAAGGGAGAGGGTCGACAGGGGGTCCAGTAGGGAATGTGGGGGCCAGAAGAAGAGATGAGGAGGAGAGGGAGAGGGATGAGGGTGGGACAGCTTGACTGGGGCAGGGGTGTTCAGGGTGAGGGTGGGGCTGGTCCCTGTGAGGGACTGAGGCCCCCTGGTGGATTAGGGAGAAACAGCAGGCTGATCTCACATCTGGTACCAGGGCTGGTCTGAGAGGGAGAGAGAGAAAAAAAAGTGAGTGTTGCTAGGTTTCCATCCAATTTGTGACAGATTTTCATGCGAATATTCTAAAATCTGCATAAAAAAAACAATATGTGCATTTTCCCACCGGAGATGTTTCCATCAAATTGACTTGTTGCAGATGAAAGGTGTGTGATGGCTACTGTATCTACGACAAAAGGGTAAGATTATTTTATTTGTCAAACGGCAGACAAGCATTGATGATCATGTCACCAGAATGAGACCATCGATATTTATTGGAAAGCTCATTACTTTGCATTTTCACCACCCTGTGAAGTTCATTATAACTTATTTAATCTGTAGCTTAACAAACTCCAAGCGTGACTCCAAGTTTAATTTGACATTATGGTTATTATATGAATATTTGCATAAAAGCGCTTCCAACGACATTTCTCGCATAATTCATTTTGCAGACACAAAAAGATCCCACCTTGTCTAGTTTATTTTTGGAAAGTTTACTGAAACATTTTCTGTTTCCATCAGTCTTGTCATTTAAAAAAAATGGATCCGACATGTACTTTAATCACATAAAAAAGGTTGGATGGAAACCGGTTAGAAAGATTCACTCAAACCGACTATCTTTAATTCATCAACATCATAGTATTTTATGTTTTAGTATGGAATGGCATAACATTAAATGCCGTTTTACATTTGAACATGGAATGCCATCAAATATGAGTGTATCAAGAAAACCCTTTACTGAAACGTATTTCACCAGTTTTTCCAGGTGAGATACTGAAATGATGCTCTCATATTTTATAACAGCCTGGTTAAAAGACATACAGATATGGACCAGTTGAATTTTTCTTTTAACTTCAGACACAAATTTACAAGCATCTTAATCTTTTTAAAGCCATGTACAGTGTCATGCATGCTCCAACTGTCTCACTAGGCTTGGCCTTTCCCCAGAGTTTTTAGGGTCAGAAAGCTAGAGTTACCCTAGCTACACACAGATCAAGTTACAACCGGAGCACACCACACCACCTTATGACATTTAAACCAACACAGTTACTAAACAAAGCTTTACGAGGCATGATAAAAAGTACTGTACATTCCAACTAGGGCCGTGTGCTAAGGCTAGCTGCAACCTGTATTAGAGTAAACGCTAAATCATACTGCTTACGAAAGAAAAGATAAAACAGCTAGCCTCAGCACACGGTCCTGGTTGGAAGGTACAGTACTTTTATTATGCCTCACCTCATTTTCTCTTCGAATTACATCACTAGCCAGGCTATTCAGTTACAGAACGATGTCCCTCTTCATTAGGCATATCACATTCACCTGCCAGGAAATGCTGCGGGCCATCGTTCTGTAACTGAATAGCCTGGCTAGTGACGGATTTCAAAGAGAAAATTAGGTTGGGGGGGTTCAGGGCATTCTAACAATGGGCAGCAAAGGAGCTTTAGTTTATTGATGGAACTCTAAATAATTGTCACATCCAGTTTTGTCATATAAAGGACAGTGGATATCATACAATACATTAGCTATGTATTGCACTCTGAGTCAAGGACATATTATATGAGGACTATTGGGTTAACAAAGCACTGACCGTGCATGTGGGTAGACAAAACATGTGACACACGCACAAGCGTGCACACACACACACACACACAGCAGTGAGCAGTGAGCCACACACCCACTCAAGAGACAGATGAGAATGACAATCTCTCCTCCTCCCTCCCCCTCTCCCCTCCCCTTATTTAACTGAGTGTATTGCTCTGGTCACTCCTGCCACACCCATCCATCCATCCATCCACTCCACCCCCTCCACCCATCCACTCCCTCCACCCATCCACTCCCTCCACCCATCCACTCTCCACTCCCTCCCTCCACCCACTTCCTACACCCACACATCCACTCCCTCCACTCCACCCCCTCCACCCATCCACTCCCTCCACCCATCCACTCCCTCCACCCACCCATCCATCCACTCCCTCCACCCACCCACTCGCTCCACTCCCTCCCTCCACCCACTTCCTACACCCACACATCCACTCCCTCCACTCCACCCCCTCCACCCATCCACTCCCTCCACCCATCCACTCCCTCCACCCACCCATCCATCCACTCCCTCCACTCCTCCTCCTCCACCCACCCATCCATACATCCACTCCCTCCACCCATCCATCCACTCCCTTCACTCCCTCCCTCCACCCATCCATCCACTCCCTCCACCCACCCATCCATCCACTCCCTCCACCCACCCATCCACTCCCTCCACCCATCCATCCTCCATCCACTCCCTCCCTCCACCCACCCATCCATCCACCCATACATCCACTCCCTCCACCCATCCACTCACCTTCACTCCCTCCCTCCACCCACCCACTTCCTACACCCACACATCCACTCCCTCCACCCATCCATCCATCCCTCCACCCACCCATCCATCCATCCATCCATCCATCCACTCCATCCACCCATCCATCCATCCACCCACCCATCCACTCCCTCCACCCATCCATCCATCCACTCCCTCCCTCCACCCACCCATCCATCCACTCCCTCCACCCATACATCCACCCCCTCCACCCACCCACCCATCCACTCCCTCCACCCACTCCCTCCATCCCCTCCCTCCACCCACTCCCTCCACCCATCCATCCACTCCCTTCACTCCCTCCACCCACCCATCCATCCATCCACTCCCTCCCTCCACCCATCCACTCCCTTCACTCCCTCCACCCATCCATCCACTCCCTTCACTCCCTCCACCCACCCATCCCTCCCCCCATCCACTCCCTCCCTCCATCCATCCATCCACTCATCCATCCACTCCCTCCACTCCACCCATCCATCCATCCACTCCCTCCACCCACCCATCCATTTTACTGTATCCACCACCATGATGCATAATGTCTGGTAGTTCTGTAGCATGTCGTGTCTAGTGACTAGAATGATAAGTAGCACTTGTGTTTTCACTAGGATGCAAAATAAGGGTGCATGGATGCAGTCCAAAATATTATGTTATTATACTATTATAAAATGTCTTATTCCCACATCTTAAATGACAAATAAAAAGATATTGAGGGGAATCAATTGGCATTTGGTACTGGTACTCAACTAACCTGCAGCACACAGTCTCACACAACAAATGGAGTGTGCCCATGCGCGCACACACAAAGACACATCTCTTTATCTGTCATAGTGACATGCTGCCAAGGCCAAGTTGTATTGTAACATTGTGGGTCTATTAACTACCCAGCCAAGCGCAGCCTTGTATCCCATTTAGAGGGAGTCACCAGTGAGCATGGTTATTGGCCATCTCCCAGTCTCGTTCTCTGTGTGGTTGTCGTTGGGCCAGGCAGAACGCCAAGGGAAAGACCCTGTTACGCTGCCCAGTGTGCCCACTGTACAATCCTGGGCTCCACCAGGCCCGGCCAGCAAACTAACAGTCCAGAGAATCCACAGGAGCGGTGAGAAAACAATTGTCCAGTTTCCTAGACAAAACACACAGTGGGGTACGGAAGACTGGGCCACTAAGGACAAAGCCAAAAACATCTGAGCCCTGAGGATGTGTTCTGTACAGTATATCCATAAGGATATAATCAAACATACAGGCTATTTTCTGTGTAGCCTACACAAGTTGCTCTTGAGAAATGTGGAATGCACAGCAAATGCTACATGGTTTAACTCAAACAGGGAAAGTTACTTCAATCTGAATTTCAAGGATTGCAAACTACTTTCCTAATGTAAATGAGAAGTTAAAACGTTACCTTAATGTGTTATAGTTGCATAGGGCCGTTCATCCAAGATGAGAAGTGCCAAAAATAACGGAATAATAAGGAGACTTTTCAGAGTGAACTTCAATAAGTCACGTATAAGAGTAACTCTCTAACTCTAATGGATGTCATTCTGAGTCTGACTGACCTTCCAGAGGACTCACGTTGAACTCGTCAAGGCCGGTCTTTGGTGCTCTTTGGCCGTTCAGAAGGGGTGTGTACGTGTGTGGAGTCACACAGGAACGAGAGAGGAGGGAAGGGCAGACTAGGGTGCTACAGAAAGAAGCGAGGGAGGGTGGGAGGGGTAGAAAAGAGACAGTGAGGGTTGAAGAGGGAGAAGGGACACTTGCAGGGTACAGTACTTAGGAAAGTGGGAAGGGGAGGGGGTAGGAAAGAGTGGGCAAACTGAGACGGCGAGAGAGGGCACAGGAGGGAGGAGAGGGGCCCTTGAGAGAAGGGTACTTAGGAAAGAGGGAAGAAAGAGATGAATGGGTCACACTCGATTTAGCCTGTCACCACCAGACTGAATAACAAATCAGAATTTGCAAACCGGCTGAGAGGGAGAAGCTTGTCAAATGCAAACCTCGCCTCTAATTGGCTGAGGGGGCCAAGGACTCTGGACCCATGGTCGCCCGGGCAACAGTTTGGTCATGTGACGAAGCCCAACTGATGCCTCTGCCAGTAGGGATTTTATTCAAATGTTAAGTACATAATTATTCAACTTCAAGGTAGAAGCTTGTACTTTAACCACAAACCAGAGAAAAGCTCTGTACTAAAATGGGGCAAGATTTACAAGACCCTTTGCACTAGAGCGAAATCTGCAAGATTTCAACAAGAAAGAGGAAAGTACACATCTGAGATCGCTTTTAGTAAATCTAAGCCAGATCACCCCCCCCACACATGCTAATATAGAATGCATCAGTGATGAAACTTGTTTTCTGAACCCGGACAGGGCTTCCATCCAAGAACTTCAAAGTTCTTTCAGTGAGGGTGTAACTGACCCCATAACTGGCCTCATTTACTTCAAGTGGTGCCACACAGTCCATTACTGTGGTGGCCAGGGAGGGCAGTGAGGGCACTATGGAATAATGAGATCAGATACATAGGTAGGTAGATAAACTGGTGCTTGAATGATACCCTCCATTTCATTATTTAACACCACACTGAGATAGCAGCCTATATAGTCTCTCCTGATAGGCTTAAATCAAGGAGCTGACCGGCCAGCATCTACAAGAGATTTAGTTCTGGGTGACGAGATTAGAGCCTTTCTAATGATTGGGGTTCAGGCTAATTATTAGTGGCCTCACATAGGAGTGTTGCTCCCGTATGGCCGTGTCTACACTTGACAGTTAATGCAGTTTTTGTATTCTGATCATGGAGTTCTGATCATGGAATTCCGAACACATCATGCGTCTACACCTACATTTAAAATGTGTCCACCATGTCCACATTGTGTCCGGATGCCCTTTTCCTGCACTATTTTAAAATGGCAGTATGCATTCTGCAAACGATAGAATAGGCTAAATATGATAATAACACAACAACAACTGATGGCAGTAGCTAACTACTGTAGCTAACTAGCCGGCTAACCTCTGTAGCTAGCCAGCAAGCAAAATTAAAGGGATTGCAAACGGGTTAGTATAACTCTAGCCAAACAAAAAATAATTGTTCTAAATATGAACTAGCTGGATAGCATTTATGAGGCCAGAAAACAAGCTCCACACACGCTAGGAATGTATTTCCTCCAACGTTATAATGAAAAGGTGCCTCTCGGTCCCAAAGCACACCTTTTCTGGAGACTTACGGGCAGAGCGCTGATGACGTCACCCACTGTGTGCGCTTTTGGTAGCCTGATTGCATCTAGACTGAGGAGAAACCCCGCGCACAACGCATCCCTGACCACCTCCTGTAGTGATCAGCCAGATCTGAACACAATCAGACCACAACGCATCTAGACCCGTCTTTTCAATACGATCTTCGTATTCTGATTGCAGAAGTTGCATCTAAGTGTCAAGTGTAGACACGACCATAGAGAGGTGTCCCTCAAAATAGAAGAGGTAACATTAGTTCCTACTAGGTAGGCCTTCAAACTACATTTCGGAAAGATACTGAAAACCCACCAAACCTCTGAGAAAAAAACAAGAATTAGTCAACACACTAAACTAATAAAAAGCAGGAAATGAACTATTAAAATAGTTGACGGCCTATGATCCAGAAGGAGTAAAAGGCCTGAGTAAGTATGTAAATACTATACGCATCTCTGGAGCCAAGCAGCCAGACAGTATGCAGAGACATGTAGCTACTACAGTCTCATTTCAAACAGCTGAGATGATGAGATGACCTTAGCCACTGTCTCATGGTCAGAGATAAGCTGCTGTGTTGTATCAGTTGAGTATCTAGACACAGTGTTCACTCCCCAAACAATAAACAATGCCTACGAGACCTTCTGCACACTTACCATGGCTGAGCTGCCTTCACTACAAACCTGATTCATCAAGTCACAAGGCAATTACGACTAAATGATATCGCCAATTTAAAAAGGCAGACTCAGCGAAATGACGTCGCCGCCAGGCAGCACCGCAGAAATTGAGATAAGCGACACGCAAGACTTCGCTCTCACACAGTCGCACACGGCATCTGCGCATGTGCACGGGTTTCGCTTCGCGCTGTTAACGCGTGGCAGACAGGGCACCGAAACAGCAGAGGAGTTGAGCCTCACACTTCAACGCTCTCAGTTGTTGCGGGAAATTGGCCCACTGTGCTGTTAACTTTCTGCATCTACGTCGTATCGCTGAGTGTACCTTTAAAGTAAGCGGAGTTTCCTGATTCCAATACAATAAAACAAACTCAAGCTTCTCAGAGGACGAGGAAAGTGATAACCACCTCACTGATAAAGGTGTGGCATCTCTTAAATGTATATTGTTTCAACTCTGGCACGGGAATAGAGGTGGAAAGGAGTAGGACAAAGCGTTTGAAGATCATTGTTTGTGCATTTCCACTGTGACGTTTCAGTTATTCTCTTGGCTCTACCCATCTAACGATATGCACTATTTGGATACCATGAAAATGACTCGTGTGATGTCTGTATGCCATCTGTTGTTTATGACCGTTTATGTCTCTTTTAGATCATATGGATGGTACAGACGAAACCAAAGTTTGGACAAACATTGAAGCCTCTGGATCTACACAGATGAAGCCACAGATACTATTGACCAAACCAAGGCAAAATGCAAATCACCAAGCCTGTCAGGAGTCATGACAAAAGGCGGGATATGGGGTGAGAGAACTATCCACAAAGCAAATGAGGAAACACGTGGTATAGTACGAGAGGAAGACAAAACAGGAGAGTGGATGAGAGAGAGAGAGAGAAATAGTAAGAAAGCTAGAGAGAGATACTACACAGACACCAGCATCTATCTTTACAATGACCTCTATCCAGAAGATTTGTTACAAGCTAAAGAACACAGCTATGATACAGAGGCAGGTACAGGGCATGGGAAAGTGGAGAAAGAATGAGGGGGGGGAAGAGACAGAGTGAGAGGATACAGAGCCACAAAAAGAGACAGAAGTAGAGAGAGACAGAGAGAGAGAGACAACAGCACTGTATCAGGAGAACCTTTACTTGGACAGAGACCGGTTATTCTTACAACCCACTCGTCACCCAGACAACTGGAGCAGCTATATCTGGACTCCAACTACGGTGTGAATAGAAAGTGGCCTTAACTAAACCTAAATACCAACACACTCTCAGTCTCAGCTGATTCTCTCAGTGTAGACCAGAGGTCACTAGCCCTGCTCCTACAGAGCTAATACACTAAAAGGGTGTGCAGGCTTTTGTTCCAGCCCAGCTCTAACGTACCCGCTGTCGTGATCGGACCAATGTACTACTCACAAAGACCTTGAACGGTTGAATTAGTTGACTTAAGTGTTGGGCTGCAACAAAAGCCTGCACACCCTGTAGATAGAGACAAGAGTCCGTGAACAAAAGCTACAAGTGATGAGAGGTTGAAGGATTGAGAGACGCACACTGTCATCATTAGGTCTGTCAAGTGGTAATTCTCATCAATGTAATGTCATTCCCAACTCGGCATTAAGAAGACAAGTAGGACCATTCAAGCTTAACAGAGTGGCATTCTACCTCTAATATGCTAACAGACAGAGTTGCTATTTTATCCATATGGTTGTATTTGAAGAGAGAACACTGACGGTTTGGAACGCCAATGCACACACTATATCCTTTATCATGCACACATTTGGTCTGCGCTAGTGCGAATTGCTGCAGTTGCGGCGTGGCTAAAATAGACTTTCACACAACATGCAATTCAACTCAGGTCAACTTGACTCTGCACAAATACCTTGGACGACTACACCGTACTACATTCTCTCGCCGTGTTTAGTAGGAAGACGGTATTACTAATTGAAACCACTCTGCCAGCTCACAAGGCAGTTGTCACAAGTTAATAATCAAGCTAAAGTGGACACACGCAAATACAAATTCATGTGTTGCGCGCACACACAGTACCTCATGTTCTGCAATGGCTGCCAACCACGTCTGCTCTGTCTGGCCAAAAGGTCCTTTAGTTGTTTGTCAGTCATACCACGCCAGGTAAACTATAAATACTTTCAGACATTTGCCCTCACACACAGACACATATTTCCCTACACTTATATATATATATATATATATTGAACATTTTCTATATAGGCCTCCCAAGTCAAGAGAACAGGGGGCATGCACCTGTATAGCCACAACATTAGTTAACTCATGCCATTATAATAACAGTCACAACATTAGGATAGATAAACCATACCATCATAATAACATCTAAACTGTTGATCAAGTACAACCACAGCATCAGTTAGTGAAATATCGAACCTTAGTATATGTTAGCCCCATCTTACTGTGGTTCAACAGGCCTACAACCAAATCAACCTGTCAAATCAACAGGCCTACAACCAAATCAACCTGTCAAATCAACCTGTCAAATCAACAGGCCTACAACCAAATCAACCTGTCAAATCAACCTGTCAAATCAACAGGCCTACAACCAAATCAACCTATCAAATCAACAGGCCTACAACCAAATCAACCTGTCAAATCAACCTTTCAAATCAACAGGCCTACAACCAAATCAATCTGTCAAATCAACCAAATCAACAGGCCTACAGTCCTTCTGAAGGCCTTTTGACTGGCTCTTACACAACCTAGCTAAGGCCAACAATACACACATGACAACACAATACATCAGCTATGAAGTGAACCTCAGCTTCTATGACTAACAGAAGTTCTCTGTGCCGGCTCTCGGGGATAATGAACGCAAACCGAGTCAGAGGCTAACTACAGCAGCATAGACACAGAGACAGTATGCTAATAACATTAGGTTATTAGCTTTATTGACTCGCTGAGTAGATCACTTACTGTTGTAAATGACAGTTACTTCCTGTGCTGCTAGGAGTATCCTTGCATTGATTGGACGCAGGTACTGTTGCTAGGACAGTCTCTCCTTGAGAGGGAGTGAGCCCGAGTCAAAACCAATGGCCTCTACACCTGCTGCTTCTCCTGTCAGCTACCGTAGCCCTCATCCAGTGTGGTGTCCTGGCTGAGAGGGAGAGAGAGAGTGAGGGAGTGAGGGAAGGTGGTGTTATAATGGAGAGAGAGGTGGGGGAGGGACAGCGAGAGAGGGTGTGTGTGACAGACAAAGAGTTTGTGTGTGTGTGTGAGAGAATGAGAGTGGAAGACAGTCTGAGTCAGCACTCGTACACGCTGTCGTATTGCAGCTGCAGGCAAGGAATTCCCTCTCCCCTCTCTCTCTGTCATACTATCTGCCTCAGTCTGGTGCTCGGGTCAGAGCCATTCATTTGCGTCAGTCAAATCAGCCATCTCCCTTTCTGCTTTACACACGGCCGCACACTAGCCAAATCAAATGCCTTACTCATGCACAAGTTTATTACGCTACAGTTCAACATTCATTACCTACAGCTATTATAATGAATCTGTTTTTCTAAAGTAGAAGATTAACAATCAAACTGATCAACAATCAACAATGCTCAAATCGGATCATAATCCAGCCAGTGACGTGCAACCAACAGTCAGCAGATAAACTTAGCTCATGTTGTTTGGTCCCAAAATGCTCTCTAAATCTGGCTTATAGGTTTTGGAAAGAATTGTCCATTGTAGTTTGACAATTAAACTAACCGGAAAACTAGGACACTTCGGCTACATGCCGATGGCATATGGTAGGCCAACATCAGACAAGGTGCAATAAAAGGAAGGCACTGAATATGAAATGCATGAATACGTCATAGATCTGTGATTACAGAGGCTTCGTTATTTGGCATAGACTCTAAACCATTTGGCTGGTCATGAACTGTTAGGCTATTTATGGAAAAGTATCACAGCTTAGAAAAGGCATGTTCTAAGTTACAGTTCTGAGTAATAAGGGCTGCCATAAAAGGACATTTCTATTTAGTCATCAAAACTGGTGGTGAGAGCGCCACCTCCTGTTGTGTTACCTCCTGTTGTGTCTCCTAGCTAACACAACAGGAAGCGGTCAAGACAGCCTAGGCTACAGTGACTATGACTTTCAAAGAGTGAGGTGACTGAATCTGACATACAGTAACTATCTTGATTGTATCTGTATCAAGGTGCTATAGTATTATGCAAACACCCATCAATATGTAGGGTTGGTATAGTCCGTGTCAAGGGTGTGTTGGATGGTTCCAAGGACCAACATCAGTTGTTTAACAATATCAATATGCAGTAGATGATAGAATAGGGTCATATACACCTATTTTTCAAAAACATGGCCACATTACCACATTGACAGAGGACTGGTACGGAAGCACCACTACAGGACACGTGGACTGTACCCATAACATTGTAGCCTACTACTTGGGGATTTTCAAAGACAAACGTTACTGTTTGTTTGAAACATTGTTGCAAAAATGGTGTCGCAAACAGAAACAATGTTGCAAACAGAAACATGGCAAGTCCTGTTTATAGACTATCCTATTCAATATGGATCTACCCTCTGCCTATATCCCGTTGTGATTTGTCGTCCACTATGAATCAATTGCATGTAAACTAAAAACTGTCATGTTTCGGGTAAAAAGGAAATGTTAATTATCGACTTGAATTGTCGGCAACCGGATGGGTGCGATTCATTTGTCACTTAGGCCTAACAAAGATTAGATAATGTTGTCGTGATACGATCCGATCTGCCTCAGCCAATTTTCCAGTTGACTAGCTAACCTTACATCTCTCTTCATATTTTCTGCTGATAATTAATTCACAATGCTGCAACTGAAAAAGTGTGACAGTCGTGTACAATGAGTTAATTTGTCCTACTTCATTGAGGTAAATAAGTGTTTCTTTTGAGAACATTTTCAAATTGCACAGGCGTTTTGCATTTCCACCGACAACAAAAGAGCAGGGATCCTACCATTTGATCCCACCCTATGTGAGACTATGGAAACTTCGCTTCATCAAGTTGGTCACCCTTTGCTTTGTTTAGAAGAAGATAAATACAAAAACACAACTGTCAACAGATAACTGTGACATACGATAACAGGTTTATAGAGACTTACGCATTTGCTTTTACCCAAGTTCTTCAAGGTCGGCAAACTTGACAGGAACTTTTCCTCCGGACTTCGATCTGTCAAAGCGCTGGGTCGGTCTGTATTTGGTCAACTTGGAAGCGAAGCATTATGGAACATGTAGTTTCACGGGCAACCTCCTTGCTTAGCTAGAATACTTTGAACCAGTGGCCCCCTGGAACAGTCACAGACATGATGAACACCACAATTTCGCATTCATGCGCAAATATAAAAAAAAATATTTAGTGAAATTGTAAGTATTACAAATGTCAAAGTCTTCAGAATGTGTCCCAAATGTAAATATAAGAGGTACACACAGACCATGTTGTTTGATTTCAACAGACAAAAAAATGTATAGAAAAGCAACACAGTTGAGGACAGTGTCACACCACCTAAAAAAGTTCCAGTGGAAGTTCCCTGGGTACATCTTAAAAGTAACTGCCCCTGCAGTTTGCAGCCCAGCCATGTTCAAATTAGAGGCAGCCCAACCCAGCGGTCACATGAAAAGTATTTTAGTCATGTCCTGCTGCTCCATGGATCATTTTGGTGATACTATATCTGACATATCAGACATTCATCTAGTAGGTTAAAGGAGGCAGCCAACCTGAATGCAGCAGATTACATGCATGGAAATTATTAATAAGCTTGACCTACTTCCTATATTACATTTTGAGGCTGTTTATTGACTTTCTTAGATATTATTTATGGTTATATTCATATTTATTTTTGAAAGATAAGATTGGATAGATTAAATAATATTCAAGGGTACAAATGGGTACAGATATATATTGTGAGAAAATTGTAAAAGACCCATTTGGTGTGAAATTGTACCACTCATCCCAAAACAGCAGGAACTCTTATGGGATTGATGTCTCTCCCATTCTAAAGATGGGCTTCATATCTCTCCTACTTTATATCTAGATTCTCCAACACTCCTTAAGATGCCGACACTGGGTTGGAGCAGCAAATGCCAGACTATTTTAACCCTCAGAGAGAACCACCAAACCCTTTTGGGAATGCATCTGACCCTGAACAACACACACACACCAGTGGAGGCTGCTGAGGAGAGGACGCCTTATAACAATGTCTGGAATGGAGTCAATGGATTGGTATGGAGACCACGTGTTTGTTGTGTTTGAAACCATTCCATCGACTCCATTCCAGCCATTATTATGAGTCGTCCTCCTCTCAGCAGCCTCCACTGACACACACACACGGCGGCGCTGATATATGGGGTAAAGCATTATTTGAATGTGTAGTGTTTTAATGCTTAGGCTACTGTCTACCTCTAGTGGCTAAAGTAATGTACAGAAATGTACAGTAAAAACACAAAGCAATGCATTGACTATTCTTGATACACACGGAAACTTACTATTAGATACATTGAAAAATCCAGCAGCATTGCCGTTCTTGACACAAACCAGTGCACCTGGCACCTACTACCATACCCCATTCAAAGGCACTTAGATTTTTTGTCTTGCCCATTTACCCTCTGAATGGCAAACATACATAATCCATATCTCCATTGTCTCAAGGCTTAAAAATCCTTCTTTAACCTGTCTCCTCCCCTTCATCAACACTGGTTGAAGTGGATTTAAGAAGTGACATCAATAAGTGATCATAGCTTTCACCTGGATAGTCTATGTCATGGAAAGAGCCGGTGTCCTTAATGTTTTGTACACTCAGTGTATATATATATAATATGCCATTTAGCAGATGCTTTTATCCAAAGCAACAGTCATGTGTGCATACATTTTACATATGGTTGGCACTGGGATCAAACCCACTAACCTGGCGTTACAAGCTCCATGCTCTACCAACTGAGTTACAAAGGACATTATAGATATTATCACACGTACTCTGTCATAGCTGTTGCATGCTAAACAATCCGCTTTAAAGCTCTCTACACTATAATCACTCGAACATGTTTTAATGTAGCAGAGTAGTCTAATTCTGTCTTGTGGTGTGAGATCCTATATAGCTTCCCACTGTCCATTCTTCCACATTAAACACAAGACTGCAGTGTCTCACATTGGGGAAACAGCCATTAATAATTTACAACACTCTCCATCAATCCAGCCAGTGAGCCGATGGGGCTGGTCCGGTCCCGGACTGGCGGCCTCAGCCTCTCCCAAGGACAATGGGGCCATTTCCTGTCGGGTGTAAAGGCAGAGACAGTGGAGTATTGTGAGGCAGGACATCATATCAGCCAGCCATGACCTTGGAGTGAAAGACTGACTCAGTCATATACACTGAGATTCATTGGTCCATTTGCTTTGAGGTCGGAGAGGGCTGATTGGTCACTGGCACCCAAATGCAGTCATCAGAATGTTCAGACGACCCCTATGTAGAAAGTTCAGAGAATACATCTGCGATATCACGTAGAAGGAGGCATTGTGGTGTGTGTGGGTGCATGAGTGTGAGCACGAGAGAGAGAGAGAGAGAGAGAGAGAGAGAGAGAGAGAGAGAGAGAGAGAGAGAGAGAGAGAGAGAGAGAGAGGTGTGTTATGCTTGCCCATACAAGAAAACCAGATGGATGTTCTGTTTTTGATTCTGGAGAAAATCTTTTGAAACTCTACCTCAATGATCCCACTTTAAAAAAGAGTCGATACCCGTCTTTGAAAGCCCCAAAACAGGTGGCAAGACAGTCAGAAACCCACATGAACCCCACACTTTAATTCCTCCTGGCTAATATTCAAGGACAAGGCATGCAGTGTTTAAACAATAGGACCATTCATCTCACTGAAAATCCTACGGCCACTTATCCACAATATCCAGTAATCTGTAAAGAAAGCTTAGCAGAGTTAATGATATAGAACTGATTTAAAACAAATGAAGGACATTTTATTATTGTAATACACAATTGTAATTATGTTACACAGCATCAGAATACATTTAAAGTGAGTTATTGTGATATGAACAATCATGTGATCTCTTGAGCCAAAGTCTGAAGTTTTGATTCACGAATGGACCGGTCAAACCATATCTCAACTTTGGGAGAAATTAAGGGGTTCCCTGACCAGCAAGTTATTGATACATTCTTCCTAATAGGTTTGCATGTTAAGCTCTAATAGGTTCACTCACAACGACAATTTACTAAGAGTAGGCTAGGCAACACAATCACAAAGTACACAAGTTTGTGATGAGAAGTGTCAATTAGACCTAATGCTTTCAGACATTCGTCTGTCAACCACACACATGCTTTTACACCCAGATGCAGGGCCTATATAATCAGCAGCACTGACCCAAAATGCCGTGCCACCGGCCCTGGCCCCTGTCTCATTCAGTCTAGGGGGATAGAATATGGCTGTCACAATGGACAGCTAGCTGCTAGCCAGACAACAATACACCCTGAGGCAGGATATGGACTGACCTATTTCAGTCTGTCATACAGCATGCGAGAGAGAAACACTTTCCACACGCTCACTTTCTCTCTGTCACTTTCCTCACGTAACCTCATTCTCTATCCTTTCTAGACTCCTAACACCATGCAGGATGTCACTTTGAATTTTCATCCACAAGTTACTTAAACTCTCTCTGTGCCCACTAAGAAAGGTTTTTTCTAAGAAAGGTTTTTTCTTAGTGGGCGAATGAGAGCGTGAATGTGGGTTAAAATGATGGATCCAGATTCATCTTGTCTTTTGCGTCTCTGTCTTGCACTTTCTCCTTCTCATGACCTTAGATGGGTGTCTAGGGGCAACAACACCCCATCCTTACTGTCTTGGGTGACATTTGTGTGATTTTCCTCAGAAAAAAAGCAGAAAAAGCAGTCAAAAACGAAGCAAAAGTGCCCGGTTACATTAAATCCATGGTGAAAGTCACAGACGTGTGTGGTTTGTATGAGTGTATTTGTGCGCAGTGGTGTAAAGTACTTAAGTAAAAATACTTTAAAGTACTACTTAAGTAGCTTTTTGGGGTATTTGTACTTTACTTTACTATTTATATTTATGACAACTTTTACTTTTACTTCATTACATTCTTAAAGAAAATAATGTACTTTTACTCCATACATTTTCCCTGACACCCAAAAGTACTCGTTACATTTTGAATACATAGCAAGAGGAAAATGGTCCAATTCATGCACTTATCAAGGGAACATCCCTGGTCATCCCTACTGCCTCTGATCTGACGGACTCACTACACACATGCTTTGTTTGTAAATGATGTCTGAGTGTTGGAGTGTGCCCAGGCTATCCATAAATAAATAAAAAACAAGAAAATGGTGGCGTCTGGTTTGCTTAATATAAGGAATTTTACATTATTCATAGTTTTACTTTTAATTCTTAAGTATATTTAAAACCAAATACTTTTAGACTTTTTTTCAAGTCGTGTTTTACTGGGTGACTTTCACTTTTACTTTAGTATTTTTCTATTAAGGTGTCTTTACTTTTACTTAAGTATGACAATTGGGTACTTTTTCCACCACTGTGGGCTGTCTTCTCTATAAAAATGTGATACGATTTTATGCCACCACTTCGCGACATCAAAGCTAGTCTACCTATGTGACTCACCTTCTGTCTAGGCAAGTTTCACGACGTCGCCTAAGGTGTGGCCGTTCTGTAGACTACTTTCTCACACAGGTAAACTAATACCCTGTACTAACATTTTATCCATGGTTGTAAATTCCAAAACAAAACAACAAAAAAAACAATGTTTTAGTAATGTATGTGACCAAAAATACGTTTGTGAAACAACATTAATGGTCATATTACTGTACAGAGGTTCCATTTTAATGGGTCGATAGACTCAAGTAAACCCACCTTTGTTTTGTTCTGGCCAATTACGTTTACATTCCAAATTGTGGAGAAGTAAAGGGTGGGGTCGGGTCGACAGCGCTTACGGCAAGGGGGCGGAGTCTCCGATGTTAGGCTTTTTACTCATTGTTCTGAGTATCATCCTACCGCAGTTGAGGTGAGGCAGAGAGGACAAAGTATATCGTTGGAAAAGTCTGTTTGTGGACCTGCGTAGACTTGGAATATTCGAAACAATTTCTTGTATTTTGTCAGGTAAGAAAGATATGTATTTATTGTCACATTCCCGTGTATTGACAGTCTTCGGAGAGAGTAAATTCGTGTCAAGTGAGTCGAGTGGGATAGGACAGTCACAGTTTCTCCATTCCTGTGTTGCGCTTGTCTCTAAACTGGAAACACGATTTCCCAGCGTTCTATAAATGTTCTTCCCGGTCTGGATACAATGTAGCCTGTCTCTGACATTCTGTCTCCGTCCATTTTTTTTATTTGTCTCTGAACCTGATGGCAGAACAGCGTAATGTTCTTTTCCTATTGTGAAGTGTCTAGTCACCACCCAAACGTCGTTAAAGTCGGACATTTAGTTTTCGTGGGTGTATTCATTACGCCGATACTGTTGCAAAACGTTATGCAACAGAAACCGTTTACTCCTTCCTGCCTGTTTAAGAGAAGATGTTGTTGGTTTATGTCGCTACAAGGTTTTGTCAAACGCTGTTCCTGCCAAATAGATATGCCAACATTTTTGGGGACAAACTATTATTGATTAACTTCTTGACATCATGCAAATTTCAATAGAATAGAGCTGAAAGTCATTAGTGGTGTAACCGTGACAGTACACAGCAGAGAGTGAGAGACGATCGAAGTTCGTCTACAGAAGGCTATACAGTATTTTTTTATTTTTATTTAACGAGGCAAGTCAGTTAAGAACAAATTCTTATTTACAATGACGGCCAAACCCGGACGACGCTGGGCCAATTGTGCGCCGCCCTATGGGACTCCCAATCACGTCCGGGTGTGATACAGCTTGGATTTGACTGTAGTGACACCTCTTGCACTTAGACCACTGCGCCACTCGGGAGCCCCTAGTATGTAATCTCTATTCAAGGGTTCTGCTGGGGGCTTTGACATCCTCAGTGAGTTGGGGGTGGGGCATGACATGAGTGCCTGCATGGTTCATACATAATGGGTTAGGATGAATAATACCAAAATGTCCTTACAAGACCTTCACACCTACAATACATTCTCTTTTAGGGCAGTTCAGATCCACAAGGGAAGAAGGTCTTTGTCCCAATTGGCACCCATATTCCCTATATTTTATTTTACCAGGCAAGTCAGTTAAGAACAAATTCTTATTTTCAATGATGGCCTAGGAGCAGTGGGTTAACTGCCTCTTCAGGTGCAGACTGACAGATTTGTACCTTGTCAGCTCGGGGATTTGAACTTGCAACCTTTCAGTTACTAGTCCAATGCTCGAACCACTAGGCTACACTGCCACCCCTGTGCACTACTTTTGATCAAGGCCCATTGGACACAAACCAGGTGTTCAAGCTGATGACATTATCCATACCAGTGAACCTTTATTGCCTCATACTTCATCCTTGTCCAAAAGGAACCATATGCCATTAGTTACAGTAGCTTCACTACCCCACACTATGCCACTGCGATAACTGAGCACAGATCCTCTCATATTATTTCACCAAGTAAATCCACTGTCACTTTCAACATGCACCCGAAGTAACATTGTCTCGTTCGCTCGTCTTACACGGTTTAGTCTTTTCAAATACTCCCAAGACCAACTTAAATAATTGTCCAAGTCAAATTTGACACGGCACGGCCTGGCATTAGAGCTGGACAGATGTCTGTCAAAATGGAGAGCTCTCTCCTCTCACACCAACAACAACCAAGAACAATGGCATCAAAACAACCAAGTTATTTGGCATTCAACAGCATACTGAATCTGGATCAGTGAGCCCAGCTGATGTTTTGAATGGATGTCAGGTTGAATTGAGTTGCATCCTTTCACACACACATTCTCTACGCCAGTGCATTCTCCTGGTCCACCCTGGCCAGGCCTGCCATGCTGTTGGTGCTGTGCCATGAGGTGCAGTCTGGCTCGCCTGGGGCTGTTGTCTGTCTCTGGGGGTAGGCTGAGATTTTCAGCTGCAGCTGGGTTCATACTGGCGCTAATCCTTCCCCCTACTTAATTCCTTGATATTGTCCAGCAAGGGGATTACCGACGATTCAACCAACTCCGTATATCTCCTCGTCTCTTTTCCTTCCTTTCTTTTTATCATACTGTCTTGTTACGTGTCTCTCTAACTTGGTTCCACGTTTGCCACTTCTCAAATGTGACCCTTCCCTTCCTAATTCTCCTCCCTCTTCTTGACTTCAGTCTCTCTCCTCACCCCATGCCCTCCCTCCCCGGTGGCGCCTGAGCACTACAGAAAACTCTGTTCCGCCACAGAACCTAATTAGGCCATGCGTGGGACCAGGCCTCGGTGCCAATGTGTGTATCCAGGTCGAGCGTGTTTGCGTGCATGTGTAGGCTACATATGGGGATGGAAGATTGGGATTTTTTTCTGGTCAGCCATGATATGGATTCGTCTTCTATCTGGGTTTAAAGAGGAGGTGGGACGATAGCGGCCTAATCTCTTAAGGGTTAAATCGCCGGACAGGGGCTTAAGATATCTTCTCAGACAATGCTGTTATCAACCCAAAGCAGATTTACTCTGACTTCTACCCTCCCCATTGCCAGCATTTTTTAAAATTCTTGGCATAGAACAACAAAGGACGTCAAAGACAAAAGTCACTATCTTTTGATATGTTATCCCCAGACTAAGGCGACTTCCATATTCGACGGCTGTTGCAAATGTCAAGGACATTACACAAGGGCGCAGCAGAAGAGATGAAGTAGTGAAGCCTATTGACGCAAAACAGCAGGTAGGTCTGACGCCTGAGCCTCTAACTTGGAGAATGCTATGATTTAAACAAACAATGGATGCCCAGAGAGTATTGGTACCCTCTTCCCAGTCATCAGTGGAGTGGCAGAGGTGGCACGATATGAAAGAATCCATCCAAGCTGGCATCGCCCGGGCGACCAACACAGCTGTGCTCCCATTACTGTCACGAATATGAGTTATTCACTCAATACATATTTTCTGGGGAGGCCTAACAACTGTTTTCCCCCATTACTTGGTGCTCTGGAAGTCTGGTGCTACTCTGCCAACTGTATTATTTTCAAGTCGGCTCCTATCAGACAGCTCTTCATAAACCACCAGACCACATCTGCTGACAGCATGCTGGAAATAGCTGCATCCTTTACTGTCTGTTTCTTTTATGAATATATTACCATTGATCATTTTTTCATTACTGACATAGTTTCACAAGAAGGGAGGGACGGGAGTGGACTGGATTCCTGAATCCATGGGGGATTTGAATACAGGCTTTACAGTTCGTTTAGCCTACACTGAGAAATGCTTCTCAGTAAGTTGACTTGGGTGATTACTCCTAGTCATTGCTGTGATGACTCTCTTCGCCCTGCTCTCTCATCTCCCACTGCCTACTCATCTGTTAATTGCACTCCAATGAGCGGGAGAGGAGAAGGGAGGAGCGCGGGTGTGGTGGAAAAGCAACGCTAACGACTGGGAATTCTTCACCGTCGAGACATGCTGTATCAGAGAAGAGAATCATCAGCCTCATTTGAAAAGTGACTATAATTCACACACAGATAGGAAGTGTCTGTTACGATGATTGATGCACAATGATGTGTAGGTGACCTTTTTATGGAAGCAACGCCTCACAATAACCTCTACACCAAGGAAAGAAAGAACATTATTTGTATTCTTCTGTCCGTGCTTCAGTCCCCTGTCGTCTTTTATATCGGTCACGGTTTACATGAAGAACATTTTGAAAGTGGAAGCCTAAACACTGCAGGTAAATGCAACTACTCCAGCTTCCCCTCCAAAGATGCCTGGTACAGGCTTAGTTTGACTAACTTCTTTTGGGGGTATTCTTTAGCGTCCCCTCAAATTCAATCCTCCCTGCTCTCCCTAGCCTCCCTTCCGCCTCTGATCTTTCTGAAATATTCATCATCTGTCGTATCGCCTCAATGCTCACTAGCACAGCCATGCATATATCCAGTATCCACGCTGCAGCAGGCGAAGCCTCCCCACTAACCCTAAAGGAGGGCTTTAGATGGAACCAAGCGAACCTCGCTGTCCAAACGATGACGGACATCCATTCTAGTTGCTCTGTAGAAAACTCTTGTATAGTCCCCATCAAGAACCGAGCTCCCTATAAAATACTTATTTCCATTCATTCCCATTGCCGTCCTCCCATTCACCCTAGATATTGTGACACAAGCCTCCTTGTCCGTTCTACCTCCATACAGAGTAATTGTGGACAGCAGCCCAGCATGTTACATCAGAGTTTATGCAGCATCGTCCTTCCTTGCAGTGACAACACAGCCTCCCGTTACTCTCTAACAAGGGTATTCAGCTCTTACCCTACAAGATCCGGAGCCTGCTGGTTTTCTGTTCTACCTGATAATTAATTGCACACACCTGGAGTTCCAGGTCTAAATCAGTCCCTGATTAGAGAGGAACAATGGATGGGGTAAAAAGCAGTGGAACTGGCTTCGGGTCCAGAGTTGAGTTTGAGGGCTCTATAGCAATGGAGACGGGGAAACAAGGCAAGCTCAACTCTTCAGATACCACAATGGCGGCTCAGCCTTCTTCCCTAGACCACATAGCCTTCCATAAACCCTCACACTGTCATTGTTACATCACAGAAGCCAGGCAGACATGAAGGCCTAGTTTTACTGCTACACACTTCCCTCCTGCCCTTTGCCCCCGCCCCTCCAGCTTCCCTTCTGTGTAATCTGATCCAACTCTGCACTTCCACACCTCCGAGACAACACCGACCTCCTATAATTCATAGTGAGAGGAGCGTACAGGGTGTAAACATGAATTACCCATATAGATCGTCCCAGTCTGCGTCAACTGTACGCCCTCTGGTCTGGTGTAACACGCTTTCGACACATCTAGTGACAGATCGAAGCCTAATTAGAATGATTATTTAATCAGTTACTGGTTAGACATCATTGTGTTACACTGTCTAATAGAACCTACGTTGACTTAGTGAATGACTTGCAAGTCATCGTTTATTTTTATTTGTCAGTTGACTGCTAGCTGTTTTCCGGGCTATGTCAATTAACACAATAACATTAGCTAAGCCGTTGCATCTCTCCTGATGAATCACTGCTAATGACACCATGTAGCTACTGTAATGTAAAACCACGACGTTACAGTCTTGGGACTGGCCACTGTTTTATAATGCTGTCACTGTATTTAGCTAGGGTGGTAATGAAGCATTTCACCAAGTCCAGTAAGCCAAACTCTAAAACTCAGACTAAGCCTAATCCTCAATTTTAAAGTCCGAGAGGCTTCATGCTTTGACTCTTGAAAGCATATTATAAACAGACGTAAAATGTCTTTGACACGCAGGTTCTCTTAAACATGGATTTTCATAGAATCTGATATCGTCCCCTCTTTCAAGTTGGAGAATGTGTGCTAGCGCCTCTGTTTCACATGCGATCCTGCCAGCAGGGCCCTGCTTTGTGTACTTAAGCCTTTCAATGTGCCTGACTGTAGTCGGGGTTTGGCATGCTAGTGGAGCCGAGAGGGGAATTCCATGGACTGGCTGTTATCAGTGGACTGATAAATGGACTGTAAGAAAGTAGCTGGAACAGCTCGTAGGGCAGGAGCCTATGAGTTTATTTAAAAAAAAATGTATTTCACCTTTATTTAACCAGGTAGGCCAGTTGAGAACAAGTTCTCATTTACAACTGCGACCTGGCCAAGATAAAGCAAAGCAGTGCGACAAAAACAACAGAGTTACACATAAACAAACGTACAGTCAATAACACACTAGAAAATCTATATACAGTGTGTGCAAATGTAGAAGATTAGGGAGGTAAGGCAATAAATAGGACATAGAGGTGAAATAATTACAATTTAGCATTAACGTGTGTTAGATGTGCAGATGATGATGATGATGTGCAAGTAGAGATACTGGGGTGCAAAAAGTTAAATAACAATATGGGGATGAGGTATTTGGGTGTGCTATTTACTGATTGGCTGTGTACAGGTACAGGGATCAGTACGCTGCTCTGACAGCTGATGCTTAGTTAGAGAGGGAGATATGTCTCCAGCTTCAGTGATTTTTGCAATTCGTTCCAGTCATTGGCAGCAGAGAACTAGAAGGAAAGGCGGCCAGAGGAGGTGTTGGCTTTGGGGATGACCAGTGAACTATACCTGCTGGAGCGTGTGCTACGGGTGAGTGTTGCTATGGTAACCAGTGAGCTGAGATAAGGCGGGGCTTTACCTAGCAAAGACTTAAAGATGACCTGGATCCAGTGGGTTTGGCGACGAATATGTAGCGAGGGACAGCCAAAGAGAGCATACAGGTCGCAGTGGTGGGTAGTATATGGGGCTTTGGTGACAAAAACGATGGCACTGTGATAGACTACTTCCAGTTTGCTGAGTAGATTGTTGGAGGCTATTTTGTAAATGACATCGCTAAAGTCAAGGATCAGTAGGATAGTCAGCTTTACGAGGGTATGTTTGGCAGCATGAGTGAAGGAGGCTTTGTTGCAAAATAGGAAGCCGATTCTAGATTTAATTTTGGATTGGAGATGCTTAATGTGAGTTGAAGGAGAGTTTACGGTCTAACCAGACACCTAGGTATTTGTTGTTGTCCATGCATTCTAAGTAGTCTGCCGATAAGAATGCAGTGATTGACAGAGTCAAGCCTTGGCCAGGTCGATGAAGACAGCTGCACAGTACTGTCTTGTATCTATGGCGGTTATGATATCGTTTAGGACCTTGAGCGTGGCTGAGGTTCACCCATGACCAGCTCGGAAACCAGATTGCATAGTGGAGAAGGTACGGTGGGATTCGAAATGGTCGGTGATCTGTTTATTAACTTGGCTTTCGAAGATTTTAGAAAGGCAAGGCAGGGCAGGATGGATATAGGTCTATAATAGTTTGGGTCTAGAGTGTCTCCCCCTTTGAAGGGAGGGGGGATGACCGCGGCAGCTTTCCAATCTTTGGGGATCTCAGACTATACGAGAGGTTGAACAGGCTAGTAATAGGAGTTGCAACAATTTCGGCAGATCATTTTTGAGAGGGTCCAGATTGTCTAGCCCAGCTGATTTGTAGGGATCCATATTTTGCAGCTCTTTCAGAACATCAGCTGTCTGGATTTGGGTGAAGGAGAAGCCGGCAAGTGGGGGGTATAGAAAAATGCTTATTGAAATGATTGATTATCATAGATGAGTGAACCCTCTGGACAGGATGCTAGTCTATCGCAGGGCTTTACCTCCAATCTATCTCCTTAGTGCTGAGTGCAAAGCAGAGACTCATCAGGTCCCATTTTTACAGTCTTTGGTAACACTCGGCCGGGGGATCAAACTCACAACCTTCCAATCTCAGGGTGGACTCTAACCTCAAATCTTATTTGTCACATGCGCCGAATCCAGCAGGTGTAGACCTTACTTACAAGCCCCTTGACTCCATTTTCTTAAAACTGCATTGTTGGTTAAGAAAATATTGACTAAATAAACGAAAGTAAAAAAAATAAGAGGCTTTGATTTGATAAAATAACTAATGAGGCTGTATACAGGGGGTACCGGTACCAAGTAGTGTGCGGGGGTACAGGTTAGTTGAGGTAATTTGTACATGTAGGTAGGGGTGAAGTGACTATGTATAGATAATAAACAGCGAGTAGCAGTAGTGTAAAAACAAAGAGGGGGGAGGGTGGTGTCAATTCAAATAGTTTGGGCGGCCATTTAATTGTTCAGCAGTCTTATGACTTGGGGGTAGAAGCTGTTAAGGAGCCTTTTGGACCTAGACTTGGTGCTCCGGTACCACTTGCCGTTCGGTAGCAGAGAGAACAGTCTATGACATGGGTGACTGGATTCTTTGACAATTTTCTGGGCCTTCCTCTGGCACTGCCTTGTATATGGGTCCAGGATGGCAGGAAGCTTGGCCCCAGTGATATACTGGGCTGTACACACTACCCTCTGTAGCGCCTTACGGTCGGATGCCAAACAGTTGCTATACCAGGCACTGATGCAACCGGACAGGATGCTCTCGATGGTGCAGCTGTAGAACTTTTTGAGGATGTGGGGACCCATGCCAAATCATTTGTCTCCTGAGAGGGAAACCGTGTTGTCGTGTCCTCATCAAGACTGTCTTAGTGTGTTTGGACCATGATAGTTTGTTGGTGATGTGGACACCAAGGAACTTGATCAATGTGAATGGGGGTATGTTCGGCCCTCCTTTTCCTGTAGTTCATGATCATCTCCTTTGTCTTGCTCAAGTTGAGGGAGAGGTTGTCTTGCTCACGTTGAGGGCCACTGAAGTTGGTATAAATGGAGTGTAGCCTACGCTCAAGTGGGGAGCATTCACCTTCTAATTGAACATTCGCAGATAGGTGCAGGAAATCTTCAATTTTGACTGATAATTGTAACTAAATATTGGCCCAACCTAGTTTTTGATGTGGTTGAATCTACACAGGAAACAATTATCTCGGTGTAGCAAATGTAGCAAAAGAGCCTATCCCTCTGACCGGGAAAACAACAATCCAGACCCCCGGTGCTGCTGAGTCATAGCCTGGTCTGACCGTGGAATAACCACAACTTCCTGTAGATCCATTAGCATCACGCTCCACACCACTGCACATCCTCCCGTATAGATTTTTATACTCCACAGTTGGCCAGTTAACCCCTATTTCTTCCAGTAGTCCCACAGTGGACAATGTGAAGGGTGAGTGGGAGAGTGTGAATAAGAGGGGGAAGGGGTGGTGAGAGAGTCCTGAAGGGATTTAAGCTTTCTCTCAGCAGGCTAGCTGGACCAAGACCACCTACCAGACACACACAGGGGGCACACAGCTGTGTGTGAACCGTGTCTAGGGAGCGCTTACTGACCAGCAGCGGGGCTCAGCTGGCAAGCCAGCCACTCACAACTCCATTCAGAGAATTGGCGGGGGGGGGTGTTAGGGTTTAATTGTAAATCACTTTTTAAATTCTGCACATTGTATTACTGCTCTCAAATGTAGATTTATGGCTTTAGAGACCCACACTGTTTAGACTGAAGGTCTATGACTCCTCTAGCCACACCTCCACCACTGTTTGTTTCCCCATCAGGCTTTTGACACGGATTGAACCCTTTTATCTCCTTAGATCTGGGTTCTTCCACTCCGTCATTTGTCCTCTTCATTCCTTTTGGGGTGTAGCTTAGGCTAGCCTGGTTTAGTCAACCTTATCTTGGTAAACCAGGTCTGCTGGATCTCTTTTAGTGTGTCAAGACTTAAGCTAATAGCCATTTTTGATTCAAGTCAGTGTATAAATGGATAGGGTTTGATTCAAGTCAGTGTATAAATGGATAGGGCTGTAAAGAGACGTTGCTGTAAATGAGAATGTGTTCTCAGTCAACTTATCTGGTAAAATAAATGAGGTTCCAATTTAAATGTAGGAATGCTGCGGTTTATACTCTCCAGCGAGATAGGAGCCAAAGACACACACACACTGCACAGTGCCACACCTTGCCAGGGTTATGGGGACACTCCCCAGTCTGACATGCCTGTGAGTGGAGGCTGGAGATGGAACCTAGTTAATCATCCACTGACACAACGTCTGTGGGTGCCTGTTTTAGTCAGGAATGGATGGTTTGGATGTATGACAATAGTTAAGACTTGTTTGTCTGAGAAGAGGTGATGGTGTTTGTTTGCAGTACAGGACGAGATGGTTCGAGAGAGAGGGTAAAACAGCGTTTTTTTCAGCTCAGGACTATTTTTGGTTGATGTTCGCAGCGGAAAAGGGTGTGTCAAACGAGGCTAAATGTATGGGACCAGTGTGGAATGTCACACCAGGATTAGAGTGATTGGCGCCAAACCGCATCTCTCTCTTTCCCCTCTCGTCCACTGGGGGCTCTCTGACAGTCACACATTCCTGCCCTCATTGTGTGTTGTGCTTCCTGGTAGGCCTGACCATCAGTCCAGAATGCTCTAGGGTTGAGCTTCCCCTAGGTATATCTAGGATCATATTCCCCTCCCCCAATCCTAACCTTAACCATTAGTGGGGGAAATGCAAAACTGACCCGATATCAGAATTCTTCAAGCTATCCCAGTAGCTCAGGAAGAACAATAGTGGGGTTGGGCAGGGCCAGGGCAGGGGGGTGGGTAAGGCCAGGGGTGGGCAGGGCTTTGGAAAAGGAAAGTATAGCTCCTAGTACAGTGGTGAATGATAATGGAACAAGGTACAGTAGGAGGGAGTGAGTCCATCAGTCATTAACCTAACTACACTACTTAGAATGCAGGGCCGAGGAGCAAAGTCCACTCCGATGTACACACCATGCAATCCAACAGCAGTTCCTGGTCACTACGATGTAGCAGTGTTCATTGGCAGGTATACACAGTGTCGTTCTGTCTGCAGACGACATATTGCAGTACTACTACCACTTTTAACTTGTGGTCAACACAGATCAAGGAATCTGTGCTTTTCATTTCCAGTTGATACCTAATGTGGGTGGGGGGTTGGTGAAGGTGCCACAAGTTCTAGGTCTGTTGATGTTTTACCAGCACTCAGAACACTGTAGAAAAACTCTCTCTCTCTCTCTCGGGCAGGGAGTCTCTCTCGGGCAGGGAGTCTCTCTCGGGCAGGGAGTCTCTCTCGGGCAGGGGGTCTCTCGAGGCTGTTTGCACAATGTTACAAAAACCGCGTGAGAGAGAATAAGATTGATTGGACAACCAGGAAGAGATGATGGACTAGAGAAAGTCAGCAGTATAGTATGAGAGTGAAGTCTTTGTTGCGACACACCCCGCATCGCCTTAGTAACAATCAAAGCGTAACGCGTTGCCTGAACCCACTGCCTTGCCCAGGAAAACAGACGGGCACAGATTCACCAAAAACAATGGAAAGTTCTCTCAGCTTTCTTTTTCATCTTCCAGGTGTATGTATGTTATACATACACCTGGAAGATGAAAAAGCATGCATACATACGTATGTGTGTGTGTGTGTGTGTGTGTGTATATATATATATTAATAATGCAAGCAAGCTTGTGGAACCAGGATAGACAGCATACCTAGTATATTTGAATTTTGCCATGATATTATTTTTCAATGTCATTAATTCATTATTGCCTCATGGTAATTGGCACAGTTGAAAAGACAAGACACTCCCAAGCTTGGGAAAATGAGAAATGAGTGCCACACCTCAATTTAAACACAGAGCGAGAGAGAAATGGGGAGTAGGAGAGGTGGGAGACGTGTTATGTGTCCATGATGAATCCGCTTGTATCTGTAACGTGTAGCTGCAAGCTCAGACAGATGCCTCTTGGCCAACGCCCCGTTCACTGTGAACCCCCATAGGTCAGGTAGCTTGCTGACTGGGCTGTGACTCGACTGTTCCCAATGGAGCTCAGATGGGCACACGTACCTCCTTAAGGGCCTAGAGTGAGACCGATGCATGCATACTACACACACACACACACACACACACACACACACTCCCATGGCAACATGGTGACTTGCCTGTGACTCACCAGTCTGTTGTTCCAAATGCTAGTGAGATAAGTACACATGAGGGTCTAGAATAACAAACACACACACACACACACACACACACACACCAATCTAATTTCTCTCTGAACCCTGGGGAAAACACAGGAAGGTCATTAGTGAGAAATACACAATTATACGCCCCTCTCCACTACACTCCTGGTCTCTGTGGGAAACGCATGAAAACTCTCCAGTTCTAGAGATTGAAAGGTAAGAACACACACACATCCCCCATTCTGAGCCCCGGGGCTAACACAGGAGGGTAGGCTACTATCACTCACATCAGTAACAGGCTCACGGCTTGACAGACCCACAGAGCAACTCCAGACTCCTTTCAGACAAGGATAGTTATGCACGCTGGTACAGTAGTGCTACTATCTCGAATGTACAAAAATACTTTGGAGCAGCGTAAAATAACTTGTGTTAAATGTGATTTCCAGAGGGATGACAATTTTATATTTCTAAAACAGAGTCACATATGAGATGAAACGAATATGCTTTTGCGTAGTAAAGCTCATAGATACATTTGGTGTTTTACTGTATTTGGTCATAATCACATATATGCAAATGCAGTACCTGGAGATGCCTGGGTTGCATACAAGGACAGGCAGAGGTAGCCAGGAATGTTAGTGCATCGCCCATCAAGTACAAACACGCCTGGGGACAACATGCTGTCACGACTCGCCACGTTATCTCTCCTAGCTACTACAAGGTGGAAAATAGATCCGCTTTCCTTCATTCCTGTCATCCTGCCATACGGGAGTCGGTCCAACCCTCCAACGCATTTCCATTGCTGCATATATTTGGAAACAAACATATATTTGTCAGACTTTTCCAGGGAAGGTAATATTAAGTTAATTTGTAGGCTACTCTCTGTCATGCCTCATAGGAAGTATTTCATATTGTTTGTATTTGCGGCCTGAGTCTAGAAATAAACAGGTAAATGTAATGATTTAAAAGCGTCAAATGAATACCCATTCGTATAAATAAGAAATAGCAGTGCAAAATCGACTAAAATATTTCTGCGTCATACATAGTTCATCTTAGCTAATCTTGGACGTATGGCGCATTCATGTGGAATTGTGCGACGTCTCAAGCTGCTACATTCATGCATATGAATAATGAGAGGCACGTAAACAGAAACGTGTAAACACATCGACACACACTTGGCCTTTGCTCTTTGGGAGAATGGCTCTAAACAGCCTGACTCTTGTATCATGCATGCTTCCCACGGACTCTCCCACAATCCTATCCAGTTTACAAACACACACACACACAGCATGTCAGTAATGTCTGTGCCCAGCAAAGGAATCCCATCCCTTCAGTTACAGTAACCCCCATCACCGCAAACATCTGAACCACACACTGGTGACATTGTAGAGTGGACTGGAACATCACGTGCCACTCCCATCACATTTAACTGCAATGAACGAGCCATCATTGATCATGTATAGAGTTAGTGGTGGGTTGAGTGTAGAAGTCGTGACGTTTTGTTCAGTGAAACTGAGTGTTTATCATCCTCCAACGAGCCCTCTCCTGCACCAGAGGTTCTTTTGAGTCTGAAGACCATCAGAATTAATGTGAGAGACACACACACACACACTCTCACTCTCACTCTCACTCGGCCTTTGCTCGTTGGGAAAATGGATCCAAACAGAAAAGGTTAAAATGCATTTAATTGCAAGAAACTTTTAGAATATTGGTCTAATTCTAGACATTCAGTTAGATAGCGTTGGTTAAATATCCCCATGTAATGTTAATGGAGAACTAGCATGGCTGCAATAGAACGAGAGGTCATGTGTATGCTTCATAATGAGAAACCACATTGGGCCAACTGAGCGAATTCTTTAAGTTGGGAAGAGTAGATCCGGTCCAAACCAACACTGCAGAAGGAATGCACTTCAGCTGTATGACCGTACTTCAGGATAGGAGGGAGCTAGTCAGCTGTACAACTGAATGCCTTCAACTGAAAAGTGTCTTCCGCGTTTAACCCAACCCCTCTGAATCCGAGAGGCGCGGAGGGCTGCCCTAATCGACATCCGCGTCTTCGGCGCCCGGGTGTATGATAGATGGTCACAACGAGAGAGAGAGAGAGCAGAATGGAGATACGAGGATGGTACTGCCGGGGAAAATGACTTGATGAGGACTGAAAAAGAACTGAGGTGGGAGTGTTTAAAAAAATAAAAAGTGAAATCAGCCAGTGATAAATGGTCATTAAGCGTTGGGCCTGTAGTTACAGGTGAAGGTGTGGCGTTTTGAGGAGGAACTGTGTGTGTGTGTGTGTGTGTGTGTGTGTGTGTACACACCATAAAGGTGTTGTCTTAGGAGGAATAGGGTGTGTATGAATGACTACTTACTTTCACACACACACACACACACACACACACACACACACACACACACACACACAAGAAACCTGTCTAGTGGGTTTGGGGGCTGATACTGTGAGTCAGCAGCCAGCAGGCAGGCAGGCAGGTGTCTAGCTCCCACAAGCCGTATGTATAGGCGGAAGCTCAGCCCGGGGTTAAAGTCCTCGGGGGGCTTAGCAGTTGGCATTCCTGTCCTGCAGCTGTCTCTCTGCCCCCTCCTATCCCAGCAGCCTTTGCTGTTGATTCGGTGTTGTCACTTCTGGCACTGTTCAGAGGGAGGGCATTCATTCACCTATCTGTACTCTTACCTGGGGGAGAGAGTATGAAATAAAATGTATTTTAACCAACGGCCTAAGTAATATTTAGCTTTAAAAAGACAGGTTAGAAGAATAAAGAAGGTAAACTGTAAAATTATTTAGTGGTATGATTGTAATTTGTGGCAAAATGTGTAAGAAAATTCTTTATCTAAATGTTCCTTTTTTATTTTGTCTTTCAGGTCTTCTCCTCCATTGTTGTTGGTTTGAGCCTAGGAGGCCACCATGGAAATGCAGAGTGGGTTCATAATCTGGCTCTATTGTTCTCCCCCTTCCTCAACCTCTTTATTTCTTCCTCTTCTCTTAATTCCTCCTCTCCTTTGTTCAACTGAACACAATGCCTCCCCCCTAGTGCAATAACAAGCATGTTAGATGCATAATGGCTAATAGGTAACTTCCAAGTGCAGTGTTGTCTCTAATAACCCCCTCTTTGCTCTCCCTCCTAGTGCATTAACAAGAGTGTCATCTATTACTCTAAGTGCAGTCCATAATAACCCCGTAGATCTCCCCTCTGTAGTGGGCGAGCCCTGAGGGCACTAACAAGTGTGTTGAACATAGATAATATATGACTTCAAAGTGCACTTCCACACTAACCTCTTCCCTCCGTAGTGGGCAATGAGGGGAGGGTGAAGGTGAAAGAGTGGCAACAGACCTACTACGCCGGGGACTCTGGGATCCAGTCAGGAGCCACCACAGTGAGGACCGATGACGATGGGACCGAGTACAGCACCAAGCAGTACAGCACCGTCACCACCACCGTCGTCTCAGAGAACCCTGCTGGTAGGACACACGCAGTTTAGTGCTTGAATACACGCGCGCAAATTGACATAAACATGCCAAAGTACAACCTGCTACAAACATGCACTGTGTCACTTAGGAACATGGAGTTAAAACACACACCTTATTACTGCTTAATACTGAACTATCATTCAAACCCACCATCTAAAAATACGAACCACAACATTCTCCTCCTCTCTCCTCCCTCCCTGTAGACGTGGAGTCTCAGTATGCCCTGACCCGGGCCCAGCGTGTCCGAGCGGCCATGTTCCCAGAGACGGTGATGGAGGGCACGACCATCCTGTCCACCCAGACTGACCCGTCCCAGATGACCAACGTCCAGCGGCTGGCCGAGCCCTCGCAGCTCCTCAAGACTGCCATCGTCCACCTCATCAACTACCAGGACGACGCCGAGCTGGCCACGCGCGCCATCCCCGAGCTCACCAAGCTGCTCAACGATGAGGACCAGGTACAGTACGGGTTGTTTGATACGTCTGTCTTTGCGTCAGGGTTAGGCTCAATTCAGAATTTTGGAATTGACTCCCATTCAGCTCACGAGTTTGAATTGAATTGGCCACACAGAATGTATAATTTTTGAGTAACAGGAAGTGCAATTTTATTCCATGCAATTCAAAGAAATTCCACTCCGTCATAGACCATGAAAGTTTAATTGACCCCGACAGGTCACACTTCCAGATACCAAATAATATATCGCACTTCTCTGGAAATAATGTTCATATACTCTTTTAACCTTAGTGCTTAAAATAGCCAGTTATATTTCCACCAATGATTTCATTTGTTTTGCTTCTTTTTGAAGGCCTTAGGGTCAACTTGAGGGTTAAACTAATGCATTCTGGGGGATGTGGTATTAATGAAATAATTTGATATTTGATCTACTAGATATATATTTGACTACACCATTCTAGAATAGAAGACATTATTTAATTTCAATTTCAGTTAATTCATTTGAATTGCAATTCTGTACCATGTTTACTACTTCAATAATTGAATTGGAATTTGAGGCATTCTCAATGTAGTTCTGAATAGAGAACAGCCCTGTGTTTCTTTTATCTACCCCAAGCATCTAGCCATCAATCCATCCTTGTCATTTAGACATTGATTCATTCAATCACTTATTCGTTCATGTTATTTACCACTAGTAATCACACTTTCCCCATAAACCCCCCCTCCCCCTCCCCTCCCCATTAGGTGGTAGTCAACCTGGCTGTCATTCATTCTCATTGCTGTACTTCTCCAATAGTCAACACTTCCCCTCCTTAATATCTCTGCATTTTCCCTCCATTCAAACAAACCAAACCCCCTCTGTCTTCCAGGTGGTGGTCAACAAAGCCTCCCTGATCGTCAACCAGCTGACCCGTAAGGAGGCGTCTCGCCGGGCGCTGATGGCGTCCCCCCAGATGGTGGCGGCGGTGGTGCGGGCCATGCAGAACACCGGGGACATGGAAACAGCCCGGGCTACAGCCAGCATCCTCCACAACCTGTCCCACCAGAGAGAGGGCCTGCTCTCCATCTTCAAGTGTGGGGGGCATCCCTGCCCTGGTCCGCATGCTCAGGTAGGCATCTGAGGGACTGCAGGATGCTGTGTGGGAATGCATCCTCTCATTCTCTCTCGTAACTCTCTTATTTTGTGGCCTTCTATTGACAAAGCATTTCATAGTTCATTATGAGTCTTACTATGTTTATCTATCTAAATCCTTAAGATAACACTCTCTCTCCTGCCCTCTGTCAGTTCTCCCATGGAGTCTGTGCTGTTCTATGCCATCACCACCCTCCACAACCTGCTACTGCACCAGGAGGGAGCCAAGATGGCGGTGCGCCTGGCCGACGGCCTGCAGCGGATGGTGCCTCTGCTGAAGAAGAGCAACCCCAAGTTCCTGGCCATCACCACCGACTGCCTGCAGCTGCTCTCCTACGGCAACCAGGAGAGCAAGGTGTGTGTGTGTGTGTGGGGTGGGTGGGTGGGGGTGTTATGCATGTCAGTATTGTGAATGAGAGTTTATTTTGCCCTGTGTTGGCATGGGTGTGGCTGCCATAGTAATTCTGTAATGCACGCTTATGTGCATGTAGGAATGGCCGGGTAGGGATGTCTGCCCTGTGTGTGTTGGCCTGTGGTTTAATGGGTAAGTGCATGTTTGGACAGGAGTGATACATGGAATGTTTTGACCCTTTGAAGATGTTCCCATTAACCTTGTAATGCCTAAACCTCTACTGGATAATGAGGAATTGGGCACATCCAAACATGTCATGAGCTGGACTAAAAGTGAATGTCCACACTGTTTGCTGCTCAAAGAAATGCTATCGCTTGATTCATATTGTTAAACTCCATTTTCCCATCATCCCTCCCTCTCTCAGCTGATCATCCTGGCTAACAGTGGTCCGGAGGGCCTGGTCCACATCATGAGGAACTACAGCTATGAGAAGCTCCTGTGGACCACCAGCCGCGTGCTCAAAGTTCTCTCGGTCTGCCCCAGCAACAAACCTGCCATTGTGGATGCTGGTAAGTGTTTGAAATACAAGGGCTGTGTATTTGTAGTTACTTGTTGTAGATTTGCGACGAGCGATACTGTGGTTTTAATGAATAGAAATTGTCTTCTTTTTTCTTCTCAATTGTAAAGCTATGAAGGATGTACATATTTAGCAGTAAAAAGAGTTAAAAAATAGATTCTCTCCCCCTCTCATACACTATCTATCCCTCTCTCTGTTTCCCTGTGTCAGGTGGGATGCAGGCTCTGGGGATGCACCTGACAGGCTCCAGTCAGCGTCTGATGCAGAACTGTCTGTGGACCCTGAGGAACCTGTCTGACGCCGCCACTAAACAGGTGAGACTTCTACACTTCCAACCTAGAGACGTATAGAGACTGTTTCCACCCTGCTGTCTCTTTCTCCTGTGTTTGTCCGAACCTCTGACCTTTAACTTACTCTTTTTACCTCACTTGCCTTTACTCTAAATGTTCTTATTTATTGTAACAGCAATGTTTTTTTAACCGTTTTTAAGAACCACTAATATATTACAGATAAACTAAGCTCTTTCTGTCTCTAGGAGGGTCTGGACAGTCTTCTTCAGACCCTCGTTGGTCTCCTGAGCTCTGACGACGTCAACATGCTCACCTGCTCCACTGGCATCCTCTCCAACCTCACCTGCAACAACGCTCGCAACAAGGCCATGGTCACCCAGGGCAACGGCATCGAGGCGCTCATCCACGCCGTCCTGAGGGCGGGAGAGAAGGAGGACGTGGCGGAGCCGGCCGTGTGCGCCCTGCGTCACCTGACGTCGCGCCACTCCGACGCCGAGATGGCCCAGAATGCCGTGCGCATGCATTATGGCATTCCCGCGATCGTCAAGCTGCTCAACCAGCCCTACTACTGGCCTGTCATCAAGGTGAGAGGGAGGGAGGGAGGGACTGAGGGGGTGGTGGGATAGAGGGAGATGAATAGTTGACAGATGGTTTCCCAGGGAGAGGGCTAACCATTCACGTAACCGGCTGCTTAATTCGCTATGAGGTGAGAAGTAGGAGGCATTAGGAGAGAGGGAAAGAGGAAGACATGGTTGTGATGGAAAATGAGGGATAAGGAAGAAGCTACATAGAGGGAGAGAAACTGTAAACGATGATGAGATGGGTGATTATTTGTAAAACAAATAATTGGTCTCTAACCAAAAAGAACGTTGCTTTCTTTGTGATCACCAATCAAAATGGGGTCTGTCTCTAACCCCGCCTCTTTCTTGTCCACAGGCTGTGGTTGGTCTGATCCGTAACCTGGCACTGTGCCCAGACAACCAGACCCCTCTGAGGGATGCCGGGGCCATCCCCCGCCTGGTCAATCTGCTGCTCAAAGCCCACCAGGATGCCCAGAAACACGGCTCCGCCGCACAGCAGACATACCAGGTAGATGTAGAAACAGATCTATGTACTTAAATGCAGCATGGACTTAAAAAAATAGATGTGTCTAACTGTTACATCAGTAATTTGCCCTATTCTTAACCTCCCTAGTCTCTTTTGTTACTGACTGACTCTTGCTTTCTCTCTCTCTTCGTGTGTCTCTCTCAGGATGGCGTGAGGATGGAGGAGATCGTGGAGGGGTGCACAGGGGCCCTGCACATCATGGCCAGAGACCCCATCAACAGGGGAGAGATCGCCAGCATGCAGACCATCCCACTCTTTGTACAGGTAAGAGCTTTTTTATCTCAAATAAATATTTGTTTCTTGCTTTTAAGACATCAGTATCTCTGTCTCTTGTAGATTGTGTGTTAACCATTTGTCTCCCCCCTGCTACCTAGCTGCTGTACTCTCCAGTGGAGAACGTGAAGCGTGTGTCAGCAGGGGCTCTGTGTGAGCTGGCCCTGGACAAACAGTCTGCTGAGATGATCGACGCGGGAGGGAGCATCCGCGCCGCTCATGGAGCTGCTGCACTCTAACAACGAGGGCATCGGTGAGACCGGTTCTATTGAAACATCAAAAACAGGATTTGTGATCGACGCATCACTAGTTTTACGTTTCTTTATTGGTCGTACGGTATACGAATGGTATACATCGTCCAGCAACAATAAGAATACCAACGAACTACATGGCTCAGTAGAATATATATATATATATATATATATATTTTTTTTAAGCATAAGTACAATACAGGAAGGCACAATCTATAGTCCAATATTTACGTGTTATGGGGGGTGGGCAAGTGTATAAATTGAGCAGTATAATATGAGTCTGGTAGCAGCAGTTGTGACGTGTGGTAAGGTGCAGAGACTCAGACGAGGTGGTCAGTCCAGTTCAAGTGTTCAGCAGTCTGCCGGCTTGTAGTTAGAAACTGTCTCTGAGCCTGTTGGTATCAGACCTCGTGATCCGATAGCGTCTGCTCCGACGGTAAGGGAGAGAACAGCTCGGGATGGGATGTGTGGGGTCCTTGATGACGCTGCATGCCTTCCTCAGGCACTGTCTCCAGTAATGTCCTAGATGGGTAGAAGCACGGTACCAGTGATGCACTGGGCCGTCATCACCGCCCGCTGGAGGACCTTGCGGTCTATGCGGATAGATTCAGAGGGTGTTGTTTGGCGTCCATTGAGAGGAAGTTATCTGGAAGAGAATGTTTTTGTCTGACTGCATAATGGGCTACATTTCCATAAACCAGTGGAGCCTCAATGGGTGCAAGTCTCTCTCTCGGCTTTCATCTCTCTCTCTCGCACTTAATTGACCAATTATTGAGTCTGGGCCACATCTTAACTCAGTAGTTGAACGAGACAAGGATTGAGAAGTAGCATTACACACTACAGCCATTTGATTCCCCCTGATACATCCTCTCAGAACTTGGGAGTAGATTAACTCTGGCTGACAAAGTAAATCAATCAATGTGTCCGTGTGATAATCTAACCGTGTCTCCTCTCTCTCCAAGCCACCTATGCGGCCGCCGTTCTCTTCCGCATCTCCGAGGACAAGAACTCCGACTACAAGAAGCGTGTGTCTGTGGAGCTCACACACTCCCTGTTCAAGCACGACCCCGCCGCCTGGGAAATGGTGAGTGGAGTGAGGCCTCTAGCGCCCTCTGTGGCGAGGAGGGAGCCACTGCAGGATCTAATAACAAACGTCAGCTTCTCTCAATTCCGATTTAACTGAAGGAAATTATTTGCTTCTAGCGGTAATTTAACATTGATAAAAATGCATATATTACATTTGTCGATTCTTACATGTGAAGTATTTTAGTTTCTGTAAAATGGCAACGTGTTATGTTTTGTATTAAGAGAAAGGTAATGTATACGGTCTGTAGGTAGACGATGCAGTTTAAGAAAACAGGTTAGTGTTGGCAGTTTGACACGGTTTCTGTCGTCCATATACGGGCAACTCGTGGACTTTTTTTGTGGATTTTGACCTTTTCACCTCTTGTGACCCCTCCCCAGGCCCACAACGCTGTCCCCATGGAGGCAGGCTACGCAGCAGACGGTGAGCAACTCACTCTGGCAGGAAGGTGCCCATGCTGACTGACACTAACATGGGTCAGAACAGAACGCTGGCTGTAGCTCTGTGGATTCATGTGCTAGTTAGTCACTGTTCCAATGGGCTGTGTACATTTCTGCAAAGTTGATGTTAGTCAATGTATTGCTTTGCTATATTAGAATTTCTATGATATGATTATACCGTATTGAGGAGAGCGAAAGCAATTGATCTATATAACTTAAACCATGTTAAATGAGCCCCCCCATCTACAGCTGTTTTGCAGTGTTGATCTAAGTATGCGTGTGTTTCAGAGCTGGACCCAGGCTACCACCATTATGGAGACTTCCCAGCTGACATGGAAGGAGAGATGGGGATGTCCGATGTTGAATACCAGAGCGGCGGCATGAACTACGACATGAGGCAACAGGGATATACTGAGCACTATTAGGACAACGGTTAGTGCATACACCCAATAGACAAATGTACACACAGTCTTATTGTCCAGCGCGCAGACACACGAAGACCGAGCAGCCATTAGTTACATACACCTATTATTATAAAAACAAGTCCCATACCTCAAGTCAACCAGTTGGACCACTTTTAATAAAGATGCTGTTCTCTCTACAGACACTGAAGGGAGAGTGGGGGTTGGGAGTAGAAGAAGAGGAGAAATCCCAGAGAATCTTCGAATGGAGTGATGTCAATCTGTCTCTGCTCACCTCGATGTAGTATATGCAATTATCACTGACTGTGGGACTCAGAATCTAACAGGGCTTACCTTCTGTTTTCTAAGAATAATCTTGCTGATGCACAGGTTTTTAGTCGAGGACGTTTTAAGGTTGTGTGCGCTTTTCGGTGGGTAATCGATGCCAAAGAGATTTTATTTTGTGATGATAATCGTGTAGCTTTATTTTCTTTCTTTTTTTAACTAGTTGGAAACACTGCCAGAGGTGACTGGACAACGATGTGTACTGTACTGCTCACATGTTTGCTTTCTTTCTTCATCCTTTGTAATGGAAACTGCTGTTTTTAACGGTTTCTTTTAACACTATTTGCTGTTAACATTTTTCCAACTGTGTTTCTCGAAAGTCTGCATGAGTTAATTCACGAGTTAGTGGTGAGTTAATTCACGAGTTGGTACTGACTCAGTGGTGTAATATTCTTACATGGACTCTCTCACAGTAGAAGAGAACAACCCAATAGGGGGAGTCTACTGGAGGCCCTAAATCAAGAACCTTAGGTTGAATGCTACTGAAAGGGAATTTGTCTTTCTACATAAGGTTTTTACTTACTTCAATTTTGTTTAAGAAAATAAAGAATATATTAAAGTACAGGCAGACTGGGTATTGATTTTAAAGTAGTATTGAGTCTGGGAAATACTGAATATCTGGGGCAATGCCATACTGTTTTTTTGCTCTGTACAGAATAGAGGTAAGTATATCTTTCCTACCCAAATTTAGGGAAAGTACTCTTGATCCAATGATGCATAGCTAGTGCTGCTGATGTCAGCCGCCACTCTTCTTGGGACGGTAGTAGTTACTTACATCATATGCATCACTATCTAGCAAGAACGTTTTCAGTAGTCTCTCAGCCTAAAACAGTCACATTGTCTTTAAGAGGAGTTTTCATCCAGAAACTTTCACTACATAAAATGGTTTGTGGCTCCATCTAGTGGCTGCTGAGAAACCGGAAACCATGCAACAAGTTCAATAGCATGTGATTTTATAATACTCATAATTAGCCTATATTAGTGTGCAACATGTACAGGTGTCATTTAAGGCTGTGGTCTGGGCACATCTTAGACTTGTATTCCAGATAAAACGTTACTAAAATTGTCTCTCAGGACGATTAACTCCTAAATATTTTTTTTGAGTGTTCGATTTGCACAGCAGCGTGTCGCAGATTAAAATCTGTGTGAGACTGCAATGACGACAAAGGAATTATCAAGATAAATATATAAGGGAGGGTGACTGTCAAATAACATCCTACCAGGGCTTCAGCTAAAACCAGGTAGTACGGGATAGTGAGTTCTGGAACAATTCTGGAACAAACACGATGCACTGCAATGCAAACGTACTTCTAAAACCGCAATGCAAAAATCAACTACCTGCAATGATGGAATTCTGGCATGAGTTTCAAATTGGATGCTGCTCTACCTGACACAGGCACACTGTGTCATCATTCCAAACCCTGGGTAAAGAGGGTCAGAAAATGTATGCAGATGGGACACTAGAAGGACAGAGTGCCACCCAGCCAGTCCAGATACACTCCTACTCTGTTCGAATAAGACAAGGGAGCAATACTCCTAGCATTATGGAAGGCGATGTAACTGTTGTCAAAGCATTGCAAACTCCAGGACTTGTCATTACGTCCAAGCCAACAGTCCCCAACCTCTCCTGCAGAATTTTTATATATATATTTTTAAAAATTGTCACTCCCATTTCCTCTCCACTGACTCTCAATAACTGCACCTATTCAGACCCTCTTTACATAGCACCTGCCAACAGCCCTCAAATCTCCCTGCGTGATCAGGATATGGCTGCTCTTCTGTCACCCTTGTGTTCCCCTATGACAGAGGGTTTTCTGTGGGCCGTGTTTGGGTCCAGTGTTAGCTCACAGGCATCTAATGGAGAGACCGAAGGACACGATTATTAGTATTTTGTTTAATTACTGTCCTTTAAATCTTATTTCTATCCAACAAATAAACATTTAAGTATTCTCACTGAATCATTTGTGTGCAGCTTTCAAGAGAACATTTTCTTAGGCCAGATTTTATCCAGTGTTCTGCATTATGGTCCACACTGTAAAAGCAGAAGACAAGACAGTGGTTGAGAAACATAGGGAAGATCTCAATTGCATACTGCTCGTCTCCTTCTCAAAACCCATTCAAGGAGATCCGTCTCGATCCACGTTGAGTGAAAAGATTGTATCAAACCATTTGATATGTTGCTTAAAATAGGAGTTAGTTCACTTTAGTAATTTTTAATAACGTCAAACTTAATTTACTAACCTGAGTGTCACCAATTTGCAGTTTGGACTCCAGTCCAGCAGAGAGCAGCTTCCCTCCTGAATTCTGCAAGTCATTGTCACTCAGATCCAGCTCTCTCAGGTATGAGGAGTTTGAGTTGAGAGCTGAGGCCAGCATCGTTCTGTGAGGTTACATCCTTTCAGTCTGAAGAGGAATTACATACAGTACATGATCAACAAAAATATAGTTTTTAATGCATTGGAAGGTGAGGTAGGACACTCTCCATGCAATAAAAGTGTAGTTTTGTTTTATTGGAAATGTCCTTATGGGCATAATCTAATTTAAGAGATTTTAAAATCACCAGGTACACAGCTGTTCTGGAGGCTTTGATCATAGGCAACAGCCTCAAAAGACCTTCTGATTTGCAGTATTTCCTTAAGTCCATCACATCCAGCTCTTCTGATGTCAGCAACACGAATGCCAAAGCAGACCACTGGGCAGGTGAGAGTTTGGCCTCGGAAAGACATCCTGAGCTAAGGTAGGTTTGGATCTCCTCCGCTAGAGAATGGTCATTCAGACAGTGGAACAGATTGATGCTTCTCTCTGGAGAGGGATTCTCCCTGATCTTCTCCTTGATGTACTTGACGGTTTCCTCATTGTTCTGTGACCTGCTTCTTATCTTTGTTAGTAGGGACCGTAAGAGAGTCTGGTTAGATTCCAGTGAGAGGCCAATGTGGAAGCGGAGGAACAGGTCCAGGTGTCCATTCTTACTCTGCAAGGCCTTGTCACTGCTTTCTTGTGGATGTCTCTTCAGATGTTGGAAGATTTCTGCTTGTTTCCTGTTCAACAGCGGCAAGAAACTCCTGGATGCTCAAATGCACAAAGCAGTACACCTTCTCCTGGAACAACCCACACTCCTCCTCTGAAGAGCTGAGTGCACACTCTTGAGTACACGGATGCTTCTGTGACATCAATGCCATTGTTCAAAGGCCAGTTTCCAAATCATCTTTGTCTTTTTCCATTTGTGAATGTCTCAGCATTATCTGTTCTCTTTGGATATTTCTGGGTTTTGAGCCATATGTTACAGTTCAGGAAGTGTGAATACATTTTGAGTCAGGGTCTTCGGCATCTCTTGACTCTCCAGAACTGTAGCTGAAATCCAACTGAAGACTGGTATGGGGCACATGATGTAGAGGCTTCTTGAAGACTTCAGGTGTGTAAGGATTGTCACTGATTTTCTTCCTGAAGTACTCCTGTGAGTCACTGAAGCCTCACATCTGTCACCTGGTCAACACACTGGAGGGATGCAACTAGCAGCTGCTGGGCGGGAGGTTATCCAGATGTGAGCAGAGGGAAGCAGATCCCCCTGAATGAGGTTTGTCAGCAGCAGGTCCACTGAGGTTGACTTTGTAACGTCACACCAGGTCTCGTTGTTCTGGAAGTCTAGGGGAAGTCGACACTCATCCAGACCATCAAAGACAAACAGCACTTTGTACTTGCTGAAGTCTGAGATTGCGGACTCCTATTTCCATAAAGTGCTTGAGAAGGTCAAGCAAGCTGTTTTTTTCCCCCCATTCATCAAATTCAGCTCTCGAAAAGGAAGTGAAAATATCAACTGGATATCTTGATTAGCTTTTCCTTCAGTCCAGGATGAACTTCTGCGCAGAGACTGTTTTGCCCCTTTGTCAGGACAGTTCTGATGGGTTTGTCTTGCTCAGGTAAGGGTTCAAAGATGTCGTTGCATTTGATCGGTGTCTCTTGTGTTGCTGATCTCCTGGATGCTGTCTCAATCGGTCTCACCTCATGTTCATTATTGACCTCTCCACTTCCACCCTCTGTGATGCAGAGCTCTGTGTAGATCTTACTGAGAAGTGTTGGGTTTTCATTGTAGCCATTCCTTCAAACACACATTCAAACTTCCTTTTTCAAGTTGAATTTGAGTTTAGGTTGACACACAGCAAGCTCACCTAAACGATCTGAAAAATGACAAGGACAAATGTACTTTGAAGCATACTAATAAAGGCATAGTACTTTCAATAAATATTTTTGTACATCAATCCAACTGTTTGTGGGCATATTAAATTGAACATCAAAGATCTTACTGTTCTCCAGTGTGTCAGCGAGCTCCTTCTGGTTCATGTTCCTCAGGATGTGCAGTGTGATCTTCAGAGCCCCATCTCTGGCACTGCTCTCCTGGTCCTCATCTTCACCGTACACCACCACCTTCCCCTGACTGTCAGAGCATTCTGGGTGATTTGGATTCAGAATCTTCTTGAACTTCTTTAATTCACACTTTACAAATGTGATGACTTGGTCTTCAACCAACTGGAATAGGCAAAAACAGGTCGTAATATGTACAGAACAAACATTTATCTGAACGTTTAATACTGTAATCATATTTCATAATTTGTATTTCCTGGTGGGTCCTTGAGCCTTGTGGGGTTTAAAGACTACATACACTAGTCAGAGGTTTAAGGTCAAATATATCACAAACAACTATCCATTCACTTTTAACTGTAAGACATGAGCCAGCTCACCTTGAATATGGAGGACACGTCTGCTGTAGACCGGCCACAGGGAATGTCGGACTCTGATCTCTCTTGCTGGTCTCTGCACACATGACATAACACGCATCACAAGTGCTACCTTATCGAAAGTCATCTCCGAATATATCTGGCACATGGTGGAATACAGCAATTGTCTGTCTAGCTTTAAAGCACTCACCTTTGATCAGTAGAAATGCCTTCCTCCCTGAATCGTGTTTTAGGATGAGCCATTGACCAGTCACTCTTAAAGGACTCACAGCTGAGTCCAGGGGAATTGGCTCTCTCCTGATGGATTCTGTCAGACAACTTAGACCTACGGTCAAACATAGTGGAGTCCTGACGTCATGCTTTAAGATGGAGACAAAGACAATGAAAGAGGGAACCATGATAAATTCTTACGCATGCCCAGTGTTCCCATTCCTGAAGTGTTCTTGATGTCCCATTGACTGGTCACTGTTCATGGACAGACAGCTGTGTACAATCTCTGATGCTGGACCCTGTAAAGAAGCACATTCAATGTAACTCAAAACTACAGGAAGTTGGTGATTTACAGTTTGCTTCAAAATATTGATTAGAAACAAATGAGCAGAACAAGAGAACACAAACCAGACACGCTGTTGATCAGTAGATATATTGTCTGTCTTGAAGTTGAACGGAGGATCAACAGACATGTCTGTTTGCATGGACAGACAGCTGGGTACAGGTGAGACTGGTCTCTCCTGCTGGATTTGGCTTCAACACAACAGAGACAGATCTTCGGTCTATATCTTCTGCCTTAGCCTGGGTTCCAATCCGTTTGTGCCATCAAGCCATTCCTTGCATGCCAAGGAGTGACATGATGGAACAAACAGATTGGTACACAGGCTACTTCTGCCTTATGTAATATCACTTCTGAGCTCTACAATTATCAATATTTGTAATAGATAGTGGGGCAAATAAGTATTTAGTCAGCCACCAATTGTGCAAGTTCTCTCACGTAAAAAGATGAGGCCTGTAATTTTCATCATAGGTACACTTCAGCTATGACAGACAAAATTAGGGAAAAAAAATCCAGAAAATCACATTGTAGGATTTTTAATGAATTTATTTGCAAATTATGGTGGAAAATAAGTATTTGGTCAATAACAAAAGTTTCTCAATACTTTGTTATATACCCTTTGTTGGCAATGACAGGGGTCAAACGTTTTCTGTAAGTCTTCACAAGGTTTTCACACACTGTTGCTGGTATTTTGGCCCATTCCTCCATGCAGATCTCCTCTAGAGCAGTGATGTTTTGGGGCTGTCGCTGGGCAACACGGACTTTCAACTCCCTCCAAAGATTTTCTATGGGGTTGAGATCTGGAGACTGGCTAGGCCACTCCAGGACCTTGAAATGCTTCTTCTGAAGCCACTCCTTCGTTGCGGGCGGTGTGTTTGGGATCATTGTCATGCTGAAAGACCCAGCCACGTTTCATCTTCAATGCCCTTGCTGATGGAAGGAGGTTTTCACTCAAAATCTCACGATACATGGCCCCATTCATTCTTTCCTTTACACGGATCAGTCGTCCTGGTCCCTTTGCAGAAAAACAGCCCCAAAGCATGATGTTTCCACCCCCATGCTTCACAGTAGGTATGGTGTTCTTTGGATGCAACTCAGCATTCTTTGTCCCCCAAACACGACGAGTTGAGTTTTTACCAAAAAGTTTACCATATGACATTCTCCCAATCCTCATCTGGATCATCCAAATGCTCTCTAGCAAACTTCAGACGGGCCTGAACATGTACTGGCTTAAGCAGGGGGACACGTCTGGCACTGCAGGATTTGAGTCCCTGGCGGCGTAGTGTGTTACTGATGGTAGGCTTTGTTACTTTGGTCCCAGCTCTCTGCAGGTCATTCACTAGGTCCCCCCGTGTGGTTCTGGGATTTTTGCTCACCGTTCTTGTGATCATTTTGACCCCACGTGGTGAGATCTTGCGTGGAGCCCCAGATCGAGGAAGATTATCAGTGGTCTTGTATGTCTTCCATTTCCTAATAATTGCTCCCACAGTTGATTTCTTCAAACCAAGCTGCTTACCTATTGCAGATTCAGTCTTCCCAACCTGGTGCAGGTCTACAATTTTGTTTCTGGTGTCCTTTGACAGCTCTTTGGTCTTGGCCATAGTGGAGTTTGGAGTGTGACTGTTTGAGGTTGTGGACAGGTGTCTTTTATACTGATAACAAGTTCAAACTGGTGCCATTAATACAGGTAACGAGTGGAGGAGAGAGGAGCCTCTTAAAGAAGAAGTTACAGGTCTGTGAGAGCCAGAAATCTTGCTTGTTTGTATGTGACCAAATACTTGTTTTCCACCATAATTTGCAAATAAATTCATTAAAAATACGTGATTTTCTGGATTTTTTTCCCTCATTTTGTCTGTCGTAGTTGAAGTGTACCTATGATGAAAATTACAGGCCTCTCATCTTTTTAAGTGAGAGAACTTGCACAATTGGTGGCTGACTAAATACTTTTTTGCCCCACTGTATGCTGTTAGGAATCTGTCAGTCCCATACATACAATGAAGGTGGAAGTGGCAATTCCGTCTCTCTCCCGAGAGACACTCCTTTTCGTGGCAGCGCCCCACTCCACTCTCTCCCCAGAGTCTAATTGTAGAGGCAGTGCCCCCCACAGTCTAATTTTAGAGGCAGTGCCCCCCCCACTCTCTCCCGAGTCTCATTTCATACTGTGTAGAGAGAACAGAATTGTGATGACAATTGAAGGCCCATTCCTTCATTTTGAAAGCAACATTGCAGCAGCTCACCACTTGGTTTATTATAATAAATCACGTTCAAATGAATATCAGCAGTGTAACTATCCAAGCTAATACAGTCAGTGTTAATCATATGGCATTGCTTATGAAAACTGCTAAGAACAATAAAAGCTGCACTACATTAGATTTGAGTTCTTAGTGTTGGCAAGCAGGCGGTTGGTAGTTTTCACCCATGTTGAACTGGAATTTCCACCCTGTCACACAAACTGTGTAGAACACTTTACAGGAAATCGCCCCTAACTTTGCATGACAGCTTTCCGCAGTTCAGTGATTTATCAATGTTTACTACCTTTACAAATACCCATGTAGTTCAGTATTCTATTTAATTTGACTGCCATGTGGGATAGAGTAAAGGGTATCGCTATCCAGATCAGATGGTCATGAACACAGGCATTTAGGCTAGATTTGGTTGACAAAACCTACCAATAACCATTTCTAGGTTACAGGAAATTGCATTTCAGGCTATAGGCCTGGGTTGTCTTGGACGTACCCATGCTGAAGTGTGAATCCAGAAGAAATAAAACACCCTTTATACCGTCACCTCTAACAGTAGGCATCTTAACGGACTACAAAAACATCCATATTGTGAATACCTCACAATATGGATGACTTGCTCTTTGTGTTGACACCGTTTCCAAATTGCAACTCCTCGGCTTAAACAATTGAAAGTGCACTGCACAATTATTGTGGGTACTGTATTAAATTAGTTAACGAAGGACTTACCTTTGTTTGGTTGTCAATGGCTTTGCTGGCTGAAATATAAGCTTCACTTGTGTTGTCATTGCACCCGTTTTTGTGGAATGCATATCTCCCAGAAAGCTCATTAGTGGAAGCAGGTCTTTAATTCATTTTGAATAAGGAAAAAGGACTACGGCTATGTTTCCTCATTATTTTTGATGGGTATGCCTACAGTAAAAAAAAAAAACATTGTTTTTATTTCCGAGTTTCTTTTGATGCACCACGTTTAACAAAAATAGTAGGCCTCTTGCTGAATTAAGAGCAACAACTGTTTAAAAGTTTACACATTCATTTATTACAACATAAATGCACATAGGGTTTTCACCCCCCAAAAATAAATGATCATTTAAAACTCAAGTTAAAAGCAGCTGGTCAGTTTGGCTGACCATTTGAAATGTGTCCATGTTGATCATCTAATTAAAAAAAATTCAAATCGATGCATTTCCCATTGTTCTGAAAAAGGAAGTCAGTTGGATATGTATCACCCGACCAGAAAAAAAAGGAATCCCAAAAACAAAAAAAAAGTCTAATATTAATCTGGGTCAGTCAGATGGAGAAGTTGATATCATCATGGGGGGTCATGGTAGGCCAGCGGTCAAGATGCTGCCCAGCAGGGTGCGATCCTTCAGAGCATTCTCCACGTCCCTCTCCTCAATCTTCAGAGAAACCTTGGTGAGGCGAGCCTCCTTGGCTTTTTTCAGGGCAAAGATTCCCCGGCTCTCCAGCAGACTGCAGAGGGAGAGGCACTCGCCCTGGCCCACGCCGCCCACCTGTCTCTTGGCACACAGACGGCTGTACACCTCATGGAGCTGGGGGATAGAGAAGAGTCAGACTTGAGAAAGAATTGGTACTGACCTTCAGAAACCCAATGACTTTCAGTGGTAACCAGGTCAGTGCAAGAGAAAACATCTGTAACTGTAGTTTACGTTTAATTCTGACTAGCTACCTAGACTTCTCTGACGCATGTACACCGAGTGCACAAAACATTAGGAACACCTTCCTCATATTGCGTTGCACCCCCCCTTTTGCCCTCAGAACAGCCTCAATTCGTCAGGGCACGGACTCTACAAGGTGTCAAAAGCATTCCACAGGGATGTTGACTTCAATGCGTCCCACTCCTTTGGGAGGTGGACCACTCTTGATACACGCGTGACAAACCTAGCAGCATTGCAGTTCTTGACACAAACCGGTGCGCCTGGCACCTACTACCATAACCCGTTCAAAGACACTTAAAATCTGTTGTCTTGCCCATTCACCCTCTGAATGGCACACAGACAATTGAGACATGGTTTGTGTAAGGCAAAAAAATGCTTCTTTAACCTGTCTCCTCCCCGTCATCAACACTAATTGAAGTTTAGCAATAAGGAATCATAGCTTTCATCTGGTCAGTCTCATGGAAAGAGCAGGTGTTGTTAATGCTTTGTACACTGTATCAAGGTGTATTAGGAAAATGATTAAAAGTAAAAAAAATAAGCTAAATGTTTGCACACTTTCGCTCTCAATTGACAAACTTGTGTGGTAGTATCATGTTCGCACCAACACAGTGCCTGCCTCTCACCTTGCCCAGCGGGATCTCTTTGTTCTTGCCGTTGCGGGTGAGCAGTAGCAGACAGCAGACCAGGAGCTTCTGCTGGAGGGGGAAGCTCTCTCCCTCTGAGGAGGACATGCGGTCCCCGTACACCTCCGAAAGCACCCTGGCCACCTGGGGCACGCTCACACGAGACGCTGTGGTTTCTGCTGCCTTCTTTCTGTCGTCAGATTCCACAAGCTCTACAGCTCTCCTGTAACACAGAGGAACCGGCGTCATGCTACTTTCTGTTCTCAAACAAAAAACAACCAGTTAACCCACTGTTCCCCACCCACTGTGGATGCCATTTATATAATGTTTACATATCCTACACATCTCACATGTATATACTGTACTCTATACCATCTACTGCATCTTGCCTAAGCCGGTCAGCCATCGCTCATCCATATATTTATATGTACATACTCGTATTCATTCCTTTACTCTTGTGTGTATAAGGTAGTTGTTGTGAATTTGTTAGATTACTTGTTAGATACTACTGCATGGTCGGAACTAGAAGCACAAGCATTTCGCTACACTCGCATTAACATCTGCTAACCATGTGTATGTGACAAATAACATTTGATTTGGATGTTGATTAAGGCAGCCCTCCACACCTCTGAGATTCAGAGGGGTTGGGTTAAATGCAGAAGAAATGTGTTGAATTCCATTCAGTTATACAACTGACTAGGTATCTCCCCTCCCATACCAACTCTCCAAGTCCACCTATAACTAGCCATAGTAAATGCACATTTTTGGTTGCTCATATTTGATCTTACATTTATTTTAATGGACAATCCAAAGGTGTCCTAAGAAGTCAGCATTGCAACCAACATGATATTTAGTATTAATACAGCGCATTTAAGATATTTAGTCAATTCATTCCCTTACCGGCAGATATCCAGAGCTTTGCGTGCGTCTCCCGATACAGAAGACACCTTCCTGGCACAAAACTGCACGGCCGCTGAGTCTAGAAACCCTTCTCCGGACACCTGTGTGAGTCTGTCCTGTACGATGGCGGCGAGCTCCTGGCGGCTGTAGGGAGGGAAGTGTAACAGCTGGGGGCGACAGCGAGGCAGGGCCTGGAGCCTGGGGAGGATCCTGTCGGTCAGGTCCAGAGCGTTGGCGATACCTAGAACGGCACGACACCGTCATTACACCTGCCTGCATACAGGAAGACTAAGGACAGCCCGTGTGAGGAAATGGCTATGAGAGTTGAATGGATGGAATTTAAATATAGAAATGGGTAGACGTGTGTATGAAGTTGTAGGGTGAAATCTTCAGATGAATCCTTAGATATGAACTCGAAATTGTAACGGCCAATGAAATGTGTATACCAGAGACGGTGTATATTGTTTAACACTGTATATTGGGGGGTTCTTACCGATGAGACAGAGGCGGGACTTGGGCAGGTAGGGCCACTCAAAGATGGTGTAGAGAACGTCTTGGGCCTTGCTGTCCAACTGGTCCATTTCATCCAGGACTAGAAGACTGGGGAGAGAAGGAGAAACAAGGTTAATATACAAAACTTATCAGTCAGCAAAATGTAATTCCTTTCTCAAATATGTTTATTTTACACCGTAAATTCAGAGTTGTTGGACAAAGAAAACTTCAGAGTGAAACTCAACCTTTTTTTCTTTGCAAAAGTGTTGTGATTTGAGTTTTAGTTCAGGGTTATAGTTAGGCACAGTAGCTAGATACTCACACAGTGGGCCCTGTGCTGGTCAGCAGTTTCTGCAGCTTGGTGTCGGTGTGGCCCCCAGAGGCCCCCAGCTTCTCTGCCAGCAAGGGGAAGATGGCGTGGGAGCTCCGCAGAGCCATACAGTTGAACACCACTGTCTGAATCTCCTTCAGTTCATCCTGGATCAGGAGGAAATAGTTCAATTAATGTAACAGAAATCAATGGGGTTCAATTTACACAGGGTTCAGGCCTGTACACAAGGGGTGGAATGAAGTGATTCACAGCCTTATGGTAGAGGTGTAAGGTCATTTTAGAGTATTGGGATCCACTCAAGATCCAACACTAGGCTAATGAGGGTTGGAATCCTGTCAAGGCAACAGATCCAATGCTAGGCTAAAGCTAACAATTAACCCATCATTAACAAAGCGGAGGCTAACGCAAACAGTGGCGCTAACCTTCATCTCCTGCAACACACAGTTGAGGCAAGCCGTCTTGCCGGTGCCGGGGGCTCCAGAGATGTAGAGGCTGGCTGGGCTGGCCTTCAGGGCCTTGTCCTCCAGGAAGGAGCGGATGGAGGACCTCTCAGCCTCCCGGGATAGCAGGCGCTCTGGGACGGCCGTGTGGAGGGCCTGCTTCACACTATGGAACTTAGACTCTGGAGAGGGACCGGAGATAGGGTTAATAGTCTGTATGAAGTGAACATTTAGAATAATGAGAAAATCAAATGAAGGCACACATTTCTCTTTGGAGTTGAACACTTTTCATTTGCACTTGAGAAAAAGATACGAGGAAGAGAACATGAGGGAGGAGAAAAGGAAGAAGAGGAAGAGAACGTGAGAGACATGTCTTACTTTCAGCAAAAAGGCGGACCACAGGGGCCTTCTCTGATCGGGGACATGATGGGCTCCCACTGGGGGTCTCATGCAGCCTGCTGGGGGAGGCCCTGGGGCGGGAGGTGGGGGGAGAGGGGCTGACGTTTTGGGGACAGCGGCGTCAGTAGTCTCCTCGGGGATAGAACGGGGGAGTTCTCATCAAAGCCCAGCTTGCGGGGGGGGAGGCCAGGTCAAGGCGAGTCTGTTTGGGAGGAGAGCCCAGTAGGTTGGCACGGAGGTTACATCCATTTTCATCTCCTGAGAAACACACAGAAGACAGATGGTTAGGTTAGAAACAAGATCCGTCTTTCGGATTAGCACTTCACAAGAAACAACACGTCTGTCTTTTCGATAGCACGAGTGAAGAGTTGAAATAATTACTTAATTTTGAGCGTGGTGGTTTATCAGCTTGAATGTTACACAGAATAAGTAAAAATCCCAAAACGACCTTAAGTTTTAGACAGTGAAACACATTCAAAGTTGTGTATAATAACAATACCATACCTGTGCGTTTGCGAGGGCTGAGGGGTATTCTTGGGGACAGCCTTGGACACAGAGTTATGCCTTTGAGGGCCACGGGCCCGTGTGAGAGGGGCGTTAGCTGGACCCTCTCTGGAAGGGACTGCGGTTTAGGAACCTCCACGGGGCAGAGGGACTCGGTCTCCTTCAGCTGGGATGTGCTCTTGGAGGGGGTGCTTTTTGAGTCAACCCTGGAGGACTTGCGTCTGGGGAACTGGAGGATGGGCTGAGCCTGGGAACGTGTACTGGGCATCTTCGTTGTGAGCACTTAGCGTCCAGACCTGTTTCAAAAGACTGAGGGGGAAGAGAACGTCAGCCATTGTGACAACATCCATGAATAGACAGACAGCAAGAAAAACAATTGTCTTATGTTCAAGATTGACTTGAAATGAGTGAACACAGGAGGTACAGATCAGCATAATAGTAAATGATACCGTCCATCCTAGTTATCAGGTCTACCCTGATCGAAGTAGTTCCAGAATCTTCCACGCAAGTTAAAGTTATTACTGCTAGGCATGACTCCCTCGCTTTACCAGTGTGTGCGGTCTTTGTATTAGTCTTTGTGCCGTTGTTGCACTGTTGTAACTCAACATTACAAAAAGGTTAGCCAGAATGTTGGACTGTATACTAGCAATGCAACAAACAACTTGCCAATTTCCGGGGCCATCAGAATGGTGTGAATTCTCAGTAACTACTGTATCTGCAGACTCAATGGCGACAACAATACGTGTCCTCAATTGTGGCGCCAACAGCACAACTATTATTAACACTGAAATTGCGTAAAATACCACAATCAAAGAAAACAGGACATAATTATTATTAACAAACTGTTTTTATATCTGACAAGCTAGTTCAACTTGACTGATTGATAATAATCCCCCCAGTATGCTACAGAAACTCGCTCGCAATATATCGCCCCCAAATTCTGACAAAACATTCAAACGTATCCCGTCAAATCAAACGTAATACTACTGGTTTACACGTTCGAAACATGCATTGAAAGTAGTGATACCTTATTTCAGTTCTTGATTAAGAAGTATTCGGAATATTCGTCTTGATGGATTTCGTGTAATGTCTCCGGCGCGCTCTAGTCTGACTGACTAAGAAACAAAACTTGCGCCAAATGTCTCCACAACTCCTCCCCCAATCAGCTGGACTTCCCGCAGGTAAGGTCTGATTTGTCCTTCTTGTGTCATTTTGTTATTTCCCAAGCTCTCATTGGTTCATCTTCGATTGTCAAGCAGCGTCAGTGGCCACGTCACACAAGTACATGGTGGCGGGAGTTTCAATAATATAAATTTTGGCGGACTGGAAATTTCCCGGGAAATTCAGCATGTAACATTTGACACAATATTCTCTGGTGTTGTTAGTAATTTGGCTGCAGTTTGAGAGGATTACTAGAACTTCTGCATATGTGCTCCGGCCTAAATATCGAAATATTTTTTTAATGATGCATACATGTGTATAACATTAAAACCAACTAATTTGAGTGCTTTATGTTTCTGTGTAAGCTATTTCAATCATTATTGTTAACTTCCACAATAAATTCCTGTAAATTGCATCTGCAAGAAGCTTAAAAGATGGATGATAGACATGGTGATAAAGAGTCAAATACAATGGACACCAAAACAAACCTGTAACCCTTTTCCCCCCAAAAGCAAATATTTATTTCAAATGAGAAAACATGGTTGATTAACAAGTGAAATGACCACAGTAGGAATGAACAAGGGTGAGAACATGAGAATCACACATAGTCAATGAGTCACTTGTGTGAGACTAAACATATCCATCAATCACACAAATTAAACACACGGTCAGGCATACAGAGAAGTGCTGCAAAGAGACCTGTCTCTCTGGCTGTCAGACAAAGCCCACAACTGGACTGTTAAACTTTTTAATCAATTTCCTCCCTATATTACAAGCTTTTTACAAACATTAAAATATATCAATAACTAGGATTACCATACTCCTCATACTTTATGTAAATACACATTATTTATTGCATTTTTAATAGACTAACTTTTATTTTTTAACAAATGCATTGGTACCGATAAGTATGACAATAGATGTGTAAGGCAACAACCAGCCTGAGGACTACATCAAAGGAATGGAGAAGAGAAAATAAATCTATTCTCATGTAGCTGGTCCATGTAGTGCTCTTCAATGTAGTGGAATCATAACAGAATTCACAAAGCTACAATGTAATGACAGTTTAGGTATCACACATGTAGGAGCTCCTAAGTCATAAAAATGATATAACTCCACCATGATGACATTTCTGGGGCCTACTCTGCCCAAATAGTTCCCTGGTGCTCCAGGTGATGTTTCCCCTAGGTACAGATCTAGGATAAGATTCCCTTCCCCAATCCTAACCTTAAACATTAGTAGAGAAAATACAAAACTGACCCCAAATCAGCGCCTAGGAGCAACTTCACCCTACACCTTCTTCTAGCACTTAGGTGTTTCCTTTTTGGTTAGTTGCTACCAACGAAAAGTGAGAATACATACAAAATCTTTCCTTGCATAGGAATGCATTAAAAACTCAAGCATTATGGTTTCCCTCTGGCCAGGACACGGTCTATTTCAAAGGGCCACTAGCAGTAAAATCAAATATTTTAGTACCAAAAAATCAATTACATTTTTTTTGTTCCTTGAAGAAACTTCAGAAAGACAGGGTTGAATGACTGACAGCCCTGCAAAGCTACCCTTGGTCCAAAGAAAGGGATGAGGGTAATAATGTATCCATGATCGCCCCCTTGTGGCAAGAAACAGGAATAGCATTGAATAAAGTGAAAGTAGAATTTCATACAGTCCTCTCAAACGCCTCTTCCTTGATCAATAAAGTAAAAGAGCTTTGGCAGCTAACGCCCATTAAAGAGGAGCGGCAAAGTGGATCCCTGAAGCATTCCGTAGTGTTGACAAAATTAAGTTGCATTTATTTTTTGTTTCAGATAAACCTAGACTGCAACCGATCAGAGCAGCACTTTCTGTTCTCCTCTAGTGTAAAAACACCACGGTTAAGCTGTTATGCTCCAACAGAGCAATGCCACGAGGAAGATAAAATCTATATCTAATTGGGAATGCCCCTCAGTCTTTACATTGTGTCACTCCCTGTCAGCAAGACTCTCCCTCTCATAACATGACAAGCATTCAAGTAATTTCTCCTGTCCCTGTTTCATACCAAAAAAAACTAAGCCATTTCTGTGTGACGCAAACAACCGCTTTTCTAAGTGTGAGAGGCCCCTCATTCTACTCCACCCAACTATTGGCACATCAAGGTAGGAGAAAATTATACTCCACACACCTCCTCAGGGCACTGGAAGCTTGGCATTTTAAAAAACCTATAGAAAACACACCACGTACTATAGAAACCAATTGACACCCAACGCATTGCTGGCGACAGTGTCCCCTATATTGTCCTATTGACGACACAGTTACTGCGGTTAACCATAGAACATTTCAAAAACATTCATTCATATATCGTAGGAAATCATCATCATCATCATCGTGGATTACGCACACATTTCAAAAGATGAAATGCAGAATTCTTAGTTGGTCTTGCTGCTGTAAAGTATAATCAACGCAACGCCACCCCATCTTGCAGAAAGATGGGCATGTGGCCACAGCATAGTCAAACTGGTCGGTTCCTCAGCACCTCAGTTCAGAGTGGTTTTGTTCTATCATGCTAAAACAGAAGTGTCTGAAGTGTTTGTGGAAAAGAGAGCGACTGGTAGTGTAGGGTTTGGTAAAAAAGTAGTGTTGAACAAGACTAGTGAACTTTCTATAGTGTTTGGGGATTGACTTGTTTCCGGCTGGTCATATGAAGTGTCTATGTTGTGTCTGTGTGTGTGTCGAGTGTCGTGCCACTCCCCTGAACGTCCTCTGATTAGACCGAGTGAGTTATTAAAGTCCTTTTGCTCCTGAATTCCATAGTTCACCTTACCACTGGTGGCGCTGGAGGTACTCCCCGGATCAAGCCTATAGGAAGTAGAGGAAACAAAGGTTACATCAGGTCAGTTCTTAACCCCAAAACAACCGTTTGGCTCATTATTTTCTATTAATCTTTTCTCAATTCCTGGCATCATTCTCAAAACGCATGGGAGAAGGGAAGGGACCATGGACCTTCTCCAATACGATTGCAAAGGAGGCAAGTCGACAGAATGCGAGGAATCACGGAAAGACGACTTGAAAGAGCCCATATTCGCTTTAACTCAATCCCAGCTGACATTCCATATGGTAATAACATTGTGACGCAGTAGTGCAGAGGCCATACATTAGATGTTGTGTACAGTATGTACGCAGGCAGTGGTGTGGAGAATGAATTAAGCCTAACCCTGTACCTGGTCCAGGTTTATTGCTTTTGCTGGGGTAGATCTTGGTGAAATTCCTATATTCCTCAGGGGGTGGGAAGTCCTCCACTGGGTGGAAGTCAAACTTGGACTCAAAATCCTCTGAGGGTTCAGAAAGGTAAAAGGTCAACACAACATTGTAAATCAAGATAACACTAAACTAGCAAAAACTGAAGGCCAAGACCTTAGTATAGTAATGGAATGAATAAAGTACAGTAACATTTTAGCATTGGTCCTGCATATAAACAAATTAGAAGTATTTTTGACATCTCGAGCTTGCTCTAGTAATTTCCATTTCCATTAACAAAGCCATGCACAAATGGTCAGTTTTCCTGGAAACTTTAATCTGACTGTGCAATCTATGAACTCCATGAACGCTCTGGGGTGGTCACAATGCAAGAGGAACTAACGGGGGACATTTGCATTACTGAGCTGGCATTTGAATATGGGGCTATAATACCAGACAATCTACTACCAACAACAACTAGGCTACTAGTGTCTCCAACATGTCTGTTGGTTTGAGAGCTATACACTGTCAAAATAAAGAAAGTGGCACACTACATATATACTCTCCCAACAGTTTTAAGGGTATTTACCAACGTTTCAGCATCACTGTGCCTTCCTCAGGGTGTGAGAGCTAACAAATGGAAATAGTGTTCCAAAGTACACCGTGTTCTGGGCTTTAGAGGCTAATACTCAACACAAAATAGATTCTAAAGCGATCACATCATATTAATCCAACGCAGTGACAGTTGCTCAAAAACTGGACTTGCGTGAAAACCAGAATGTACAGGGGACACTGAGGACCAGGACTGGGAGATGGAGCTAATGAGCCTGTCCTGACTCACCTATATTGGACTTGGAGGAAGAAGAGTGTCCGTTGCGGATGGGCGGGGGAGGCGGCGGGGGTCCAGTGCGGGAGGAGAGGGAAGAAGATGAAGGGGGTGGAGGGGGCCTGGTCATCCGGGTGTGGTGGGGTGGCTCCAAGGAGGTGGTGTTGTGAGTGACAGCGCTGTGGATCCGGTAGGGGGGTTGGGGAAGAGGCGCTTGCCCACCACCCCCGGTTCGTGACCCAGGATTTGGTGCAGAAGGGGCTGCATCGGAAAACAAACATACCCACAATAGTAAGACCATGATGGTACCTGATTAAAATAATCACATAGCAGCAATTAAGGAGCAAAAATATCCCTTCTAACCTGTAACTTTCTGAAAAATGTATGTACTGTACTCCACAGTAAACCGAAGTGGTATGGCGCATTCGGAAAGTATTCAGACCGCTTGACTTTTTCCACTTGTTACGTTACAGCCTCATTCTAAAATGAATTAAATTGTGTGTTCCCCCCATCAATCTACACACAATACCCCCTAATGACAAAGCAAAAACAGGCTTTTTGAAATTTTTACAAATTAAAAAAAAGAAAACTGAAATATCACATTAACATAGGTATTCAGACCCTTTACTCAGTACTTTGTTGAAGCACCTTTGGCAGCAAATTACAGCCTCAAGACTTCTTGGTATGGCGCTACACCAGTATTTGTGGAGTTTCTCCCATTCTTCTCTGCAGATCCTCTCAAGCTCTGTCAGGTTGGATGGGGAGCGTCGCTGCACAGCTATTTTCAGGTCTCTCCAGAGATGTTCTATCGAGTTCAAGTCTGGGCTCTGGCCGCGCCACTCAAGGACATTCAGAGACTTGTCCCGAAGCCACTCCTGCGTTATCTTAGCTGTGTGCTTAGGTTCGTTGTCCTGTTGGAAGGTGAACCTTCACCCCAGTCTGAGGTCCTGAGCGCTCTGGAGCAGGTTTTCATCAAGGATATCTCTGTACTTTGCTCCATTCATCATTCCCTCGATCCTGACTAGTCTCCCAGTCCCTGCCGCTGAAAAACATCCCCACAGCGTGATGCTGCCACCACCATGCTTCACAGTAGGGATGGTGCCAGGTTTCCTCCAAATGTGACGCTTGGCATTCGGGCCAAAGAGTTCAATATTGGTTTCATCAGACCATAGAAAATTGTTTCTCATGGTCATGTGAGTCCTTTAGGTGCCTTTTGGCAAACTCAAAGTGGGCTGTCATGAGCCTTTTACTGAGGAGTTGCTCTTGGTCACCTCCTTGATCAAGGCCCTTCTCCCTGGATTGCTCAGTTTGGCTGGGCGGCCAGCTCTAGGAAGAGTGTTGGTGGTTCCAAACTTCTTCCATTTAAGAATGATGGAGGCCACTGTGTTCTTAAGGACCTTCAATGCTGCAGAAATGTGTTGGTACCCTTCCCCAGATCTGTGCCTCGACACAATCCTGTCTCGGAGCTCTACAGACAATTCCTCGACCTCATGGCTTGGTTTTTGCTCTGACATGCACTGTCAACTGTGGGACCTTATATAGACAGGTGTGTGCTTTTCCAAATCATGTCCAATCAATTGAATTTTCCACAGGTGGACTCCAATCAAGTTACAGAAACATGAAGGATGATAAATGGAAACAGGATGCACCTGAGCTCAAATTCGAGTCACACAGCTAAGGGTCTGAATACTTATGTAAATAAGGTATCTGTTTATTTTTAATAGATTTGCAAAAAAAAATCTAAACCAGTTTCGCTTTGTCAATATGGGGTAATGTGTTTAAATTTATGAGGAAAAAAATTACTTCATCCATTTTAGAACAAGGCTGTGATGTAACAAAATGTGGAAAAATTGAGGGTCTGAATACTTTCCAAATGCACCTTAAAAACAGACCATGCCCAAGGGATCAGGACTGGTCAGGTTGCAAGAAAGACTAGATACTATAGGCTGGCAAAGAGAGAGAGAACGAGAGAACAAGAGCGCAAGGAATGCCAGAATATTCCAGGAAACTTGGAATGCAGAGAAACCAGGAGGCCTCAAGACGAAGGCCTCAGCCGTCTAATGACAATTTGAGGCTGCGCATTCAAAATGCTCAATTCCAAATCAACCCCTAGGTCCTACTTCATGTAGGTCTGAAAAGGTGGAGCAATTGTTATATTGCAATTACCATTAGGGCTGCCCCCTCCCCTCCAAAAAAATCTTGGTTGATCGAGAGTCGTCTGTTCTTTCGACCAATCGATTGGGTGAAATTTTTGAAGATGTATTTTTTCTATATATTTTTCTAAATCAACTACGTAGGGTGCTGAGCTTGTCTGATGCTTTAATTAAAAAACACACATTGCTAAAGCGGGAAGGAGCCATAGATCAGCCTAACCAGAAGAACAAAAACCTACTTCTGACCCATCCTCTGCTGGTAATAGGCCACACCAGCGGTCGACAACCTTTTCCATTAACTAGCAACAGTGTATAAAATATTCTGGCCCCTCAGAGTTTCCCACACCAGTGAGCTTCAGACAAACAGACACAGCTGTAGGCTATTTCCGCAAGGGATAATAAGTAATCCGTAGGCCTATTTTAAGACGTTTCCACCGGATCAGAACATTACTTTTTTTTCCCCATTTCATGCTGAGTGGTAATCGAAAGTGAGAGAGCTGGAAAGATTGTTCAAATAGGCTACATTAAGGAACTATTGTCACTCTCAATGGATGTAAAAAAAAACATTTACTTGCTGTTTGAAGCGAAGAAAAATATACTTTGAGAAGCTCCACAGTGATGGCAAGTTAAGACAATCAGAAATGGTATCAGACGCCCAAATGGACACATTTATAGGCCGACATTTGCGCGCAGGCCAGGTAGACTAGACCTAGTTCTATATGTATAATCAGGTGAGTGTACTTACTCAAGATTGTCTTTTGTTTGGAGTGCTATTGTCAATGAACACATTGACAACTTGTAAATCGAATGAAATAAACCAAAACGTCTCACAAGTGTAGCCTAGGTTGTGTGCTCTGCTAACAACATGCCCACTCCTACAATGACAATAGTAAGACTGTAATAATAATTTAATGACTGCATTAACAGATATTACCGTAACCAAACAAACATTGTAGATTAGAAATTATGGGAATTGACGGTAAATGTACACTGGTGTGCCATCCCCGCAGCCTCCGCAAAGGATTAGTCTACTCAGACATGATTTTTAAAAATATATTTGCCACTGCTCGACAAAAAACCCCATCATAGTCGACCATCAGCCTATCAACCAAACAATCAACTAAATGGGGTCAGATCTAACTTTCATAGAGATAGATAGAGGACTGGTGCCCAAAAGCCCAATTTAGCATGGGCCGCACCATTGAGGACTTTCAACTGGGAGGGACTTCCTATGATTCCATCTGGGTCATCAGGAGGGATCAGACAATAAATTACAGTGCATTCAGAAAGTATTCAGACCCCTTAACCTTTTCCACTGTTACATTACAGCCTTGTTCTAAAATTGATTAAATTTCAATCTACACACAACACCCCACAATGACAAAGCAACAGGTTTTTAGAAATTTTTGCAATACCTTATTTACATAAGTATTCCGACCCTTTGCTATGAGACTCGAAATTGAGGATGCACTTTCAACTGTGGGACCTTTATATAGACAGGTGTGTATGCCTTTCCAAATCATGTCCAATCAACTGAGTTTACCACAGGTGGACTCCAATCAAGTTGTAGAAACATCTCAAGGATGATCAATGGAAACATTGGACATGATTTGGAAAGGCATACACAGGCACCTGTCTATATAAAGGTCCCACAGTTGAAAGTGCATGTCAGGGAAAAAAACAAGCCATGAGGTCAAAGGAATTGTCTGTAGAGCTCAGAGACAGGATTGTGTTGAGGCACAGATCTGGGGAAGGGTACCAAAAAACATATGCTGTACTGAAGGTCCCCAAGAACAGTGGCCTCCATCATTCTTAAATGGAAGAAGTTTGGAACCACCAACACTCTTCCTAGAACTGGCCATCCGGCCAAACTGAGCAATTGGGGGAGAAGGGCCTTGGTCAGGGAAGTGACCAAGAACCCAATGGTCACTCTGACAGAGCTCTAGCGTTCCTCTGTGGAGATGGGAGAGCCTTCCAGAAGGACAACCATCTCTGCAGCACTCCACCAATCAGGCCTTAATAGTAGAGTGGCTAGATTGAAGCCACTCTTCAGTAAAAGGCTCATGACAGCCCACTTGGAGTTTGCCAAAAGGCACCTAAAGACTCTCAGACCATGAGAAACAAGATTCTCTAGTCTGTTGAAACCAAGATTGAACTCTTTGGCCCGAATGCCAAGCGTCACGTCTGGAGGAAACCTGGCACCATCCCTACGGTGAAGCATGTTAGTGGCAGCATCATGCTGTGGGGATGTTTTCTGCGGCAGGGACTGGGAGACTAGTCAGGATCGAGGGAAAGATGAACGGAGCAAAGTACAGAGAGATCCTTGATGAAAACCTACTTCAGAGTGCTTAGGACCTCAGACAGGACATCTACCCTAAGCACACAGCCAAGACAATGCAGGAGTGATTTGGGACAAGTATTTGAATGTCCTTGTGTGGCCCAGCCAGAGCCCGGACTTGAACCCAATCGAACATCTCTGGAGACCTGAAAATACCTTGAGAGGATCTGCAGAGAAGAATGGGAGAAACTCCCCAAATACAGGTGCATCATTCCCAAGAAGACTTGAGGCTGTAATCGCTGCCAAACATGCTTCAACAAAGTACTGAGTAAAGGGTCTGAATACTTATGTAAAATTGATATTTAAATTTATGAATTTGCAAACATTTCTAAAAACCTGTTTTTGCTTTGTCATTATGGGGTATTGTGTGTAGATTGAGGGAAAAAAACAATTCAATTCATTTTAGAATAAGGCTGTAACGTAACAAAATGTGGAAAAAGTCATGGGGTCTGAATACTTTCCGAATGCACTGTATACTTGTGAGCAAACGTTCCATAACTGCAGGTGGCAGTAAAATCGGCAACCTTGGCTTCATACCTGTTCAAACAACACACTACAGGTAGCAGTATGCCCTCTTTCAGTTCGTTTACCAACTCATATAAGTAATAGAAGAAAATTGACTCAATGGCACTGCCCATGCTCTGACACCATAATGGGACGTATACAATGTTGAGATGTCTAAGACTATGGCTACTACCCATCCTTTCCTTTCAGACAATGACATTTTGTGTGGAAGAAAGGATTGATTTGGAAAAGGACAAACGGCTCCCCAATATAAACATTGAGCTGTGTTCTAGTACCTGATCTCTTGCTGGGGGGCTCCCTGGCAGGTGGGGGTGGTCTGCCAACCCCTGGAGGTCCTGGAGATGGTGAGGGGGGTGGAGGAGGTGCATGATTGCGTCCTCCGTAGCTGCCGCCTGAGTTCTTCTTGTGCAGTGAGTTGTGCCTCTGGGGAAGTTTCGGAGCCCCATCTCCACCATGGTGCCCCATGGGGCCATTGGAGGTGACCCCAGAGGGGTGCCTGTAAGGTGGGGGCGGAGGGGGCGCCGAGGACCCCCCAGTGGGCGGCCGCGTGGAGGAAGGAGGCGGTCTCGATGAAGGAGGGGGACCAGAGCTGGGCGGAGCCGGGCCTCTTTGGGGCGGCGGGGGGAAGGGCTTCTCCCGGCTGTTGCTGGGGCCTACTGGGGCCTTTTGTTGCGGGGTTGACGGGGCATTGCTGCGGTAACCACCTCGGTTAAACGGCGGGGGAGGAGCTGGGGCGGATGTGCTGGGCTTCACGCCCCCTGTCGAAGAAGGTGGAGCGGGTGGGGCTGATGTGCTGTGTTTCATGCCTGAAGGAGGGGGCGGAGCTGAGCCTGAAGTACTGTGCTTCGTGCCCCCAGTGGAGGAGTGGGAGGAGCTGGCACTGGTTGGGGGGCGGGAGATGTCGGGGAGAGAAGGGCGGTGGGAGCGCTGGGGCTCCGGGGGGGAAGGTTTGTCTCTTGGGGAGGGTTTGTCTTCTGGGGAGGGGGAGGTAGAGCGGCCTGGGGTGGGCCGGGGGCTGCAGATCTGGAGCCTGGGGGACGCAGGGCGGATCTGCCCACTGAGGCGTCTGGAAGGAAGGCAAAGAAACACACATTTTAGAACACTATGCATAAATACACCCATTCACATCAAGCTTCATGGCAAATGTAGAACATCTAGTAGCCTGGGTGCCAGTCTGTTTCTGCAGTATATTTATAGTAGCATATTTATATAGGGCCCTATAAAATCCATGTTGTGGAGAACGTGGACGGAATCACGGAATCCAGACAAAATGGAATTCTACAATATTCAAAAAAGTATTGAACTTAGTAGGAAATAAACTAAATGTATTGAACTTAGTCATTACTTTGTCCAAGTTAATCATAAGACCTGAAAAAATATGCATCTGTGATTCGTATTTTCATGCAACTTTCTGAAATGGCACAGGAATGCCCGTCTGTGTGTGTGCAGTGGGCGCGTATGTCTACACTTTTTGTAGCCGTTAGCGATGATGCTAATGATAACCTTATTCTGGTTTTCCCAAAAACCTTCCAAGTTAAACGTTAACTACAAAGTAGCCTATGCCTATCTGTCAGAATGCTATCATGATTATTTGTATCAAGCCAGTGGCCATTTGTTTTGCAAACTCTGAAATTACGAGCGCTACAGAAACGCTGCTAACCAAACAGTCTCTTGCTGGTGCGAACTTGCATTAAACTACACCCATAAATCTAAATAAGCATTGCTGTGGACTTAAAACATTTAATTTCATTGTTTTTCTATTAAAGCTACAATATGTAACTTTTGGGGGGCGACCTGACCAAATTCACGTAGAAATGTGAGTTATAGATATGTCATTCTTATTGAAAGCAAGTCTAAGAAGTGGTAGATCTGTTCTGTGTGCTATTTCTATGCTTCCTGTTCTTAAATTGTTTCTTGTATCTTTTACACCAGCTTCAAACACCATAATTTTGGTAATGGAAAACATTTCACAGCAGTTTAGATGGTACAATGATTCTCTACACTATACTTGCTTGAAATTAGGCTTGAAATAAATTCGTAAATACACTGCTCAAAAAAATAAAGGGAACACTTAAACAACACAATGTAACTCCAAGTCAATCACACTTCTGTGAAATCAAACTGTCCACTTAGGAAGCAACACTGATTGACAATAAATTTCACATGCTGTTGTGCAAATGGAATAGACAGCAGGTGGAAATTATAGGCAATTAGCAAGACACCCCCAATAAAGGAGTGGTTCTGAAGGTGGTGACCACAGACCACTTCTCAGTTCCTATGCTTCCTGGCTGATGTTTTGGTCACTTTTGAATGCTGGCGGTGCTTTCACTCTAGTGGTAGCATGAGACAGAGTCTACAACCCACACAAGTGGCTCAGGTAGAGCAGCTCATCCAGGATGGCACATCAATGCGAGCTGTGGCAAGAAGGTTTGCTGTGTCTGTCAGCGTAGTGTCCAGAGCATGGAGGCGCTACCAGGAGACAGGCCAGTACATCAGGAGACGTGGAGGAGGCCGTGGGAGGGCAACAACCCAGCAGCAGGACCACTACCTCCGCCTTTGTGCAAGGAGGAGCACTGCCAGAGCCCTGCAAAATGACCTCCAGCAGGCCACAAATGTGCATGTGTCTGCTCAAACGGTCAGAAACAGACTCCATGAGGGTGGTATGAGGGCCCAACGTCCACAGGTGGGGGTTGTGCTTACAGCCCAACACCGTGCAGGACGTTTGGCATTTGCCAGAGAACACCAAGATTGGCAAATTCGCCACTGGCGCCCTGTGCTCTTCACAGATGAAAGCAGGTTCACACTGAGCACGTGACAGACGTGACAGAGTCTGGAGACGCCGTGGAGAACATTCTGCTTCCTGCAACATCCTCCAGCATGACCGGTTTGGCGGTGGGTCAGTCATGGTGTGGGGTGGCATTTCTTTGGGGGGCCGCACAGCCCTCCATGTGCTCGCCAGAGGTAGCCTGACTGCCATTAGGTACCGAGATGAGATCCTCAGACCCCTTGTGAGACCATATGCTGGTGCGGTTGGCCCTGGGTTCCTCCTAATGCAAGACAATGCTAGACCTCTTGTGGCTGGAGTGTGTCAGCAGTTCCTGCAAGAGGAAGGCATTGATGCTAAGGACTGGCCCGCCCGTTCCCCAGACCTGAATCCAATTGAGCACATCTGGGACATCATGTCTCGCTCCATCCACCAACGCCACGTTGCACCACAGACTGTCCAGGAGTTGGCGGATGCTTTAGTCCAGGTCTGGGAGGAGATCCTCAGGAGACCATCCGCCACCTCATCAGGAGCATGCCCAGGCGTTGTAGGGAGGTCATTCAGGCACGTGGAGGCCACACACACTACTGAGCCTCATTTTGACTTGTTTTAAGGACATTACATCAAAGTTAGATCAGGCTGTAGTGTGGTTTTCCACTTTAATTTTGAGTGTGACTCCAAATCCAGACCTCCATGGGTTGATAAATTTGATTTCCATTGATAATTTTTGTGTGATTTTGTTGTCAGCACATTCAACTATGTAAAGAAAAAAGTATTTAATAAGATTATTTCATTCATTCAGATCTATGATGTGTTATTTTAGTGTTCCCTTTATTTTTTTGAGCAGTGTATTTTCTTAACTATTTATTGAACTGCATTGTTGGTTAGGGGCTCGTATGTAAGCATTTCATGATAAGGTCTACACCTGTAGTAATCCGCGCATGGGACAAATAAATGTAGATTTGACTATTAGAATTGTAGCAACCAGGGAATGGCGGAGCGATTTCTGCATTGTGCACATTTAAAATGTGATTTTGAGCGTGAAAGCTTGAAAGAACGTGGGAAAACAGAAAACTTTTTTTTTTTTACACCTCTTTTTCTCCCCTATTTCGTGGTACCAATTGGTAGTTAGTCTTGTCTCATCGCAGCAACTCCTTTCAGCCTCGGGAGAGGCGAAGGTCGAGAGCCATGCGTCATCCGAAACACGACCTAACCAAGCCGCTTCTTGACACAATGCCCGCTTAACACGGAAGCCAGTCACACCAATGACTCGGAGGAAACACTGTGCACCTGGCGAGCGTGCATTGCGCCCGGCCCGTCACAAGGACATCCCTGCCAGCCAAAGCCTCCCCTAACGCAGACGACGCGAGGGCAATTGTTTGCCGCCCCATGGGTCGACCGATCGCGGCCCGGCTGCGACAGAGCCTGGACTCGAACCAGGATCTCTAGTGGCACAGCTAGCAACTGCGATGCAGTGCCTTATACCGCTGCCCCACTCGGGGGGCCTAGAAAAACACATTTGATGAAACTGAATAAAGCTGAGTTTATAGGGCCCCATTTACGTACCTCCAGCTCCAACTGATCGTAGTTTTGGCATGCCCCCAGCGAAAAGGCCTCCAAGGCTTCCCCCTGACCCACCACTGATCCCTCCTCCTCCTCCTCCTCCTCTACCACCTCCACCACTTTCCTTTGGTTCTAGGGAAAGCAGAGGTACAAATGTACTGTTGGGTTGTGTTGATAATGCTTGCATTGACATTGTTGAAAGCCATGTGTGGGTAGGAATTTTGGACAAAAGTTTGGACACCTACTCATTCAAGGGGTTTTCTTTATTTTTAGTAATAATGAAGACATCAAAACTATGAAATTATGTAGTAACCAAAAATGTGTATTATAAAAAATAAAAAAATAAGTATTTTATATTTGAGATTCTTCAAAGTAGCCAACCTTAGCCTTGATGACAGCTTTGCACACTCTTGGCATTCTCTCAACCAGCTTCACCTGGAATGCTTTTCTAACAGTCTTGAATGAGTTCCCACATATGCTGAGCACTGGTTGGCTGCTTTTCCTTCACTCTGCGGTCCAACTCATCCCAAACCATCTCAAATGGGTTGAGGTCGAGTGATTGTGGAGGCCAGGTAATCTGACGCAGCACTCCATCACCCTCCTTCTTGGTCAAATAGCCCTTACACAGCCTGGAGGTGTGTTAGGTCATTGTCCTCTTGTAAAAAAAAATGATAGTCCCACTAAGCACAAACCAGATGGGATAGCATATCGCTGAAGAATGCTGTGGTAGCCGTGCTGGTTAAGTGTGCCTTGAATTCTAAATAAATCACTTAGTGTCACCAGCAAAGCACCCTCACTCCTCCTCCATGCTTGATTGTGAGAACCACACATGCGGAGATCATCCGTTCACCTACTATGCATCTCACGAAGACACAGTGGATGGAACAAAAAATCTCAAATTTGGACTCAGACCAAAGGAAACATTTCCACCGGTCTAATGTCCATTGCTCGTGTTTCTTGGCCCAAGCAAGTCTCTTCTTCTTATTGGTGTCCTTTAGTAGTGGTTTCTTTGCAGCAATTTGACCATGAAGGCCTGATTCATAGTCTCCTCTGAACAGCTGATGTTGAGATGTGTCTGTTACTTGAACTCCGTGAAGCATTTATTTGGGCTGCAATTTCTGAGGCTGATAACTCTAATGAACCTATCCTCTGCAGCAGAGGTAACTCTGGGTCTTCCATTCCTGTGGCGGTCCTCATGAGAGCCAGTTTCATCATAGCACTTGATGGTTTTTGCGACTGCACTTAAAGAAACTTTCAAAGTTCTTGACATTTTCCTGATTGACTGACCTTCATGTCTTAAAGTAATGATGGACTGTCATTTCTCTTTGCTTATTTGAGCTGTTCTTTCCATAATATGGACTTGGTCTTTTACCAAATAGGGCTATCTTCTGTATACCATCCCTACCTTGTCACAACTGATTGGCACAAAAACATAAAGGAAAGAAATTGAAATGCATTCCAGGTGACTACCTCATGAAGCTGGTTGAGAGAATGCCAAGAGTGTGCAAAGCTGTCATCAAGGCAAACGGTGGCTACTTTGAAGAATACAAAATATATTTTGATTTGTTTAACACTTTTTTGGTTACTACATGATTCCATATGTGTTATTTCATAGTTCTGATGTCTTCACTATTATTATACAATGTAGAAAATATAAAAAATAAAAGAAAAACCCTGGAATGAGAAGGTGTGTTCAAACTGTTGACTGGTACTGTATGTATGCATAAACGTACATGTATAGTCTGTGTGTGCGTGTGTGTCAGCGGGAAACGTGGAGAGTGCAAAAGTTTGTTTCTATCTCCTATATGTTTACTATGCTACTTACTCTCGATAACAGGTGCACTTCTGTCATTGACCACTCCAACCTTCTTCAGCCTGGCTCCTTTGGAGATGTCAGAGAGCAACGCTCCTCTCCCCTTCACCTCATCCCGATTCAACTTAGGTGCTGTGGTGTTCGCCTGAGGAGAGGATATGAGCAAACCACCATGTTGACCATGCCAAAAATAATAACATGAACCACATAAGGTACTGTCGTTATAGCAACAGATAAAATAGATGGCAATGCAGCATTATGGTGCAAGTTGATAATAATCCACATGGTGCCTGCGTGGGTGTGTGTTTGGCCAGCTCAGACCTTTTTGGTTTGTGTTTGGATTTGTTTAAAAAAGGTCAAAACTGCATCAATAAAATGCAGCCTTTATAAACATGGCATATCAACCCTAGAAATCATACTAATGGGAAATGTGGGCATAATAATATATTAGGCATTGTATCTAACACCAGCAGGTGTCGTATCATCCTTAACAATACAACAGCAAATAATGAGTGACTTCAGTTATTTGATCATGTAGTTATGAATCTCTAGAAACCCTTCAGAGGACTTGTGAGTTTTGTCATGTTTTGAATATCGGTTTAGGAGCTGGACTGACCTGGTTGAAGGTGGGGGGAGGAGGGGGTCCTGGAGGAGGAGGGGGAGGAGGAGGGACGGGCATCCTGTCCCTCTGTGGGCACCTTGGGGAGGAGGTTTGTTCACTGCCTCAGCTCTGGGTACGCCCTCAAACTCCTACGAAACAAGACAGAGGGGAGACTCGGCTCAGTCAAATACACACAACAGGGTCAAAAATATACACTCACAAACTTCTACAGATGCACAATCGAGAGCATCCTGTCGGGCTGTATCACCGCCTGGTACGGCAACTGCTCCGCCCACAACCGTAAGGCTCTCCAGAGGGTAGTGAGGACTGCACAACGCATCACCGGGGGTAAACTACCTGCCCTTCAGGACACCTACACCACCCGATGTCACAGGAAGGCCAAAAAGATAATCAAGGACAACAACCACCCGAGCCACTGCCTGTTCACCCCGCTATCATCCAGAAGGCGAGGTCAGTACAGGTGCATCAAAGCTGGGACCGAGAGACTGAAAAACAGCTTCTACCTCAAGGCCATCAGACTGTTAAACAGCCATCACTAACATTGAGTGGCGGCTGCCAACATACTGACTTAAATCTCTAGCCACTTAAAACATAGGAATTGGATGTAACAAATGTATCACTAGCCACTTTAAACAATTTTGTATATAATGTTTACATATCCGACATACTCATATCAAATGTATACACTGTACTCTAAACCATCTACTGAATCTTGCCTATGCCGTTCGGCCATCGACCCAATCTCTAGCCACTTTAATAATTATAATTGGATGAAATAAATGTATCACTAGCCACTTTAAACAATTCCATTTACATAATGTTTACATATCCTACATTACTCATCTCATATACCATCTACTGCATCTTGCCTATGCCGGTCAGCCATCGCTCATCCATATATTTATATGTACATACTCGTATTCATTCCTTCTCTCTTGTGTGTAAGGTAGTTGTTGTGAATTTGTTAGATTACTTGTTAGATACTACTGCATGGTCGGAACTAGAAGCACAAGCATTTCGCTACACTCGCATTAACATCTGCTAACCATGTGTGTGACAAATAAAATTTGATTTGATTTGAACTGAACTGGAGTCAGAGTAAAATTGCACATCCTTGAAGTGTCATGATTGACATTGGTGGACTGTATTGAACTCAGGTGAGTCAATATATCATTGGGACACCTGCCCAGGACCATTACAATTCACCTCTATTTGTAGTTGTTGACTACAACGGTGGCGTGGCCCACACTAAAAACAACTATTCTCTAATTCTACATGCATATACTCACTCTAGAATGATTCAGCTCAGTAGAGCTCCCCAAACCAGTTCATTGGCTGGGCTCATTGTGGATACAGACATACAGCATGTTGAGCTAGGCAGCAAACTCCACCCTTATTCACTCACCCCTAAACTCCATTCCACAAGCTACCTGTTAAGAGTGTATGAACAGGTTTTCACAGAAGAGGAAAACAAATGGAATGTCATCAGGTGAGCTTGCCATTTAGGCGATAAGGAACGGAAATGCAGCTGTAAGTTGCTACCTCGAGTGAGAGAAACAGAGAGTGGACAGCACAGCCCGCCACTTCATAATTCATCCATTGGCAAGATTTGATGTTATGGTTTTTGCACTACCGGCACCAACCATTTATACCAATCAAAATGTCTCTAGAATCTCCCATAAATGTTAAATTGTTTTGAGATCTGGTGACTGAGGCAGCCATGGCATATGGTTAACATAATTGTCATGCTCATCAAACCATTCAGTGACCACTCATGCTTCCACACGGGGCATTGTCATCCTATGGGGGCATAGCCATGGTAGACAAAATAATGTCCTTCCCAGCATTTTTGTACATGACCCTAAGCATGATGTGATGTTAATTGCTTAACTCAGGAACCACACCTGTATGGAAGCACTTGCTTTCAATATACTTTTCATTCCTGATTTACTGTAGTATTTTCATTATTTTGGCAGTTACCACCTGTACATGCGCCTACTTTGAGAATTGCCAATGGACTACAATGTTAAAACCTCAGAAATAGGATTATAATATTCTTACAAGGTAGGGGAGGTTTACAGCTCCTTCTCCAACCTAATATGTGGCCAATTGAGTCCGTGTTATGCTTTTGTGTACGAGGAAATAAATTAGGAGTAAAAAAAGTGCATATGATCTCAAACTATTTTGGGCCTAACGTCATAAAACACAAACTAGCAACCCTAAAACGAGCAGGCCTGAGTCAGAAGTGTCACTTGAATTTCACTTTCTGATATGCAGAAAATTTGACCGAGTTTGTTACTTTACTGTAAACACAGATTTGATAAGGGAACATTCCAAATCAGAAATGGTCTCGATTCGCTAGCCAATGTCTACGCACGCTCTGTCAATCTACAAGAGGTGACAGGTGAGCGAGCCCAGAGAAGAAAAATGCAATTCCTTCCTCTTGGCCTAAAAGTTGAACTATCTAACTGGACATTACTGTTTGAATTAATGTAGCAATCTAGGTCAAATGTATATCAAGTGAGTCAACTAACTGGGTGGATTGGCAGTGACTTACCCTGTCTCGAAGGATTGTGAGTCTGGTCTTCAACAACAACATGAATGGAAACTGCAGTTGTGGCAAGTTTGCTAGTTAACACAATCGCTGGCAGTAGGCGGCTCTCTTGGTTACTTGCGAAGAATATATAATAAAAACTAGGGGGCACTAGCAGCTAAATTAGCTTTCTAGCGAAATCAACTAAATCCAATACCCAAAGTTAGCTTGCTAGCAAAGTTACTGTTTACTCGCGACAGCTGTCAAGTGAAATTTTGCTGGCGTCTTAACTATGTCTGTAAACAAGTTATATTTCGGTGCAAGAGCTAATTCGAGGTACGCTTAACTCCAGTTTATATCATTTTTTTCATATGCTTTTTATTCTGCTCTCGTCTTGACCAGCAAGCAAAGCGAGACTCTCGCCTCACAACTGTTTCTGTCTCTTCTCGGAAACCCGGAACTGGGCCGTCCAACACAAAATGGAGGCAGGCAGGTAACAGGATCACCGCCGACGAGTTTATCATCAACTGGGAAAACAGCGACCTCAAATGGAATGAAACCTGTAGGATACTCACGAGAAACGAGCTATAATTAGTTTAGAAACCCTGAGAACACCCTCGAGTGTGTGGAGCAGGGTCCTCTTCTTGCTTTTGCCTCATGTCAGATGTGTTCATGCATGCATGTAAAATATAAAAATATTGCTTGTATAAGAGCAATATTTGTATATTTTACATGCATGCCCTGAATGCATGCATAAACACATCTATATGCATTTCAATGAGTATGATACGTGTACAGTCAAGTGAACAAACTGTGATGAAAGCACTGCACTTAGTGAATCTGAATTCATTTTACAAAAATATTCTGGATATCCCAGACATAGCCACTCCGACACTAGGTATTTTGCAAAGATAATCACATCTTTATTTGAAAATCTTATAAAATGACACCATTTGCATGAGATGTTGCATTGCCATTCACCCAAGACATGACAGATCAAAAGGCACTGTTGAACATCTCTGCTCACTGGTGTACTGATATTTAGTTGTTGCATAATTCAGACCCAGGACACCAATTTAGACCTGGGTCTTGTTCATTAGGCAAACATGGGAGCAAACGTTTTCAAATGGAAACGCAAGTTTCAGGTAGTGCCTGCCGCCTCCATTTCAAGTAATTTGTTCCCATTTGAAACCTATTGAACAGGGCCCGGTTTCACAAAAGCAGCTTAAGGCGAAGTTCATCGTTAGAACCTTTGTAGGCGCATCGTTTGAGCTGTTTCCCAAAACCATAGTTGGATTTAAATGCTCGAAATCGAACGCCTGGCTCAGACCACTCGTAGCACAGCTAAGTGCGTCATCAGATGCTTTTTGCCATACCGCGTCACTTGATACACAGATCTCCACTAAACATAAAATCAGATGGTTTATTCGCCTCTGTGACTGCTGATAACTTCAGAACGGAGTTGACTACAAATACAAAGATACCAACATCTTTGCAATTGATACAAACAAGCGACGTATAAAAACACGCGTCAAATTAAAACAGATGACTGCATTAAAATATAAAGAAAGCTGATCAGAGAGCAGCGTTGCTTTTATTACGATCCTATCAGTATCGACACACGACGCACGTTCTCTTTGCCTAGTGTTTGAGAATTATACAACGGGTGGGTCTAATCCTGGATGCTGATTGGTTAAAACCGAATTCCAGGCGGTGTCTATTCCAAAAATTACCACCGGCTATAGCTATGACGTTGAAATGCCTATCTCCCATTTCTTTTCGACAAGCATTTGATTTTCAACAGCGGAGATTTGTATAAACCTTCCTGTCTCTGACATTTGCAACATTGTTTCAAAATTGAAATTCGATCTCTAGCTGTCCCATAATAATGAATGTTTCGGGAGTTGGGAGGAGATAAACTGTCTGCCTTTGTCAGCCAGTCGAAATCATGAATCAACTGGCATAATTTTTATGGATATACACAAAGAAATGTCAATAGAAAACAGGTCAAACGAAACGCAGCTAGTTTGCAGTCTTTCCAGCTTCAGTTTGAAGGGATTGTGTTAGCTGTGTTGTTGGCTAATTCCGCTGAATATGCTCCTGACGAGAAATGGCTCTGGAAAACAGCTTAAACGCAAATGCAGCTACTTTGCCGTTATTCTGGCTACACTGTTTGACGAAGTTTGCAGTAGTTGGCTAGCTAGCAAGCAAGGGATAAGAATGTTGCCAGTCAGTATGGTAATGGAGACATTTAGGAAGAGCGACTGGGTTGCAGCCATAGATACAGAACAAAAAGAGTGAACGACTGGGTCACGCGTCTCTTGCAACCAATAGAAATAATAAGACAAAATTAATGATCTTGTGGAAGGATGAAATAATAAATAAATTAAATGTTTATGAAAATGTCAATCATTATTTGTTTGTTGGTAACCCATTGTATAAAAGTTATGTCCTTGAAGCAAGTGTTTGGAGGATATATTGGCAATGTTTGCCAGCCAGAGACATCCGTGCCAATATATCCTCCAAACACCAGCTTCACTGGCATTATCACTGAAATGTATGTTACATTGTTTAAACACTTGTAAGCCTAACTGCCTTTGCTATCAGGAAACCGGGCCCAGGTTTGCTGAACTCTACATGACTTCAAGTGAACAGGCTCATTGCACGACTTCCATGAAGTGCTATCAGTCCGTCCAGTGAGGCACTACCAATCAGATAAACTTCCATTGCTTGTTAGGCAATGGTATTTCCTTGGAGAGCAGTCGTCATCCACCATAACCCAGTAATTTAATCAGATGGCATAATTGATATAGATATGCAAATACTAGTGGTTTGATTCAATCAATTTTTCACAGAGGTTGATTGACAAGCAACAGAGGCATTGCCTTTGTCATTAATCAAAAGATAATGAATTGAATTACGAAAATAAAAAAATATTCCCTTTGATTTTCCGCTTCTTCCCCTCAGGTTAATTTCATTCCAATGTTCAGATCACCAACGCCAGGTTTCCCAAAAGCATTCTATGGTTATAAGATGAACTTAGCTTTAAAATGTTTTTGGGAAACCGGGCTCAGATTAACACATAATGCGCTCAGCTCGACTACACCACAAGTGTCCTCATTCTAAATGCACATAGCAGAGAGCAGCAGCACACACTTAGAACAAAATTTCAAGTATAATCTTCAGAATCCCAATTAAAATAGTCCAGAAGATGGACTCCTCTTCCTGGAAGTCATCCTCTGGAGCTGGAGAGTATCTCTGCTTCCCCCGGTCCTCCTCCGAGGGGTACGACCTTTTATCGAACGGGTCCTGGAGGGAAGTCTGATCGTAAAAGACCCTCATCTCAAACTCACTCTCTAGGTGGGACGGGTGGCCATAAATGCCAATCCCCACGGGCCTCACAAAGTCTCCAGGCACTACGACCACGTCCTGGCCGCAGGTGACCGACTGCAGCTTGTAGGTGTCGAAGCTGGGACGCAGAGTTTTGTCCGAGACGTACAGGTCTGCATCCCCCTTGAGGCTGCGCATGTGCAGGATGATCTTGCCGTCGTGATTGAGCCGCAGGTAGCTGTAGTTACCCGCCCCAATGTGGCCCTGCACCACGTGGAGCAGCACCCACTCCTTAGGAAGGGCGTCCTCTTCCAAAGAGTGCAGGAACCCCCCAGCCTGAGAAAGGAGGAACGCCACAGCCAGCAGGCTGCTGCACAGCACCATAGTGGAGATGGATGGTCAGAGTCACCGACTGGACAACACCCACCTTCTACCATCTGTTGATAACCTGAAGGGCAACATAAACAAATGCATTACCTACAGTACAGTATAAGCCTGATAAAGCTTGTACTGGGCAAATCCTCAAGGGGGAAATATGGTCTTCAGCCAGGACAGTGTCAGACTGCCAGTTGACTTTTAAGGGATGTTTTGAAACTGACACCTCCTGCCTGTAGAGCACTGTACTGGCTACAAGCCCTGCACTATCTCTGCTCTATAAATACAGTGTCAAGCTATCTTCTTCTAAAGATTAGCATTGTGTGACCTCTGCAACCTTGTAATATACTACACGTTTAGCAGTTACTTCTTGAGTAGCCCATCTGTAAAGACGTTACGCCCACACTGTCTGTCTTGCATTGGCTAACCGCTCACTGGCACATGTCCGTCTAAATCGCTGGCCTGTGAATTAGATATTAGAGCAGCCACAGACTGTCTAATCCCATTAACAAAACAGCTTATAAAACTAGACTCCGTTATGCACCATCGCAGAATATAGTCCTAAAGCTATTGTTTGACAACGCGTGGACACTTTTGCTAGATAGCGAAACGTCAAGTGAGTATTGTACTGGTGGCTCGTTAACTATATGCAAAATAGATATATTTAACAATACATATGCAGATAGATTGCTTGATACGAACATAGCTACATTTCATCAGCCTTGCAAGGAGCAAGCTACTGCTGCCAGGGGTGGGTATAATTTGTGGAACGTTCCAACAGGAATCTATTCCAAAAACGTCGCAAATAATTAAGGTTGCCAACAAACAACGCATACAAAGTCGTATAGCGGCAGAATAAGATACCGGGTGGGCTATTTCATTACGTTTTTCACTCACCACGTTTATTCCGATAAATGTCTGTCCTCACTCTGGTAGCCTAAGGACAAACATTAAGAATAAGCTACGTGGTGAGTTGATGCCTATTCGGCAGCTAGGTGAATTGATCATGCTACTTTGTTGGCAACCTTGTACTTTACGTTTTTGGAACAGATTCCCGTTGGAACGTTCCACAAATGATACACACCCTGCTGCCAGCGTTCATGCTAGCATGCTAACTGGCTACGCTAAATTAACGTCACATCGTTAGCTAACGTTGGTAGTCTAGCACAAACAACTTTCCGGAGCGACGAGAAGCAACAATTACTGTTAGCACAATACTTAGCAGGTTTGTGGAACAAGAACATTAGCTACTCACCTGTACATTGTTCAGAGCACAAATTTAGTAATGGTTATTTTGCCAGTAACTAACGAACCAGTCAGTGTCAAGTTCACTTCTTCCGTTTTCCGGGCTCTCACACTTAAACATCCACTGGCGCCGCCTACAGTGCAGGGGAAGTAGCACATTCATAACTGAACACAAACCACCAAGTAACACTGGGCCTATATTAAATCACATCCTACATACATGGGAACTGATCTATAAATAAACAATGTGATCCTAACCAGTTCTCTACAAGTTATTTACAGTCACCTAATCTAGACATTGTCATGTTCACTCCCACACCACTCAGAGACTTGGTTGTAAGCTTCACACAGCAACAATGTAGTAGCTAAAGGAGCTCTGTACCCCCAAAACACATTTTAGGAGCCTACAAAGAGATTAAAAAAATAAAAATGTGGCTCCACATTGGTCGAATGATGTCAGCATCATTACTTTGTAGAATATGCCGACACATTGTTTTGATCAATGCATGAAATGCATTTAGACCAGCGGTCCCCAACAACAACCCTGCTATATACAGCCGACATGATCAGGTTTCTACTATTACAGTTCAAGCACTGTGCGTAGGATTATAGAAAGGGGTTAAAAAAACGATTTGAAGACTCACCAGTATATCAATGCATCATCAGATCAAGGTACTGTAAACCAAGGTGAAAGAATCTCCCAGTGAAGGATATTACCACGTTACTTTATTGTACTGCATCTTAATTTCTGCTTTGGCAACACTAGCGTCACAGCCGTCCTGCCAATAACGTTTTCCCCCCCTTTTCTCGGCAGCAATGCGACATTCAAAACGAAGTTTGATCATTCAGATTTTGAAAAACGGAGTCATTTTTTCCACTCACTACCACAAAGCGACTGCAGCACAATACTGCACTGAAAATATAATAGCATGTAAATCTCAGACATACCAAAATCCACCACCGCATGTTTACATACACCTTGTGAAACATGTACAGACTGATTTTACTTTCCTCCATCTACACATCATACCCATTTCCTTTATTCTAATTTAGGTCAACTTTAATTATGTACAGCGCTAATTTCTATTCCAGTTTTTACTAGGACCATTTGTCATCCATTTATGATCATGTTTTTGCTTATTAGGATCCTACAAAATTGTATTAATAACTGTTCAATTACATATCAAACTGGTTTCCACTTCCAGGCATGCACACTCACACCTCACTCATAAATCAACTGTACTAGTTTCATATTGTTTGTCTTTTTTTTTTTTTTTTTTACTTTAATGAACACCAACTGTATTTTTAAACAAAAGCACAACAAATGTTCCAGGGAAAGTGTGACAATTAGTTTGATGATCTTCTCCGGTAAATGTTTTCAAAGCCACATCAAATTCTATATAGATATACTTGTTCAACAAGTCTGTGTGTAGATCTGTCATGTTAGAAACAATATTTTTACTTTGCAGTGGAATATCACCCACTTCAGTGTAATAATTATTGCAAACCACTTACCAATTTAAGGCTTCGGAGTTCAATAGCAGTGTTAAGTAAATTTGATAATTTCAAAGTTCAAACTGGGCCAGTACATCATTAAGTTCTTAAACTAAAGTTCTCTGGTGTTAACTGCACTAAAAGGTCCAAGTAGTGTTGTTTTACTAATTCTTTAGAATAAATGAATTTTTCCTCAATGTTAAAATAAATCACTGCATCTTATAAAAACAGGTTTTTGAAAACAAAATGTAATTTTGTATATAATGTGGCAGATGAAGAAACAATTTAAATATGCATGTTTGTCGTTTGCCATACTATACATCATTCTTTAACTCTACAGAGGGCTGAGAATACAGGCGACTGAAGAGAGAGGGGTGATGTGGGGATGGTATGTATCAAATGCCAGAGTAGGATGATGGATAGGGGGGAAGAGAGGGGCAGGTAAGGTAACGATGAACATCGCTATTCAGATTTGTGGAACGTCTTTGCAAGAATGCTTGCATTATACAGTATACATGTAGTACCATGCTAGCGCTGCTCGCCTTTTGTCCTAACCATTAGTAGAGATGGAGATCAGTGCCATGAGTTCATTTAACTACCGCCAACAAAACATCACGCTATATTAACCCCATTCTGCCCAGCTGTGCTCTTACACAGAAACAAAGCCTGCTGGGTAAAAACCAGCAACTGCGAAACGCCGATGGCGGAAAAAAAGAAAATAATTTGTTTGTACAGAAAACAAACAAAGTGAACAAAAACAGCAACACAGGATATATCATATTATTCATGCTTTTTTTTTCCTCCACAGAGTAGGAGTGAGATGAGAAAAATAAAGAAATTCACAGTTTTCAAACTACAATGCAAGGTTGTGTGTGTATGCAAGGGTTTATGTTTTGCGTGTCGTAACTGTGCGGGAGTGTGAGCATGCACTCAGACTTGGGGGGTGCATCTCAAACGGCACCCTAGAGTGCAGACTAGGGCCCATTTGGCTCAAGTCAAAAATAGTGCACTAATGTAGAGAATAGGGTGCCATTTGGGACGCAGCCTGGGATAGCCATTCCGCAAATCATATCTGGGAGTGTTAAACCCCAGTAACCTAACTCATGTATCATCTTCCGATGGGCAGAATGGGGGTAACTACATTCCTTGTCAGACAAAGGATTTTACTTTGTTATTTATGTATAATAGTCTCTTATCTTTTTCAACGCTTGGTTAAATTCTTGGCTTGTTTGTTGACGTCGTCGTCGTTTGTATTTTTTCCTTTTATAGAAATTAAGCCTGCTTTGAGTATGCTTGCTCTCCATCTATGGACTGAGAAGGGGGGGCCGAGGCAGCTATGATGCAGGGAGGTCCGAGCTGGAAGGGGGGACTGGAAGGGGATTGGGTTCAGACAGGGGAGCTTTGCGCTTCAGTAGATACTGGTGAATGTCGTCGGCGTCGCGTTTGAGCCAGGCGGCATTCAGGAGAATGTTCTCGCAGCACTGCTGCACCGTGCGCTCGGCCGCCGGCGCGTGGTGGCTCTCGAAGAAACTCTGGATGACACAAAATGGCCCCATTTAGAATTAGAACGACAGAAGTTAACTATAAATAAGTATAGCTAACATTTAACAGTTGTATTGAGCGAGACAACACTATTAAAAAAGAGGTATAAACCAATATGATGCTCACCTTCACTTCAGCAGCCATTTTGTCAATGGCGAATCCATCCACAGAGAGCTGTGAAGAGGGGTGAAAATATAAGTGAATTGGCTTAGGTCATTGGGCCACATGCAAAAGCTACCAGTCTTCCATAAATTCCTCTTATATTATATACAGAATATACAGTGCATTCGGAAAATATTGACGCCTTGATTTTTATACATTTTGTTACGTTACAGCCTTATTCTAAAATTGATTAAAATGTTTTTTCCCCCCTCAATCTACACACAATACCCCATAATGACAAAGCAAAAACAGGTTTAGAAATTTTACTTTGTTAAAGCACCTTTGGCACCGATTACATCCTCAAGTATTCTTAGGTATGATGCTACAAGCTTGGCACACCTGTATTATGAGAGTTTCTCCTATGTTCTCTGAAGATCCTCAAGCTCTGTCAGGTTGGATGGGGAGTGTTACCGCACAGCTATTTTTCAGGTCTCTCCAGAGATGTTCGATCGGGTTCAAGTCCGTGCTCTGGCTGGGCCACTGAAGGACATTCACACTTGTCCCGAAGCCACTCCTTGACTGTGAGCTAAGGGTCGTTGTCCTGTTGGAAAGTGAACCTTCGCCCCAGTCGGAGGTCCTGAGCGCTCTGGAGCAGGTTTTTATCAAGGATCTCTGTACTTTGCTCCGTTCATCTTTGCCTCGATCCTGACTAGTTTCCTAGTCCCTGCCGCTGAAAAACATCCCCACAGCATAATGCTTCACCGTAGGGATGGTGCCAGGGTCCAATCTTGGTTTCATCAGACCCGAGAGTCGTGTTTCTCATGGTCAGAGTCCTTTAGATGCCTTTTGGCAAACTCCAAGCGGTCTGTCATGTGGCTTTTAATGAGGATTGGCTTCCATCTGGCCACACTACCATAAAGGCCTGATTGGTGGAGTGCTCCAGATGGTTGTCCTTCCCCAGGTCTGTGCCTCGACACAATCCTGTCGCTGAGCTATACGGACAATTCCTTTGACCTCGGTGGGACCTTATATAGACAGGTGTGTGCCTTTCCAAATCATGTCCAATCAATTGAATTTACCACAGGTGGACTCCAATCAAGTTGTAGAAACATGATCAAGGATGATAAATGGAAACAGGATGCACCTGAGCTCAATTTCGAGTCTCATAGCAAAGGGCCTGAATACTTATGTAAATTAAGGTATTTCTGTTTGTTGTTTTTAATAAAATGCAAACATTTCTAAAAACCTTTTTTAGCTCTGTCTTTAAGGGGTATTGTGTGTAGATTGATGAGGATTTTTTTTTATTTAATAAATTTTAGAATAAGGCTGTAATGTAACAAAATGTGGAAGTCAAGGGGTCTGGAAACTTTTGAAATGCACTGTATACAGTGCCCTCAGAGGAAAATATGAGAATAATAACAGTTAATCGACCATGCTTCGGAGAAAAAATGCTTAATAGGAGAGTGTGTGTACATGTATGTTAATGGGCGGACCCTTTACCTTGATGAGCCGTGATATGAGGAAGCCACCCTGGTAGCGGTTGTGAAGCTCCTCCCAGTTGTCTTTGACAAACTTCCAGGCGGCTTTCCTTCCATGCTTACTGCTTCCGGCCACGCCCCCGATTACTGAAACGGTGTCCTGGGGACGCACGTCCTCCTGGGTAGGGGAGACAGAGGGGTTGGTTTTCGCCAATTGCCATGAATTCATCATGCTTATCTTATAGGTAAACTCGTATGACCAAAAGAACTAGGAGGGCTACATGTACGAAGCTAGTTAACACCAGTGTTAACAATTGCACCAGCTATTTTCAAGAATGAATACCATAAAAGCGAGACCGAAAGAACACAAGGTGTAAATACTAATGTTTCTAGGGATTTTTGTTTTGTCTTTTATATTCTCCTGACAAAATAGCAGGAGCAAGCAACACACTCCAGTTGCCAGGGCAGGAATAGTTGTGTGTACATACCGAGAGGGCAAAGGTGAGGACTTTCTGGATGAGGTCGGGGGCAGAGATGGCTCCCAGAACTCTCTCTATGCGGTTCTTCTCCTCCTGCATGTCAGCCTGCTTGTGAAGCTGAAGAGGATGGGAGAGATTAGAGAGCGATAATGTGAGAGAAAAATATATAAATATTTTACCTTTGGTGTGACATTTATGGGACGAAATCAAATGATATCAATTCTCAGTTGACTGTGATTAAAGCTTTATTTGTCACAGATTATTGGTGAGGCTCTAACGAGAGTCTAGGACATGGAGCGAGCTGGTAATCCTGTTCATCTGACTGAGGAAATGTAATTGAAATCATTCATGCTTACAATATATGACTCATGCTTATTGAGGAGACTGATCTCCAACCAGCTGGCCTGGGTGGGGTTTATTGTCTAGGAACCAAACGGGATGAAACAGGGCGGGACTAATCTGAATTTATCCAATAAGAAATGCTTGTTTTCGTTGCAAAACATTTCGCTACGGTGTGCACTAGTGTTAAATACACCATTAGCTGGTATGACTTACCTTCATCATTGTGTCCAACGTGGCACTGTCTCCATGCTTCAGCACTGTTAAGTACACCTGGAGAGAAACAAAGACGATACACATTGGCATTCAATACGGGTTCATCACTTGATTTTACAATCATTTTATGTCTTTGTCTCATAAACGGCATCTACTTCAAGTCATGATGGTACTGAATAACTATCATTAGCACTTAGAAATGATCTACAAATGATAAGTCACTGTTTGAAAGTAGGATCAATAACATAATTACAGGCCCATTGTTGAAATGTTGACCACAATTGATTTGATATAAATGGACAGGTGAAAGCAGTACTGAAGATGCTTCACCTAGCCAACCAGAGGCCTAGGTGGAGACATTATCAAATCGCTGACCAATCAAATCCTTTAAACATTCATGACGGAAAGTCATCAAGAGCCTAGGGTTAGAGGGCAAAGGTTAGTTTGGAATGGGGCCTTTGTTTATGTAACTACGTGTGTGGCGGGGGGCAGAACAGCTTACTGGGCTCCTGAGGTCTGCAGAGAGGATCTGCTTGCCTTCCACATGGTCTTTGAATCTCCGCCGGGCCTCCTCCAGCGTAGGCTTGTGTCCCGCCTTCCCCAGCTTCCCCAGAACCAGGCCCCTCAGCAGGGCATCCAGGTGACCTGAGAGAGGGGGGAGAGGAGAGCATAAAAGAACCGGGCTGGAGAACAGAAGGGGAGGGGGATACGCTTTGACACACTGAACTTCATCCAAAAGGGCAGAATTTATCTACTGCTAGGCAATCCAGGAGCCAGTAAATCCATACATCACCAGCTCTGGGCTAATACCCCTACTACACAAAACACTTGCCTAATTCCAAACCGACCCTTAGCCCCTAAGCACTGGAGCAAAACTGAAAGGATCGTATAGGTGTAAGCAATATAGCAGAAAATCACACCAAGCCTATCAAGAGTGCAACGTAGACTGATTACCAGATCTCCTACACCTATCCAACCCAATCAGAGCTACATCAAGTGACTTGGGGCTAAAAGCTGAGGATTGACTCGGAATGACTCGGCAGCTCAGTTCTTAGCGCTTACCACCGGCCCCAGGGGGCTCACCTTCGCCCTGCTTGCATTCCCAGCCCAGCTTGAGGCCGATGGGAGTGAACAGGTCCCGGATGAACTCCTGGATCTCCTCGTGGAAGTCGGTGTGGGAGAGCAGGGAGGAGAGCACGCCCAGGTTGCAGCTCAGGTCGCTCCACACCGTGTAGTTGGGCTCGTTGACGAAGGCCTCCATCAGCTTCAGCACCTCCACCGTGCTGATCATGCCAGCGCGCGACTGAGGAAGATGAAGATGATTAATAGGATGAACATGGGGGACAAGAAGAGAAGGAATTGGGGGGGTAGAAGGAGAATAGAGGAGGACAATAAAGGAGAGGTAAAAGAGGAATGGATGAGAAGGAATATGAAGAATGAGGGGAAGAGGTAAGAGGAATAGAATAGGTAAGAGCAGGGGGAAAGATGGTAAGAGTCACAGTATTGTGATGGTAGCTACGGTGTTTGTAATTGAGCCCTGAATGAATGGGACAATAAAGCTTTTGAGGAATAGGATAAAGCAGGAAAACAAGTTGATTAGATTACACATTGTTTATCCAACATCTACAGTAAACATCTTCATAAGAGGCTTTGGTGAGAAAAGGCCAAAGAATCAATGCTTAACAATTCATATGACATCTCTTAGTCAAAGAGCTTAATACCTATGGCTACAGAGGGAGAAAGGAGAAGTATCGTTATCAAACCCTAACAGTTACGTTTACATGGCCACAAAACACACAACAATAACATGTACAGGTAACTGCCTAAATAATGGAAACGCTTGAGTAAATGAGGGATACAAAGTATATTGAAAGCAGGTGCTTCCACACAGTAGTGATGCGCAGGTTGACTCAGAAGGCGCAGTCCCCGCGGGTATATCCACAGGGCGGGTTTCGGGTCATTAAATATTGTGTAGATGAAGGGCAGGTGGGTGGCAGGTTGAATAAAGAGAATACATTTAAAAATCCATAAATGTATAATTAATATATCTATATTGAGGTGTTTCATTCTTTTTAGGCTATCTGGCATTTGTGCGTAAGCCTATAAGCTTTAGGGCCTAACTGTACATGCACCAAATAGCCTACATGCCAATCGCCAAATGCTTTTGGGAATGGACAGAAAAAGTGAATGTCGATCCACTGAGGCAAAAAGGACAATGTTGGAGTTGAATTAAATAAGAGAAATGCTGCGAAATGGAGTTGAAAATAAAGAGAAGGGAGGGCCAGAAAAGTCATGTTTGGGGCGCTATACATATTCGACGGTCACAAGACAGGGAACTTTAGCCTACCGTTCAGATGGATTAAATGGAAACTGAAATCTGGACACCGACTGTAGGTGTAGAACCTCTCACATAGCCTTAATATTAACTCCTGAGGAATTAAGAATTTCTGTTAGCAAAATTATACACCAAATGTACATTTTGAAATATGTGGAGAAAAATGATCTCTTTCAGCATCTTAGAAGAATGCGAATGCAGTTAGGGGACCGTCTGTAGAGGTGCCATCTTAAATCAGCATCATAAAATCTGATCCTATTTCAACCACATAAAATATGCGGCCAAGTCGAACTGAAATCTGATCAGAAACATGTTGGGTCGTTTTCACAGTTTTCCATTTCCTTACAACCGGTCGAAACGACAGAGAGCTTGGGTCTAGAAGGTTCTGAAAAAAGATGATTCTGAGATAACTGGCTTTAAAGTTCAAAACCTTCATTGGTTTGAATGGTGTACATTTTGATCCTGTATTCTTTTGAACTTAACACAAATTGGGGTATTTAGAGTACTATATAGTTAGAGACCATTGAACAAAGCAAGTCAATAACTAGATTAACACAAATGTAGATAGAACCTTATTAGGGCTCACCCAATTTAGTCGACTGGTCGATTTTATGGTCGATAGGCTGTTGATCGACCAAGATGTTTTGTACTTGAGCAGTCGCACACAAACATACACTTATACATATAAACAAAAATTATGAGAAACGTGTCTGATTCACGCCTCAGTGGACTAATCCATTGTGGAGGCCGTGGGGATGGCACACCAGTATCACCAGAAGTACATTTACTGTTAATTCCCAATCTACAATGTTTGGTTACGGTTATTTCTGTTAATGCATTCAATATATTATTATTACAGTCTTTCCGTTCTCATTCTAGAAGTGGACACATTGCTTGCGGAGCACACAACCTTGGCTACGCTTGTGAGAAAAAAAGTTTGGGTTTATTTCATTCCATTTACAAGCTGTCAATTTATTCATTGTCTTTTGTTTGAAGCGCTCCTGTCAATTATGAGTAAGGACACGCACCTGATTACGCATAGAAGTAGGACTAGACTACCTGGCCTGCTTGCAAATGTAGGCCTATAAGTGTGCCCATCTGATACCATTTCTGAACGTCTTAACTGGTTATCACTGTTGAACTTCTCAAAGTAATTTCTTCACCTCAAACAGCAAGTAAACAAAGTCTGTTCTTACATCCATTGAGAAATACAATAATTCCTAAACGTAACCTATTTCGATAACCACTCAGCATGAAAGGGGAAAGAAAGTAAAGCAGCGCCGATCCAGTGGAAACGTCATAAATTATCCCTTCCTGATTACTTTTTATCTCTTGTGCAAATAGCCTACAGCTGTCTGTCTGGAGCTCACTGGTGCAGGAAACTGAGGGCCCAGAATATTACACATTGTTGCAAGCACCAGCTTCCAGCTGGACCAAATTGATACAATGTTTCAAGTTCCTTGCAGACAGGCAAAGCCAATGGGATTTATAGGATATTTATTTTCTATCTGCAGGTTGCAATATAATTTTTACATATTGGCAATAGAAGTTACTTTTCGAATTGTATCATTTTCATTCATTTAGATTAAAATGTGAATATAAAAATCTTAAGTGGCACAGAAATCATTAGAAATGGTATGATAAATTTGGCACTCCAAATGGAAAAGGTCGCTGACTGCTGGTGTAGCCTATTACCGGCAACTTCAGGAGCATAATGGCAAAATCTGCAAAGACCAACAGCAGCGGGAAGAAGGTTTTTTTCTTCTGGTTAGGCTATATTGATCTCTGGCTCCCTCAAATAATTTGTGTCTTCATTTTAAATTCGCAGTGCTTAAAGCATCAGACAAGCTCAGCAACCTACATATAGTTTATTTTAGTAAAACATAGTCTATATAAAAAAAAAAACTAGTTTAAAATTTAGACCAATCATTTGGTCAAAAGAAAAGACTACTCTCGGTCTACCAAGATTTATTTTGTTGTTGGTCGGCGACAGCCTAAACCTGAGTCCCCAGCTCTCGAAATAGCCTACCAAAATGTCAGCCATTAAAAAAAACAGAAACGCATCTAAATTAGGGAAAAATAAATCCTGCACCCCTGTAAAAAACTGTAGCCTACAGCATTTATTTTTTATACATATAGTCGTGCGGTTGCGGATGACCCATGCACCACTACCACACAGGTGTGGTTCCTGAGTAAATTAAGCAATTAACATCATCATGATTAGGGTAATGTATTAAAATGCTGAGCAGAAAATTATTTTGGCTACCACAGCTATAGACCGGTTGGTTGACAACGTCGCATCAATGTGTCCGGAAGCCGTGCATTGTTATGATTCTGAACGGTCAGATAGCTAGCAACAATGACAAGAAGCTGCCATGTGGGGAATCGTAGGTGGTTCGTTTCAGCTAGCTTCGTTTCAGCTAGCTTGTTTTGAGGTGTTTTGTCACGTCTATAGACTAATGTCAAGTCTATACTAATACGGCTCAAATTCTCTAGTTATCTAATCAACAACTATTTTAGAGACAACATGTGCTCATTGTGCAAATGTATTTGTTTTCAATAAACATTTGGAGACTAAATGTAGTTTACGTGTCAGTCTAAACCAACCCTGTCTGTTCTGCCCCATAGGAGCACACGCGTCGGTTCGGTTGCTAAACCAACCCAACTACGCCCCCATAGGATGACAATGCCCCCAGCCACAGGGAATAAGTGGTCACTGAAAGTTTTCATACTCATCAAACCAATGTAAACCAGGGCTGTCCAACCCTGTTCCTGGAGAGCTATAGTCCTGTAGGTTCACTCCAACCCTAATCTAGCCAACCTGATTCTAATAATTAGCAGGTTGATAAGATGAATCAGGTTAGTTACAACTGGGGTTGGAGCAAAAACCTGTTCTTGGCACCACTGTTCTGGCTAGTGGTAGCCCAAGGGTATCTCTCCAGGAACAGGGTTGGGGAGCCCTGATGTAAACCATATGCCATGGCTGTCTGTCACCAGATCTCAACCCAATTCCACACTTATGGGAGATTCCGGTTTTCCCACGACCATGAACAAAACATCACATTTTGGAATGTCTCATGAAAGAATGTGTCGCATCCCTCCAATAGAGTTCCAGACACTTGTAGAATCTATGCCAAGGTGCATTGAAGCTGGTCTGGCTAGTGGTGGCCCAATGCCCTATTAAGACATGCTATTTTTTTTACTGAACACTTTCTTTCTTAAAACATGGTTATAGGCTTGTAAGTAAGCATTTCACTGTAAGGTTGTATTTGGCGCATGCGACAAATACATTTTTATTTGACACCATGTTGGTGTTTCCTTCACTTTATGTTTTGTGGATTCCACATTATCAACATTGAGCGGCAAGAGTTTATTTTAGGGGAAGCTTTGACCCTGGGCTTCCTCAAACTGTCTGTTTATACACTAAAGGTTGTATTCCTTTGCCACTGTAGCGCTAGGCTAGACAGATGGCGAAAGAATCTAAGGGGTTTGTGGCAGAAAGGAATTATTTTTGAATGGTGACTTTCAAGCCACTCCCTGAATATGATTGTTACAGGAACTGACCCGTTCATGACTGACTTTATATACAAGCACCAAGACCATAAATATCCTATTTATTCTTGAGGGTTAGCGTCGAGCTAAAGGGCATGTTGGTGTAGTGTTGACGGTAGTCTCTCTCTCACCAGGGAGAAGAGGTCGTTCTGCAGGCCCAGACGGTCCACAGGCAGCAGGGTGAGGTCTCTGATACCAGGCAGCAGGCTCTCCAACATGGCTGAGCTGTACTGGATCCTGTAGAAGCCCACTGTTCCTGGATTGATCTATAGGGGGGAGGAGGAGGACAGTTGAACAGCAGCCAAAGACCATAGCCTTGTTGCCAATCAGTTTTCTTCCACTCATTTGTCGGCGTCATGCCAAATCATTTGCTGTTCCAAACATGTTAGCTAAAGCGGAAATAAATCTGCCTAACAAGCAAGTGTGGAAGAAAGCCCTTATATGCTTGAGTGACCCCACCCAACAAATTAACAAAATTATGTTCTATTCTAGTCAGAAAAAGTACAGCTTAGCATTAAGGAAACAGGAAGAGATATTTTCTAACCCTTTGATCAACTCAGTACATGGATAATTCTCTGTTCTGAATGGCACACGCATAAGTAGTTTCACTCTCCCTACCATAGCCTTGTGCAGTGGTTCCCAACCTTTTTCGGTTACAGTACCACCAATTGAATTTTGCTCTGCCCGGAGTACCCAATTGTGCATTTTACCAGTAAGCCTATGGTCTCATGAGTCTTCTCAAGTACCCTCTGTGGATAGACCCCTAGTGGTCCTAGTACCCCTGGCTGGGAACCACTGGCCTTGTGGATCCTCTTTAGCATTGCTAACTTGATAGGGACTAGCCAGGTTATGATCCCACTCAAGCAACCACTAGTCCCAATCAAGTGGTTATTTTTGAATGGTTCTCAGTTCCCCAAACTTACTTTGATATTACTAATGATGTCCTTTCAGTGAACAGCAATTTCTATGGTCCATTCACAAATCCTGACCCTCTAGTGACCCCTTTCAATAGCCATCTGTGTGACCTTTTGACCCCTTTCAAAGACCTTCAAGGGTCATGGCTTAACCTCTCGTCAACCCTTTTGGTCAGATGATTGGTTTACTGAACTCCCAATGATCTCCCACCCGTTAGTAAATACTAAACAGTCTCAGAATCATGAATGTTACGGCCCATTCATAAACTTCTATAATTCTCCAAGCAAGCAGACCTTCAAGGTCATAGCTCTTTAAGCGAGTATTGTTGTATCCATTTCACTTTTATTAGACTTTTCTATTTCCCTAAACATGCAACTCCGTATAAGGGTTATAGTACACATTTTAAGGTCTCAAGGCTTGGTTTTCAACTCAATTCTATATTAGACAGATGTAATAGGTGGAATTCGGTTGTCCTCACCTTGACCCACTGGTCAGGGCTGACATTGTTGATCGTGATGGTGGTCTCTGGGCTGTCCAGCAGCACCTTGAGCTTGGTACAGCCGGGGTCCTCACCCGTACAGATACTGATTGGTACCATCCAGTTAGGGCAGTCCTCACCTGGTGGATGATTGACACAAGCAAGACCCAATGAGATGAAGCCAAGTAGGATATTTGTCTCATGTAGCTAATAAGTGACAAATAGGGAACCAGCGATTTGTACCTGGCTTTTTTTGTGTTGAGTTATTGGAAAATATTATCTTACCATTATGTGGTCCACTGGCACAGAATTTCTTCTGAGATATCTTGAGGATGCGGTCATCCCCTTGCTACAAAAATAAAAAGTACTTGATTATTTAATACACAAACAGCTATATCCACAACCGAGAAATCCCCTCTCACAGGATAAACACAGTACATTCATATTGTCCAAAGACAATTTCCATTGTGGTCTATTTACCTGCTCCTGGTCCACTACGATTATAGGGAAGCCCATCTGCTTAGTCCAGGAGCTCATCACCAGGGCGATGGGTTTCCCGCTAGCCTGTTCCAGACAGTCCCATAGGTCCTCTGGGAGAGGTGGTGGGGAGAGAGGTGGTCACCAACCAATTACAATGCACAAATAATTATCCTGTTTATAATGGACCAGACATTATACATTCATGAGATTTATAGGAGACTTGACAGTGTTACCTGTTGCTGCATTTTTATGTTGGAACTTCAACAGATAGGAATGCATTCCTTTCCTAAAATCCTAGAGACAGAAGAAACAAAATTAAGTTTACAAAGACAGCTAGAAAAACGTCCGAGATGAAAATATACAAATAGTTAGCAGAGACACTTGTTCACGCAATACCCTTTTAGCTAGTATATGAAAGAGAGCTTGACTAATTAGTGGACAACATGGCAGTGTGCCTGGGCAGCAGCTCCTCACCTCGTCTCCTATGTAGTTGTGCAGCATACGGATCACAGACGCTCCTTTGCTGTAGGATATGGCATCAAAGATTTCATCCACCTCCGACGGGTGGCCCACGTTCACCTGCAGTCCAGGGGATCAGTCAGTTAACGCTTTCAAAACGCAGTACGGCGGTCGCTTTCATCTGATAGAGATACCTCTCGTACAATCACATCTATTGAAGAACTTCGGTCCAGAACATTTGGTATATATTATCTTACA